>CM076582.1:274380575-275008164 GCA_034641835.2 Pinus albicaulis
TAGATGAAGGACATGGGGCTTGTTGAGTCTCAAAAGTGTTTTCCATATTCATACATATTTCCATTATGTCATAACCATTTAGCTTTTATTTCATAGCCATCTGACCTAAAACCCTACATCAAGTAACCATTTTCATAAATATATGGGTTAAGATCCTTGTTTTCCAAAGTTATTTATTTTATGTATTTAAAGTGAATTTATGATTAGAAACTAGAAAATTAACATAGTTTCATATATCTATATATGTGTTATGAGTTTTGTGACATGTGTAGGTCAAAGGGAGACTTCTAGAAGACCCTTATGTGGCACTCTAAGGCCAAATTCGAATTTGGTTGGAGAAGATTATGGGATCAAGAGGATATGTGTCTCACTTCCTTGTTGTATTAAAACTCTAAGAGGATATGTGTCTCATCTCTTAGTTGTGTTGAAACTCTAGAAAGACATGTGTCTTATCATTTCCTATTTTGATTGTAACTCTAGAGATGGAGGGAGAGATTCATGGACTCCCATTAATGAGATGACTCCTCATATTTTGTATAAATAGGAGAAGCTTTCTCCTATCATAGGTAATGAGGAAGTAGTGGAAAAATAGTGAAAAATAGGAGAAGGAAAATAGAGAGTGTTTTGTAACAAAGCTTAAGATGGAATGGGATGTAGATTTGTGAAGTTTTTCAATAAAGAAGTTCCTTGATGGTGTTTTGATTACAATTTTAAGGAGCTGAAGAAGGATTACACCAAATTGGTAGCAGAGGGCCCCTGCTATTCAAGGAGGTTTTGCATGTTTTCTAGATAAGTTGCTTTCAATTCTGTTTTGTCATATTTCCTTACTTAGATTGTTTTCTGAAATCATAGCGCATTTGCACATAGTTTTACAATGACTAATGACATGAAATCAGTCTTGTTCTTCTGCTGATTTATTTTTCTTAGCTTTTAATTCCAGCACTGTTTTATTTATTTCAGTTTTGTACATTTGATTTATTAGTTAGATTAGATATTAAATTACTCATGTCATTATCAGTTACCTCCGAAAGCCATAGCGAGACTAATGGTGAGGGATTGAAGTATGAGTGTGTAGTTTGATATTAGTTTATTTTTATGAAAGTTAGATATTAAATTGCTCATGTGATTATCACTTACCTCCGAAAGCCATAGCGAGACTAATGGTGAGGGATTGAAGTATGAGTGTGTAATTTGATATTAGTTTATTTTAAAGTTAGATATTAAATTTCTCTATGTCATTATACGATTTATCAAGAAAGCCATAGCGAGACTAATGGTGAGGGATTGAAGTATGAGTGTGTAATTTGATATTAGTTTATTTTTAAATTAGATATCAAATTGCTCAAGTTGTTTATGATTACCTCCGAAAGCCATAGCGAGACTAATGGTGAGGGGTCAGAATATGAGTTGATGTAATTTGATTTTAGCTTTACTTTTCTTGCAATTCTTGGATTTCTTTGAGCACGGTTTCTTTTGTATTTAGACAGCAGCAAGGGTAATGGGTTTCATGATCAATAGTTCACTGTTTGTTTGACTAGTATAGTGGCACATTTTCATTTTCTTTTAGGAATTAATTTTGTCATTGCATGTTTTAAAACCCTTTTGAAGTTTGAAGTTTTGGAAATCATTATAAAGGACATCATTGCCTTGAACATTTATATCCATACTTGTCTTTTAGAATTTCCATCTCACATTAGGAAACCAACCAAGATAAAAACCCCCAAGATAAATTAAAAAAAAAAACAAAAACGACAAAAAGTAAGAGATAGGTTATCTTGCACATATAGTGCGCCACACTTCGTCATCTTACGAATCCCAGATTGACAAATTAATGTAGCAATTTAGGACACACTAAATTGACCAAATAGGGCTCTTGCACTATTTCCTTGGCTTGGAAATATGGAAAAGAGATTGGGAGCCATTTGTATCTCAGGGAAACTATTCCAAGGAGATTCTAAGGAAGTTCCACATGGAGGGAAACAAACCCATGGAGACTCCTCTTGCGAGAAACTGGAGGAAGGAGGATGCTACTTTAGGTGAGGTAGTGGATGCTACTATTTACAAGTAGCTTGTGGGCTCACTTATGTATTTGGTGAACACACGACCAAACATATGCTATGCAGTTAACCAACTTAGTCAAGCTATGGTTAAGCCTACCAAGTTATTTTGGAAGGCGGGGAAGCATGTGTTGAGATATCTCAGGGGTACTACATAGTATGGCTTATGGTACAGATGGATAGAGGGAGTGAAGCTTCAAGGCTTCACTGATGCAGTTTGGGAAAGTAGTCCATCAGACAGGAAGAGCACATGATCGGGTATCTTCAGCATAGGATCAACAACAGTTTCTTGGTACAACACGAAGCAGAGATTAGTTTCACTCAATTTAGCTGAGGCAGAGTACATGGCAACTAGTCATGCTGCATGTGAGGCCATTTGGATGAGGAAGATACTTGCTGGTTTATTTTTTCATCATATGGATCTAACGATGATACATTGTGATAACCAAAGTTGCATAAAACTACTAGTTAATCTGATATTCCATGAGAGTTCCAAGCATATTGACATCCAATACCACCATCTCAGATATTGTGTTCGGAGGCACATTATGTTGTTGGTGTACATTCCCATGGAAGATCAGGATGCAGATATCTTGACGAAGGCGCTTGCGAAGAGAGAATTTGAATACCATAGAGGCAGGATCAGGGTAGCAGATAATCCCTTTCTTGTTGAGAGGGAGTTTTGAAATTCAACAAGAAAATGCACCACATACTAGTGTGGGATTCCAAGTCACACATGAGTGAGGAATTCAATGACACATTAGTGCTAATGTGGGCGAACAATTTTTAAATAAATTGGAAAATAAATTGTAACTTATCTCATAACAACTTGTAATAGTTAACTAAGAATGATAGACTTAGTTAGCTCAAGAATTTCGAGTTGAGGGTCAAAGGATAGGCATGTAGAGTGATTCTATTATTTACAAGTCTCGTTGTAGTTGTAGCACTAGTGTGGTGTGACCGCAATCAGTTAACTCAAATTAATTGAGTTAAAATCGATTTAACTAGTTCTAATTGAATGATGAGCTAGTGGAATATCAAGTGAATTAAAATAGATTAATTCACAAGTTGTGATCTACCAAGTAACTGATGATTCACTATTAATAGTTGCATGCATGTAAATTTTGAGGACGACCAAGTTGAGACAAAGGTTGAAGGTAAGTAAATTATCATTTGTATTATTAGCGAATTTCCCGAGCGCAATTATCAAGCCACAGGAAGCCCATTATGGATTGCGCAGTCAAGGAAGGTTGGAATTCCTATTTAATAGGAATTATTTTTCCTAGGTATTAGGTGAGCAAGGCAGGTTGAAGGTGGGTAGGAAATTGGCGATGCATTGGTCCAATTTTGCCTATATCAATGTGATACAATTGGTATAGTGTATGAGGTTGTGGTGAGCACACATGCATTGTATTATTTCATGATTCCTTGGTTGATTATAAAATAAAGATGGAGGGGTTTTAAGAAGTTGCTTTCCCTAGGAAAATATTGTGTTGTGCGATTGATTTACTTCTTTCTCTTACTTGCATGTGATTGAGCCATCATGATTTATATTTCGCAAATATTGTAGAAGGATTCAGTATCTTGTTTTAGTACAATATATGATCAGATTGAATCCATTGGTATAATTTCTACAACGATTGGATCAATTTTGAAAGTGGCATATAATAATTTCATAATAATTTTTTAATATATAAAATAAAAATAAATTATTTTCATATATCAAAAATGTGTTTTTTTTCTTTTTTTTCGATTCAATTTTAGTGATAAATAAATTATTTATAAACTATTTTAAATCATTTATATATAAATTATTTGGAATTAAATTGAATCAATGTTTGTTCTGCTTTTTAGGTATAATGGAATCATCAATTGGGTCAAGTTTATATTCACATGACATGGGGATGATTTTAAAGAGTACCACCATGCTTCTAGGTGTATGTATATTTTTCCTCATGCTTGGCCCACATAATTAATTAAGGGGGATTTGAACCTGGGAGCTTAAATTTCACAAAGAATTCACAACATAGTGATTGCCAAATGAGCAACCCCCTACCTCAAAGTTCCTCCATGGATTCAAGTTAAAAGTTCATGGGAAACTAACCTTGCCCAATAATGAAAAAATCCTCACTTTATGCTAATAGAGCCCACCCCTTTAGGATTGAATCAAATATTATATATATATGTATACATATAATCATTATTTTTAAAAACTCCTCACTTTCAACTATTAGAACCCACATTTTTCGACTAAATTGAATCAAATATATATATATATATATATATTATTATTATTAATTTTAATTTAATAAGTATAAATAATTTTAGAAATAATAATATGTAATTTTTTATTATGTAAAACTTTTTATTTAATATATATGTGTGTGTGTGTGTGAGTGAGTGATATCACAAGAGGTTATTTTAATTTATTTTATTATATAATTTTTTATTTAGTATAATTGTTTTAAATATTTATAGTTATAATTAACTATTTTTAGTTTCTTTTTATAAATTTTAAATGTTTTGAATTTGGATTATTAACTTTATAGACATCAAACACATTAACATATTAAAATTAAATAATATGTTTAATTAAATGCACAAATTAAATTGTTGCTATTTAGTAATATTAATATATATTAACTTAATTGAAAACATGTAGATTTCAAAACAAAGGAAAAATAATAGATTTAGCTAGCTTCATTTTGGGTGGCTCCAGATTGAATCATTATATTTTACTACATTTTAATGCTTTCAAGGTGGAAGAACAAGACCGTAAAAGAAAAGATTTAGTTAGTTTGATTTTGGGTGGCTTCGATTTGAATCATTAGATTTTTCTGCATTTCAATACTTTCAAGGTGGAAGAACAAGACAATTGTGTTTCTAGGAGTAGATTTAGTGGCAAGAGCTAGTTTGGAAGATTGGGGTCAGAAAATTTTCAAGTTAGTATGAGGCCTTAAATGATGTCTTTTAGGGGTAAAAATTTCCACTTAAGTACTACACCCCATGACTCTATTCAACACACAAAGATATTTCTAACGATGTAAGAATCATGCCAATGGAACTTTTGATGCAAAATTAATGCGTGTTGAAAGTTAACGTATCATGATTGACCATCATAATTTGAGATGATGTCAATTCAGTCTCATTACTCATGAAAAGGGGCTATCCATGTGGGAATTATGAGGAACACTAAAGAGAAGTCAAGTTGCAACTCATGTTGTGAATTGAATAGGTCAAATTTAACCCCTAGCTGGCTATTGGGTTATGTAATAACCAAGCCACTAGGAGGAAAGGAGGCTCCATTATATTTGAGTGCATATTCATTCCATGGTAGAGAAAATTAGTTGAGAGTGGATAAACAAAGAGAAGAACAAAGGGGGTTTTGTGTTTCGTAATAGTCCATAGGTCACAGGTCCAAGGTAAGTCCATAGAGAGTGATTCTACTTTGTATTTTCACCTATTCCATTTAGACAATCGAGAGAAAAGTAGTCTTACTTTCTAATTGGATTTTCTACTAAAAGTGTTTTGTAGAAAATATCTAGGTGTTCATTGTTATTAGTGTGCATTGTGTTTCATAGTTCTCTATTTTTCACATTTTCTATTGCCAACATAAGCCATAAAACAATGATTAATAAAACTATAAATCCATGAAAAATTAACCGTCATAATATAGATGTCAAATTTCAATATACTTTTATAAAATATATTGTGACGAAATTTATAGTAGAATATTCATGGTGGCTTACACATTATATTTGTATCAGAACATGTTTATTTGGGTATCTTTTAATAATTTTGATGGGATCAAAGCAATTTATTAATGAAGTCATAAAACCCTAGCCATGGTTAACAAATCAATTTATGATAACCATCTAGCAAAGGAGAGGTTTACATGGATGGAGGTACAAGTATGTGATCCTACTCATGCTGACCCTAACTAATAAGCTTTGGTTTTTCAAAGAAGGTGGAGGTTCCATCACATACTTAAGGTCAAAGGAGAAATTTGGGGATTGAACGAGAATATGCCACTTGTTGATGATAATTTCTCCAACATTTTATTATTCATGCTCGACTAAATATCTCGCCTCACCACATCTAAATTTTTCGTCTCAATATTCCAATTAAAACCTCCAATAATTTCATGTGTATATCTCCCAATTGTGTTTGTATAATATTCCCTAGATTTTTTACATGTAATTAAAGAAAAAGTGGCACCCCTTCCTTCTCTCTAAAGAAAAAAAAAGTTTGTCAAGTTCTCAAAAGGGAAAAGATATTACTTCAAATTGAAAAATATAATCAATTTTTTTTTACGAAGAATAACATAACTCCACAAGTATGTCTCTCGGATCCTTTGGTGTTATAATTATAATCTCCATCATTATCAAAATCCAATATACATCCATGAACACAATTTTTATTTATTTATTTATTTATTTTTCAGAAATAGTAAAAGCACTTTCCATTGATAAAAAGAGAAAAGTAATTTTTCCAGACAGGAAATATTACCATCTCCTGTGTCAAAACGAAAACTACTACTGAGATCCATTTCTATGGAAATTTTAGCTAATCTCTAGTCTCTAAGAGGCTACATCAAATTCGACCATACAGAATAGAAAGAAATCACTTTTGAGGACTATCCAAATAAAAATGATGAAAAAACAAGGATATTTTTCACAAAATAGAAAAATAGTGCTATCAAACGAGTATAATACTAATAGTTAGATCAAAATATATCTCGTCCTCTAAAAATTTCTAGAAACAAAAAAATTGAATTTTATCTTATTAATATCCGAGCTGCAACATTCCTTGGAGAGATTACCCTCCTCACCATTTTGGATCCGACATATGTGAGAGATGGAGACGGAGTGGTACTCATTGATCAGTGTATTTACTTTGCATTTCTAGGTGTCAAGGTTAGGTGATTTTTCTAGTCTGCCAAATCCCCTAGAAGATAAATAAATCCAATGTTTTATTCAATGGGTGATCCACTTTCCATCTTCCAAGACAACAACCAATGCCTGAGAAGTACCAATCTATAGGGGAGTTTATCAATTGTAGCACATAAGTCCAAAAAGAAGAGGCAAAAGGAAAATGTAGGAATAGGTGGTTGATGAGCAAAGGTAGCACCTTCCTAGGCCTTGATATGTTGGAAATATTGTCATTGATGGAAAAGGAGAAGAAAGGAGTAGAACCTGAATTATCATTGAGGACAAAGGAGTAGATCAGGATCAGATGGAGTATAAAGGAGAAATAAGGAAAAGAAGGAAAAAGTATAGTGAAGGAGCAGAAAAGAGGCAAAGGAGAAGCATTATGAAAAAAGGATGGAAGGAGAAGCATTATAATCATTATCTAAGGTAAAGGAGCAACAAAGAAAAAAGGAGAAAAAAAGAGTAAAAGAGAGGCAAAGGAGCAACATTAGAGGCAAAGGAGAAAAGGAAGAAAATGCAACAAAGGAACAAAGGTAGCAAAGGAGCAAAGGCAACAAAGGAGCAAAGGTAGCAAAGGCAACAAAGGCAACAAGTTTTGGTCAAGTTGTGAACATGTTAGGCAGAGTTGTGAACATGTTGGGTCAAGTCGTGCACAAGTGGGCATATATCGTAAAGGAATGAACATGTTCAACTAGTGGAGAAAGTCGTGAAAGTGCAGGAAAAGTTAGGCTAGTTTACGTTCAGAATAGTGATGGCAGAGATATCGAAAATCACAACAGAAGGAGTATTGCAAAACAACAGAGATAGAGAAATTGCAAAACGAGAAGTGCGAGATGGTGACGTGACTAGATGGCATGGATAGATGACGTGGCCCCGACCCCACATATCACACGTGGCATGATGACATGGCAGTGACATGGCATTCTCGTTGGGACCCGAACCCTTTATCGCATATCACAAGTGGCAAAGTTCGGAAGGGATAATGCTTATGTACCACGTTGAAATGAAAAAATGTGAAGAGTGATGAGAGCTTGGATGCAATAAGATTCAATGCTAAAATATAAAGGATTTAAAGTCCAGCTGTGGGACCCAATCAAATATCGCACATCGCAAGCTCAGAAGGGATAGTGCTTATGTACCATGTCAAAACGCCAAAATGCAAAGAGCGACGAGAGCCCAAATGCGATAAGCTTCAAAGCTAAGATCTAAAGGATTTAAAGTCTGGCTATGGGACCCAATCACATATTGCACATCAAAAGCTCAGAAAGGATAGCACCCATGAAAAAAAGTGAAAGGTCGACTTTCCAAAGTGTGATAAAAGGAGCTGAATGCGATGGAGTTTCAAAGCTAAAGACCAAAGCATTTCAAACCCGGATGTAAGGCCTTTTGTCAAGAAATTGAATCGGAGGTGGAACATGTAAATATAACGTAGAAGCACCAAGGAATATCAAAATGCGATAAAGGGACCAGATGCGATGCAGCTCATAGCTATTAGTTAATAGATTTCAAGTTTGGGTTTATGTGATTTTCCTTTGTTAAATCACATCAGAGAACATAGGAGGTTTATAACATAGAACGATTGGATTTCTGAAATGTGATAAAGGGACCGGACGTGAGACTATTCAAAGGCTAATTGGAATTTATTTAAGGTCTAGGGTTCTTTGTAGTTACATTGTTTTATGAAGAAAAGTGAACGCGGGTAGTAGACTTGGGTAAGACCCGACACTCGTGCAGAATAATGGTTGATGCGGTTGCAGCTTTTAAACAAGAAAAGTATGAACGTGGGCAGAAAGGCTCGGGTAAGTGACCTGACACAGAGCAAAGGGCAAAGAAAGCTGAACGTCATAGTAATGAGGAGATAGGCACCATGGGTCTAGTCGATCTCAGCAAAACCTCCAGGCCAGAGTCAGGTGTTGAGACAAGGAGAAGGCTGAACGCTACAGGAAAGAGAAGGAAGGAAGATAGGCAGAGTCAGGAAAAAGGAGAATATGGTGGCACTGTTGGAAATGTTCCAGCTGAGTCGATTCAGGAAAAAGGTATTTGTGCAAAACTGTTATAATATAACAAAAGAAACAGAAAAGACAGTGACAACAACAGAAAGGACAAATGAACAGAGAGCCAAGAGCTAAAAGGGTTGAGTGAAATATATTTTTTGTAACAGCAAATGTAAATGAATCAATTATTTTTTATTGTATGTGATGCAAAGGAAAGTCTCCGTAGGCATATGAAAAACTCCAATGAGTGTTGTAATGATTATTTCTAATGTAATAACCTGAAATGAAATGTAAGGAATCAAATGGGTGGAAGGCATATAGAATGAAAAAAATTAGGAGTTATCTGTACAAGAGATGTAATATCAGTGTGCATAGAGAGGCTAGAGAGCTGCAGAATGGAAGAGAGCTGAAGAATGTAAGAGAGCTAAAAAATGGGAGAGAGCTGGAGAATGTGAGAGAGATGATAGAGATGCTATGCACATGTAGAGCTAATATGAAACAGATTTGAAGGGAGAGAGGGCAGAAGTGAAGATGGAGTAAAACAAAGTTGATATCCAAGTAAATCAACATTTTATTTTCATGTTGAGTGAGGGGATTGTAGTCTCCTTTCAAGTTATAGCTTGATAAATTTCTAGTTGGAGTTGGGTGAGGTAGGAGCCGCCTATGGGTTGTAGCCCGCAGAAAATACATGGGAGTTGGTGCTTCCATTTCAAGTTTTAGCTAGATAAATGTCTAGCTGGAGCTGGTTGAGGTAGGAGCCTCCTATGGGTTGTAGCCTGTAGAAAATATATGGGAGTTGGAGCTTCCTTGAAAGTTGTAGTTTGCATAAATTGAGGTAGGTGCCTCCTGTAGGTTGGAGCCTACAAAAAATAAGTTGTGAGAGGGAGTAGGACCTTGCCTTTGCATCACAACAATAATAAGATGCGGTTTTATCCCTTATGGGTTTCTACTTATATCTGGTGTCCATGTGCATGATTATTATGTGTTGATGTGTTGTGTTAATCTTCTTATTACTTGTTTTTCATGTATTCAGTATGTTAATCATTCTTTATTAAGCTGCTTATGAAATGACTTGTTTATGAGTTTAATGAAAATAATTTTAATATTGATGAATGGACTAAACTGATTCACCGCCCCTCTCAGTTTAGTAAATGGTTCTTCATGATATCCTTTCTTGCTAAGTATTTCCCAAGTTAGAATATGGTTATGTACCACCAACTAGGAAAAACACTTTAGTTTGAGAGGAAAATTATAATTCCATCACTGAACTAGCTAAGAGAAATGCAATATATGTCTGGTAGATTGGAAGATTATCCGATATTCCTCATGTTAAATTACCTTTCCGTGTTGTGAGCCATCGAACCAAATAAATATGTCTTCTTTTGTAGATACGAAAATACCAAAGGGCTTACGATTAGAATTATACGATGTCCATTCCTAGATTAGGGGCTCTGGAATTTCAATCTCTACAATGTCTTTCCAAGGAGTGAATATTGGATAGGAAATATAATTGTTTGCTATATCATTAATCACAAAGAAACCATGATTATGAAAAAGACATATAAGAGGAGGGGATAATAGATGTGGACATGTCATGCATGAGAGGGAGTCCAGGCTAATCTCAGGAAAAGATCTCATACCAACATCGCATTTGAGATTCCAAAAAAAGAAATTCTTGATGAGAAGGATACTATGCCATGATAATGAGAAATTTGGAGGGTCGGAAGTACCAACATGAAGCCATCCAATGAGATATTTGTTTTAAAGTTATTTTTCCTTGATGATATGGTTCCATAGGCCATCACTACAAACTACTCTCGAAATATTTTTAGAAGTAGTTCCAATTTGAAAGATGTAGTGTCCTTAAGTCCCCAGCCACCATGTTTAACTAGAAGGTTTATAATCTCCAAAATAGCAAGATGAAATTTGTGGTGTGGTCGTGTGTTGGCCCACAAGAAAACTGAGATGGTGGTGTTGATATTACAGACAATTCATTTTGGAATTATGAATATGTGCATATAGAAAATCAGGATACTATGTAGTACATATTCGATAAGAATGAGACACCCTCGTAAATAAAACCATCGATGTGATTACTTTTTTATCTACTTGCTAATTTTAAGAAGGAACCAATCCCAATCCTCGTTTTTGTAGCCATTCAGAGTTAAGAAGAAACCTATGTATTAGAATCCAATGTCTAAATGATTAGATTTTACCCTGAAAATATTAGAAAATCCATATTCTCGATCGCATCAGGCTCACTTAGAGATCAGATTGGACTTTGAATTGTGAGGAGGCCCAAGACTAGTCCAAAATCAAAGAGGATATTGAAGATCACCTTGCATTCATAAGGATTTGATTTTCTAATTTCTAGGAGGTAATCCACAAACATTAAATGGGAGAGGGAACATTGTCACCGCTTCTCCATCCATATATGATGTCGTGATCATGAGCATTAGAGTTTTTTCTTGACAAACCATCAATAATTATGCAAAACATTAGAGGAGAAAAAGCACAACCTTGTTTGAGTCCTATGGAAACTAAGAAAATTTATGTGGGAAAGACATTTATCATTATTACAAAGGAGAGAGTCTTGATGCAATCTTTTATCCAATTTATTAGTGTTAAACCCAGACCAATTTTATATAGGACCATCCACAGTAGTTCCCAATCAACACAATCAAAATCCCTAGTGAGATAAATCCTCATGAGGTAGGCGTCTAGATGGCAAGTCTTGATGGAATGAATACATTGTAGTGCGATTGTTAGAGCATCATGTATCTATCAATGTTCTAAAAAGCCAAATTGATTAGTTGAAATGTGTTTTGACAAAAATGGTTTGAGTCAATTTGCAATGGATTTCAAGATCAATTTGTAGATGGTGTTGCACAATGATATGGGATGATAACCATATAAGGAGGCAGGATGAGGGACCTTTGGTATGAGGGTTATGAACCTGGAATTTGTGGCACCAGAGACCCAACCAAGGCTATGATATTCTTCCACCATCTCCGTGAGTTCAACTATCATGATCTCTTGAAAATGAATGAACAATTCCATTGTCCAACCATCAATACTTGGAATTTTTCCCTTGGCCATTTCTTTTAAGACTGATAGGACTTCATCCTGTGTGACAGGGTGATCCATTTTCATTTTTTCCTCCATACTAGACAACAAGGGGAAAATATCACATATTTCCATCTTGTTGAGAGGGACCTGTTCCCAGCGGTCGAATACATTGCTAAAATAAATCATTGCCTCCCTTTCAATTTCCTTTTGAGAGGTCATTTTTTCACCTGATTCAAATATAATGCTCAAATATAATTTATTTTTTGCCTCATATTGATCTATTAATGAAAGAATATGTTTTTCTTATCACCTTCATCAACCCACATTATACAACTCTTTTGCTGCATTTCTTCAATATGTCTATGCAATATTTGCGATATGCGTATCTCCACTGACCATATTCTTCATCATATCAAATATCTCTATTTTTGGTTTATTAGAAATGCTTATAGTAGTGGGATTGGTCAAATTTTTCTACACCCAATCACATGAAGGGATGTTATCAATGTCGATTTCTCTTACATATTGTCCCTATTTATTTCAATTGTATCATAGCAACATTCTTGTCTCAATAGTTAATAATCTTACAAGTACTAGAACAAATGGAGGATGTATTTCCGACAATAACCATAACAAATATAACCTCCTCCTCTCAATATCTTCAATCACATCTTGTCGTTGAGATGGTATAAGTATGATTTATCGTTTCATTGTCAGCCATCTCTAACCTCGACAGACTGTCACTCTTCAAAAGTTAATGGGATCACTTCTCCAAGTGTATTTCAAATTACAAGGAATTAACTTATCTTTTATTTCTCTAATGGAATAACTATATTCCTAGAATAAAATTATGTACTAATTTTCAAGGGAAAAAACTAAAGCAAAGTCTAACTAGGTAGCTATATAGTTTAAATTGTATTAATTTTTAACTTACATTTCGGAGAAACTTTAATGAAAATTGGAATGGATGCTAAAGTAGTTAGTGCAACCACCTAAACCCATCCGATGGTCGATATATATCTCAATAATGACCTATATCCTTGATCAATAACACTAGATCTATAAGAATAGGTGGTTGCTCAGTCCAAGAAAAATCACAAACCTTTAAGGCTGAGATGATGCTAAAATTTTAAGTGAAGGGTTTTAGCCAATTTGTGAGGTTTTCTTCTTCCTCTCTTAGACTAAATTTTTTCATACACCTATATAGTTCCTTATGATGATTGTTGGTTTGTCGTATTCTCTAAAGCATGTTCAATAATGTCAAGGAAAATCTCCACAAACCAATGGTTTTGTGAATGTATTGTTTGGTTTTATTTTATGAATAATTTCTATAGGATAATCTCTTTTTGTCGATGATAACCATGTGATGGTTTTGTTACAAGTAATAAAACTTCTTGCCGAAAATTTGTTTAAACGCGACTTTGGTTCGCTCTCATGTTTAAATTGGTTCCAAATTTTTGAATTCTACCATCTTTATTGCATATTCTTGTATCTAATTTTTTTTTTTTCGATAATAATGTGTTTATCCTTTGCTGGTTAATAACCTATCACATGGTTTCTTGTGGAATTTCCTTTTTCTTACCTACCTCGCTCACCTTTGAATTTATTATTGGCATCTATTTTCTTCCCTTATTTCATGAATGTTTTGAGTTTTATTTCTTTTGTACATACTAACTTTAATTGTGAACTGTATGTATTAAACTTGATAAATCAATGCATGTATATAATAAAATTTTAATGTAACATAACATAAAATTTATTTTATTTATTTATGTTTACTTTTAGTATCATGCATATAAAATAGTCACATGTATATAGTATGTTAGAAATTGATTTCAAGCTTTTATTTCTCTTTTTATTCTTGTTTTAAAATCTATTCACTTTTTTTTAACGTTATGTTTTGTGTATTTAACTAACTTTTGATTTTAATTTTACAAAAAAAAACAACAACAACAACAATTAAATTATATAAGAACATAATTCACATTTCAAATAATACTCACATATTAATCTTTTCAATTTAATGATTCAAATATTTGGCCTTAAAAGAAGAGGATTCTATTTAATGATTCTTTCATAAAGAAATAGAGTAACATAATTTTTGTGTGTAGTATTTTAGGGTAGTTAGTTGTTTTGTTTCTTTATTTATTTTTATTTTTCATCAAAGCGGTATGTTGCAAGATTGTTCCTCGAAAGATACAACTCCTTTAATGTAGGTAACATGGTTTATTTGCACCAATGTCAGCATAGATTTTGTCCTACTCATTTGGCTTTAAATTCTAGGCAAGCACTCCCATTGCCTCTCACTAGTTGCCTCGAGGTTCGAGGTGTTGATGTCAGAGTGACACTAATTTCGAAGATCAACACTACCGACATGCCTAATTACCTTCCTACCTACTTACATACATATATAATGAAAAAATGGAGTGAAACCCTAGAAAATATATAATATTATAAAATTTAGTTGTTGATTTTCTAAACCATTGAAATTCATAAAATATTCTATTCCTATATACCAACTTGGATACCAATGATCCCTAGAGAGTACACCTATGGTATTTTTATGTATCAATCATAACCCTTAGTCCCTATAAGATACATATAACCTTGAGAGGTCATGTATGGAGGTTTGAGGCATCATGTTTTGTATTAGATGCCTAAAATATTTTTATTTTGTCTAAGGCTTGTGAAAATTTTCCCTTCAACCATATAATTGCCTTAAGATCCATACCTAATGCTCAAAACTCTATGATGACACTGACATCCTTTCTTGAAGGCAAATAAACCCTCCACTGGTAATGTGATTTTCTTTAAGGTATTTCTCATGGCATTAGATCCCTCAAAACTCTCTTTAATACATAAGGCATGACCTTGTTCCATAGATCATGTCTAATGAATTAGAACACATATCTATAGCTCAAAACCATCTAGTGGTACCAAAAACCCCAATAATAGGCTAGGGATAACTTCAAGACGCCATTTTTGGTTGTTTGAGGAAATATTATTGGCCCCTTGATGGATAAAAGCTTCATTCAAGGCCCAAGTTTCATGGTTTATCCTTAGATAATGTTTGAGGCTGTAAGACCTATACCTAGTGCTAATAAATTCTAATGGTTCTTATAAATATATTTATATTTAGATTATACCCTCGAAATTTCCATCTTCAATGGTTCAATGTGTCACTTTGAGACCTAGAAGCATAGAATCATCCTTCAAAGCCTAACTCTTTGTTTGGTCGCCTTACCATGTCTAAGGTCTAAATAATCACACTTAATGTTCAAAACTTATAGTTCTAACTATCCCCATATATAGGTCAAGGATAACCTTGAAAGGCCCTTGTGGTGGTTCAACATGTGGTTATGACCCTAGATGCATATAATATTCCTTTATGAATGAACTAGAAATTATAGAGATCATAAAGAGATAAAAGACACGAAAATAAGGCTACTAGTCAGGGAAAAACCCACAAGGGGAAAACCCAACAACACTTCTCTTATAGAATCAGATAAAAATGAGAGATATCCAAAGCCAAAACCAAGACCAAAATTCCACAATCATACCAAGTCCATTTGTCCTCCAAGTCACCTCCAAAATCAAAGTCAATGCTATTCAAATATCCTCCAACCTTTTCACCAACCTCTTCCACACATTAGTGTGATGCCATTTCTATGATTCTCAAAGGCTAGGGATTTTCCTTATAGAAAAAATGATTAGTTATAGGGTTTTCAAATTCAAATCTTTCTTATGCTTTAGAAACCGTAGAGAATTCAATATCCAAATTCTTCAATATTTTTCACTCTTTAAAAATTGCAAATTATACAAGTATACTAATGCATTAGTTTCAAACCCTAGAAATGTTATTGAGAAGCCTTTTATACATAAGATGGAGCTCTTTCATTCTTTGATCTAAAAAACCTACTCTTAATATGCAACAAAATCAACTATGTCACTATCTTTAATGTATCTATAAAGACCTTTCACTATTTCAAGGAGGATAAGATTATTAGCTTTACTCTTAATGTTATTTTGTAGACACTATTTCATCATGTTCTAGAATAGTTAGCATTATATGAAAAATAATTGACATAGTAAATCGGTTGCAAGGCACTTTGAAATGAACCAAAAATATACGCACCTTTTTAACCTCGCTTTTCCATTATTACAATAATTTTATCATAGAGATTTGATCCTTTGAAAAAAATATTATTTGAATTTTTCTTCAGCTGATATATATCTTCTTCCAATAGAGGTACCTTATACCTTCTACCATAGAACTAGAATACGAACCACCAATATTTATTTGGGTTTCTTGTAATGTTCTTCATCTTGGTTCACATATTTAGGTTGATAATATTTCACCTTCAGCCCTAGACTCTCGACCATGTCACAATTGTACTTTTAAATTAATTTTTTGATTTGATAATACAAGTATGTCACATTTCGACTTCAAACCAATCCAAGAGTTTTCTTCAAGTTGTTTTCTTCAAGGAGAAATTAGGTCAGCTCTCTATAATAATATTTCTTACAACTATTATCATTGTCACATCATAGTTATGTAACTCAAAATTTTGAGACTCGTGAAACTTGAATTTATCTTAGTCTTGTAACTGTTCCACTCGAATCATATTAAAAAATGAGGATTTGTATTACAATCTTTGGATAAACTTTGAATTTTTTTCATAGTTTCTTTATTTCCAAAGTTCCTTATAACTTACGTAAGGATCCATAGAAATTTGGCTTCAGATATTAATTGATCACGGATAATTAAGTACCTCATATTTTCATTAGCCTCAGAGCCTCAAACCTTCACAGAGAAGAGATTATTAGCCTCGGAACAAACTCAAATTTGTGTCTCCTCAAATGATGAGAATTGGTGTCCAAAATATGAAGTAGTGATACCAGTATAGAGTGGTTTCCTTATATACCATAGGGAACTTGAATCATAACTTTTGTGTCTTTCCTTTTAGGAATTCTCTTCAACCCTTTCAAAATAGCTTAGTAGTATTATGACAACTAATTTATGAAAACATTCTTCTTCAAATTTTTTCATAGATCTAAGAAAATATTTGTTGTATGTTTTATGCCTTAGGTCCTTCCATAGATGGTATAGCTCCAGGACTTCACAAAGGATGAAATCCAAAGGCTTCATATCATTAAGATAGAGAATATTCCATCTAATAAAGGTATAGACTATATATTATAAGATCATATTAGCCTCAAGACTTTGCTACAATATTCAAGTGATTCAGAAATGAGAATAGTTTCTAAAGTTTGTCTGAATCATAGGAAACCTATGCTCTACAACCATTGTCTTAGTTACAGATATTAATTATAGAAATTGGCCATGGAAATATAAGGAAAACTTAGTCCTTCAAATAAATGCTAAAGCGAGGTAGATATGATGATTGAGGTACTTCAGATTTTTATATTATAACTTCTTTCTTTTTGGAGGTGAGAGATATAGTAGCTATAATGATGTCATCAAGAGTGTGATCTTCAAACTTTTTTCCTTTGCTTTGTAGATAGAGAGAATTGCTACAAGGGTGTCTTAAAGTGTGCTAAGAAGTTTTTATCTTCAAGCTAATTTCCTTCACCTTAGCCCTGATACCATGTTAAGAAACTAATTATTAAAAAAAAAAGAGAAATAATATCAATACAATTAGATGGAAACTAATATAGCATGATCCCCTCACCTGAATTACTCAAATATATACATGGACCTCACATAGAAACCAAACAAATTTCTTTCAACATTACTTATTTTCTATCATCTATGATACTAATTTGATAACCTAGTATATAGTGCCAATAATTTCTACTTCTAAATAAATTTTTATACATGGGACTATGACGTAGGTTTGTCACTGATATCCCATTATGAAGGAAATAATAATTCTTCTTGATCCCACACAATAATTTTTTCCTCTTAACACATTTATCTTATTTTTCAATAAAAAGAGAGAAAAATTGGAAGAACATTACTAAAGGGATGGAAAAAAATATGATGAATATTACTAGACACTTTCATGACAAAATAACCTAGCTAGAGGCATTTATTGCAACTTGTAAGATAGAATCCCCTCGATTTAAAACTATGTTTTCCCTTTGCATGGTTAATTTTGTAAGAAATGCAATAGTATCACCATAGAAGAAAACATGATTATATTAACTATCCTTTTGTTAGACAATATGCATGATACTACTTATCTTGAGGAAATAATCACAAATATCCTATTGTCCAAAGTTCCCTCAACCCCAAGAGCTCTCTGACACAATTCTCTCTCCCTAGGAGCTTAGACCGGGGGGAAGAGCACAACCCAATGTCCTCAATAATCCAAGACTATTACCCAAGAGGATCACATCAATAAGTCCAAGATACTCTCTAAATACTAAGAACTTCCCTTTCATCAAAGCCTTGGTGTGTATGTTTTCTATCTGCTCATAAGTTGAAAAGTGATGGAGCCTCATGGCTCCTCTCCGCACCATGTCTTGTATATAGTGATACCTTATCTCAATATGATTGGAATTGTCATGAAGCATGGTATTCTCTACTAATCATATCCCACTCTTTTTGTTGCAATATATCACTGTCATAACCAAGACCTACTCAAAAAACTCTCTAAAGAGCTTTCTCAACCATATTGCCTCACAGTTATCCATGCTAGCAGCAATGTACTCTGCCTCATTCGTGCTAAAATATACGAACCTCTATTGCTTCCTCATCCAATATATCATGCCAAAACACAAAAAAATTTAGAACCATGATGTGGTCTTGCTATCAATAATTTTTTTGTCTTAGTCAGCATCAGTTTACCCATGTTGTCTCTCATCTCCGGTAGTATATCTCAAACCAAGCTTAGTCATTCCATGCAAATAGATTAACGCGTGATTGGGAAAAACCCAATGTGCACGAAGGGGATTAGTGATGAAATGAATCAAATATTTAAATGAAAAACATATGTCTGAACAGGTGTCAATGAGGAACATCAATGCCCCAATAAATTGTCGATACTTAGAGGGATTCACCAATTCAGGTCCATAAATCTCCACGTAACTTCTTGAAGTTTATCTCCATTGTTTTGGATAGGTACTTGCATTCTACCATTCCAAATATTTCCAAAAATTTCACAAAAAAAATTTCTTCAGAAAGGAAAATCTCTCTGGGATTTTTCCACACTTCTAATCCCAGGAAGTAATGCATTAAACGAAGACCTTTCATTTCAAACTCAGATGCCATATCCCTCTTACAATCGAGTATTAGAGGCTCAATACCAGGATTTGGGGCTTTTCTACAAACCATATAGCTCATTATTCAACCTGCATACATGAGTATTCCTTTCTTTTACTTCAAAGGCTAGTGGTTTTTTAATGAATACTTCTTCTTGTAGTATGCCATGAAGAAATGTAGTCTTCACATCCATCTGGCAAAGAGTACATATTTTACTCATAGAAAGGGAAACAATAGATATAATATTGGTATAGCGGGAAATTGGTGCAAATATATCATCATAATATTCTCCCTCTTTTTGGAAAAAACCTGTAGCCATGAACCTTGGTTTACAACTCCCGATACTTCCATCAAATGCATGCTTCATCTTATATAAAAATTTAGAGGTGTTATGTAGGTAAATCCTCTCTACGGACAGATACAATCCTCTAGCCCTAGAGTGGGTCTAGTAACAAGGAATCATGCTAGTGTTTAGGTTCCTAGATATTTGAATAAAAGAGGATGCGATAAGATGGCCTACTTGTGGTCCAAAGCTATCGTCGACAATCGTAGTGATGATGAGAACCTCTCGGTCCTGATTGAAGGAAATTCACAACCTATTTTCTTATCGCATTTGGACACCTACACAATGATCAGAAAACGATAACCACATACCACATACTAATTTCATCCAAAAACTACTAGTCAGTCAAAGAATACTAACATATTTTATTCGACAAAGACAAAATACAAGATGGGAACTAGACAATAGTCACTTATATTAATAGGTAGAAAGAAGAGATACAACCATGCTCTCATGTTGCAGTATCCTCTAGCGGGGTTCGGGCGAAGCACGTCTCAAAGTTCGTTGGGGAATTCAAACGGGATAAGGGACCTCTCGATGGAGTTCCTTCTTGATCTACATTCTCAATAACTCAGTTATTCAACTATGGCTCAGTTCTCCAAGTTTAGCGTTTCAACTATATAATTCTCTTTGTTCAGCTAGCTTTCATAAAGGGAGAAGGCTTGTTTATATAGAGGAAATGGAGGAGGTTGGGATCCGTACAAAGGTGGAAGGGAGGCCTATCCTTTAGGATTGTTCCAAGGGAGGTGGAAACTACTAACTAAAGGAAGGAGTCTGTGGTTCTTTTAGTTCAACCACTCCCAACGACTCATCCCCGAGGTGGTTGGAATGGAACCTCTGCCTCTATTTTTAAAAAATATTCCAAAAACAACTTGGTGTGGGCATTACACCGGGACAGAGCGCCAGGTGGCGCGAGTAGCCAGTTCTACCCTCGCGCCGAGTTCAAGAGGAATGTTACCTTCATGTAGAGGGATGAAATGAAGGTCTTTACAAGGCATGACACTTTTCATAAGTCACAGAAATGACCCTCCAATGTGCGGGATGGGGATTGTAGGGACAATGACAAAATGTTGTGTAACAGATGCCCCCTAAAGCATGAGGTTCGAGGGAGAGGGAGGGGTGAAATGCTTTATGAGAACGCGTTTGAACCAAACACTGTTGTCAGAAAACCTATAATTACAAATACAACTGATATCTCTGATAAATGAATATGTGGTATGGGCACAACCATCCATATTAGAGTACACAAAAACTAAGATTGAAGTATGGGCACAACCATCCATCAGTAAAGATCAACAAATAGACTCAGGTATGGGCGCAACCATCCAATCAACAGAGTCATGCAATAAGTCATGATAATCCACAAAGAACTCGCAGCCTGGATTTTAACAGAAAAAAACCCAGGGTCTTGCACTCCATCTCTATTCGAACAAGTACAAATTCAAGCATGCGAATATGTGAGCTGAAGTCGAACATGCAAGAAAATCGTCTGATTACTAGCCAATGATGAAAGTTGTTAACAGATGTGAGAGGAACCACCAATAATGAAAATGGCTCTCAAGGTACAAAAGGTACAATCCACAGAATGTGAACAATGATCTGACGTCGAACATCCGCAGAATCATTCGATCGAAGGCCAACGATGTGAAACTTGTGTCAAATGCGAAAAACCTACCATTGAGGCATGCAGGCTCCAAGGTACCAGAAGGGAGTCTCTAGATCAGATTCCTGGATAATGAGCTAAAGTCGACAGGAAGTGACCTAGTCGAAGGAGGGCCATAATGTTTCCCACATCATCGAAACGAGACAGAGGAATATGATGTTTGTGAATCAGGACCAACAAAGAATCAGAGGTAGGTTGGAAACTTCAGAGGAAAACTTCTCTCGAACATATCAGCAGCACGACACTGGATTTGGCAATATTTGACATTAAAGGATCTGAGGTCATGATGACGTGGCAAAGAGAAAATGAGAGGTCAAAAAATATTACCCAAACCCATGGAGGCAAAAGTGACGAAAATGAGATATCCCCAACCCGACATGAATGTAGACAAGTGCCATGTTCAAGAGTGACATATTGCCAACATAACTAAAATCTGGTTCCATTTCCCCCCACCATTTCTGGTGAGTACCCCAATTATTTTTTAAAACAAGCTTGAAGGGGATAGCATATGCTTGCATTGTAAGTTTTTCCTTCGGAAAAATCCATCTTAGTACATTTTACGAGCCCTAGGAAGGAGGAACTCGAATAACATCATGGTGACGAAGTGTGATGTCATCAGAATTTAACGAATCTGACAAAGGAAGAACTCAACATCTTTTCATGTTTAGAGAGTTTGAAAAGAAGGAAAAAAAGAAAACTCCAGCAATCCCTTTTCGTAGGTAGTCTCACAAATCCGAAAAGGTAGAAAACAAATTCTGAAATAACCTCTTAGTTGCGATAGGCTAAGGTATTCCTTTTTCGTAAATAATCCATCCCAGCTCGAAAGAGGGTTAAATGTATACTGGGTAGATATCATTTCGCAACCATTTAACGAGTTCAAAATGACAAGCGTCTCATCAATCTTTTCAATTTTAGTGAGTCAGAAAAGAGCTGAAAGATGACTCCAGTAGTGACTTTTTTGTGTTTTTACCGAGTCCGAAAAAGTATAAAATATAACTCGTTACTTCATCATTGTCGCATGAAAAACCTGTTGTTGCACAAGAGACATGTGTAAAACCTATTTTTTGAAAATAATAATAAAATAATCGAAAAATATTCCTTAAAACCTAATTAGGGTCGTGAAAAAGTTATAAAATGCCAAAAATGGTAAAATATAATTACTTTTCACTTTTACCTCTTGTGGAGCAATAGTTACCCATTTTACTATGCAATCTTATGGTGACGATAGCGGCCAATCTAGTACATCAATTGAAAATCCATCAACTCCAGGTAAGAGCTGAAACCCTCTTGTCATTTTAAGCTATTTCTTTCTTCCTACATTTGTCAATTTTGAATTTTGGGAGAGAAATTGTAAAAATTAGGGCTACGCGGTTGGCACGGGTTTCAGGTATGGAGTTGCGCCAATCGCCCGATTTTTTACACTAGGGCGCACCAATGGCACAAACCAATTTCTAGCAAAAATACACACCAAATGTCCCAATTGTTTACAAATTCAAGGATTAACATTGACTAATACCACTCATATGTGTGTGCTTGCAGGTAGAAAGGAGAAAAATGGTCATTGAATGGAAAGTATGGGAACATAGTGAAGAAGATGAGCTAGCTATGGAAAATGAGGGAGTCATGGAAGCCCTCAGAAACTGTGGCTTGCTAAAAAAAATTCTAACACCATGTCTCAGAGCCAAACTAAAATTTCTACAATATCTGATCAGTATATGGGATGAAAATCAAGAGAAATGCATCCTACGGATTAAGAGCTTGAGATTGATGTCTCTGATGTATACTTCATCACAGGATTATCGCGGAGGGGTGTAGCACCACTCCTAACCAGCACTCGGCCCTGCATGGAAAACATGACCATGGTAATAGACAGGGTATGTCGAGGAGTGAGGAAAGGTTCAGGTAGTGGGAAATTTGATATACAAACTATCCCTGATTTGACACTACGCGTGGTATTGCATACCATCACATGGGCTGCGGGATCACAAGCATTGCACGAAGCAACAAAGACACAATTTATTCTTAATGTGGACTGCATGGCTCCAACCATCTACAACTGGGCAAAGGTGGTGACCATCAACATGAAGCGCCAACTAACCAAATGCAAGAAGGCCAAACTGAAACAATTTGGTTATGGATCCATCCTGGTATCATTATTCTTGGAACGATTACCAATTTTTCAGCGACAGGAGGTTATAGTTCCAACACCACCAGCGAGAGAACCACGGAAGGCTCGATGGGTAGCACTGATGCCAAAGGCAGGGGACGGCCAACAGATGTCTTGGAGGCTGGAATATTTTGATTGGCTCCATCGACAACTGATTGTCATGGAGGATTGGCCCAACTCTGGCACAAATTTCACTGATGATCCAAACCTCCCACTCTCGGAGGGAGAAGATTGGAATGAAGATTTGGGTGAGACTCAATTTTTTAAGTTTTATGAGTATTATGATTTTTTTGTCTGTTTATGTATGTTATAACATTAAATCCATGTGATGCATATGTTGGCCCAGAGAGACCTGCCGGTATGTCACCGATAGCGAGGTAAATCCCTCGCGATTTCGACCCTCAAGGAGAGGGCAGCGAGGAAAATGAGATAGTGCAAAACCTGGAGGGGATCATCCGAGGAGTTCTAGATTATGCATGTTTTGATGATGTTCCTTGCGCCTACCAGAGGCATACCGTAGCGGTGCCCAGCCGAATTCACCGCTTGCTGAGGTGGCTAGTACGAGCCGTGACATGTTATCACGAGCATCATGCTGATTAAACACCTAGGTTTATTTTATCTACATATTTTGTGAGACATGATGTCTTAGGATGTAACAAAAACACACATATATATTTTTTGACATTATGATGCACACAGTTGCAAACATGCGATATATATATATACATCTATTTCCCTACATGGATCTCTTACATATGATGATGCTTTTACAAATTATGCAAATGTCTATCTAATACAATGTTAGCCACTGTATTAGTTAATGTGTTCATTTGTCTAGGAATATGTTGATAAGTAATAAAATCAAAATGTCTTTCCAACAAATGAATATGTAAATACAATCTCAGAATGTGTTGATTTCTAACCGAATAATGATTATTGAGTTGCAGAACAACAAGTTGTGAATCTAGATTTACAAGCAGTGCGCGTATGTCGAGGTTGATCGCCTCGGTTAACAACTCAATGATAGCGCTATATTTAGCGACATTGTTTGTAGTCTGTCCTAGAAAAATACCTTGCAGATCTATCAACTCACCAACATGATCATAAATTACCCAGGCTGCTGAAGACAAATTCTTGGTACTGCAGGAAGCACCATCCGCGAAATCGACATAAGGGGTAATAGACATCTGCATAATAAGAAAGACCCAATAAGTAGGAAAACACTCACAAAGCACACCAAACCCAAAAACATGTATAAAAATGAAAAAAACACCTATGTACACCTGTTATGCATGAATGAATCATGCATAATATTTTCTGAGATACAACCCATTTCTGGGCTATTCAAGAGGATGACCTTCGTAGTCAATTAGCTCATAGGCCCCATTTTGCAACACACGTTTAACAATGTATGGCCCATGCCACATAGGTTGAAATTTTCCTGCCCCTAGCTTATCATGAGCTTGGTCATACAGGAGGACGATATCTCCTTCAACGAAAGAATGAGGGGAAACTGATTGATCAAAATGAGCTTTGACTCGCTTCTTTTGTGCTTCGATGACCAAAGTGGCTAAGTGAAGAGTTTCGTCCAACCTCTCTAAGTAAAGGAGACGCTCTTCTTCTGGCGAAGTTTTTGGCAGTAATTCCACAGCTAACTTGAGCGAGGGTATTTCACACTCAATCGAGAGAGTGGCTTCCAAACCATAAACCAGCTGAAAAGGGGTGAATCCTGTCGCACTCTTAGTCGAATTTCGGTATGCCCAAAGAGCCGAAAATAACATGAGATGCTAGTTTTATTTGTGGATCCCAATCGTATGCTGAAGCATTATGACAAGAACTTTGTTCACAGCTTCAACCTGGCCATTGGCTTGAGGGTAGTACGACGTTGAGCTGTCATGACGTAGACCCAACTTAGAAGTCAACTCCGCCACCATATAATGCTAAAAATGGGAACCATGATCGGTAACGATGGCTTGAGGGACACCAAACCTAGCAATAATATGATTGAATATGAATTGAGCAGCTGTCTTACCGTCAGCGGCAAGTGTAGGCATTGCTTCGGCCCATTTGGTGAAGTAGTCCACGGCTACGATGATATAAGCATGCCCCCCGGCCAAGTGAGGGTTACACATCATAAAATCGATGCCCCATTTTTCAAAGGGACAAATGGTAATGATAGGGTGAAGAGGAACAGGTGGCGCATGCATCTTACATTGATAAATTTGGCAATCATGACATTTATGAACTGCGACAATACAATATTTGAAAATGGAAGGCCAAAAATAGCTAGCACGAAGTATCTTTTGTGCTGTAGTGTAACCAGACATGTGACCATCACAGGCGCCACTGTGATAATCATTCAAGACTTTATCAGCTTCCTCAAGGGTTAAACATCGGCAGAGTACGAATCAACTCCAACACGATAGAGTGTATCTTCGATTATACGATAGGGTTGTGAGAGATGCTAGACACAGCAGCGGGCATCCTTTGTCAACTCAGATTGGAATGTGAAAGTCTGGAGATATAAAATGATATCACCGTACCAAGGGTTGAGGGTGTTAATCAAGAAAAGTGTATCATCTCAAATACAGTCCTCAGAACGAGACAGAGCGGAGTCGGAAGGGAGGGAACAAATCAAATCAGTAAAAATGAATTATTTCTTTTATTTGGCAGCAGTAAATTCCAAATCAAACTCTTGAAGGATAATGATTCACTTTGAGTATTCCCCCCCAAGAAATTGTCGAGACAAAATATAGGTCATGGGGTTGCAATCAGAAATCACAATCACCGTACGCAAAAGGATATAATGATGAAAGCACTGAATGGCCTGAACTGCAGCTAGTGCTAACTTCTCGACATGAGCATAACACGTTTCAGGATCAAGAAGGTTACGAGACAAGTAATAAATAACATGCTCATGAACGTCATCATCGTCTTGTACCAAAACCATGGCAATTGTACTAAAAGCTGCAGCTAAATAGAGGGAAAAATCACGGTGATAATCCAGAGGACGTAATAAAGGAGTGTTGACCAAAAATGTCTTGAGCGCATCAAAATATTGTTGAGCAATATCATCCCAATAGAAAGGGACGTCCTGTTTCAGAAGTCGTGTGTATCCTTTAGCTACTTCTGCATAGTTTGGTATAAAATGGCGTAGAAAATTCGCCTTTCCTTGCAGACTCTGCAACTGATGTAATGAGGATGGAGAGGGGAGATTGAAAATAGCCTCAACCTTGAGTAGATCGAGGCAAATTCTATCTTTAGATAAGATAAACCCTAAAATTCTACCGAAATCAACGCAGAAGACACATTTATGCGTATTAAGTCGAATTTTGTAGCATCGACAACGAAGAAAGATTTGACGAAGATGGTCCGGATGGTATCTATGCTTAGCTGAATGAACCGAAAGGTAATCCAGGTAAGGCTGAACGATGTGATGAATGTCATGGAAAGCGTAGGACATTTCTCGCTGGAATGTGGCCCCAACATTCTTCAAGCCAAAAGGTAGCTTCTTGTATGCGAAGGTACCCCAAGGAAAGATAAAATTCGTCTTGTGCTAATTAGCCAGGAGAACCTTAATTTGATTATATCTAGAAAAACCGTCCATAAGGGAAAAAATCTCACTCCCGGCATAGTCGTCAATGATCTGATCGATGAAGGGAGTAGGATAATTATCCTTAGGACAGGCCCGATTGATGTCACGGTGATCAACACAGACACGGATAGTTCCCTGTTTCTTATCGACAGGAACGATGTTTGAAACCCATTCGGTCAAGGGAATTGGATAAATGAAACCAGCTTTGAGAAGTTTTTCAACTTCACTTTTAATGGCTGCAACCTTTCTAGGGTGCACCGGACGAAGACGCTGGAAAACAGGCTTCGAACCCGGATATGTAGGGATTTCATGCACCACTATACTTAGATCAATGCCAGGCATTTCTTCATAGGACCAAGCGAAGACATCACAAAATTTGTGGAAAAGGCTAGTATAAACTTGGACTTCATCTGAAGAACAAGTGACCCCCACATGGATGTTCTCGATGATTCTCGGCTTCACGGAAATTTCAATAGGCATCGTCTCTGTGATATTTCTGAAGTTTCCTTCTGTAAAGACTTCATGTGTCAGGATCGGCATTTGAAGTGGAGGAGAAGGAACTTGAGATGAAAAACGCTCAAGACATGTAGACATAACCCCGAGGCTAGGCATAAATGAAGAACGATGATGATCATCGTCCCACGACAGGTCTTCGAGAGACATGGTTTCCACAATGGTTCCATTGGAAGGAAACACTTCTTTCAAAGGATCGGGCGAGTCTGAATTGCCGAGCCAGGGGAAGTGAGAATATACGTCAAGAGACAAGCTCAAAGGAGCACCATTAGATGGTGAAGTATCTGATGTAGCAATGAGTTCACAATAATCGATTTTAATTGGAATCAAAGGCATTGAATCACCAAATGAATTGAATTGTTTAGGCGAAGGAATAATCCATGGGTAATCGGACCGAGAGACCATATTAACTTGAACAGTCTTTGGTGGTGAAAAGGTAAAAATGCCCATGAGGGCTGGATCCTTGAAGAGACCAGGCCCAACGCTCTCGAAGGGAGTAGGGATATTATCCACATACGGAACGTTGTTCTCAGAAGAAGAGGTGAAGAATGACAATTGATCGACAGTAACAACCTTGCCCTCATGTGGAAATTTCAAAACACGGAAGAGGGTGGACGGAACGCAAAGCATAGCGTGAGTCCAACTACAACCGAGTAGAAGATTGTAATTGAGTTTGGCATCAACTAATTCTACTTCAACATTGATTGTATTCCCTTTCAAGGTAATCGATAAAATTGCGAGAACACCCAAAGGTTTTGATTCCCTTCCATCAAATGCTTTAATGCCATTTGGTGAGGAATTCAGGGCTGGAGAGCCAATGGCCTTCCAATATGAAGCTGGCATGACACAGGTTGATGCACCTTCGTCCACAACAGCTCGATGGATGTCGAGACCATTAATAATGACTTGTATGATGAGCGCAATCTGGTGCGGAAGTCGTGGGACAAAATTCTCTTGATTGAAAGCGAGAATGCTAGTATCAGCAGGATCAACCCCACCGATCGTAGATAATAAAGCTTTCCACTGAGACGGACAACTCTAAAGTACTTCTAATGTGGACATCGTGGATGATGCATGTGCCAAATATTCAAAAATACTGTAATGTTGAGTAGCACGGGCATTGGGATTATAAAAAGACTTTCGGAGAACACCTTTAGAGGGTGGTTTCACAATGGGTTCAGCACTGGGCCTTTCAATCTCAAGAGGGCCAGAAACAGGTGGGGGAGGAGGACCATCAACGATATCCTTCCTTGTTGCCTAGCGTGACCCAGCATAATCTTTTGACCAAGTAGCAATAGAAACTGATGCAAAACCATTCATCATGAACACCTGAGAGCCAAATGGAGCAGATGACTGAGGCTATTCAACCATCTGGGTCTACTGAGATGGAAAAGGTTCTTTAAGAATAGCAGGAGTACCCTAAGTTCCTTTGAGCAATCTACTCACTTCGGCTTGTCGAGGACAGTCCTTGGTGTAGTGCTCTTCATCACAAATCAGACAGGGGTACTTCGGCTTACACTGCGAACCATCATCAACACGAGATTTGGACAAATCTGGTTTCGGGGCATCGGACTTGGGTTTGCCTTTACCCTTATTTTTTCCTTTAGAAGTCTTATCCGCAGGATTGGCCTGAACGACATTGACCTCCGATTTTTTACCAGGATTCGGGTTAGACTGAGGAGAAATATCATTGGAAGAAATAGACTTTTTCTTTCCAGGGTTGGAAGAAGAATACTTACGCGAAGTCTAAGACACAAAACCAATAATATTGTCGACGGATGGGGTCGCTGGTGCTTTAGAAGTCCAGGTCGAGGGGCATCAGTCAAAATATCATACAATATGCCCGATTGAGAGCACACGAGATCAAGGTACTAGGCACGAGCAATGGCCCGTTCCTCGGTTACACATGCCCCCATGGCTATGTCTTTCGCAATCTGATTAACAAAGGAGGTAGTGAACCAATGAGTAAGAAGTTGATCAGGAATTTTAAATTTGATCAAGCAAAGATGACGTCTCCATTCATGAATATGGTCCGAGATATGAGTAGCTCCGTCCTGTTTCAGGGAGGTGAGGAGATGCATCCTGGATTCATAACGAACCGGTAACTGAAAATGAGTAAGGAACACCATGGCGAGAGAGTTGAAATCTTGAAAGATACCTCGAGAAAGCTTGATATACCACTTAGAAGCAGTGCCAGTAAGAGTCTGTTGGAAAAGACGAAGCCGAATAGAATCGTAAACCCAAGAGTTAGAGGAACACCACAAGTGGTAAGTCATAACATGTGCTTGGGGGTCTTCTCCGGACTTGCCCTCAAATTTGGGACAATCACCAGGAATCTTAGTCAGAACCAGAGGCCAATATGGGTTATGAAGAATAGGATCATTCGTTAACTTTGACACATCTGGTAACTCCAACGTAGCGAGAAATGGTAATTGAGGGTTAAAAGGCATAACAGGTCCTTGATAAGAACCCGAATTCACATTCCATTCAGTTTGAGAAAAATTCTACCCCCATTGGTTCTGTCCCGAAGGATTCTAATGATATGGGGGATAAGCTGAATAATTATGTTGATACGAAGGTTGAGGACCAGGATACTGATTCTGATTATACCATTGGGGTCCTTGATGAGCGACATAAGGATTTTGCGGCGAAATGTAAGCATGGCCTTGCGGTTGATTATACTGCAACTGAGATTGAGGGTGATAAGTAAAACCTTGAGGCACACTATATACTGGTCGATATTGACCATGAGGATAATAAACGCCTTGGGGTTGAACTGGCTGTTGATAAGTGGGGCCCTGTTGAGCTGAATAAACAGGGTGGAATGACTACTGAGCAGATTGAACATGTTGCTGAAAAGTGGGACCCTGCTGTGAAGGAGAGTAAAATTACTGTTGAGCAGATTGAGCAGGTTGTTGGGCCAGTTGAGAAGGTTACCCCTACAGAGCAGGTTGGCCTGGATGCTGAGAGCCACCAGTTTTCCCTTACTGAGCAGGTTGGCCTGATGGTTGTGATGGACCAGGTTTCCCCGGAGGAGGACCAGAGGGTTGTCCTTGTTGCCTAACGTTTGGACCAGTTTGAGTATATGATCCCAGTTGTTGTACAAAATGTTTTCCTTGTGACAAATAGAGTTTCCCCCCAGGACCGTAAGAAGGTCCTGGTTGATATAAAGGTTGACCAAAAGGCCCTCAGGGTTGCCCTTGTTGGACCATAGGCTGACCTTGTAAAGGTTGGCCTTGCGGACCGTAAGGTTGTCCCTGAGGACCTAATGCAAGCCTTGACTGAATCGAAGGTTTTCCCTGAAAGGGTTGTCCTTGTGGGCCAGGAGCTTGCACCTGATAAGTCTTCCCAATTTCAGGAACGATTTCATAAGGGTCATAAACAGGAATGCCACACTCATCATAATGATGGGGAGTAGGAAACACATAGATGGGGATACCGACAACATCATAGTGATGAGGATAAAGATAGGGAAAATAGACAGGATTACCATATTCTTCATAATGGTGTGGTGGATTAACAAGAGCATGAGGCTGCTGAGAAACCTGAGAGTTCTGTTGATGAACAGCTAATAGATACTCTTCAAAAGTAAGGCGACCAGGTATCTCATTCGAGGCCGCTGGTGACTGAGTGACTGATGCAGACGTAGCTGTGCAGACAGTAGGTTGAACTGGGACATATGTAACTGAAAGCGACGAAGCAGGTGTCGTCGGTGACAGTCCTAATGATCAAAGGATTGGACTCCTGTATGGAGTATATGCTGCCATGGATGCAACACCAGCAATAATCTGACCCAGAGACCTATATCCGGCTAGAAGTGACACCGATGGTGAAGATTGAGTAGATACATGAGGGGTGTTTTCAGGGAAAAGTTGATATTCTTCATTAGAAACAGGAATTCCATCACTGCCAATAGGACCTGATGTGTCCATGTCTGACTCCTCTGTAAGATCTTTGAAAAGGCTACGGGGACTAGGAGGTATAACAACAGCTAAAAATGGTGATCCCGACGTAAGAGGAGGGAATTCTTCCTCATCCCCAAAACTAGACCAAGTGCCCGAGGGAGGCCAATTGAACTCAACTGGCTCGTGAGCGGGAGATCAGGAAGCAAGGGGTAAGATAGATGGGAGAATAGGCTGCTGAAGCTCGACAGACCTAGAGGATTGAGGAGTTTCAAATGAACTGTCCGGTAAAGGACTACCTCTAGAAGGGAGTGAGGATGAAAAAATTGGTGGTTCCACCACCGTGACTGCTTCACAACAAGAAGTAGAAAGAGAGATCCGAGCAAAGACTCAAGAAACCAAGGCAAACAAAAAAAAGCCAAGTACTAAAAATTTTAATGGGCATGTGATCGTGGGTAGTTTATTTTATGACACTGAAACCAAACTTTGTTGTTTCATGTTTTAAGAGTCAAGAAACAGGAAAAATATGACTCTAGTCACTTTCAATTTTGAATGAACATGAAAGGACAAGTGCTCGATGATATTTTCAAATTTAAGGAGTCAGTAAAGATAAAAAATGACTACTCAGGTATTCTAAGCAAGAGGGTATGATAGGTTTCCATGAACTGTCATATACACCTTGGTGATCAAATGAAAGATAAATGACCAAGGACTTAACATACGTGCAGGTAGTCTCCCCGAATGCTGTGTTCGGTGTATCACGATTACAAAGTGGCAAACTTGGCTTACTATGGATAAAAGGATTGCAACCTAGAAGGGTCTCCCTTTATATACTCGATGGTATGGGGAGCACAAGTTTGTACTAGTGCTGTCTGGAGCCAGATGGCGAACGACAGCTACTAGGTTTTAAGACGCCGGAACACATCTCTAAATTAGACCACTAGAATATTTCGTTAGGTTTCAATGTTGCCTTAGGTTAATTGAAATAAATTTTAATGTTGATCTTGGATTAGGTTCCAATTTCCAGGTCTTAACGTATGTCGGATTTGGAATTTTCCTAAATGCAAAACTACATGCAGAAGGATACCATTTTCGTTCAGTGAAGGCTATCTATGAGAAGGAGAGAAATATTTCAAGCAATAGCGAATAATGAAAACATGTGAAAACATCCACTAATGCATCTAATGTAATATACAGAAAACAAAAACTCTTTCCTAGCCTATACAATGCAAATTAAGCGAGGGAATGTTTCATTTTCAAAGCAAAAAGAATGCAATTTGGTTTGTTTTAATGCAATAGAGCAAACAATGCACTAAATAACATGAAAAACAAAACTAAACACTATTTTGAGAGAGTGAATGTAAAAGTTGAAACAAAATGAATCTAGAAATATGAAACAAATACAACAATACCCAAACTAATGCTACAAACTTTTCAAATCAAGGAGAAATCTCCAAAATGACCCAAACAAGCAATGTAATCGGTGCTTGGAGTAGGAGGAAGAAGAATAAAAATGAGAAAGGCAATGATCATTCAACCAATGAACGTACTCAACAGGATCAAAGAGACCAAGAGAAATCAAACAGGGAACGAAATTGACAGTTATCAAGAAACTCGATCTCCAAACGGAAGGCTCAGTGCACCAAGGCACTCAGAAACCCTAAGACCTCAAGATACACTGATAGTAAATGGACAAACAACTGAGGAAAACAAGCCTCCAGTGATCAAAGAGAGTCCAGAACACTTCAATTACTCTTAAAAATAACCCAGAAACAAGTACAAATGACTAAAAACTCATGGAAAAGCTTACACCCAAAAACCTACAGTGGTCGGCGTGACTGTGAGGCGGTATTTAGCACCAAACAGGGGATGGCCCGAGTGCTACAAAAGCAACCTGCGCCAATGGTGTGATTGTTCAGGGAAAAACCACGCCAAGCCAGTTAACCAAGGTAAAAGGAAAAACTTTACAGAGCAAAGGTCAATCTTGACACTCTGGGGCTGAACAAGGGTTTGAAACATAGTTAAACAACCAGAAAGGTAAACAACAATACCAAAACCCAAAAAATGACCCAACAAGATCAATACAAAATCACACTGATCCCCAGTGGAGTTGCCAACTTGTTATGTAGGTAAATCCTCTCTGTGGATAGAGACGATCCCTTTAGCCCTAGAGTGGGTCTAGTAACAAGGAATCATGCTAGAGTGTAGGTTCCTAGATATTTGAATAAAATAATATGCGATAATATGGCCTACCTATGGTCCAAAGCTATCATCGACAATCGTAGTGATGATGAGAACCTATCGCTCCTGATCGAATGCAAGTCACAACCCCTTTGCTTATCGTGTTTGGACACCTGCACAAAGATCAGAAAATGATAACCACATACCACATACTAATTTCATCAAAAAACTACTAGTAAGTCAGAGAAGACTAGCATATTGCATTCGATAAAGACAAAAAACAAGATGGGAACCAAAAAATAGTCACTTATATTAATAGGTAGAAAGAAGATATACAACCATGCTCTGAAATTGCAGTCTCCTCCAGCGGGGTTCGGGCGAAGAACGTCTCAAATCTCGTCGGGGAATTCAGAAGAGATAAGGGACCTCTCGATGGAGTTCCTTCTTGATCTACCTTCTCAATAACTTAGTTATTCAGCTATGGCTCAATTCTCCAAGTTCAACGTTTCAGCTGTATAATTCTATTTTTTCAACTAGCTTTCATAAAGAGAGAAGGATTGTTTATATAGAGGAAAAGGAGGAGGTTGGGATCCCCAAAAAGGTGGAAGGGAGGCCTATCCTTTAGGAGTGTTCCAAGGGAGGTGGAAACTACTAACTAAAGGAAGGAGTCTATGGTTGTTTCAGTTCAACCACTCCCAATGACTCATCCCCGAGGTGGTTTCAGTCCTTTGGCAAATGAAAATACACGGGCCAACCAAATATCCTCACATGTCCAACATTCAGCTTCACACATGTTAAAACTTTTTTGTGAGTCTTGTCATCCATGGCTTGATAAGGAGTCTTGTTTTGAACATATATGACCGTATTAGTGGTTTCTCCCCGAAGTATCTTAACATATTTTGATCATGCAACATGGCTCGAGAAGCTTCCATGAGAGTATTTTTCTTTCTTTCATCCACACCATTATGTTCGAGATTATTAGGTATGATGGTATCCTTCTTAATTATGGCCCTCTTACAGAAGTCAAGGAACTCATTATAAGTATACTCTCTAACAATGACATATTTGAATACCTTGATACTTTTTCCTATTTGATTCTCTATCAATGCCTTGAAGTCCTTGAACATATCAAATCCTTCGTCCTTATGCTTCAAGTAGAATGTATATGTATTCTAGGAGAAGTCATATATAAATATTATATAGTATAGGTAACCACCCAGATATTTTACCGGCATGGGACCACATAGATCAGAATGTATGAGCTATAGAATATCACTGGTCCTTCTTTTCTTGGAGGGGAATGGTCCCCTTAACTTCTTTCCAGTGTAAAATCCTAAACATACTCCATGATGTTTAGTTTTATCTTTAGTCATCCTAGAAACCATCCTTATAACGCTCACTTTGATGATTTCTATCATGTGCCATTGCTCGTAGTGGTCTTCCATTAAATCTATAGAGTCCTTCAATTCTATATCCCAAGGTGAGATAGTGAGGACCTTCCCCTTATGAAGCAAGCCCTCATTACTTTTTCTTCCAAAGAAGATATAGATACAAGGTCCTTTTTTAGTCCTGGAACATACATCATATCATGAAGAAGAAAATTTTCCCCATAGTTCAAATGAAATTTAACATAACCAAAGCCCTTCAAAGCATAAGTGGATTTTTCTCCAAGGATGATCTTTAGATTAGTCTCCCTCTCAACCAAATTCGAGAGAACTTCATGATACCCAAAGAAATTTCGAGAGGCCCCAATAGCTACCAACCAACTATTACATGAATCTAGAGGAGAAGAACTAGAAATAGAAATTTTCCTTCCACATATTCCAAGACATCATTATCGTCCAATATGGATTCTAACTTGATCTTCCAAGAAATAAAATTTGATGAGTCACCCAACTTCTTTGTATCCTTGAAGTAAGAGGTAGACATCTTGATGAAGAAACTTCTTCTAAATATATTACTTCAAAGTTTATTGTTTTAGTCTCTTGTCTCGGGATTTTCTTCACCTTAACTTTAACACCATGTTAATTTTCCGATGTTATATGCTAGCATATTCACTTTTCCCAATTATTTCTTCAATTATCAATCACTTAAAAACTTTATCTCATAATAACAAGGAGAAATTGTAGAAAAAACTATAAATCCAATATGAAATACAAGACAACCAAGATTAATGAAAAGAGACACAATAGAAACCCATTTCTATGCCAAATATCCTATGAAATCTAAATATCTTTCCTTATTCCACCCATGGCTTTAAAATTTTCCATATTCAATAGTTGAGGTATCTAGCATTGTAATTATTACTCTAAACCTAAGGATTTAAAACATAGATCATTCTACATTTTCGGTTCTCCATTAATACCTAGCAGAGGGCCCTCCCCTATTTTAACTTTTTTTCCATTTCATATTTTTTATGAAAGATGCTGACTTATATGAAGGATGGCTAGGGTTGAAGTTTTTCATATGAGAAATGTTCCTATCATAGGTTTTATCATAGTCCTTATCCAATGTTCAAGTGAAAGTGGATAAATTTACTTTGATTTGATTACATCCTACCACAACCCTAAATTTTTTATGATTCTCCAAATACTCTTGGTAGCCAATGCTTTCCCAAAATGATGAATATTATTTAGTGTCCAATCCCCCATGATTTTTCACTTAGAAATCCATTTCCATTTTACTATAGGGATGCCTTCTTTACTTTTCCTTTCCTTCTAGATAAAATGAAAGAATTTATTTCTAATATTTCCAAAGATACCAGCAAAAATATAAGCTAGGAAATGCCAATATACTATTATGGAATATACTAAGGTTAATGTGCCACCCAAGGATAACCATATTCTGACTATTTTTCACATATTTTGATATGGAAATAACCAATATCCATAACTCTAGTAGTCAAATATTAGCACAAATCCAAAGTATTTGAAATGGATGCACTTGGTTGATTTCTCTTTCTAACATATCTTTCAAATCATTGAAAGAGATGGTAGACTTGTGTAGGTTTACTTCTATGCCCAATGCAACTGTTGGGAAAAACACTGAGAGAGGGGGGGGGGGGGGGAGGTGAATCCGTATTTAGAGCTTGCTGATAACTTTAACTTTTTCTTTACTGAATTCCATACGTGACTTTAATGAACCCAACTCGTGTATGCACGCGGATATACCAATAGAAACTTGTGTATACTGGGATACCTTTAATTCTATTTAAACTTTCAGAAACAATATTTAACTTAGCTTATCAGTTATGCAACAATTAGTTAAGTAATAAATATGTGAAGTAACAATATAACAAATCATCACACCAAAACATCACACATGAACACCAAGATTTAAGGTGAAAAACCAATTCGGGAGAAAACCGTCATTGTTGTCGTCTATGTCTTCAATATTTATTATATGGAAAACTGCTTACAATATTGTACTGATTCAGACTCATATCAGTACACATGCATCTACCTGCAGAAGGCTGCAACCTTCTCTCGTTCTCTAGCTGCTACTGGAAGGGAGCTACAACCCCCTGATCTCGTTTACCAACCACTACTGGAAGGGAAATTCAACCCCCTGATCAGAACACCAACTTCTACTGGCAGGAAGTTCTACTTCCACACTAAAGGCTTCTACCCTCAGAACCACTGCAGACCACATTTCATCAATTTTCACATTGGATCACATAGCTTCAACACAACTCTTCATAAAGATCAAAAATAATAAAATTCACCCAATACTTCAATCAGAATGGTGAGATCAGTGTAACCAGAGCACAATAATAACCTAGATTTTAGAATCAGTATGCAGAATCAAACTCAATCCTGAAAATTATCTTAAAATGCATACATTATTTTTCTTTATTGGACTCGAGTGTATACACGCTTTCCTTCACACTAACTTGCATATAGATCTGTGAATATTGATATCCCAAAATATAGTTATTCTCAGAACCAGATCTGAGGCTTACAATCATATATCTTTTCAGTATTGCAGAACCCTTAATCAGTCAGTCATCATTAAGCATATTTATTCACTCATTGATCAGATTTGTACATATTCAACTTAGCAGCATATACAACACTCAAGCAACCCAGATCTACATGAAGACTTCATTCACAGACAACAGACATACAACAGCAATAAACAGATAACCTCTGCAACAAGCTTCAGAAAACCCTGAATTCCATACGCACTTTTTCTGAGACAAAACCACGTATATACACGCTTTTATCGAGACAAACTAGCGTATAGATCTGTAAATATTAATTTTTCAAAATGTTTTAGATCTATAGAACTTACCTAGATTTCTTCACTTAACTTCAGCAAACTTGTGCTAGGTCACAGATCTAATCATCTCTTCAATAGATCAGGCAAGAACATAGTCATTTCAGGTCTAGAGATCCTAATCCATCATCGTATCCAAGGGTGCATCATAGATTCAGATCTACCAATAAAACAGAGTTCATCCCATGTAGATATACTTCAGAGAGAAGTATTCAGTGACAACCCTTACACCTTCACACCCTTGCACTAAGATCTTCTTCTCCTTATATAGAATTAGCCTTTATCAACACCATGATCCAAAACCACACCAGTCTTGATGGTATTCTTGGAAAAAATCAAATAGATGATACAACACTCAATATTATGGGCTAATACCATGGTAATACCCCTTGGTATCATAATTTTAGAGCGCAAAAGGTATACACAACTTTTCTTCTTCGTACCCGCGTGTATACGTGACTTCTCTTCATAAAAACTGTGTATATAATAATTCTGGATGTATACGCGGGTTGCCTGTATACCAAGAAGCATATACATTGCCTCCATATGTGGGTTCCCTTCACCAAACCTGCATATACATTGAGAAATATTTCCTGTTTCATTTTTCTGGCACTTACTGGAATTCCTTTCTCCGTCACATCTGAATTGACCTGTAGAAACATCATTTTTACATTTTTAACAAATAGGTTGCTTATCAAAAGGAAAATCATCAAGTAAGTTTCTATCAAGGACAACTTCATCAAGTAGGTTTCCATCAAGGACAACATATTTCATCATATTGCCAACAATCTCCCCCTTTGGACTTGATGGCGACCATGATGGTGTTTGATCACCACAACAGATAGATACATTAATCATAACCATTATTCAAACACCAAAATATTGTCCCCCTTTGACATCAAGGGCAAAGGGAGGATCAATATCAAAACAAGGTTTCTCTTCCCTTGTAGAAAGGAGATTCTTTAGATCTGATATGCATTGAAATTACCATGCTCCCCCTGAGTTCATGATGAATCTTCAGATAGATGTTTCATCTAAGTACATGACTCTATAACTCATCCGAGTATGACCTTTCCTATCACCAAGGACTCATACTTACATCAATGATCCAACCAAGTGGAATTACATAATTGATTCAACTACCCAACTAAGTGGGTTTACAAAATTGAACAAGTCCTTACATGACTGAATATAACAATTTACATCATGGGTATCAACATTCCCTTTTCATCAAAATATAGAAATTACTTTTCATAACCAAGACCAAAAAAAATCTCAAGAGAGAGATCATAAATCAGAAACCAATTAGAATGCTAACAATGCATCCTTTTCAACAAGGTAGGTGATCCCCCCTAATCTTGTGCATCCTAAACACCTTCAACAACAAATTCATCAAAGCATCTTCATCAAGGAGATAAATATCAAAGAATGATACAGAAAGATGAATATTGGAACAACGATAGAGATTACCCAACAACACCACAAATTTTCTGAAAATTGACTCAGATAATTTCTGTCAGCAAATACGTTACACGGTTTTATGCACAACAACTCGCGTATATACTCGATTTTCCTTTATGAAACCAACGTATCGATTTTAATCTTCTTAAATTAAGCAGATTTCATTAGAGAGGCAGAGACAACTCCCAGCTTTTGTCTGAGATATTCGAATGCTTCCCTGGGAATAAGTTTAGTAAATATATTTGCAACTTGTTCTTTGGAGGGAACATACTCTAATTTAACCTTTTCTTCAAGCACTTGTTCACGTAGGAAGTGATACTTGATCGGAATATGCTTGGCCTTGGAATGCATAACATGATTTTTCGAGATACTAATGGCACTTGTATTATCACATAGAATGGTGATGGGAGGTGAACATTTAATTTGAATATCTTGTAATGTCTGCATCATCCAAAGAAGTTGTGTGCAACATGATGCGACAGCCACATATTCTGCTTCTGCTGTAGATAAGGCAATAGAAATTTGTTTCTTGCTGAACCAAGATATTAATCGGGGCTACATATAAAATGCACCACCACTAGTGCTTTTTCGATCATCAACATTTCCATCCCAATCTGCATCTCTGTAAGCATGAAGAGTGAGATTAGCATTCTTTGGATACCATAGACCAAAGTCTTGAGTCCCTTGTAGATATTTGAATATCATTTTTACAGCCTGAAGATGAGACTCTTTTGGATTAGCTCGGAATCTTCCAACAATCCAAATGCATGCATAATGTCTGCTCTTGTCCCAGTTATATAAAGTAGACTTCCAATCATGGATCTATATTTTGGTTGATTCACCATGGGAGAATCATCATGAGAACTGAGGTTACATCCAGTGACCATTGGAGTACTCACAGGTTTGCAGAATTCCATCCCATACTTCTTCAATTTTTTCTTAAGATATTTTTCTTGTGATAAGAATATGCCATCTGTTGCTTGTTGCACTTGTAAGCCAAGAAAAAATGTTCGTTCCCCAAGTAAAGAAATTTCAAATTCTTGTTGCATAATAGAAGAAAATTTCTGACTCATGGACTCTTCATTACTTCCAAAAATGATGTCATCAACATACACACCTACAATCAATAGTTTATCATTCTCAATTTTTGTGTATAAGTTACTATCAGCAGATCCCTTTGTAAAACCTTGTTGATGAAGATATTTGTCAAGACGATAGTACCATGCCCGAGGAGCTTGTTTGAGACCATATAAAGCCTTTTTAAGTTTGCAAACAATTTTTTTCATCATTTCCCAGAATGAATCCTTCTGGTTGTTCTATATAAATTTCTTCTTCTAGATCACCATTGAGGAAATAAGATTTAACATCCATTTGATAAACTTTGAATTGTTGACAAATTGAAAAAGCAAGAAACATTCTTATGCCTTTAATTTTGGCTACAGGAGAAAATGTTCCTTCAAAGTATATACCTTCTTGTTGAGCATACCCTTTACAAACAAGTCTAGCTTTGTTTCTAATAACATATCCATTTTCATTTAACTTGTTTTTTAATATCCATTTTGTTCCAATAACATTTTTATCATGAGGTCTTGGAACCAATTCCAAAGTATGATTCTTTTCAATTTGATCAAGTTCTTCATTCATGGCTTGAATCCAACATTCATATTTACTAGCTTGATTTACATTCTGTGGTTCAATAGTGGATAATAATGCCAGATAGCTAGGGGATCCTACAAGAGTTCTTCTTGTTTGGACACTTGATCCCTTTTCTCCCAGAATTTGAGATTCTGGATGATTCTTTTGGACATACTTGGATGAAGCCTTTTCAGATAGATCTTCTTCTGGTGCTTCATTGGGTTCACTTTCTATATTGTTTCTATTTGATGCGGGAAAATATATATCATCATCATATTCATTTGCTGTTATTTCCCTTTTAGGAGCTGAGAGAGACTCATCAATTACAACATAAATACATTCAACAATCTTCCGAAGTCTTTTATTGTAACATTTATATGCTTTACTTCTAGAAGAGTAACCAAGAAATATTCCTTCATCTGCTCTTGGTTCAAACTTACCAAGTTTTCCCCCATTGTTCTTGATAAAAAATTTGCTTCCAAAAACTCTAAAATGCTTTACAGTGGGAAGATTTCCATACCAGAGTTCATAAGGAGTTTTATCACTGTTTACTCAAACATGAGCCTTGTTAATAATATTTACTGTAGTATGTGCTACTTCTCCCCAAAATTTATTAGGAGTTCCAGATTCATCAAGCATAGCCCGAGCCATTTTTTGAACTGTTATATTCATCCTTTCTGCCACGCCATTTTGTTGTGGGTTTCCATCTACAGAAAACTATCTTTTTATGCCATGATGTTCAGAGAAATCAAAGAATTCATCTGATATATATTCTCCTCCTCGGTTAGATCTAAGACATTTGATTTTTAGATCTAATTCATTTTGAACCAAAGCTTTGAAGATCTTAAATTTTTCAAATGCTTCATCTTTATGTTTCAGTAAACCGATCCAACACATTCTAGAGAAGTCATCAATAAATAAAATATAGTATTGTTCTCCATGGGGTGACTTTTTCCTTACCAGACCACATAGATCAGTATGTATAATTTCAAGAGGCTTACTTTCTGATCCTTCTTTAGCATTGAATTTCACCATGGTTTGCTTACCAAATTGGCATGATTTGCATATGGTACTTTCAGGTAGAGTGATGTTGGGAAGATCATGAACAACTTTGAGTCTGTTGGATTTGCTTATTTGAGAGAAGCTCAAATGTCCCAACCTTCCGTGCCACAACAATTTTCTGAAGATTTACCCAAGTAGCATTGTTCTTGGCCACCTTTCAATACATACAGATTGCTTGGTGTTCTATTTCCTTTTATTACATTTTTTCCTGTGTCAAGTTCACGTACTACACATTCTTTTGAACTAAAAAAAAAATTATTTCCTTGATCACACATTTGACTCATACTTAACAGGTTGTGATTTAATCCATCCATATACATAACATTCTTATCTTTCACCTTTTCTTTTAGAAAAACAGAACCTTTTCCTTTAATGACAACACGAGAGTCATGTCCAAAGGTAACATTCTTTTCTTTCTCTAGAGAATTGTATGAAAGGAGTTTAGTTTTATCACCTATCATGCGTTTTGAGCATCCTCTATCAATGTACCATTGATTTTCTTCCCCTTCTGCAAATAAATATATGCCACAACTTTCAACCTGTAAGTCCTTCTTTCTCCATACCTTGGAATTTGAAGGTATATGATCTTTTGGCTGAATTTTTCTCCTGCATTCAGATTCTTCATGACCAAAGTTATTGCTATAAGCACATTCAATTTCATTTTGAAGAGGAGAATAATTGTTATAAGTATTATTCTTTATTCTAGTCTCATTTCTTTGATTTCTTGCTTCTCTGTTCATGATGGTTTTGTATGCAACACATTGAGCAGCTTTATGTCCAAAATTATGACATGAGAAACATTGTCCATTAAAGAAGAAATTTTTGCGATCATGAAACCTTCTATTTATGTTTACCTGTTGATTGATATTTCTGTTATTGTTCTTTCTTGTATTAAAGCAATCATTCTTTACCTGTGTAGTTTCTTTGTTCTTTTGCTGAGTGACAGAATGTTGCAGGCTGGCTTTAGCTGCATTTAGATAGCTTGGTGTTGAATACTGAGAGGATTATCTAATATATCCATGACCTGTCTTTATAAGAGGAGAGCGTTGTACCTTGATAATTTCATCTAAGCTTTCAGATCCTTTAGAAAATCTAAGATGTAAAGTTTTCACTTTCTCATTTTCCTTTCTTAGACTTACTATTTCAGATTCTAATTTCTCATTGTGCTTCTCCTTTTCTATAAGCTGATTCTTTAGAGTATCTATGGCAATTTTATTTTCTTCCAAACATATTTTGAGATGATTTATTTCTTTAAGAAAATTATTTTCTTCTAATGCATCCATAAAGGTATCTTTAGCCTCACTATAGTCTTTTTCAAAAGCCATGAGTAGTCTAATATCTTTATAAGATTCTCCTTCTTCACTATTTGATAGACCATCACTATATTCATCAGTATAATAGATTTTTCTATTGATAAACCATTTCTTATTTCCTTTTGCCACTTCCTTTCCCTTTCCATGACTATCTTTATGAGGACATTTAGCAGCATAATGACCAAGTCTTCCACAAGAAAAACATTTAAAAGGAAGTTTACCTCTGAACCTTCCAGTGCCAAGTTGTAGCTTCTTTACAAAATTTATCTCATCTTCTTCTAAAACATACCCTGATCCTTCTTGTTCTTCTACCTCCTTTCCTTTTGCAGCAGCTCTGAAGACAACTTCTTTGACTTCAGATGGACCTCCTTTTCTCATTTCACAAGCAATCAGAATCCCATGAAGCTGAAAAACAATAAGAGTTTGTAGATCCTACTTCTCTTCAATAATAGATACTTTCAACTCGAATTTGGGAGTTATAGATCTTAAAACATTTTCTACCAGAGTTGTGTTAGTTATGGTTTCACCCAAATTTATCATATGATTTACAATATCATCTAGACATAAAAAGAAACTAGCAATGCTTTCCTTATTATGCATTCTGAGTTTTTCATATTGAATTATGAGAGTTTGGAGTTTAGAACTTTTTACCTTGGCATCACCTTCATAGCTTAGAATTATTTTGTCCCATATCTCCTTTGTTGTATTCAACTGCATGACTTTGAAAAATTCTGATTCAGTCAAACTTCCCAATAATGCATTGACCGCCTTTTCATTGGTCTCATAGTTCTTTCTTGCAGCTGGATCTGCTGGCACTGACGGTGGATATTGATAACCTACTTCAACTATAGCCCATACATCTACTCCAAGAGATTGAAGATAGGATCTTTTCCTTGTATTCCAAAAGATCAAATTGTTTCCGTTGAAGAGAGGAGGCCTAATAGATGTTGTCCCATCTTGATTGCTCATCTTAGATGATCTTCCTTCTAGCGATTAAGCTTCTACAGAAGGACCCACTCTGATACCAATTGTTGGGAAAAATACTGAGAGGGGGGGGAGGGTGAATCAGTATTTAGAGCTCACTGATAACTTTAACTTTTTCTTTACTAAATTCTATACGTGACTTTAATGAACCCAACTCGCATATGCATGCGGATATACCAACAGAAACTTGCGTATACTGAGATACCTTTAATGTTAGATAAACTTTTAGAAACAATCTTTAACTCAGCTTATCAGTTATGCAATAGTTAGTTAAGCAGTAAATATGTGCAGTAACAACATAACAAATCATCACACAAGAACATCACACATGAAAACCAAGATTTAAGGTGGAAACCCAATTTGGGAGAAAACCACCGCTACTGTCGTCTATGTCTTCAATATTTATTATATGGAAAAATGCTTACAATATTGTACTGATGCAGACTCATATCAGTATGCAACCATCTACCTACAGAAGGTTGCAACCTTCTCTCATTCTCCAGCTGCTACTGGAAGGGAGCTACAACCCCCTGATCTCGTTTACCAGCCACTACTGGAAGGGAGCTTCAACGCCCTGATCAGAATACCAACTTCTACTGGCAGGAAGGTTCTACTTCCACACTGAAGGCTTCTACCCTTAGAACCACTACAGACCACATTTCATCAATTTTCACACTGGATCACACAACTTCAACACAACTCTTCATAAATATCAACAATAATAAAATTCACCAAATACTTCGATAAGAATAGCGAGATCACTGTAACAAGAGCACAGTAATAACCCAGATTTCATAATCAGTATGCAGAATCAAACTCAATCTTGAACATTATCTTAAAATGCATATGCATATTTTGCTTTACTAGACCTGCGTGTATACGCACTTTCCTTCACACCAACCTGTGTATAGATATGTGAATGTTGATCTCCCAGAATATAGTTAGTCTCAGAACCAGATCTAAGGCTTACAGACAGATATCTTTTTAGTATCGTAGAACCCTTAATCAGTCAGTCATCATTAAGAATATTTATTCACTCATTGATCAGATTTGTACATATTCAACTTAGAAGCATATACAACACTCAAGTAACCCAAATCTACATGAAGACTTCATTCACAGACAACAAAAATACAACAACAATAAACAAATAACCTCTGAAACAAGCTTCAAAAAACCCTGACTTCCATACGTGCTTTTTCTGAGATAAAACCGCATATATACGCACTTTTCTTGAGATGAACTAGCTTATAGATCTGTCAATATTTATTTTGTAGAATGTTTTAGATCTATAGAACATACCGAGATTTTTTTCTTTTAACTTCAAAAAACTTGCGCCAAGTCACAGATCTAATCATCTCTTCAATATATCATACAAGAACATAGTCATTTCAGGTCTAGAGATCCTAATCTGTCATTGCATCCAAGGGTGCATCATAGATTCATCTCTACCAATAAAACATAGTTCATCCCCTGCAGATATACTTCAGAGAGAAGTATTCAGTGACAGCCCTTACACCTGCACACACTTGCACTAAGATCTTCTTCTCCTTATATAGGATTAGCCTTTATCAATACCATGAGCCAAAACCACACCAGTCTCGATGGTATTCTTAGAAAAAATCAAATAGACGATACAACGCTCAATACTGTGGGATAATACCATGGTAATGCCCCTTGGTATCATAATTTTAGAGCACAAAAGGTATATGTGACTTTGCTTTTTCGTACCCGCGTGTATACGCGACTTCTCTTCATAAAAAATGCGTATATACTAAATCTGGATGTATACGCGGGTTGCCTATATACCAAGTAGCCTATACATTTCCTCCATACGCAGGTTCCCTTCATCAAACCTAACTATACATTGAGAAATATTTCCTATTTCATTTTTCTGGAACTTACTGGAATTCCTTTCTCCGTCACATCTTAACAGACCTGTAGAAACATCATTTTTACATCTTTAACAAATAGGTTTCTTATCAAAATGCAACTCACCAAGTAGGTTTCTATCAAGGACAACATATTGCATCATATTTCCAACATCAACTCCAAATGAGTTTAGAGCTCTAATGAGGCTTTACATACTAGGCATCTTTACTATATCTTGCATTAAATATGATAAGATCATCCACTAATAGAAGATTTCCAAAAAATAACACATGTAAATGTGTGAGTGGTAAAAATAGTAGCATTTGTTAATGGCTTATAAAATTCATCTCATTACCTTCTATAATTGTTGAGGTCCTTGTTAATAATAATAAATATTAAAGGAGATGAGGCACAAACTTGTATCACAGTCACATAAATTATCTAAAAAATATAAATATTGACCCGATTGATAATTGCATATAGATATTATGAGCTTAGAAAACCTTCAATCCAATTTATAAAACACTAAATTAAAACTAGAGCAAAGAAGAATGAGAATCAAGTACATCCCAGTTTCCCTATTAAAGGCCTTAGACAAATCGAGCTTTATATATGTAGCAAGAATTATTGTAGTTTTCATGGTGTTTTTGAGAGGTTTGTCATTGATGTCAAAGCAAGGGTTAGCCATGCTCAAAGCCTAACATGATGCTACAATTTATTAAGAGAGAAGAAACTTGGAATTTGTAGGTGAATACCACTTGGTAGAGTTTAACAATCTATCTAGGCATGGATCTTTTGTTATTTGTTTTCCATATTAAAAGAATAAACATGGATTTGGGTGTTGATGACATGAATGTTATAAATTAATTTGTCTCCTTGCCTTTCCAGATGCCTCCACACCTAAGATTGGGTATAAAAATAAATTATAATACTAGTTAAAAACTAAAAACATAAAAATAATAATAATAAATAAATAAATAATGTCATAATATATAAATAAATAAATAATGAAGCATGAGTTTGCACATGGTTTTTTGGGGGACGATGGTTTTCGGCCCCTGGTATTTTGTAGATCCGGTCGAGGGAACTACAGTTATGTTCTAATCTAGGGTTAATGGATTGGGGTTTATGTATGCTTTGGCATGTATATATATATGTGTTGTAACACTGAAAGGAATATAATGAAAAAATCAAGCTAGTCGTCCCGATTTGGGATCTAGGGGAAAACTCTGTGTATATTTGTTTTATGTTTTATGCTCTCGCTATTGTTTATTTCCTGTTTTTAAGATTCATTTGTAGATAATTTCTGTACAGAGTTAAAACCTACAATATATATATATATATATATATATATATATATATATATATATATATATATATATATATTATTGTATTTTATTTTATTTTATTTTTCATATATAATATGTTTTTTTCTAAGTCGCAGATGTTGCATCCCCAAATCACAGCTCCTATAACCTCAAGCCACAATTGTTGAAATTTTAACACAATTATTGCAACAAGATACAAGAAGTTTTTTTATGGAACCGATACTGAAATATTAAATTACAAATGTTGTTCCCTTACTCAAATAAAAGAATTCTCGTATAAAGGTTGCTTACTTCCATGTATCTATGCCACAACTTCAATATTGACAAGGACTTGTTAGGTATAATGATATCTTTATATATATATATATATAAGCCGCAAATTTTACATCTCTAAGTCACAACTCTTACAAACTCAAGCCACAATTGTTGCAAGTAGATACAAATAACTTTTTTATGGAACCACTATTGGAACCTTAAGTTACAGTTTTTATTCCGTTACTCAAATAAAATATTTCTCATATAAAGGTTGTTGTCATGTATATATGCCTCGACTTCAATATTGGCAAGGACTTGTTGGGTATAATGATCTCTTAATATATATGATTACCTTCATATATAATTTGTTTTATTCCAAGTCCCAAATTTTGCATCAACAAGTCATAGCCCTTGCAACCTTAAGCCACAACTTTTGCAATTTTAATGCATAATTACTGCAATGAGATACAAACAAGTGTTTTATGGAACTATTGATGAAACCTTAAGATACAACTGTAGTTCCCTTACTAAAATAAAAGAATTCTCGTATAAAGGTTGTTGCCAGGTATCTATGCCTCAAATTCGATATTGACAAGGGCTTGTTATGGATATTGATCTCTTAAATCCCCATTATTTTCAAAATGATTATGATTGATTGTAAATCTAGCTCTTTTCCTCTCGCCATACATTCCACTATCATAGAAATCAGTTGTAGGGAGGGATTCTGTGTTAGGTCCCTATATTACTAGTGTAGTGATTTGGGTAAATTCCTGATAACCTTAACCAAGAACTTTTACTTCGGTTGATGTGTTAGAATTTCATTTAATCAAAGCATTAATGAACATAAATGAACAACTGCATGTTGTAAAGAAGAGGAACATAAAAATCATTAGCAACATAATACATTGATAACGGAGTTCGTTGAGGAGGGACTACGTCTCCGGGCCTCGGTGTCAAGATGGTGTAGGTTGTTGCATTAAGTGTTGTAATAGTGATGATGTACATGTATGGTGTTTTCTCTATCGTACAAGGAAAATTCCCTCATGCATGAGTGGCTGGACCTCTCCACGAGATGTTGCACTATAGTAACTCTCATTCACAACAAGGACTCCTATCAGTATGATAATAACTCAAACATAATGACAATGAGTATCCCACCAACATGGAAACAAAGGGATCTCAATCAAACATACATGTGACAATGAGTATCCTGCCAGCATGGCAACAAAGGGATCTCAACATAATAAAAATCCATGACAGAAATTACATCTCACATTAAGAAAAAAACAAGATCCCACATAAAACATCAACATGGATCTATACAGCACAAATCATCTCATAGCAAAGAGACAAAGAAGTACATGAACATAACACATCATATACCTCACATGGAAGATGACTGAAGAATGGGTTGCTCCACTGCTGGATCTGAAATCACCACCACAATCGTGACATCGAAAGGTGTGAAATCGGCTGCTCGCTCACTAAATGCTAACACCTGCATCCCACTTTGAATAGTGGCCAAAAAATATAAATCTCAGATGGAAAATCTGGACACATGATCAGATTCCTATCATCTAATAGTGCAAAATCGACTGTCAAATTTCTGAATTCTGACAAAGTGGAAATTTGGGCCTTAGGGAATCTTTTATATTCCCCCTAGATTCCTAAAAGATGATGCTCCACCAGGAATCTGTAAATTTGCAACTCAAAATAGGAATTTGATCTCACCATTGAGATCCTTACGAAATTTTGAGAAGAATGAGTATAAATTTGATCTCATTTTGACACTGTCGAATTTCAGCCTTTAAGGAATCTGAAAGATTCCCTCAAGAAACTTGAAGATTCTCCTCCACAAGAAATATACAAAACCGCTGCTCAAAATGAAAATATGGGTGCACCATCACGCTCCCTACGAAATTCTAGTTAAAATGCATATAAATTTTAATACATTCTAAAAGTTTTACCCCCTTGAGATCAAAAGATTCCCTTAGCCTTACGCTAAAATTTGTCTCGAACTGCATGCCTGCATCTGCATTGGTCTGGCCTTTGCCTCAAAATTCGTACATGTCCTTGCTGCTTCTGCCTGGGTGAAGTTCGAAAAAATTGAGTTTATATCAAATGCCTTGGGCATATTTTTCAAAATGGAGGTCGTTGGCCTAGTGGTAAAATTTGGTAATCATTGGAGGGAGGTCGAGGGGTCAAATCCCGACCCCTCCATAAATGGTGCCTTTGTTTTAATGTAACAAAAAAAAATTAAATGTGGTGGGTTGGGCCCTCATCGGGTGGCTCGCCCACCATACCTCCCATCGGCTATCATATTAACATAACTATTGTATGGTTATAACATATACATGTATATATATATATATATATATGTTTGTTATAACATATATATGTTACATTGCTTTTTGTTTTAATACCATAACAATGTATAAACATAAAATTTTAATGATTTGTTGAAATTTTCGTTGGTTTTTTAATATGGAATATTAAATGTTTGTTTGGATTTTAATTTCAACCATATGATATATTTTTAACATAAAGTTTTTTATATGGTTATTACAACTATTAAATTTTTAAAATGGTTTTTAATGATTTTTTTTTGTCCTTTTGTGCAGGTTGAGGACCAATGGAGGAGTGCCATGTGTCAGTAGTTGAGAGGCTGCCATGTGGGTCCCATGTGCTCACTGGGATGCCTTGTGGGACACCGTGGGCCCCACGTTCCCTGGCTTAACAAAACTTCAAACTGTTCTAACTCCCTCATACGAGATCAGATTGATGCATCGTTTGCAGCGTTGCAATGAGGGCGACAAGATTTTAAATCTGAACCTGATTTTTTCACCTTCCTAAAAATTTGAATTTCAAACCTTTTTCCAAGCCACTAGTGTTTGAAGATCCGCCTGGATCAATCCTCCCCACTGAGGAGCTTTTGGTCCTCCAAAAGAATCAACAAGAATTTTCATTTGTTGTGTACTATGTCTGCACCACAGTGTCCTGAAAAAGGTCACCCTTCCACCTCCACATTTGTTCTTCGGAGCCTTAAGCGATGAAACAACACCTACATCTTCTTCAAACCTGTAGTACAATACCGTGCAAATTAAATGCTTAAATTGACCCAAAAATTCCAATACTTGCCACGAGTTTAAATGCTTGGTGGTAAAGTTTACATCAAATGGAAATCACACCCGAACTATCATTACAAGACCAAAACATCATTGTCGCGTTTTGAAGTGATGGAAAACACATCATCAATTTTACCTTAAAGAAATTCATCACACGAATTATAAAACAAGGAAAAAATATCATTGTTGCTCAACAAGCGATGGAAAACACATCATCAATATTGGCCCTTGTTTTTTATCTCTTTTTGTTTAGAAAATACACTTTATTTTGCCATATTATCCATCTATTTACCATCATATCCACATTATATTGACCCAAATATGCATATACATGTATTTAAGTTATTTTTTTCAATTATTATATGTTTTTGTAAAAATTTAAATTTAAGTGCATTTTTAGACAGCAAAAGAAATTCCCATAATGGCATTATGGTTTGCATATGTGCATGACACTTGGACTCGAGCTGGATACATTTATAGAAGGCTCAGGAACTAAGAACAAGAGTACAACTATTGGTATAGTCAAACAAAGCTTTAATAGGCTCGATCAAAGGCGGTCAAACAAGACCTGTCTTTATGGAGGATCCCTAGAAACTAGGTCAAAACTCTTATTTTGTGGAATTTTCTAGATTATGATGGATTTGATGGATGAATTCGACTTGATATGATAGGATAAGGATAGTTATGACTACTTGAGCTATTTTAGATGAGTTTGTTAGATATTTTATCTATTTAAGCCTCAAACTTTGAAGGCTTTGATATGTAGAACTTGTATGACTTATTATTATTTCTGAGACTTGGAGACATAATTGAAGATCTGTTATATCATATTTGATGTTGTTACATGTTGGATGATTAATTGAAGTCTTAAGTAGCTGAATTTACCTTCAGTGTGCGAGGCAAGGGTGGAGGGCCCCCACACTGAGCTAAGTGCACTTCTTAATTTATTTTGTAGCTGCAATTTCTGAATTAGCTTTCTTATGTTTAATTTGTTTATGCCGATTATTTCCAAGTATTGATGAATCTAATGATCATTCTTAACCTACATATGAAAGGACAAACACATGTTTAAAGTTAAACATTCTTTCTATCTAATCAAGATCTTCAGTTAGACTTCATCTTTACATGCTTTTATATGATTGATGATGGATCTTAATCTTTTTTCTATTCTGCATACGAAGAGACAAACTAGTATTTAAAGTTAAATACTTCTTATATCTGATTAAGAGACTAAAAACTAAGATTCATATTTCCTACTTTTTCTGAATTCCTGTTTTAACAATCGAATTACTGATAAATGAATATGTGATGAAGGACAATCAGGACCTCTTCAGTGAAGAGCTTCTTCAATTATTACTTCATGTATCTTAATCTATTGTTTAGTTAAGTAGTTTTTGATTTCTAATTCACATGGAAATCTTGTTAAGAGAAGGACAAAAAAATCTCTTAAGTTAGGATATTCTTCTGCTTATAATTACACATAGGAATTTAGAAATTGTTTAAGTTATATTTATATTTGTAATATGCATTTCCCTAAATCATCAATAAACCATATTCTGAATTGATCACAACTGAAACCCATATAATTTGGGGATGCTTCTAAGTTCCACTAACCCGGATTGATAATAAATACTTGCGTTAGTTTACAATAGTATAATGACCCTACATTTTGGCACCGTTGCCAGGGAAGCATATTTTTGAAATGGTCAAATAAGAAGACAAAAAGATAAAAAATATAAAATCACCAAAAACAACAAAAAAATAGTTTTTCTTTCAAGAAATTTTTTCTTATGCCTAGAAATGGAGATTAGAAGGGTATATTTGTGAAACAAAATCCCCCAACAGCTCATTCATCCACAGGACTAACAACACCGGTTGCTGGAAATCCTACTATAGAAGAGTTAGAGGGAAAACAAAGATCAAGACAGAGATTAACTTTAGCTAAAAGACAAATCTTGTTAGCCTTAGAGGTAAAGGAAAAGCAATCGCCTAAAGAACCTCCTTCTGTTTGGAAACAAAAAGACACAAGAAAACCAAATTTTGAACAACTAGAGCAACCTGTCCTTGAAGAAATCAAAGTAGTTGAAGAAATACAAAGTCAACCTCATATCGAAACACTAAAAATCTCTAAACAAGAAATGGTTGAAGAAGGATAAGGATCAACTAGACTAAACATGACTCCTGAATAAAGATTAGAATATGAAAGACAACAAAGGGAATGGCGAAGAAAATGAGAAGAAGAAAGAAGAATTGAGGCGGAAAGAAAAACATAATAAGATAGAAGAGTAGAGGCACTTAGAAGAATAAAGGAAAAATCAAGAAGAGAAAACCAAAATCGAAGAACGCAAGAAAATGAGCAAGAAGTTAACAATGATCAGGAAACTACTTTTGGCTTTTATATTTTAGATGCAAGAGAAATACTAGGAGAAGAAATAAAAATGAGAAATATTCCACCTTCTGTATTGCCTAATTTCTATGGAATGTCAACAGAAGATTCTGATGCATTCATGTTCGAATTTGACATCTTGTGTAGAACATATGGATATACTGATGATACACATAAGCTTCGACTTTTTCCTGCTACTCTAAAAGCAGAATCCTTGAAATGGTTCATGGGATTAGGAGAACACACGATAGCTTCATGGGAAGATATAAAGAAAATATTTCTTAAAAAGTATCAAGTTTATTGCAGGGCTAGAGACTCGAAAGAAGATATTTTCAGAATGTCACAACAAGAAGAAAAAATGTTGGAAGAATATTTGGAAATATTTCTTTACAATTTACAGAAATCCAAACATCATTCTCTTAGTTCTGATACCATCCGCAGTATTTTTCTAAAGGGTATTAGAGATTAGTATTTAGACATTATTAATGTAATGGGAAAAGGAGATATTTCCAATTTACCATTTGAAGAAATTGTTGAATTATGTCGAAAATACTCTAAGGGAAGAGCCAAGAGTGGGAACAGAGATATTTCATCAAAAGCTTCCAAATCTACAACAAGTGCAATAACAAGAGTGGAGATAGGAAGCTTGTTAGAAAATGTTAAGACAGATCTCTTAAGAAATTTTGGAACACAAGTAGATGTTTTGAAAGTTAAGAAAAAGAAGGAAGAGAAAGATGAAATCTTAGCAAAATTTTGTCCAAAGTGTAGGCAAAAACATCCACTCAGGGAATGTCCTATGCAAGGAATACAAGTATGTGGACTAAGCACAAAAAATCACACAACAGAAAAAATGTCTAAAGTTAAAATAATTGCAAGGAGAAGAAGTGAAAGGAGTAGAATCTCTCTACTATATGGCACCAAGGATACCTTGGCAGCTAAGAATGCCTCAAAAGTTCCCTCAACAAAATCCCCAAAATTGTCAATATCCTCAAAAAACATGGAATAAACCAATGCCATGGTTGGCTTGGCCACCACAACAATATTAAAACCAACATGCACAAGGTTGGAGGGGATATGGTTATGGAAACCAACCACCACAGCAAATGTATCCCCAGCAGTATAAATATCAACAACCATACCCTCCACAACCATTTCCTCAATATCAACAATTCCAACAACAACAACCAATGCCATATCCATCTCAAAACCCACCAATGCTAACTCAACCGCAACAACTTTAGCTACCCACTAACCAACCACCTCCTAGACCAACACAATTTCCAGCTCAGCCAGGAGCTTATCCAAGTAACTAGGTGGATAGACCAGCATATCATGTGGAAGAGGCAACATATTATCCTACTTATTCAATTCTTCCTGCACAAGATGTCCACCTAAGGTTTGGGAAGGTGTTACAAAAATATTATCCTCCGATAATTGAAGAAGAAGTTGAACAAGGAGAACGAAGTCAATAATATCAACTAGAAAAGCAAATTCAGAAGGTAAATCTATTATGACACAGACTCCACCATATCCAGAGAGATTGATATAACAGAATATTCCAATATCTCTCCCTGAATTTAATATTCTGGATGAATTGAAAAACACATATGTTAAAATTCCTTTTTTGCAGGCAATTAAAGACATTCCAATATATGCAAAAACAATAAAGAAATTATGCATTAAGAAATGTGGCAAAAGAAAAAAGGATGCACCTGTTATCACCTAATTTGGACCTTAGGCTGAAAGAAGGAAAATCAGGGTAACCTCAAACCACGCTCAGCCTTGTAGCTAGCCCTAAAAGGTCAGGAGAGGGCTCTCTCCGGGAAAAATATTCAATGAAATATAAGAGTAAACTGATTTTAGGCTAGGTATAATAATTGGAAATGTTTTTAATAAATTTTCGGGGTTGTATGGAACAAATTGAGCAGTTTGAATCTAGGGAATTAAATCAGAGATACAGGGTATTTCATGGGGCAAGGTAGGCAAGGATTTTAACAATTAAGTTTAAATAATGATGGAATGTTTTAAGACTGGTGAGAAGCTGAAAAGGGCATAGGTGATGGATCCTTTTCAAACAGAGGAAAACATAGAGTATTGAATGATTTCCCAAGGCAGAGCATTAAACAATGGATTCTACCTATCTATCTTGAAAGCATTCAACCAGAGATATGAATGAATGAATGGTAAACATAACAATTAACAGATGAACAGAAAGGAAAAAACAATGCTAAAATCCATACCATAGGGATCCCACAAATCAGCGCTGCATATCTTTATTAATTCCCTACCAAACTGTTACAAATGGAGCACGGAGCGTCCTTAGTGATTTCCAAGCTAATTCCACACTTTATTCCCCTTTACAAATGATGAATAATTACATTAAATTTACAAAATTTGAGGGGAGTAGATCCACAGAAGGAGGAGTTGTTTCACCACCTCAAAAACTGACATATGAACATAGAAAGAAGACCAACAATATACCTCCTGAAAAGAAGGAGCAACAATACATTTTGAACATCTGGAAGATTTTGCTGTTACACCCAATGAATGAAAATAGCAAATCCGAATAACAGTTTCCCTTTTTCATCGCTGCTGTAGATATCTCTGGTTCATAATTAGTTCTCGGCCTTGATTGTTTCTTTTTTCTTTGATGAAAATCCCTTATGCAGATAAATTCCTTTGGAACCAATAAAAATGAAATTTTCCATTTAGTGAAGAAAAGTCTCCTTTTGAATGAAAAAGAGCGAAGGGAAAGGGAGGTGGGCCCATATTGCGATCGCAAATCGCAATCGGAAGCGGGGATGGAAGGTATTTTGGAATAGAGTGATTAGAAATATGCGATGCGATAGTGTATAGGGGAAAGGGAAATCGCAATCGCAAATCGGAGATTGCAACGGGAGAGGAGTGGGCACAAGGTATTAATAACTTGCGATGCGATTGGAAGAAGAGCGATGGGGTGAATGGGTAAGCCGAAGGAGTAATGGGGAGATCCCTTTTAAAATAAATAAAAATAATAATTTTTCACTTTTACAAAGGAAAAAATGATTTTTCATTGAAAACAGCGGAGGGCTTTAGTGGGACCGGGGGAGTGAATCGCAATCGAAAATCGGGACGGGAAGGAGAGCGGGTTTAACACATAGCGAAGAAATGCGATTGCGATGGAGCGATCCGACGGAGGGGAAATATTTATAAAGCAAATAAAAATGATTTTTCCGCTTTACAAAGGAAAAACCCTTTTTTATTTGAAAGGGCGGAAGACTTTAGGGTGGGACTCAGGGAACAATCGCAATCAAAAATTTGACAGGGAAGGGGAGCAAGTGTATTGTATAACGGGATTTGCCAATTGTGATCAATCGCATCGGCTGGGAGGGAGAAGGTTTAAAACACGGCACAATGCGATGGAATTACTTAGAAAAACTTTAAAATTGATTTATCACATTTAACAAAGGGAATAACGCTTTTTCTTGGAGTGGGGTGGAAAGGTTTATGGTGGGCCCCCAAGCCAATCGCAATCGCAAGTTTGGAGTGGGAGCGGAGCGGGATTTGGACTGTGGAAATGGCCGATTGTGATGGTGCAATGACTTGTGAGCCATCCGATCAGATGGGCGAATCAACAGTGCAGATGCAATCGAGGGATTGGGTCAGGGTTCAATCGCATCGGAAGAATTAAGGGCGCGGAGACACTGCGAAGCGATGCGATCGGATATGGGCTGTTGGATCGTTGGGAAGATCGACGGTTGGGATGTAATCGGGCGGGGTCAATTAGGACCATGCGACTGATCTTTGCGATTGGATTGGAAGGAAGGGTACGATCGGATCAAAAGAAAAGGGTTTTATAATGAAAATCTTTAAAATGATATGAAATAAAGTGTAAGGGACAAATGGGAAACGGGGTAAGGTTAGGCTATTGGGGACTCTTGTTTCAATTAGGCATATTTTTCAATCCAGGAGTCAGTTTTGAGAGTATAATATACCGTTGGAAAGATTTTTCTGGGCTCTTTCTGATGGACACACTTGGAACATGATTTTACACTGAAATTGCTATGGAAAATACCTCTGAAAAGCAGGGTGGTGGCTTTGTGGAGATGGCAGCTTCTGAAGTGCAACTTATTACATATGAAGACATAAAATTACATAATACATAATAATAAAAGCAAAGTACCATGTTTTCACCTCAAAACAAGCTCAATAGAACAATTCTTTGATCTTTCCAGATACTGTGCCTTTGAGTTTATTTGACTTCCTCATGACCTTGCTGATATTTGTGACACTTGACTCATTGATTTGACCATGATGAGATCCTAATACCTAACGAGACCAACCCTATGACCTACTAACATGAATTATAGAGTGAAAGTGAATCATGACTAAAGACCATAGAGAGGAAAATCAACAAATTTTACATGAGGGAAAACTGATGAAAGACCACTACCATCAATGAATCCATGACCTAATGGAGTGATGAAAATTTATGGTATGGGACTCCTACTATGCAAATGAAAAAGAGAAAATTAGATCACTTATGGAAGTATGACAATACTGACACTAACATTGGCTCCAATGGGGATGGTAGCTCCTTGGAGGTGCCAAGAACACTGTAGACCAATTAGCCTTATTCATTGGGAAAATATGGTCAAAATACTGAAAACTGACCATTAGGGGAATTTTGAGGTCTAAAATGGGCCTCATAAGAAAAATGTACAAAAAAAATAAACTTTATAACAACCAATAGGATTCAAGATGATGATGTCATCCATAATGGATGATTCGCCATTTTTGGAGTAAAAAAGTAAAAATATTAAAAAATAATAAAATAATAAAACTACTTTTTCAACTCGTATTTTAAACTTATCTCCCAAAATTTTTACTCAAATTTCGAGTGGGATTACTCGTTGGATGCGGAATTTAATTCCTCATCCAAGGAGTACCCATGTTGCATACTTTCGATGAACTCTTCTACACGAAAAATGAGAAATACATAAAAAAACGTGATTGTAATCACGTTTTTTTTATGTATTTCTCATTTTTCGTGTAGTAGGACCCATCGAAAGTATGCAACATGGGTACTCCTTGGATGGGGAATTAAATTTTGCATCCAACGAGTACTCCCGCTCGAAATTTGAGTAAAAACTTTGGGAGATAAGTTGAAAATATGAATTGAAAAAGTAGTTTTTTCATTTTTCCCTCTAAAATTTGATGATGTCATCAAATCTTATTAGATTTTTTCCACTATTATTTTATAATTTCCTTAGGAGGCCCATTTTAGACCTCAAAATTCCCCTAATGCACAATGCAGACTGACTCTGACTCAAACTGTGACTGAAAACTTAAATAAAACCAACAAACCTTACACATATCATTCAAGTTTTATAGCCTTCACCTCGAGCCCCAAACTTCAATGACTGTGTAACTGAAATCTGACCAAAAATAACATGATATATACAATGATTGTGACATATTTTTTGATCCATTATCTTCAATAGTGGTAGTGCTTCAAAAGCCTACCATTCATTGGTCCCCCAGGGCAATCTTGGCCATCCATCTCTGAAAGCAAGAAAGCATTTTTTCCCCTGTATGCTGAAATCTTGTATGGTCCTTTCCACAGGTTGTCAAACTTACCATGCTTCCCTTTGTCCTCATTTCATGCATTCCATCTCAACACCACATCATCCAACTGAAACTTTTCTACTTTGGTCTTACAGTCATAGATTTTCTTTATCTTCTCCTGCAACTGAATACCATTCTGTGACACTTCCTCCCTTGTTTGCTGAAGGTGGATCATTTGATTGATTCTTCGCTGGTTATCATCTTCCTCATTGCCAGCCTCTTGCAATAATCTCATGACCAGAACTATAAGTGATGTAGGAAAAATAGCATCAATACCATAAACCAATTCAAATGGTGACATACCTATGGATTTCTTGCTGCTGACTCTATCTGCCCATAACGCGTTGATGAGCTTTCGATGTCAATTCCTTTTATTCGCTTCCAACATTTTCTTGATTATGTTTATCAGATATTTATTCGATGGTTCTGCCAGGATGTTTCCTTGTGGGTAGTACGTTGTTGAATGGCCCAACACAATATTTTATTTATCGCAAAATTCCACCATCTTCTTAGATTTGAATGCTGCTGCGTTATTTGTTATGATTTTGTGAGGGCAACCAAAACGAGACAAGATATTTGATTCTAAGAATTGAATGATTACCGTATCAGTGGCCTGCCTTGCTGGAATGGCCTCGATCCATTTGGTGAAGTAATTGGTACCTGTCAAGATCCATCGGTGTTGTGCTAATGATGCGGGATGGCTTTCCCCTATGAAATCAAGTCCCCACTGCTGAAAGGGAGCATTTACTGAAACTGGTTTCAACGGAAGAGGAAGCAATTTCCTTTTCCCTTGGAAAACTTGACACTCATGGCAGCTCATCACTGTTTTATACAAATCTGAAAATAAAGTGGGCCAGTAATATCCTACTCTCAACACTTTATTAGCTGTAGTTTTCCAAAAAAAATGACCACCACAATCACCTTTGTGAAAGTCATGCATCACCTGTTGAGCCTCATTTTCAACCAAACAATTAAGCAGAATACCTCCTGGATCTTTCCAATAAAGAGCACTATTTAAAATACAGAATTTAGCAGAATTAAGTTTCAGTGATCTACCTTTGCTTTTAGACATCCCTGGAGGTGGTGAAAGGTGCTGAAGAACATAGACTATGTCTAAATACGATGGGGATTGTAGAAAAATGTCTGAAACCGAAACAAGCAAACCTTCATCCTCATCTTCTGACATTGCTGTTATGAGATTTATATCCAGGGCACGCAGGTTTGATTGGGCCATTAGTTTCGCCAAGCCTTTTCCTTTGATCAACTTTGTGGGTTTGATCTCCAAATCATATTCCAACATTGCTGCTATCCACTTACCTCTTCTTCCCTTTGGATCAATTTGCATCAACACATATTTTACTGCTACATTAGGAACATATGCTATGGTATGTGAATGCAGAATGTATACTCTAAAATCCTTCAATGCCTTTATAAGGGCCAATGCTTGTTTTTCAATGATATTATACCGCAAAGCAGCATCTCGAATGGTCCTACTAAAAAAGGAAATTGGCTTTTCAATCTGATCTCTCTTTTGCATCAAAACCGCAGCCATAGTATGCTCCAATGCAAATGAAAAAATAATAAAATCTTGAGTGTAATCAAGACTAATCAAGACTGGGGCATTAGACAGAGCAAAATTTACCAGATTAAATGACTTGATAGCCTCCTCACTCCATTTGACAGTACTATCCTTCTTCAACATGTTAGTCATCTCTCTTAAATTTTCAGCCAAATTGGGTATAAAACTACGCAAGAAGTTCATCTTACCATTGAATGCTTGAATCTCCTTTTTGTTACATGGAAGGTCTATGTGCTGAATTTCCTCCACCCTTGAAGGATCAATACGGATACCATCTTTAGAGATGATATGACCCAGCAGCTTGCCTTCATCCATAGCAAACAGACTTTTCTTTGGATTAAGAGAAATTCCAAACTTTCTACATCGCTGAAATACAACCCTCAAGTGGTGCAAATGTTCATCATCAGAACGAGAAAATACTTTCAGATCATCCAAATAAACAACAAGAAAAACATCTTTTTCATTGGAAAAATCAATGTCCATTGCTCACTGGAAAGTGCCTCCAGCGTTCTTCAGTCCAAATGGCATTATGGCATACTGGAAAGTTCCCCAGGGTGTTGTGAAAGTAGTTTTGTCTTGGTCTTTTTCATGCACCAAGATCTGGTTATAGCCTTAGTAGCCATCGAGTAGTGACATCCTTGATGCTCCAACTACTCTCTGGAGAATGTGGTCCATCTTCGGAAGTGGATAGTTATCCTTTAAAGATGCTTTATTCAGATTCCGAAAATCTATGCACAACCTTATCTCTCCTGTGTTTTTACATACCGGGACCAAATTTGAAATCCAGTCAAAAAATCTAATTAGGACAATGATACCAGCTTTATACAATATGTTTACCTCTTTTTCAATTGACGGCAGCAGCTTCGAGTTGATCCTTCTCAGCTTCTGTCTAAATGGCTTCTGATCTGGCTTGATGGGAATAGTATGCTGAATTATATTTTTGTCATACACCTTCAAATCTGAATAATCCCACGCAAACACATCAGAAAATTCAGAAAGTAATTTAACATAATGTTCCTTTACCTCAGGGGACAATGTTTTTGATAACTTCACCAGCTTAGGCTTATCAGCTATTCCAAGATTAACATATTCAACTCCTTTATCAGTAGGCACCAAGCTTGGTTTCTTTGCAACATCATCTTGATCAAAAAGATCCTCTAAAGGTATGAGACCTGTAGGAATCACATTGTCTTTCAGCTGCAACACGTCCATCTGCTTTGTTTCGATTTCTTGATCATCAACCTCATAATCACCTTCCATGGGAGTATCATTTTATTTTCCTTCACTCTGCAGAAAAGCATTGATCTCATTGTCATCCCAAAACACTTGCCAATACCTTAGATTATCCAGGACAGTAGGCCTATGTTTGACATAAATTTCAAACTTGTTGCTGGAATTCATGGGAATCTTCAAATTTCTTGCAGTAGTGGCAAGAGAATCTGCAATAAGATTCTGCATTCGGGGTACTGTTGTCAAAGTGTACTAAGGAAATGTCCTCAAAATTTCTAGGATTGCATTTCTTTAGGCCCTCAATCGCAGATGTTTTGCTTGATACCCTCCCTTTACCTGTTTGATTATCAACTCCGAGTCTCCATAGACATAAATCCTCTTTGCATCTAGCTTCTTCAAAATTTTCAATCCTGCAATCAAAGCTTCATACTCTGCTTCATTGTTAGAGCAGTCAAAATCCAACTTGTAAGCACATACTCTAACATTACTAGGAACTTCTTTAGGCTGGAAAACAGGGCTCCGAATCCATATCCCTATACCAGCATTGTCCTTACCAATAGCTCCATCAAAATCCATGCTCCAAAGGCCTTCTTCTTCTTCTTCTTCTAGATGCTGAAATTTTTCTTCTTTCTCTACTTTATCTGGATAGGTTTCTGCATCTTTCTGCTATTCATTATCCTTTTGCTGCTAGCAAGAAGGAAGCTCAGAAATGTTTACTGCTTTATCTTTCTCCTTTTTAAGGACTTCCCTAAAATTTTCTGAAATTTCAGGTATCTCATCTACTTCTACCAACTGAACATTTTCATCATTCAAACCACCATCTGAATATAATACAAATGACTCCAGATCTGTGTGGACTGCACTAATGGGATGATTTACTAGCTTCTCTTTGCTGGTGATCGTGTATTTCATCTTCTTCTCCCTATATAATTTTTTCAATTGACTGAACACGGGAATGGTGGCATAGGAGAAGTCAAGCTGTATGGTTCCTTTAAGTTTTGCACCCCATGATCTAGACAAAATCATTCCAAATCATGGTGGAACATTGGCAACAACTACATCCATCAAAACATTTTTGGCTAGGATTTGGTCTAAAGATACTACCAAGTCTTTGATAAGACCAATACAATGGACCCTACCAGAGTCAAAGGAATACAAATCATGGTATTTGCGGGTAATATCAAGTCCCAACTTCTCCATAATGGCTTTAGGCATCAAGTTATGGGAGGCTCCGGAGTCCATCATAGCATTATGTAAAATGAACTCATGCAATCTAAGACTCAGTTAGAAGGGAGGGACTTCACTCTCTTCTGACTGACCTTCTATGGCTGGACCAAAAATGAGTTCAGGATAATCATCTTCAACATTTACCATATCTGATACAGAATCTATTTGCAGAATTCTAGAGACCTGATGTTTATAAGTGCTATTTTTCACCAGCTCAGTCAAGGGCATGGACACCTTCAGCTTAGAAATTTCATTTTCTAAGTTAAAAGAAGGAAATTTTTCTACCTCTTTGATGGGAGGGTTTTTCTTCTCTGCTTGCTTCTTTGCTGTACTATGCTGGCTCTTTTCATTTGCTGCGTTAATTGCTGAAGATGCCTTGCTGGGAGAAGGATCAGCAGGCTCTTTCCCTTTTCTTTGAGTATTTAAGGAGTCGTTTTTCGATTGCAGCTCTTTTCTCTTATGAATGGGATTGATCGGCACATCTCTGCTCCTCAAAGAATACTTCTTCTTTTGCGCTCATAAAGCGTTCATGTATCCTCTTTGATAATCATCGGACCCTTCTTCTAACACTACATCATTGGCCAATATGAAATCTTCATCCTTTCGAATGTCTGCAGTCGCTGTATATTCCTCATCTTCTGTGAGAAAGATGGGCGCACCATCGGCTGTGAAGAAATGATTGGCTTCAACTACTGGATCATCATCATCATCTGTTTCCATTCCTTGAACATAATTTTGCTGCAATGGAGTTCTGATCTGCTGTTGTTGCGTTGCTTGGTCCTGCGTTCTCTGTTCTTTTTTTTTAATTCTGAATTGGGGCTGCTGCTATCCTCTGAAATTCGGATTCCTGATTTGTGCTTCAGGTCTATCTGAAATAGTTAATCGATCAACCATCTTCTCCACTGTTCGGATCAAAGAGTCCATCTTACTGTCTGAAGGAGATGCCTCTTCTTTCACAGTCACCCTCTTTTCGGCTCTTTTCCACGCTCTTCGGGCTAGCAAATTCGCTTCTACACTCACAGCTATTTTCTACATGTCTTCAAGTGTGGTAGGATCTCTTTCTCATAGCTGATACGCCATATCAGCATCGAAACCATCTGGAAACTTGAGCAAAGCTAACCCCATGTGGGGCTTTATATTGGTCGGAATAGCATTATACACAGCATTAAATCTCACACAATAATCCTGTACAGTTTCACCCACATTCCTTTTAATGTTTTCATATTCAGAAAAGATTTGGAGTGGGTTTTTCTTTACCTCACATTGGTCTAAGAATTTTCTATGTAACTCTTGAAAAATGTGGATAGAGCCTGCTGGTAGGGCTCTAAACCATTTTAAAACTTCACCTCCAAAGCTTTGGACAAACAATCTTGTGGTTAAATTTTTTGCCTCTACCTCATGAAGATCAAAAAATTCATTCATCTTATCAACATGCTGCTGGGCTATGGTGCTCTGAGTGGCATCAAAGATAGGTATTTTACTTTGGTAATCAGCAGGCATATCATTCAGGTTCTGAGGTAAAACCAGGGGTGCATACCGGGCAGCCATGACTCGAGGTGGATTTACAACAGTGTTTGTGCTACTAGGATTCACGGGAGGTGTTGATGGAGGAGTCGAAAGCTGAGAATTGACTTCTGAGACTGATGGGAATGCTGATGAATTAAGGGTAGGAAATTTTGTTCCTGATAACTCTAAAGACTCGGGGATATGAGTTACAGTGATGGATGTCTAAGGGGAATTCAAAATATAATCATCAATTTATGTGTTTGCCCTTCGAACTTTAATATCTACAAGAAATTATGGATCTAAAACTGTGTCACCAAGTGAAGTTTCAAATTTACTTCTAAACAAAGAAATCTCAAAACACTCATCAAAAGAAAGATCTTCTACAAACAACCACTCACTGGGCCAGGTATGGGATCTAAAAATAGGCCTAGGACTTAGTGATCCTTCTTGTCTTCTGATTATCCTTGGGATAAGATTAGGATTTTCAAACACAGGAGGAGGATTTGGATCAGGGTTGGCCCTTGTGTATCTCCTTGAAGCCAGTGTGGTCTAATTTATACTTTACAATATTTTATTTTAGCCTAGCAAACTCTGAAACTCATCATCTAGAGTCAAGGAATTTATAAGAAAAATATTACTGGGGTGATCAATATTTTATGCTAAATAGTATGTCCCCAGTATGGTCGCCAGAAATGTTATCACCTAATTTGGACCTTAGGCTGAAAGAAGGCAAATTAGGGTAAGCTCAAACCACGCTCTGCCTTGTAGCTAGCCCTACAAGGTCAAGAGAGGGCTCTCTCCAGGAAAAATATTCAATGAAATATAAGAGTAAACTGATTTTAGGCTAGGTATAATAATTGGAAATGTTTTTAATAGATTTTCGGGGTTGTATGGAACAAATGGAGCAGTTTGAATATGGGGAATTAAATTAGAGATACAAGGTATTTCATGGGGCAAGGTAGGCAGGGATTTTAACAATTAAGTTTAAATAATGATGGAATGTTTCAAGACTGGTGAGAAGCTGAAAAGGGCATAGGTGATGGATCCTTTTCAAACAGAGGAAAACATAGAGTATTGAATGATTTCCCAAGGCGGAGCATTAAACAATGGATTCTACCTATCTATCTTGAAAGCATTCAACCAGAGATATGAATGAATGAATGGTAAGCATAACAATTAACAGATGAACACAAAGGAAAAAACAATGCTAAAATCCATACCACAGGGATCCCACAAATCAGAGCTGCATATCTTTATTAATTCCCTGCCAAACTGTTACAAATGGAGCACAGAGCATCCTCAGTGATTTCCAAGTTGATTCCACACTTTATTCCCCTTTACAAATGATGAAGAATTACATTAAATATACAAAATTTGAGGGGAGTAGATCCACAGAAGGAGGAGTTGTTTCGCCACCTCAAAAACTGACATACGAACGTAGAAAGAAGACCAACAATCTGCCCCCTGAAAAGAAGGAGCAACAATACATTTTGAACATCTGGAAGATTTTGTTGTTACACCCAATGAATGAAAATATCAAATCCGAAGAACAATTTCCCTTTTTCATCGCTGTTGTAGATATCTTTGGTTCATAATTAGTTCTCGGCCTTGACTATTTCTTTTTTCTTTAATGAAAATCCCTTATGCCGAGAAATGCCCTTTGGAACCAATAAAAATGAAATTTTCCATTTAGTGAAGAAAAGTCTCCTTTTGAATGAAAAAGAGTGAAGGGAAAGGGAGGCGGGCCCATATTGCGATCGCAAATCGCAATCGGAAGCGGGGAGGGAAGGTATTTTGGAATAGAGCGATTAGAAATATGCAATGCGATAGTGTATAGGAGAAAGGGAAATCGCAATCGCAAATCGGAGATCGCAGCGGGAGAGGAGTGGGCACAAGGTATTGATAACTTGCGATGCGATTGGAAGAAGAGCGATGGGGTGAATGGGTAAGCAGAAGGAGTAATGGGGAGATCCCTTTTAAAATAAATAAAAAAAATAAGTTTCTGCTTTTACAAAGGAAAAAATAATTTTTCATTGAAAAGAGCGGAGGGCTTTAGTGGGACCAGGGGAGTGAATCGCAATCGCAAATCGGGACGAGAAGGAGAGCGGGTTTAACACATAGCGAAGAAATGTGATTGCGATGGAGCGATCGGGAATGGGAGAGAACATTTACAATGGAGCGATGCGACGGAGGGAAAATCTTTATAAAGAAAATAAAAATGATTTTTCCGCTTTACAAAGGAAAAACCCTTTTTTATTTGAAAGGGCGGAAGACTTTAGGGTGGGACTCAGGGAACAATCGCAATCAAAAATTCGACGGGGAAGGGGAGCAAGTGTATTTTATAACGGGATTTGCCAATTGCGATCAATCGCATCGGCGGGGAGGGAGAAGGTTTAAAACACGGCGCGATGCGATGCGATGGAATTACTTAGAAAAACTTTAAAATTGATTTATCGCATTTAACAAAGGGAATAACGCTTTTGCTTGGAGCGGGGCAGAAATTTTTATGGTGGGCCCCCAAGCCAATCGCAATCGCAAGTTTGGAGTGGGAGCGGAGTGGGATTTGGATTGCGGAAATGGATGATTGCGATGGTGCGACAACTTGTGAGCCGTCCGATCAGATGGGCAGATCGACGGTGCAGATGCAATCAGGGGAGCGGGTCAGGGTTCAATCTCATCGGAAGAATTAAGGGCGCGGAGACACTGTGAAGCGATGCGATCAGATATGGGCCGTTGGATCGTTGGGAAGATCAACGGTTGGGATGTAATCAGGCGGGGTCAATCGGGACCATGCGACTGATCGTTGCGATTGGATCGGAAGGCGGAGTGCGATCAGATCAAAAGAAAGGGGTTTTATAATGAAATTTTTTTAAATGATATGAAATAAAGTGTAAGGGGCAAATGGGAAAAGGGGTAAGGTTAGGCTATTGGGGACTCTTGTTTCACTTAGGCATATTTTTCAATCTAGGAGTCAGTTTTGAGAGTATAATATACCGTTGGAAAGATTTTTCCTGGATTTTTCTGATGGACACAGTTGGAACATGATTTTACACTAAAATTGCTATGGAAAATACCTCTGAAAGGCAGGGTGGTGGCTTTGTGGAGATGGCAGCTTCTGAAGTGCAACTTATTACATATGAAGACATAAAATTACATAATACATAATAATAAAAGCAAAGTACCATGTTTTCACCTCAAAACATGTTTTGAGGTGAAAATTACATCAAGCTTAATAGAACAATTCTTTGATCTTTCCAGATACTGTGCCTTTGAGTTTATTTGACTTCCTCATGACCTTGCTAATATTTTTGACACTTAACTCATTGATTTGACCATGATGAGATCCTAATACCTAACGAGACCAACCCTATGACCTACTAACATGAATTACAGAGTGAAAGTGAATCATGACTAAAGACCATAGAGAGGAAAATCAACAAAATTTACATGAGGGAAAACTGATGAAAGACCACTACCATCAATGAATCCATGACCTAATGGAATGATGAAAATTTATGGTATGGGACTCCTACTATGTAAATGAAAAAGAGAAAATTAGATCATTGATGGCAGTATGACAAGACTGACAGTAACAACACCAACAATCCAGGTAATTGGAAGTTTGGCTAGTCTCATGTCCACAAACACAACCATTGAAAAATATGTTGATACAGAATTCCTATGGTTACCATTTCGATTAACAAGTTTTTAGTGCCAAATAATTTAATAGACTTGGGAGCAACTATCAATGTTATGCCAACAAAGACAATGAAACATCTAAATCTGAACAACATTAGACCTACTACTATAGTTTTAGAACTTGCAGACAGATCTAAAGTTTTCCCAGAAGGTATACTAGAAGATATCATTGTCTCACTAGATTCATGGGAGTATCCTATAGACTTCTTGATTTTGCAACCAAAAACAAACTTGGGAGGGCATCCCCTAATTTTAGGTAGACCATGGTTAGCCACTGTAGATGCTTACATTGGATGCAGGTCAGGAAGCATGATTATTGCACATGGAGATGAAAGAAAGTATGTTACATTATATCCTCTCGCTCAATCTCCTTTTTTATTATCATGGCTTGACGGAAAATAACCACAAGAACTTCAACCCGTTCTTAGTCTTAATCAAGTTTACAATTTTAGAGAGGAGGAAGAAAATGAGGACTTATTAGATTTATTCATCTCAAAACAAATATTTCAGAGCATCTTAGAGTAACTCAATATGAAGTTGCTAGTTATCTTTTGAATGAATGTTTTCAGGAAAATCACACTATACAGTCATCGCAAAATACATTTGAAAGCATTTTTCCTGTAAATTCAATTACCAATTCAAATAGAAAAATCATTTAAATCAGTCATGAGAGACATTTGAATATTGGTAACAACTTACAGTCATCACAAGAGGAAAAGCTAATAACATTATTGCAAAATATTCAAAATATTTTTCCTAGGATTACAAAGACATGCCAGGATTTCATCCAAAAACATGCATCCATCACATTAATAATAATAATGAAACAAAAACTATAAGGATTCCAAAAAGACGGATGAACCCCATGATGAAGGAAATAGTGAAAGAAGAATTACATAAACTATTACAAGTCGAATTTATCTATCCTATTTTAGATAGTCAATGGGTTTCACCCTTAGTTTTAGTACCTAAGAAAAACGGGAAATGGAGAATTTGTGTGGATTACAGAGAACTCAACAGGTACATTAAAAGACCACTTTCATTTACCATTTATCGATCAAGTGTTAGATTCATTAGCTGGAAAGAAGTTCTTTTCATTTCTTGATGGGTTTAGTGGATATAATCAGATAAAGATAACATTAGAAGATCAAGGCAAGACAACATTCACATGCCCACGGGGAACATATGCATACAATGTATTACCCTTTGGTTTGTGTAATGAACCTGCTACCTTTCAGAGAGCAGTTCTTACAATCTTTGCTGATTTAATTCATGCATGTATGGAAGTTTACATGGATGATTTCACCGTGTATGGTACAACATATGATGATTGCTTACAAAATCTTGAAAAAGTGTTAAAAATATGCATTGAAACAAATCTATCACTCAGTAATGAAATTTTTTTTATGATGTTGACTGAGGGGATAATGTTGGGGCACCATATTTCCTCTCCAGGGATTAAGGTGGACCTGACAAAAATTCAAGTCATTAAGAATTTAACACCACCCACAATACAAAAATAAGTTAGAAGTTTCTTGGGTTATGCAGGTGACTATAGAAGATTTATTGAAAATTTCAATAAAATAGCTTTTCCATTATTCAAGTTACTTGTGAAATATGTGGAATTCCAATGGATGGATAACTATCAAAATGCATTTGAAAAATTAAAACAAAATTTGTCAATTGCACCCATTCTTCGAGGACCTAATTGGTCTTTTCCATTTCACATTTCAACAAATGCATCTAATATAGCTATTGGAGCATCACTTGGACAAAAAGAGAATCAATTCAATTATGCCATATATTTCATCAGTAAAAACTTAACACCGATAGAATTGAATTACACTATTACAAAGAAAGAGATGTTAACTGTAGTACATGCAGTTAATAAATTTTGACATTATATAATAGGTTATCAAGTTTATATTCACTCGGATCATTCTGCCATAAAATATTTAATGAACAAATCAATAAAAAATGGCAGAATAACTAGATGGTTGTTGTTAATGCAAGAATTTAACATTACTGTACAAGATCGATCAGAAAAAGATAACCAAGTTGTAGACTTTTTGTCAAGACTAAATTCACTTGGTGATCCAAATCTAGTATTAGACAATTTTCCATATGAACATCTATTTTCTATAAATGTCAAAACTCCATGGTTTGCAGATATAGCTAACTATTTATCATCTGGCATCCTACCATATCATTACACAAACAAGCAGAAACTAAGAATAATTAGAGAAACTGCTAGGTATAGTTGGGTCAATGGAGATCTATTTTATACTGGTGCTGATTTAATGATTAGAAAATGTGTAAGAGAAGATGAAATTATTGAAATTTTGAAATCTTTTCATGATGAACCATGTGGTGGTCATTTTGGAGATAAAATAACAGCATACAAAGTGCTGAAACTTGGCTACTAATAGCCATCCATATTCAAAGACTCCAGAACCTATGTGAAAATATGTGACAATTGTCAATGAATTGGTAGACCAGTGGCATCAGATGAAACACAATTAAAGCCACAAGTATTGATTGAACCATTTGAACAATGGGATTTATATTTCATGGGACCAATCAACCCTCCATCTAATGGAAATAAGTACATCTTGGTATGTACAGATTACGTAACTAAGTGGGTGGAGGCCAAGGCAATAGCATGGGCAACAGAAGATATTGTTGTGTCCTTTCTGTTTGAAGATATATTTGTAAGATATGGAGTTCTGAGAAAAATATTAACTAACCAAGGTACACAATTCACATCAAAACTTTTTCGAGATGTTACGGAGAAATACAAGATCAAATACATAAAATAAAATCCGTGTCATCCTCAAGCCAACAGACAAGTGGAATCAACAAACAAAGTCCTAGAGAACATTATGACAAAGACTGTAAATATGAACAGAAAGGAATGGTCAGAAAAAAATTGAAATTTTCACTATGGGCATATAGGATAACTTGGAAAAACACAACTGGGTTCAGTCCATATCAGTTAGTGTATGAACAAGAAGTCTTATTGCCCATCGAATTTCAAATACATACATACAAGCTAGCAGCAGAATTGGGGATGGAATTGTCTGAAGCACAGCAACAGAGAATTATGGAATTAAACAAACTGGATGAAATATGAAAACAAGCAGTCAAACATAAATCTCTTGTCCAAGAACAAAGGATAAAATGACATGATCGATTCATAAAGAATAAAGTGTTTTAGAGAGAAGATTGGGCACTCTTGTTTGACTCCAAGTTCAAATATTTCAAATCAAAATTCACGACTCATTGGCTTGGGCCATATGAGATTGAAGAAATATTTGACAATGGAGTTTTCAAGATAAAAACAATTGATGAAGCATCTGTTTCATTTGTCGTAAATGGACATAGGCTTAAAATTTAAAATAAGCCTATAAATAAAGAGGATTTTCTAAGAAAAATTTCAATGGATTCAAATCTGGAATTAATGTGGAAGCATAGAAATATGCCATCCATAATTCTAATAGAAGAAGAATAAATAATAATAATAATAATAATAATAATAATAAAAGAGTTTGGTTGTGAAAATCCAGGAAAATAGCACAATACAAACTCGAATTCATATTGGAAAACCAACTTGTTATATGAATTCTCTTTTTGTTTTTATTTTATTATACTTCACATTTTTGCAGATATACCCTCCAAGACATTGCAGACTTGAGGACAAGTCAAATCATTAGCTTGGGGGAAGGTGTGTGGTAAAAAAACTATGAAAATAGTTTTGAAGAAGCTGAATTGAAGACAAAATATGAACTACCATTACAAAGGAACCTGGTACATCATTCGACATCTACACAAGGGACCTGAATTGTTATTGAGAAATTATTCAGAAAGGGACCTGTATCATTACGACAGAAGAAATTTTCAAATATTGAACATTATTGCACATTACGCCAGAAAGGGACCTGAACATTAGTGCATATTACGCCAGAAGGGACCTGAAAATTTAACATGTTAGAAGGGACCTAAGCTATATCAAATGAAGATCATATCAGAATGAGACTTGATAATGTCAGAATTTAACCTACAGAAGGAACTTGAACATTATTATTCTAAATAAAATCAGATGCAAGAAGAAATAAAGTCTACATAGTCTACAAGAGCCGTTGTAACAATAAACACAATGTCGATCATCATGAACGTCAAAAGGGAATACTAGTACAGTGAGTAAAAATCGTTCTTAAAATTTTCAATTTTTTTCAAAAATATTCTAGAATTGTAGATACTAACTTAGTACTAGTTATGTATCTTTACCTATATTTCATTTACATCACCGACATTACCTACATTTCATCTACATTTTATCACCTATACTTTCATCTACATTCCATTATCCATGATTTTTAGCCCTATTTTTCATATCCATACCACTATTCAATAAGACATTACATAGCATATCCATATCATACCCTACCATATTTTTCTAAACAAAGAGAATCATAAACAAAAGGTCAATATTAAACCCTTGGAAGACCTACAAAACACAAACAAAGGTTAATATTATTATAAAATATTTAATTTTAAAAATGTGACTATTTCATTAGTAATTTTTTAAAAAATAAATAAAATAGAAAAAACCAAATTTCAAAAGTCATATGATATAGCGCAACTATTTTGAATGTCAAAACAATGTAAAATGAGTGCAATCATAAAAAGGTGACGAACTAAGCTAATGGAGCGAGATGTAATGAAAAAAAATGAATGAAATTACTAACCTAAATTATGATGCAGAGATAAACCAAATGCATGACAATGATGGTATATGGTATGCTATGATGAGACCATAATGCATTCAGCAGTGGAGAAATGAAGAGGAGATAACATACGGTGATGAAGTATGATGGCGCATATGCAAATGGAAATAATGCAGAGTATGGAAGCAGACAAAATGATGGCGCATGGAGATGATGCAGAATATGGGAGCAGACATGGTCATAAAATAAAAGCGTGAAAGGAGTTGCATAATGAATAAAACAAGGGAAAAATGTACACCATAGCCAACATGATAGTCAAAGAAAATACATGCATGAATCGGTTAAGCAGTGGTTGATGAATGGTTAGAATTTTTTCAAACTCCATAACATAACAATGTGTTAAACATATGAGATCATTTCTGCCATTGCTAAGACCTGGAATGACCATTACTGAGACATTTACACCGCGTTTTCACCATCATTTCCTTCCAAAAGGCTCAGTGAGAGAGGGAGACCATGCAGTCAAAGCACGCATCCGTGTTTGCAACCATGTGAAAACATAATAAAACACAGAACCAGAGAAAAGACAGTGAAGAAGCCGAGAGAGGAATACGAGAGATAAAATGCAGAAAAGAAAGCAGAAAATATAGGAAAGAGGAGGAACATAGTGATAAGGGAGTTAACTGGAGTTTTAAGAGCCACAAATCTGGAGAACTTGTCCAGCAACCATGCTATCAAGAAGCAAAATCCCGTGAAGAAGAAGGTAAGAAGTAAATGTGGATTTGGTTGTTTAAAACAACGAATGGTTGCATGAATAGATCTTGGGATTGTTTAAACAAACTCAAAGTTATAAAAGGAGTCATATATTTCGATTTGTAAAGCCTGTCATTACGTTATGTTTTGTATTGACACTGGCTCAAAAACACTTTGACACCTTTCAAGAATACTCTACCATCAGTCAAGCAACGAAATATTCTGTTGATTAAGTGAGTTAATGAGTGAATATTTTAATGAGATTGGCACTGGTTGAAACATCAATTAAACTGGAAGAAAGATCACAAGGATCAAAGTAGAAGATCACAAGGATCATTGCATAAGACAGGTAAGCTCAAACACATCCTCACATGCAGTCTTCTATTTCGAAATAATGGAAAACAAAGAATGAAGAATTCTAATTCAAATTGCACAGTGAGTTTGTTTTTAATTGAGTTGTGTAAAAGATTTATTTTATTAGCACACTCAGTATAAGGATTCGAAACAAAATTTGTGGAGAAAAATGGAGCTAGAAGACACAGTTAAACATGGTTTTGTATTTTTACATAGCAGAGGACAGAGTATGAAGAATGTTTGAAGAAATGTAGTGAATTTATCATGATATTTTTTATGAGATGGTTGAATTATTCTCTTGTATACATAGTGAGTTTAAATTATAGACATCATGTTATGTTTTGAAAAGAATTTTGTATGAAATTGATGGGTGAAAAACCCACTGTTGTATAAAAAAAATTCAATTTTTTTTTTACACAGTCAAATTTCTTTTACAAAATGGAGACAAAGATTGTTTTTAAAAAGGGAAGAGAATTAAATGGGGGGTAGGATAACAGAAACATGAATTTTTATGTTTTCTTAAAACCTCTCTATCAATTCTTGTGTTTATTTGAAGCAATTAGCTCACATTTTTCAAAGGGAAAACAGAGGATTGTTTGGCAAGAGGAGTAAAATAAGAGGTAAGCCTACTACTGTAATAACATCCAGTGCTTGAATTTTTGTTGAAAAATATGAAGTTAATGAAAGTAGATGGATACATAAAATGGTTTTTAGATCAAATGTCTTCAAGATCAGAACCTAAAGCCTTTCAAATTGAACACTGGAGTAAGGAAATAGTTGAAAAAATCTATCAGTCAGGTTTAATAGGATTTCTGCAAAAGTTCAAAGGTCACAATGAGGATGTCACAAGAGAATTTGTAAACAATTAAAAACAGAATGAAACCATAGTGGGTAGTCTACATATCCCTTCGACTCCAGAATATATTTAAGAAGCTATAGATTTTCCATCATCGGGAGAACTATACCATAAGGGATTGCATTACAAAGACAAGGGCTAGACATTTTTCTTGGATAAAAACATGAAGGGTTATTTTGATAGGTCAAAGGGGATTCCAAGAGAGTGGTTTAATGAACCTTGGGCAGAACTAGTTTTGATTATTCAGAAGTTTTTCACATGTGACAATAGACATAGTGTAGTACACCTTTATCATGTCAGGTTACAACAACATATTAAAGGAGATATAAGGATCAATCTACCTTATTTCTTCTATAAAAATTTGATGAAAATGATTGAGAGTGTCAAATCTAAGACTAAGCCCAAAGAAGCCCAAACTCTTCACCAGGGGCTTATAAAAATCGTTGTGGACTATCAGCGGAAAGTTAATGGAATGGTTTGGGAAAATTTTCTGATTGAAAATAAGTTTGTAGAACAAGTCATTAAAAACAAATTGAAACCAATACAAGAAACAAGAAGTATTATTAATTCACCTCTTTATCCCAAAACAAGGTCAAAGAAACATCAGGAGGAAGATATGATAGAGAGGGAGACATCATTTTTAACCATTTCTAGAAGACAAAAAAAGAAGAATTCAGTAGAACTAGAAGTAAAAGTCATGGACAGGCAAATGAAATCCTTAAGAGGTTGCAACAAGAAGTGTATGAAAATCTTGTAGACATAGTGTTACACAGTAATTTGTCACCGTCCCTACCATTCCCCGTCCCACACAATGGAGGACCCATTTTGTGACCTGTGAACATTGTCATGCCTTGAAAACATCATCAATGCATTCCTCTAAGCATGAGCTTCAATTGCCTTAAAGACATCTCCTTGCAAAAAATCATGAAAACATCTCCTTTTGCATTGGCGCGGGCAGACAGTTCATCGCTCGCGCCAATGGGGAAAATCCTACAAATAGGCCGCGCCAAATGGCGCTCTGTCCCAGAGCAGTAGTCGCACCAGCCAATTTAAGGAGTGTTTTTTAAATAAAGATGGCGGAAGTTGTGTTTTAACAAACTCAGAAACCATTTCCTATCTTGAGTTGGGAGGTTTGGCTGCGGGAGTTCTATGGAAGGGAAGTGGTTTGCCACCTCCCATGGAACCTTCCTTGTTGATAGGGCCAATCCCACAATAATAGGGATCCCAACTCCCTCCTTTCCCATCTATAAAAGCCTGCTCAATTCCATGGCAAGCTATTTGGGAAGTGCCTAAGCTTTGAATCTCCAAATTCCCAAGAGCCTTTGTGCTGTAAGAGCCCTCTTTCTTCCCTTAAGGCCGACTCAAGTAAGGAGACTATCGTCGAGAGACTCTGGAGAGGTTTTCCCTTTCCCTGGCGAGCTTTGCGAGACGTGAACGACTAGAGACCCATCCGAAGGAGACCACGACGTCAGAACATTGGTTGTAATCTCTTTCGATTGTTATTTAATGAATGATTACGATTATGGTTCCACTCTGTTTTCGATTATGTTAATATGAGTAGTATCCTTTCTGACTGATATTTAGTTGTGTATGCTGGATTTTATGCTTGTATCTGTTTGTTTCTTGCATGTGTAGGTGTCCATCCGCGGAGATCGTGGAGGATCGTGATCTGCCGAGGCTAAGGAATGGGAACGCTCTCTTCTTCAGATCGTAGCATTGGATTCCAGGTAGGCCTCCATCTTTGGTCTTTTCATTCGTAACTAGGAACTTGCGTCGTAACATTTCGTGATTGTTGCTAGACCCCTGCTAGGCTAGTAGGGATCACCTCTGTCCGCAGAGGGGATTTACCTCCTCAATAATTTGGCGACTCCGCTGGGGATCGTCTAGATTTCACTGTCTCGTTTGATTGTTTTATGATTTTCCTTTCTTGGTTAGCCTTCTGGGTTGGGTTCTCTTGCTGTTTTTTGCTTCTTGGTTTGCTTAGTTTACATTGATCTGCTTCTGGAGTAGTTCTTTTTTAATTTTGGCTGAGAAACTCGACTGGCGCACTTTTTAGCCCGACAGTCGCGCCAATTGGCGCATGTTGCTTTTGTTTAGCCCGCGCCAATTGCTTTCTGGCGCCAGTTGCAGCCTTACAGTCGCGCCACTCCTGTAGGGTTTTTGAGTTTGCTTAGTTTTGAGCTCTATGGATCTGGTCAGTGCTTTTATTCTTGATTTTCCGACTACCTGAGTGTGTTGGAGTCCTGTTTGACTGGGAATCTGCCTTTTTCCTTTGGTTGTTTGCTTTTATCTATCGATTTCACGTTTTGAGACCTAGGGCATCTAGTGGCTTTGTGTATCGAGCCCTCCTTGGGAGTTTTGGTGTTTCGTTTGTCCAGTTGACTCTCTGATTGCTCCTCCGCATCCTCTTAGTAGTTGTTCACTGTTTTGTTGCGATTTTTGGGTGATTGCTCATTCCTTCATTCAGATTTTGTTTGGTCTTGCTTTGGGCCTAGATCACACGGTCCATTGGAGCCTTTGAGTATTTTTCTTGGTTTTGAGAGACTTTGGTCGATTTGGGATCTGATTTCTTGTGTCATTGAGTGAAATTTGTTGGTTTTTCTCTCTCAATATCGTTTCTCAAGTTGTTCCGTTTGTTTTCAGTTTGTTTAGTGCATTTAGCTATCAAACATTGAAAATTACAAAAAAAAATCTCTTTTGCTTTTGGTTAATTAGTGCAAATTGTAATGTTTTCGATTTTGCTAGTGATTAGTGATTTGAATGAAAAGTTTTCAATTTCATTAGTTGCATTAGAGATCTCATTGTTTGTCTTCCGATCATTTCGTTTGTGTAAAAGCTCTCAACTCTTCTGTAGCTAGTTTTCATCGAACGAAAGGTTGGACTGTGGCATGTAGCTTTGCATTTAAGAGTCTTTTAAGACATTACATACGATAGGGCCTGAAAATTGAAACCTAATTGAAGATCAACTTTAAAATTTATTCAATTAACCTAAGGCAGCATTGAAATCTAACTAAACATATTTAGTGGTCTAGGCTAGAGATGTGTTCCGACGTCTTTAAACCTAGCAGCTGTCGCTCGCCTTTTGGCTTTAGACAGCGCTAGTACGGACTTGTGCTCCCCGTACCGTCGCGTATATAAAGGGAGACCCCTCTAGGTTTTCAATCCTTTATCCACAGGAAGCCGAGTCTGCTGCCCTATACCCGTGATACACCGAACACAGCATTCGAGGAGACTACCTGCACGTACGGAAAGTCCTTGGTCGATTTCTATTTCATTATTGAAACCAAGGTGTATATTGCAGTTCACGGATATTTGGTACACCCTTTGTGCCTAGTATTTCCTGAGCAGTCATTTGGTCTTTTCTGACTCCCTAAACTTGAAAAGACCGTCAAGCGCTTGTCCTTTCACGCTTGTGTCAAATCTAAAAGAGATAGAATCATCTTTTATTGTTTCTCGACTCTTAAAACATGAAACGGTAAAGTTTCTTACTTTTCAATGTGGTAAAAATTAATCACCCATGATTACACGCCCGCTTAGATATTGCTTGTTGACCATTTGATCGTATGTCTTAACTCGTTTTCAGCCCGTGTGTGTGTTTGCTTCTTTTTCTCTAGTCTTTTGCCACAGTGGCGGAACCTTCGGTTTCGTCTACTGGTAGTCCTTACACGGAGGATTCTTCAGAGGCTTCCCAATCCTCTGCTGAACCGCAGCAGCCTGTTGTTTCCGAGTTTCTTGACGGGGGACCGGTTCTCGCTGAGCAACCCTTTGGAGGACTAGTTGAGTTCAATTGGCCCTTTTCGGACCCTGTGTCTGAATTGAGATTATGAGTTGATTTCCTTTCTCTTACATTGGGTTTGCCTTTTGTTGCTGCTGTATTTCCTCCTAGTCCTTGCCGTCTCTTGCGAGATTTAACGGCAGGATCAACCATGAGTGATTCTGGTGAGGAAATCCCAACGTCTGGTGAAGACTATCAGCTCTTCCCACGAAGATTGTTTCAGGGAGACAACTCTGAGCTGGCTGACATGTCAACAGCCAGTCCTTCTTTACCACAGGGATACAGATCTCTGAGTCAGATCATTTTTGCTGCAGCCTCTATGGGAATATCATCTCCTGCTTCGAGGCCAGCTGCTACTACACCCGGGGTGTCTCCTCAGACGCCCGTTACTTCTGTTCCCGTCCGGCCCACTGTCTGTGTGGCTGCCTCTTCTCCTGTTGTCTCAGCATCTGCTACTAGGGCTGGGCCAACTCCTGAAGATGTTTATCTAGCCACTGCTATACCGGAGAACATCTCTCCGGAGGAGTATCGGTTGTCTTTGCAACAGCCGAACGCTGAGGTTGGACCGTCCTCCCAAGATCCCTACCGATCTTACTTTTCGCATTATGCACAGGATGGTACTCCCGTGTATGCTTTCCCAGGTCAGTATGACGAGCACGGGGAGATTTTGCGTCTACCCGCACCTGAGGCTTATCTTTATGCTCAAGGTTACCCTTTAACCAGGCTTATAACCCACAGGGACAACCTTTCCAAGGCCAACCTACAGGCCAACCTGGCTATCCTTATGACCCACAGGGGCAGCCCATCCAGGGCTACCCTGCGGGGCAGCAAGGGCCATCGTACGGTCCGCAAGGACAGTATTATAGCCCTTCTGGTCAACCTGTTCAGCCTCAGCCGGGGTATCAACCAAGACCGGTCTATGGTCCTGGGGAGCAAATCCAGCCTTCTTTACCGATGCAACCGCAGTATCCTGTTGTTTCTAATGTTGCATATCATCCAGGACCATCCTATGGTTCTGCTTCAGGTCAAACCGGTTTTCAGCAAGCACCTGGTCCTGTTCCACCACCAGGCCCACCGGCTCATCTGGTACAACCCGGTGTCCCGCCTCCAGGCCAACCAGCCCATCCGGCACAACCTGGGGCTCACTTACAGCCAGGTCAACCCGCGCAACCGGCGCCGCCTGTCTATCCGGGTCAACCTGTTCACTCAGGTCAGCCCTCTCAGTCGGGTCAACCTATTCATTCAGGGCAGCCCGCTCATTCCATACACCTTGCTCAGCAGACTCATTCAATGCCGCAGCCTAATCAACAACTGCGCCCTACGTATCAGGCTCCGCAGGGTTCCACTTTTCAGCAGCCTACTCATCCTCAGGGTGGTTATTATTCTCATGGTCAGTCTCAACCGAACTATAACCACCCCAGAGGCTCTCAGTATTATCCTCCTCCACCCGGTTTTACCTACACTCAGCATCCAAATCCAAACGCTGCTTACACGGGGCCGACGCCTAATCAGGGTCCGTACCATGGTTATCAAGCCCCGCACTATGGTTACCAGCATCCCAATCAGTCTGGTTATATGACCTACGCCCCCTACGGTCAGAATCCTGCGGGACAGAACCCGTGGGGGCAAGGATATTCACAACCATCGTGGAGTATGGGTACCGGACCTCATCCCGGGCCTGGCATGGCAGTTAATCCTCCATTGCCGTTCCTGGCTACCTTGGAACTGCCGGATGTTTCAAAGTTGACCAATGATCCGATTTTACATAATCCGTATTGGCCTCCGGTTCCCACCAAGATACCAGGTGATTGTCCCAAGTTCGAGGGAAAAGCTGGAGAGGACCCCCAGGTGCATGTGATGACGTATCACCTTTGGTGTTCGTCTAACTCTTGGGTCGACGATTCGATCCATTTGCGCCTCTTCCAGCGTACTTTAACTGGAGCTTCTGCTAAGTGGTACATAGAATTACCCCGTGGCATTTTCCAAGATTTCAATTCTTTAGCCATGGCTTTCCTCGCGCATTTCCAGTTACCAGTTCGTTATGAGGCCGGGACGCACCTCCTGACTTCCCTGAAGCAGGACAAAGCCACTCACATCTCAGATCACATTCATGAGTGGCGGCGTCGTCGTAGACTGATCAAGTTTCAAATACCTGATCAGATATTGACTCACTGGTTCACCACCTCCTTTGTGAATAAAATCACTCAGGATATCGCAATGGGAGCGTGCGTGACAGAGGAACAAGCCATCACGCGTGCCCAGTACCTGGATCTTGTCTATTCTCAGTCCGGCACGCTGTATGACATCTTGACTGATGCTCCACGGCCCGGAACCACTAAGGCTCCGCCTACCCCTGCAGTGGATGGTGTCATTGGTTCTGTCTCTCAAAATTTGAAGAAATCTTCGAATGGGAAGCAAAAGGCTAATTCTTCCAACAATACTTCTGCTAATCCCGCCTCATCCGATTCTGGCAAAACCGCGGAGGTGAATGCCGTTCAGGCCAATCCTGCGGACAAATCCTCCAAGGGGAAGAAGAAGGGCAAAGGCAAATCTAAATCTGATGCCCCGAAACCAGAATCTAAATCTGATGCCCCGAAACCAGAATCTAAATCTCGTACTGAGGATGGCTCCCAGCGTAAACCGAAGTACCCTTGCCTCATTTGTGAAGGGGACCATTATACTAAGGATTGTCCACGACGATCCGAGGTTAGTCAACTTCTTAAGGGCCCTAAAGGGACTCCGGCTGTTTTAAAAGAGCCATTTCCATCTCAGCAGACCCAGATGGTCGAACAGCCGTCACCATCTGCATCGTTTGGGTCTCAGGTTTTCATGGTGAAGAGTGTTGCACCTATCTCTGTCGCTACGCGGTCGAAGGATTACAACGAATCGCGGCAGGCACCCGGGAAGGCAGTTGCGGATGGGCCGCCTCCCCCACCTGTCTCCGGTCCGTTGGAAATCGAGAAGCCTACTCCTGAACCCATTGTGAAGCCACCTCCTAAAGGTGTCCTTCGAAGATCTTCTTATAATCCAAATGCTCGTGCCGCTCAACATTACAGCATTGTTGAGGATTTGGCACAGGCACCGTCTGCCATGTCTACGCTAGAAGTTCTTCAAAGTTGTCCTTCGCAACGGAAGGCTTTACTGTCTGCGATCGGGGGCATTGATCCCGCCGACTCGAGTCTTCTCACCTTCGATTTGGAGAATTTCACTCCCCGGCTTCCACATCAAATCGCTCTGGTTATTCAAGTCGGGATTAACGGTCTGAACATTCATAGGGCCGTCGTGGATGAGGGTGCATCTACCTGCATTATGTCCTCCGCTTGCTGGAAGGCCATCGGCTCTCCAGCCTTGTCGTCATCTCCTAATGCCCTTGAGGCATTTGATGGTCGGGAGTCTAAACCCCTGGGCGTTCTCGAGAGTCTAGCGATCACATTACAGGGAAAAACTGTCAACGTAGAAGTGGAAGTGGTTGACGCTAAACTCAACTACAATATACTTCTTGGCCGCAGCTGTACCCATGCCATGCTCTGCGTGCCGTCCACCGTCTTTCGATTCATTAAGTTCCCTCACGAGGGCAAGATTGTCACGGTGGATCAGTTGTCATTTTTCACCTCTTCCTCTGAGAACAACGTGCCATACGTGGATCAAATTCCGAATCCCCTGGACAGTATAGGACCTGGTCTCTTCAAATACCCAGTCCTCATGGGTATTTTCCCCGCACCCCCCCTGAGCCTCCTCCTCGGAGCTCGTTAGAACACAGTTCTTTCTCTTATGCCAAGCTCTTCGAATAATGAAACAAGATGCAACGAGGATAGTTCTTTTAAGTGTGTCAACCTCGTTAAAACAATGAAACATGAGCATATTCAATTCGAGTTTTGATAGATTTAGTTCAAATCTCTTTTGTTTTCAACCTTCACTCCATTTCCTATGGACTGAAGCTTGGGGGGCATGCACCTCGAATTGAGACACCATGCTGGGGGGCATGCCCGTCTTGGGTGTACATAGGTGTGTGATTTTCGTTTGTGTGCATGTATAGTGTGGTGTGCTTTGTAAACATATTTCTGCTGATCGGGTCTTCCTGGTTGTGCACATGTCTATTCATCCATTTGTTGGTTTCGCAGATGGTGCCTCCCGCAGTACCAGGAATCTGTCTTCAGCAGCCTGGGTAATCTACGATCCTGCTGGTGAGTTGATCAACCTGTAAGGAGTGTGTCTAGGACGTACCACGAACAACATCGCGAAATATAGTGTTGTGTTAGAATTATTAACCGAGGCAGTAAACCTTGGTATTCGTGAATTGCTCGTGTATCTAGATTCACAACTTGTGGTGTTACAACTGAACGGACACTATTCGGTAAGGAACCTGTCCATCTTACGTCTGTATCTGCGTATTCGATTACTGGAAAGGAATTTTGACTACATTACATATCATCATATACCCAGACATTTGAATACATTAATAGATGCAGTAGCAAATTTGGTATTAGACAGACATTTGCGCAATTTATAAATCATCATCACATGTAAAGAAAGATCCATCCAGAAATAGATATGCATATATATATAGATATCGAAATGTTTACATAGAGTGTGTCACATAAAGTCAAAATATACATAATCGTCTTAAGTACATCCGGAGACGATACGTCTCTCAAAAAATAGGTGTGGTATAAATCCTAAGAGCTAATCCGCATGGTGCTCATGATAGCATGTGACTGCACGCACTAAGCGTCTCAGGATTCGGTGGATCCGGCTTGGAACTCCCACCGTATGATGCTGGTATGCCATCGGTACGTCCGCCAGCCGAGCATAGTCCGGGATCCCTCGGGCAATGCCCTCGAGATTCTGGATCAACTCCTCTCCTCCGATACCCTCTCCCTGAGGATCAGAGGCGAGTTGAGTCCTCCGCGAGATTGGAGACATCCCAGTGTTGAGTCTCAAAAGTGTTCTCCATATTCATACATATTTCCATTATGTCATAACCATTTAGCTCTTATTTCATAGCCATTTGGCCTAAAACCCTACATCAAGTAACCATTTTCATAAATATATGGGTTAGGATCCTTGTTTTCCAAAGTTATTTATTTTATGTATTTTAAGTGAATTTATGATTAGAAACTAGAAAATTAACATAGTTTCATATATCTATATATGTGTTATGAGTTTTGTGACATGTGTAGGTCAAAAGGAGACTTCTAGAAGACCCTTATGTGGCACTCCAAGGCCAAATTCGAATTTGGTTGGAGAAGATTATGGGATCAAGAGGATATGTGTCTCACTTCCTTGTTGTATTGAAACTCTAAGAGGATATGTGTCTCATCTCTTAGTTGTGTTGAAACTCTAGAAAGACATGTGTCTTATCATTTCCTATTTTGATTGTAACTCTAGAGATGGAGAGAGAGATTCATGGACTCCCATTAATGAGATGACTCCTCATATTTTGTATAAATAGGAGAAACTTTCTCCTATCATAGATAATGAAGAAGTAATGAAAAAATAGTAGAGAAGTCTTTTGTAACAAAGTTCAAGATGGAATGGGATGTAGATTTGTGAGTTCTTTTTAATAGAGAAATTCAGTTCTTTGATGTTGTTTTGATTACAACTTTAAGGAGCTAAAGGACTTCACCAAATTGGTAGCAGAGGGCCCCTGCTATCCAAGGAGACTTTTACATGTTTTCTAGATAAGTTGCTTTCAATTCTGTTTTGTCATATTTCCTTACTTAGATTGCTTTCTGAAATCATAGCTTTTAGCATAATTTTTAGCTTTTAGATTATAGTAGGCAGCCCGGGCATTTGCACATCTTTTTATGACTAATGACATGGAATCAATATTGTCCTTCTGCTGATTTATTTTTCTTAGCTTTTGTTTAATTCCAGTACTGCTTTGTTTATTTCAGTCTTGCACATTTGTTTCAGTAATTAGATTTAGATATATTAAATTGCTCATGTCATTTTCAGTTACCTCCGAAAGCCACAGCTGGACTGATGGTGAGGGATTGAAGTATGAGTGTGTAGTTTGATATTAGTTTACTTTCTGCAAGTTAGATATATTAAATTGCTCATGTCATTTTCAGTTACCTCCTAAAGCCATAGCTAGACTGATGGTGAGGGATTGAAGTATGAGTGTGTAGTTTGATATTAGTTTATTTTTCTGCAAATTAGATATCAGATTGCTCAAGTTGTTTATGGTTACCTCCGAAAGCCATAGCTGGACTAATGGTGAGGGATCAGAATATAAGTTGATGTAATTTGATTTAGATTTACTTTGTTGCAATTCTTGGATTTATTTACGCATAGTTTCTTTTGTGTTTAGACAGCAGCAAGGATAATTTGGTTTTCATGCTCAATAGTTCACTGTTTGATTTATTAGGCTAGCAACACATTTTCATTTCCTTTCAAGTTTTGTCATTGTATGTTTCAAATTCCTTTTTAAGTTTGAAGTTTGGTAAATCATTATAAAGGACATCATTGCCTTGAATATTCATAACCATACTTGTCTTTTAGAATTTCCATCTTACATTAGGAAACCAACCAAGATCAATAAAAATCCAAAAACGACAAAAAGTAAGAGATAGGTTATCTTGCACATATAGTGCGCCACACTTCGTCAGCTTACGAATCCTTGGTTGATAATTTATGTTAGCAATTTAGGACACACTAAATTGACCAAACATTTTGGCGCCGTTGCCGCGGAAGTGTAACTAGGTAGCCTTATTTCTTACATCTAAAAAAAAAAAAATTAATAATTCTTGAGTAAGCTCTTCTCCTGCACTTTGTGTGATCTGGAGGATCAGAAAAATGATTGTTATGTAAAAAAAAAATTAATAATTCTTGATTATGCTCTCCTCTTGCACTTTGTGTGATCTGGAGGATCAGAAAAAGAATTGTTATGAGAAAAAGAAAAAAAAAATGAGACAAAATCAACTTCATCATTTTAATTGATTCAATAAAAAAAAAAATTTGTTTTTATCATTTGAATAAATTGTTTTGTTTAGTAAAATACATATGTATATTTTTAATTTTTGAAAATACATGTGTAATTTTATTAACAAAAACAAACAAATTTTTTTTTTTTCATCATTTCATTTGATTAAAAAAAAAATAAAAAAAATGATGAAATCCAACTGCTTTGATAGGTTCAGCTATCCAACATTGATTGGTTATGGTCTGTAGTGGTCCTCAAAACACTGTATCCTGTTTTAATAAGATTTTGCAACCTAGCTACGGAATGTGCCTGATTCTGCAGCTAGTTGAGAATTCCGCAGCTGAGTTCAAGGTTTAGCAGGTTACAGGCATCCAATGAAGAAACTGACCACATGGGCATCTCCAGAATTGTCCCGACATGGATCCTATCCTAGTCATCCAGCCCAGACTGATAAAAAATCAACTTAAAACCTCAGTCAAAGTCCTGTTTTCAGCATGTTTTTCTTGAAGTCTTTGCTGCCTGAAATTGAAAATCATTAATCCTTCTTATAAAAATTTACAATTTCAGAGAAGAAAAAAAAAAAAAAAAAAGACAAGAAAAGAAAAACAATCTATGGCTATCTTCAATCCTAGTTTTCGATGTGGCCTTAGTAGAAAATCTGCATTCCTATTCAAGCTTTGGCTTGAAACAAACTTGCAACCTCCACTATTTTCGCAATAAAACCAATGAGAGTCCAGATTCATACTAGCTCCATGATTCGTTTGAAAGGACGATCCCTAGTGCGCAATTTGCTGGTCTCAAGAATTGGAGAAATTAATTCCATGTGAACCATAGACTTTATTGTAAAGGGCTCAATACTACTTCTAAAACTGAGGTCTTCGTCAACTTGTAGTCTCCAGCTATACATGTCTATCTGTCACACGCTTCGACATTTACTTGTAACCAAAAACATGTAAATCCAAACGATGGTTGTCTCTATAGAGTTCAAGTTGTCTGAAATGGAATAGCACAAGCTGCATTACGTAAAGAACAGGAAAAGATGAAGAGTTCAGTTCTCTGCAGTGCCAGGTAGCAGAAACAAACTTGTTAAGAGAAAGTAATGCACAACTTAGAGATGAAAATAAGAGAAATTTTGAGGAGGATGCCATAATTGTATTAATCAGTCATCTGTCTGTGCTGGGATCGCGTCTAAAAAATTTTCAAAATCAATTTCACAGCCGAATGTAGCAATTCAGAAAAACACAAAACAAAGAAAAACGTCAAACTTTGAAAGCACGATTTGGTCAAACGGAGATGAATTTGGAAAAAATAAAACATGGGTTTTTTCGCCAATAGGGTCAATTAGATAACCCAGAAACCATTTTAAGAAATTCGTGGCGGTCTGGGAGAATTTCTCGATTCTTTGAAGCCCATTTTTGCCTACCGCGTGAAAAAAAAACGGAATTTCAATTAATAAACTGACAGTTGATTAAATTCGGCTTGAAATCAATGGCATACTGATAATCTCCGCCTTTTGCCACCCATCTAACACCTGTTCTGCCACTTCCCGATCAATAACAATTTTAATAGGATACAGCTCTCTGCTGATAGACGTAACACCTGTTAATAACAATTCTAATTGGATACGGCTCTGCTGATTGATATAACACCTGTGAACAACAATCTTAATTGAATACGCAACCAACCAATCAACGTGGCATGGAGCTTCTTGGCATTCGATGCAGAGGCCATTTGAAAACTCACTCACATTCTGTTTATGTATATTTCGTGTGAGTTAAACCTACATTTCACTACGGTCCAGGCTGCTGTCAATGCAGTTCCAGCAAATAATATGCACTTTGTTACCATTAATATCAAACTTGGCATTTATAAGGAGAGGGGAAATGTTATTATCAAGCATGACCTTAGTATCCTTGATTATTTATCGAACTTTCTCTGCTGTTTGTATGGGAAGCTCGGGGCTTATTAACACTGGCATTCTCAGTTAGAAAATGGATCAATATCATTTTGGTTGGTTTTGTTTCAACTGAAAATCTTTGTTTTAAAGATGAATCACTTACTTTTAAGGTTGCAGAAACTCCACAGGAAAGTGCGGAAGAGATAAAAAGCTATGCACGACACGTGTATCCAAATCTGTGTAAAACTAATGGTTGGTTGTCTTTTAGCTACGGAATGCAGCCTGATTCCGCAGCTAACTGGCAATTCCGCAGCCATTTTATTACTCTATAGGTTATAGGTGTCAAGAGAGGAAACGAGCCACATGGGTCGCTGGGAAAATGTCAGTACATGGATGGTGTTCTATTTATTTGATCCAAGTCGATGAAAAGGACCCTGGTCAAAGGGAAGTCAAGCTGTGTGTTATCACTAAGTCGCCCCATGTCAAGAAAAAAAAAAAAAAAATTGAATCAATGAAATGAATAAGTTATTGTAGAAATTAGCTGAATAAATCACTTATTCACTGAAGATTAACCCGATCATACATCAATTTCGAATTGCATGCATAACACATAACCTTCTTCTACAATTAATTGTCACATGCGGAAATATAGAAGCAATCTCACATCAAATCAATCACACATTAACTCAGTATGTATGGGAAAGCCTATAGCTGAAAACCCCGCAGCTATTGTGTATATTATAATGGAGAAATCATGTAACCAAACAAGTACAATACTCCTCACAAGTACTCAGTACTTTCTCATAAAGTCACACACAATCTAGCTTAGTTTTGAACAAGTCACTGGTTCAAAACTCCCTGCCAATTGCCTTGCCTCTATTGCGCAATCATGGCCTGTATATGAACAGATCCAAGGTTCGAATCCCCTTGGCTTGACTGCGCAATTGTCATGGACAATTCCTCCAAGTGTAATGCAAATCCCATGCAAAATTGATCCTCCAACTGATAGCTTTACTCACCCTTTCATCTACCTCTTCCACTGGTCTCCACTGAACTGATCATGCACTGTAGTGAACTGAAGTGTTCCTGAGTTGACTAATGAGTTAATAATTAGTGAATTAAATATTATTTAATTCACTCCACTCATATCTAGTTGAATTAGCTAGTTAACTAATCTCAACTAGTTCAACTAAAACAAACAGAATAACTCACTATTCGTCCCGTTAACTCCTCCAAAACTTCTCGCCATCAAGTCTAACCGAAGTCAACCATGCAAGATGCCATCAAACCCTAGGAACCACGTGATTCCTTGTGTCAGTTGCATGAGCCACCTCCATGACTCAAACCGAAGTGCTCCAAGAGAGTAAACTGCTGTTTATAGTCAAAATATTATTAAGGGTAAATAATATTTGACTTCCATATTTTTAGGAGATCAGTCTAAAAATAGCCTGGGTCCTAAAAATTATGGTCTCATCTATTTTTACCGACATGTCGCATACTCCAAGAATCTCCAAGTAGAATTCCCAAATTATGCTCCGTATGTCTAAAAATAGACATAGTCTAAAATAGACTTTGCGCCAGAATTTGCCTGCGGGCCCACTTAGTGAAGGCGACTTCATTTCACTAAGCTCCATCATCTTGCTGCATTCTCAACACTCCCTCTCCGCAAGATATGGATTATCTGCAATCCCTATCCTGCCTCTGTGGAATTCGAACTTGCTCCTGGTGAGCGCCTTCGTCAGGATGTCGGCATCCTGATCCTCCGTGGGAACATATGAAAGCATCATGATCCTCCGCTCAACACAATCTCTGATGTGATGGTACCTGATGTCGATATGTTTGGACCTATCATGAAAAACTGGATTAGCCGAGAGCTTGATGCAGCTCTGGTTATCACAGTAGATCACCGTAGGCTCCAAATGCAACCTGAACAAACCTGCGAGGATCTTCCTCATCCAAATAGCCTCACATGCAGCCAAGCTTGCTGCCATGTACTCGGCCTCTGCTGAACTGAGTGCAACGGATCTCTGCTTCCTGCTGTACCAGGAAACTGCTGTCGACCCAATGCTGAAAACTCCTCCAGAAGTGCTCTTCCGGTCTGTTGGGCTCCCTGCCCAATCTGCATCAGTGAAACCATAAAGCTTCACTCCATCCTCCTGTCTGTACCATAGACCATATCCCGATGTGCCTCTGATATAGCGCAATACATGCTTGCCCGCCTTCCAAAAGAGCTTGGTAGGCTTAACCATAGCTTGCGAAAGCTGGTTAATTGCATAGCATATATCGGGTCGAGTATTGACCAGATACATCAACGACCCCACCAACTGTCGATAGACAGTGGCATCCACTACCTCCTCCGAAGTAGCATCTCCCTTCCTCCATCCTCCAGGAAGAGGGGTATCAACAGGCTTGCAGCCTTGCATGTTGAACCTCTCCAGAATCTCCCGGGCATACTTGCCCTGAGAAACAAACAGTCCTCCACTGCGCTGCCAAATCTCCAATCCCAGGAAATAATGAAGGATGCCCAGGTCCTTCATCTCAAACTCTCGTGCAAGATCATCCTTGCATGAAAGTATCAACTGCTCGTCGCCAGTCAAAATCAGATCATCTACATACAGTACGATGATCAACAGCTTCCCCTCCACCACAATCTGGTACAAGTTTGGATCCGCCTCACTCTTGGAGAATCCAAGCCCGGTGAAGTAGCTGTCTATCCGAGTGTACCAAGCACGAGGTGCTTGCTTCAGCCCATACAGTGCTCTCTTGAGTCGGCACACATGCGACTCACTGCCGAAGATCTCAAAACCTTCAGGCTGCTCTATGTACACTTCTTCCTCAATAACTCCATTGAGGAACGCAGTCTTCACATCCATCTGATGAATGTGCCACCCCATCCGCGCTGAGAGAGCAAGGATCGTCCGTATGGAAGAGTACCTTGCGACAGGTGCAAAAGTCTCCTCATAGTCAATCCCCTCGATCTGTGAGAAGCCACGGGCGACAAATCTCGCCTCGTACTTCTCCACACTCCCGTCAGCCGCCTGCTTCACTTTGTAGATCCATCGCGAACCTACAACTGATTTCCCAACCGGTCTTGGGACAATCTCCCATGCACTGTTCCCGATGATCGAATCATATTCTTCGATCATGGCATCAACCCATGCGGGTTCCTCCACAGCTTCCTCAAAAGAGGATGGCTCTGTCACAACACATTGACTCATAAGAGCCATGTATCCAGTGTACCGATCCGGTGACTGTCTCTGTCTGCGCTGTGCCGTAGGTGGTCCTACAACCTTCTCTGCATCCCGAGCCAGTCGCTCAGCTTCTGTAGTGCGCATGCGCCCTCTGATGGTTGGCGCTGCCTGGGTGGTTTCTTCCACCTCCTGAACCTCCTCTTGTGGCTGATCCACATCCGTAAGCTCCTCCTTAGGAACTAACAGCTCCTCATCTGCATGCAAGTGTAGCTCCCTCTCAAGCGAACACTGCATGGCTTTCTCCTCCTGAAATTTTATATCCCGTCGCACAACAGTCTTGCGACTGTCTGGCACATACACCCGATAGTTGTGAGGTGTATCAGTGTACCTCACAAATATTCCAACTTCAGCAGTTGGATCCAGCTTCCTTCTTGCATCCTTCGTCACATGCATGTAGACAGGAGAACCAAAAATCCGCAAATGGGAAATATCAGGCCTCTTGCCAGAATAAGCCTCCTTCGGTGTACTCATGCCAAGAACCTTGTGAGGACAACGGTTCTGCACATACACTGTTGTATTGCATGCCTCAGCCCACAAGTGAAGGGGTAGGCCCTGATCATGCAACATCACCCGTGCAACACCCACGATCGTTTTGTTCTTCTGCTCAGCCACCCCATTCTGCTGTGGGTTATGGGGTGCGATGAGCTCTCTCCGAATCCCTTCTGCGCTGCAGAACTCCTTGAATTCAGCCGAGATGAATTCACCACCGTTATCACTCAGAGCAATCACCTTCTTCCCCGACTCCTTCTCGACCAGTGCTTTAAACTCACAGAACTTCGCGAATGTATCGCTCTTCTTCTGCATGAAGAAGATCCAGCACTTTCGAGAGAAATCATCAACAAAGATCACATAATACTTTTGCTTTGCTGTCGAAGCAACTGAGAAAGGACCACACACGTCTGTGTGAACTCTCTCAAGGATCGTCGTGGCGCGACTATCCTTCTCGTGAAAGGTGGCTTTCACATTCTTCCCTAAAGTACACCCCTTGCACTGATCTGACTGCGCAAGAGTGCCCTTAGGAAGTCCAGTAGAAATCTGCTGCAGAATCTTCAAAGCTCCATGGTGAAGATGGCCCAATCTCCTGTGCCATAGTTCGCCCTCATCATCCCGGCTCACCACATCTCCAGCCTTGCATGCCATAGCTGCGCAGTCATCTACCTGCAACCGATAAAGGTTCTGAGTTCGAACCCCTATCTTCCGGGTCTCTCCAGTAGTCTTACTGCGCAGGAAAGCTTTTCCTTCGCTGAAGACCACATCATAACCCCTATCCTCCAACATCGCTACTGAAATCAGGTTCTTCTTCAATCCAGGTACATGCATGACATCCTTTAAGACAAAGGGTTTACCAGACTCCCTCTGAAAGGATACGGTACCGATACCAGTCGCACCGTATCTACCGTCATCGCCCATCTCGATGTGCATACCCAAATCCTTGTCCTCCAGATCTGAGAACAACTCCCGATCTCCCGTCATATGAAATGACGCACCGCTGTCCAAGAACCACACCGATCCCATCACACTTGAAACTAAGCATGCAATCAGTGAAAAGTCAAGCTCGAACTGTGAAGCCAAAGCTTCTCCATCTGCAGATCTTCCCGCTTGCTTGTTCTTCTTCTTCTTTGGACAATTGGTAGCATAATGTCCGTGATCATGGCAGTGAAAACACTTTACTTTCGCCATATCCTGCTTCTTGCCCTTAGCACCAGAATGAGAGGTTTTCTTACCCTTCCCCTTCTTTGCTTTGGACACCAAAGCGCAGTTTTCTTCATCAGCTCCCTTTGATGAAGATCCATCTCGAGTAGTCCTCTTTATCTCCTCCTGCATGAGATCCGCCCAAAGGCGCTCCCATCCCGGCAGCTTCTCCCGACCATTGACACTATCTTGATATGAGTGCCAAGCCTTCGGAAGACCAAGGAGAGCCAGGTCGACTATGTCCTCGTCTTCGACAGTCACCCCCACACTTCCCAGCTCATCTCTGCACTGAGTGAACTTCGTGAGGTATTTGGCGATACTGTCGCCCTTCTCCATCTTGATGTTCCTCAGCTTATCTTTGAGCGCCAGCTTCCTTTGGTCACTCTTACTCTGGAATAGATCCGTCAAAGCTTTCCACATTAAATATGGAGTAGCCTTACCATGCAGGCTGGATACAATATGATCCTTGACGCCCTCCAACAGGATCCTTCGACATTTTGCCATCTTCTTTTGCCATGCTTCGAATTCAGCTGCATCAGTGGGCTTTGGGACATCCGCATCTACGAACTCCTTCAGACCATTATCTTCTAACACTGCTTCCATGCGATCCTTCCATGCAACATAATTTGAACTGCCTTCAAGAGCATATTCGAGTCGCAAACCGTTGAAAGAAGACATTTTCAACACCGGCACCAAGAAAACAATTCTCCTGCAAAATTCGAATTCCAAACTCCAAGCTCTATCGCTTCTGATCTACACTTGAAAACAAATTATTTCCAAATCAGAGATTGACTGCAAGGGGATTTTACCAGACCTTTCACTTTCCGAAGAAAGATGAATCCGGAGGCTTCCTGGCCCGTATGCAGACTCTGTCCGAGGAAATAAGTTTGCAATCACCGTAATAGGTCTCGAAAATTAATCTTGCTCCGATACCATGTAGAAATTAGTTGAATAAATCACTTATTCAATGAAGATTAACCCGATCATACATCCATTTCGAATTGCATGCATAACACATAACCTTCTTCTACAATTAATTGTCACATGCGGAAAATATAGAAGCAATCTCACATCAAATCAAATCAATCACACATTAACTCAGTATGTATGGGGAAAGCCTATAGCTGAAAACCCCGCAGCTATTGTGTATATTATAATGGAGAAATCAAGTAACCAAACAATTACAATACTCCTCACAAGTACTCAGTACTCTCTCATGAAGTTACTCACAATCTGACTCAGTTTTGAACAAGTCTGAGGTTCAAAACTCCCCGCCAATTGCCTTGCCTCTATTGCGCAATCATGGCCCGTATATGAAGAGGTTCAAGGTTCGAATCCCCTTCCCTTGATTGCGTAATTTTCATGGACAATTCCTCCAAGTGTAATGCAAATCTCATGCAAAACAAATCTACCAACTGATAGCTTTACTCACCCTTTCATCTACCTCTTCCACTGGTCTCCACTGAACTGATCATGCACTGTAGTGAATTGAAGTGTTCTTGAGTTGACTAATGAGTTAATATTTAGTAAATTAAATATTATTTAATTTACTCCACTCATATCTAGTTGATTAGTTAGTTAACTAATCCCAACTAGTTCAACTAAAACAAACATAACACAACTCCACTATCTGTCCCGTTAACTCCTCCAAAACTCCTGCCACTGAAGTCTAACTGAAGCCAACCATGCAAGATGCCATCAAACCCTAGAAACCACGTGATTCCTTGTGTCAGTTGCATGAGTCACCTCCATGACTCAAACTGAAGTGCGCCAAGAGAGTAAACTGCTGTTTATAGTCAAAATATTATTAAGGGTAAATAATATTTGACTTCCATATTTTTAGGAGATCAGTCTAAAAATAGCGTGGGTCCTAAAAATAAGGGTCTCATCTATTTTTACCGACATGTCGCATTCTTCAAGAATTCCAACCGGATCCAAAATTGTGCTCCGTATGTCTAAAAATGCATGCCTAAAAATAGACTTTGCGCTGCATTCCCATCAAGGCCCACTTTCTAGTGAAGGCGACTTCATTTCACTAAGCTCATCATCTGTCGATTTCTAATTTGCCATTTGCTCATTTTTTCTGAAGGTATTGATTAATTTTGGACTAATGATGAAATATGAATGGCTAACTTTTTATTCAAGATTTTCAGCTACAGAAACCGTCGACATTCCGCAGCGAAAAGTCCAATTCCGCAGCTGTTCTCCAATTCCGCAGCTAAAGTCCAATTCCGCAGCTGAAAAACCTCATTGCTCAAATCAGCCTAACTTTCTCATACAAAATCAAATTTTGATGATTTAAGTATCGTTGGAAAGGTCTCAACAAGATCTACACAATGAGAAATCCATCATTAGAGTTTGAAATGGTAAATAATGAAATAAATTGCTGAAAAGAAGCTACATTCAACTTGAAGCACTAATTCCAAAACATGTATAAATTCTTTTGATTTTTCCTTTGAGAACTTGTTTCATTAATACAAATTCTTAGTTTTGTGTGTAAATATCATAACTAGAGAGATTGATCACCTCTCTCCTTTGATAATCTTACATTCCATTGCAGAAGAAGTATTAGTTTTTTTTGCAGGTTCCAGGAGGAAAGACAAATGATTACAAGAGAATGGTGTCTCTCTAAGAGACCAATTTGTTTCATAAGAGGATGATCAGCAACAAAAAGGAAGAAATATGCTGATGCAAAATCATATTCAAACACTTGAAAAACTTTCAAATACTATTGTCTCCATCACATCCATACCTCATAATAAACCATTCACCTCATTTCACTTCATGTTTTCCATTTACATTCACATCCACTTTCCATTTCTTTTTGTCCATTCATAACCCACAAATAAAAGCAAGAGGCTCATTCACATGCTTATTGTCATTGCCATTTCTACTCTCCATTGCCATCTTCCATTTTCATCTTCCGTTTCTTGTCATTTTCATTCCGCAAATAAGCCCTGCTTCAATGCAAATTATTGAGTCCATAGTCCTTTGAGTCTAAGTTCTTTGTAAAAACACCTTGAGGCTTGCATGCCTTAATGGAAAGTTCTCATGCTGACAAACAATGGGAATACACTAATGTCCCTTGTTCGTCAGATCTTCTAGGTGACTCGACATCGGCAAAATCATTCGTACCTAGCAAGATGTGTTTGGGCATCTTGATTCTCATTGTCATCAATGGTGAGAGTTCTCGTGTTGACCAGTGGCATCCATTAATGGCCACTAAGTCAACAATTTCCTACTATGTTCGACATCAGAACATCTTTTCACATAGTAGGAATTATGCCAATGAGTTGTGAAGACATGAAGACTATTATTTTCAGCATTTTGGAGCAGATTCAGCAAGTTTTAGTAGAAGCAATAAAAAGTCATCTCATCCCTTTATCCATGACTCCTCTTGTTCAGCCACTTGAAGAAGAATATGATCAGAATTTTGCAGCCACCACACATACACAACTCATCCACATTTAAGGTAAGTGAAGGTATGTTGTTTTCTAATTTTTAGTCATATAATTCATTAGAATGCTAAAATTGTAACTTTGGAAAAATTCTTCACTCCCTTTTCCACATTGTCATATCTTTAGTTGGGGGGGGAAGGGACATCATTTCATATCCACATGTCATACACTATCACACATTTTCATTTCATTTTCACCCACATATACTTCCCAACCAACTATTGTTGCAACATGATCCAAAAGATTATATGCCTTGCAAATGATCAATTCATTGATGAAGTAATTGATTCTAAATGTTTTCATGAACTTTGATGCAACAAAGAAAATAAAGCATTGTTACACAAGAACCAATGCTTCAAAAAAAAAAAAAAATTGGTTGTCACACAAGAACCAACCATTAAAAAAAAAAAAAAAATGTTACAATCAAATGTATTATACTTTGCCAAAAAGAAAAATATCAAGAAGCAAAGTTTGGAATGAATCTATATGAGTCAAAACTCATAAAAGATCAACTCATGGACAAATGAATCATTGCAATAGTTGCATGAGGACATGCAACAACTTCAGTTGGGGGGTATGTTGAGTCTGAAAAGTGTTCTCCATATTCATACATATTTCCATTATGTCATAACCATTTAGCTCTTATTTCATGGCCATTTGACCTAAAACCCTACATCAAGTAACCATTTTCATAAATATATGGGTTAGGATCCTTGTTTTCCAAAGTTATTTATTTTATGTATTTTAAGTGAATTTATGATTAGAAACTAGAAAATTAACATAGTTTCATATATCTATATATGTGTTATGAGTTTTGTGACATGTATAGGTCAAAAGGAGACTTCTAGAAGACCCTTATGTGGCACTCTAAGGCCAAATTCGAATTTGGTTGGAGAAGATTATGGGATCAAGAGGATATGTGTCTCACTTCCTTGTTGTATTGAAATTCTAAGAGGATATGTGTCTCATCTCTTAGTTGTGTTGAAACTCTAGAAAGACATGTGTCTTATCATTTCCTATTTTGATTGTAACTCTAGAGATGGAGAGAGAGATTCATGGACTCCCATTAATGAGATGACTCCTCATATTTTGTATAAATAGGAGAAGCTTTCTCCTATCATAGGTAATGAAGAAGTAATGAAAAATAGTAGAGAAGTCTTTTGTAACAAAGTTCAAGATGGAATGGGATGTGGATTTGTGAGTTCTTTTTAATAGAGAAATTCAGTTCTTTGATACTGTTTTGATTACAACTTTAAGGAGCTGAAGGAATTCACCAAATTGGTAGCAGAGGGCCCCTGCTATCCAAGGAGGCTTTTACATGTTTTCTAGATAAGTTGCTTTCAATTGGCTTTGTCATATTTCATTTAGATTGCTTTCGAATCATAGCTTAGAGCATAATTTTTAGCTTAGATTATAGTAGGTATACCGGCATTTGCACATCTTTATGACTAAAAACATGGAATCAATATTGTCTCACTACGTATTTATTTTCTTAGCTTTGTTTAATTCCAAGATCGCTTTGTTTATCTGTTTATTTTACTCTTGCACATTTGTTTCAAAAGAGTTAGATTTAGATATATTAAATCGTCATGTCATTTTCGCCATTCGAAAGCTACAATGGGATCGATGATGAGGGATTGAAGTATGAGGTAGTTTGATGTTAGCTGTTTCTCTCGCTAGATACATATTAAATTTTTCATGTCATTTTCAGTTACCTCCGAAAGCCACAGCTGGACTGATGGTGAGGGATTGAAGTATGAGTGTGTAGTTTGATATTAGTTTCTTTTTCTGCAAATTAGATATCATAGTGCTCAAGTTGTTTATGGTTACCTCCGAAAGCCATAGTTGGACTAATGGTGAGGGATCAGAATATAAGTTGATTTAATTTGATTTAGATTTACTTTGTTGCAATTCTTGGATTTCTTTCAGCTTGGTTTCTTTTGTGTTTAGACAGCAGCAAGGATAATTTGGTTTTCATGCTCAATAGTTCATTGTTTGATTTATTAGGCTAGCAGCACATTTTCATTTCCTTTCAAGTTTTGTCATTGTATGTTTCAAATTCCTTTTTAAGTTTGAAGTTTATTATAAAGGACATCATTGCCTTGAATATTCATAACCATACTTGTCTTTAGAATTTCCATCTCACATTAGGAAACCAACCAAGATCAATAAAAATCCAAAACGACAAAAAGTAAGAGATAGGTTATCTTGCAATATATATGCCACACTCGTCACTAATTTTATTCCTTGGTTGATAATTTATGTTAGCAATTTAGGACACACTAAATTGACCAAACATTTTGGCGCCGTTGCCGCGGAAGTGTAACTAGGTAGCCTTATTTCTTACATCTAAAAAAAAAAAAATTAATAATTCTTGAGTAAGCTCTTCTCCTGCACTTTGTGTGATCTGGAGGATCAGAAAAATGATTGTTATGTAAAAAAAAAATTAATAATTCTTGATTATGCTCTCCTCTTGCACTTTGTGTGATCTGGAGGATCAGAAAAAGAATTGTTATGAGAAAAAGAAAAAAAAAATGAGACAAAATCAACTTCATCATTTTAATTGATTCAATAAAAAAAAAAATTTGTTTTTATCATTTGAATAAATTGTTTTGTTTAGTAAAATACATATGTATATTTTTAATTTTTGAAAATACATGTGTAATTTTATTAACAAAAACAAACAAATTTTTTTTTTTTCATCATTTCATTTGATTAAAAAAAAAATAAAAAAAATGATGAAATCCAACTGCTTTGATAGGTTCAGCTATCCAACATTGATTGGTTATGGTCTGTAGTGGTCCTCAAAACACTGTATCCTGTTTTAATAAGATTTTGCAACCTAGCTACGGAATGTGCCTGATTCTGCAGCTAGTTGAGAATTCCGCAGCTGAGTTCAAGGTTTAGCAGGTTACAGGCATCCAATGAAGAAACTGACCACATGGGCATCTCCAGAATTGTCCCGACATGGATCCTATCCTAGTCATCCAGCCCAGACTGATAAAAAATCAACTTAAAACCTCAGTCAAAGTCCTGTTTTCAGCATGTTTTTCTTGAAGTCTTTGCTGCCTGAAATTGAAAATCATTAATCCTTCTTATAAAAATTTACAATTTCAGAGAAGAAGAAAAAAAAAAAAGACAAGAAAAGAAAAACAATCTATGGCTATCTTCAATCCTAGCTTTCGATGTGGCCTCAGTAGAAAATCTGCATTCCTATTCAAGCTTTGGCCTGAAACAAACTTGCAACCTCCACTATTTTCGCAATAAAACCAATGAGAGTCCAGATTCATACTAGCTCCATGATTCGTTTGAAAGGACGATTCCTAGTGCGCAATTTGCTGGTCTCAAGAATTGGAGGAATTAATTCCATGTGAACCATAGACTTTATTGTGAAGGGCTCAATACTACTTCTAAAACTGAGGTCCTCGTCAACTTGCAGTCTCCAGCTATACATGTCTATCTGTCACACGCTTCGACATTTACTTGTAACCAAAAACATGTAAATCCAAACGATGGTTGTCTCTACAGAGTTCAAGTTGTCTGAAATGGAATAGCACACGCTGCATTACGTAAAGAACAGGAAAAGATGAAGAGTTCAGTTCTCTGCAGTGCCAGGTAGCAGAAACAAACTTGTTAAGAGAAAGTAATGCACAACTTAGAGATGAAAATAAGAGAAATTTTGAGGAGGATGCCATAATTGTATTAATCAGTCATCTGTCTGTGCTGGGATCGCGTCTAAAAAATTTTCAAAATCAATTTCACAGCCGAATGTAGCAATTCAGAAAAACACAAAACAGAGAAAAACGTCAAACTTTGAAAGCACGATTTGGTTAAACGGAGATGAATTTGGAAAAAATAAAACATGGGTTTTTTCGCCAATAAGTTCAATTAGATAACCCAGAAACCATTTTAAGAAATTCGTGGCGGTATGGGAGAATTTCTCGATTCTTTGAAGCCCATTTTTGCCTGCCACGTGAAAAAAAAAACGGAATTTCAATTAATAAACTGACAGTTGATTAAATTTGGCTTGAAATCAATGGCATACTGATAATCTCTGCCTTTTGCCACCCATCTAACACCTGTTCTGTCACTTCCCGATCAATAACAATTTTAATAGGATACAGCTCTCTGCTGATAGACGTAACACCTGTTAATAACAATTCTAATTGGATACGGCTCTGCTGATTGATATAACACCTGTGAACAACAATCTTAATTGAATACGCAACCAACCAATCAACGTGGCATGGAGCTTCTTGGCATTCGATGCAGAGGCCATTTGAAAACTCACTCACATTCTGTTTATGTATATTTCGTGTGAGTTAAACCTACATTTCACTACGGTCCAGGCTGCTGTCAATGCAGTTCCAGCAAATAATATGCACTTTGTTACCATTAATATCAAACTTGGCATTTATAAGGAGAGGGGAAATGTTATTATCAAGCATGACCTTAGTATCCTTGATTATTTATCGAACTTTCTCTGCTGTTTGTATGGGAAGCTCGGGGCTTATTAACACTGGCATTCTCAGTTAGAAAATGGATCAATATCATTTTGGTTGGTTTTGTTTCAACTGAAAATCTCCGTTTTAAAGATGAATCACTTACTTTTAAGGTTGCAGAAACTCCACAGGAAAGTGCGGAAGAGATAAAAAGCTATGCACGACACATGTATCCAAATCTGTGTAAAACTAATGGTTGGTTGTCTTTTAGCTGCGGAATGCAGCCTGATTCCACAGCTAACTGGCAATTCCGCAGCCATTTTATTACTCTATAGGTTATACGTGTCAAGAGAGGAAACGAGCCACATAGGTAGTTGGGAAAATGTCAGTACATGGATGGTGTCCTATTCATTTGATCCAAGTCGATGAAAAGGACCCTGGTCAAAGGGAAGTCAAGCTGTGTGATTATCACTAAGTCGCCGCACTAAGTTGCTGCATGTCAAGAAAAAAAAAAATTTGAATCAATGAAATGAATAAGTTATTTGCTCATTTTTTTCTGAAGGTATTGATTAATTTTGGACTGATGATGAAAGATGAATGGCTAAATTTTTATTCAAGATTTTTAGCTACAGAAACCGTCGACATTCCTCAGCTAAAGTCCAATTCCGCAGCTGTTCTCCAATTCCGCAGCTGAAAAACCTCATTGTTCAAATCAGCCTAACTTTCTCATACAAAATCAGATTTTGATGATTTAAGTATCGTTGGAAAGGTCTCAACAAGATCTATACAATGAGAAATCCATCATTAGAGTTTGAAATTGAAAATAATGAAATAAATTGCTGAAAAGAAGCTACATTCAACTTGAGGCACTAATTCCAAAACAGGTATAAATTCTTTTGATTTTTCCTTTGAGAACTTGTTTCATTAATGCAAATTCTTAGTTTTGTGTGTAAATATCATAACTAGAGAGATTGATCACCTCTCTCCTTTGATAATCTTACATTCCATTGCAGAAGAAGTATTAGTTTTTTTTGCAGGTTCCAAGAGGAAGGACAAATGACTACAAGAGAATGGTGTTTCTCTAAGAGACCAATTTGTTTCATGAGAAGATGATCAGCAACAAAGAGGAAATATGCTGATGCAAAATCAGATCCAAACACTTGAAAAACTTTCAGATACTATTGTCTCCATCACATCCATACCTCATAATAAACCATTCACCTCATTTCACTTCATATTTTCCATTTACATTCACATCGACTTTCCATTTCTTTTTGTCCATTCATAACCCACAAATAAAAGCAAGAGGCTCATTCACATGCTTATTGCCCATTGCCATTTCTACTCTCCATTGTCATCTTCCATTTTTATCTCCCATTTCTTGTCATTTTCATTCCGCAAATAAGCCCCGCTTCAATGCAAATTATTGAGTCCATAGTCCTTTGAGTCTAAGTTCTTTGTAAAAACACCTTGAGGCTTGCATGCCTTAATGGCAAGTTCTCATGCTGACAAACAATGGGAATACATTAATGTCTCTTGTTCGTCAGATCTTCTAGGTGACTCGACATCAGAAAAATCATTCGTACCTAGCAAGATGTGTTTGGGCATCTTGACTCTCATTGTCATCAATGGTGAGAGTTCTCGTGTTGACTAGTGACATCCATTAATGGCCACTAAGTCAACAATTTCCTACTATGTTCGACATCAGAACATCTTTTCACATAGTAGGAATTATGCCAATGAGTTTTGAAGACATAAAGACTATTATTTTCAGCATTTTGGAGCAGATTCAGCAAGTTTTAGTAGAAGCAATAAAAAGTCATCTCATCCCTTTATCCATGACTCCTTTTGTTCAGCCACTTGAAGAAGAATATGATCAGAATTTTGCAGCCACCACACATACACAACTCATCCACATTTAAGGTAAGTGAAGGTATGTTGTTTTCTAATTTTTAGTCATGTAATTCATTAGAATGCTAAATTGTAACTTTAGAAAAATTCCTCACTGCCTTTTTCACATTGTCATATATTTAGTTGGGGGGGGGAAGGGACATCATTTCATATCCACATGTCATACACTATCACACATTTTCATTTCATTTCCACCTACATATACTTCCCAACCAACTATTGTTGCAACATGATCCAAAAGATTATATGCCTTGCAAATAATCAATTCATTGATGAAGTAATTGATTCTAAATGTTTTCATGAACTTTGATGCAACAAAGAAAATAAAGCATTGTTACACAAGAACCAATGCTTAAAAAAAAAAAAAAATTGGTTGTCACACAAGAACCAACCATTAAAAAAAAAATAAAAAAAAATGTTACAATCAAATGTATTATACTTTGCCAAAAAGGAAAATATCAAGAAGCAAAGTTTGGAATGAATCTATATGAGTCAAAACTCATAAAAGATCAACTCATGGACAGATGAATCATTGCAATAGTTGCATGAGGACATGCAACAACTTCAGTTGGGGGGTATGTTGAGTCTCAAAAGTGTTCTCCATATTCATACATATTTCCATTGTGTCATAACCATTTAGCTCTTATTTCATAGCCATTTGACCTAAAACCCTACATCAAGTAACCATTTTCATAAATATATGGGTTAGGATCCTTGTTTTCCAAAGTTATTTATTTTATGTATTTTAAGTGAATTTATGATTAGAAACTAGAAAATTAACATAATTTCATATATCTATATATGTGTTATGAGTTTTGTGACATGTGTAGGTCAAAAGGAGACTTCTAGAAGACCCTTATGTGGCACTCTAAGGTCAAATTCGAATTTGGTTGGAGAAGATTATGGGATCAAGAGAATATGTGTCTCACTTCCTTGTTGTATTGAAACTCTAAGAGGATATGTGTCTCATCTCTTAGTTGTGTTGAAACTCTAGAAAGAAATGTGTCTTATCATTTCCTATTTTGATTGTAACTCTAGAGATGGAGGGAGAGATTCATGGACTCCCATTAATGAGATGACTCCTCATATTTTGTATAAATAGGAGAAGCTTTCTCCTATCATAGGTAATGAAGAAGTAATGAAAAAATAGTAAAGAAGTCTTTTGTAACAAAGTTCAAGATGGAATGGGATGTAGATTTGTGAGTTCTTTTTAATAGAGAAATTCAGTTCTTTGATGCTGTTTTGATTACAACTTTAAGGAGCTAAAGGACTTCACCAAATTGGTAGCAGAGGGCCCCTACTATCCAAGGAGGCTTTTACATGTTTTCTAGATAAGTTGCTTTCAATTCTGTTTTGTCATATTTCCTTACTTAGATTGCTTTCTGAAATCATAGCTTTTAGCATAATTTTTAGCTTTTAGATTACAGTAGGCAGCCTGGGCATTTGCATATCTTTTGACTAATGACATGGAATCAATATTGTTCTGCTGCTAATTTACTTTTTGTTTAATTCCAGCACTGCTTTGTTTATTTCAGTCTTGCACATTTGTTTCAGTAGTTAGATTTAGATATATTAAATTGCTCATGTCATTTTCAATTACCTCCGAAAGCCACAGCTGGACTGATGGTGAGGGATTGAAGTATGAGTGTGTAGTTTGATATTAGTTTACTTTCTGCAAGTTAGATATATTAAATTGCTCATGTCATTTTTAGTTACCTTCGAAAGCCACAGCTGGACTGATGGTGAGGGATTGAAGTATGAGTGTGTAGTTTGATATTAGTTTCTTTTTCTGCAAATTAGATATCAGATTGCTCAAGTTGTTTATGGTTACCTCCGTAAGCCATAGCTGGACTAATGGTGAGGGATTAGAATATAAGTTGATGTAATTTGATTTAGATTTACTTTGTTGCAATTCTTAGATTTCTTTAAGGATAGTTTCTTTTGTGTTTAGACAGCAGCAAGGATAATTTGGTTTTCATGCTCAATAGTTCACTGTTTGATTTATTAGGCTAGCAACACATTTTCATTTCCTTTCAAGTTTTGTCATTGTATGTTTCAAATTCATTTTTAAGTTTGAAGTTTGGTAAATCATTATAAAGGACATCATTGCCTTGAATATTCATAACCATACTTGTCTTTTAGAATTTCCATCTCACATTAGGAAACCAACCAAGATCAATAAAAATCAAAAAACGACAAAAAGTAAGAGATAGGTTATCTTGCACATATAGTGCGCCACACTTCGTCAGCTTACGAATCCCTGGTTGATAATTTATGTTAGCAATTTAGGACACACTAAATTGACCAAACACTTATCTGGTCTCTCAGGATCCACATCTGCATACATATATAAAATGTGTTAGGACGAATGTGTATTAACAAAAAAAAAAAACATAAAACATAAAAAATCAAAAACATGAGGTCTTACCCAACTCCTCGTCCCAGTTGTCTCCTTCTGGCAGTGGGAGATCTGGGTCTCCGGTGAAATCAGTTCCTGCATATGGCCAGTCTTCCACTACAATCAGCTGGCGCCGTAACCACCTAAAGAACTCCGGCCTCCAGGACATCTGTTGGCCGCCTCCAGCTCTGGGCATTAATGCTGCCCAGCGAGCCATTCTTGGCTTTCGTGGTATCGGATCTACTACTGAGGCCCCTTGGCCCTGGTAGATTGGTAGGCATTCCAGAATGAACGATACCAGGATGGAACCATAGCCAAACTGTTTCAGTTTAGCTTGTTTGCATTTTGTGAGCTGCCTTTTCATATTTATTGTTACTGCTGTTGCCCAGTTAAACAGTAAGGGACTCATGCATTCTAAGGCCAGCAGGAGTTGGGCCTTTGTGGCCTCGTGCGGTGCCTGCGACCCTGCAGCCCGCGTGATGGTATGTAGGACAACTCTCAATGCCAGATCAGGGATAGTGTGGATATCCACCTTCTTGCTTCTTGATCCCATTTGTGCTCCTCGGCACACTCGTGCCATCACTTCTTCCATCTTCTCGCCAGATGGTCTGCTTCCAGTAAACACAGGAATCGAACCTCTGCGGAACAATCCGGTGATGAAATACACATCAGAAACCTCCAGCTCCAATACCTGATCTCGCAACCTGAACACTTGTTCATGTTCATCCCAAACACTGATCAAATACTGGAGGAGCTCGGGCTGAGCTCGTAGACAAGGTGTAAGGAAGAACTTCTTCAGCCCACAGTTTCTAAGGGCATTCATGCAAGCCTCGCTTTGGATGGCCTATTCATCCTCTTCTCCATGCTCTCGTTCCTTCCATTCAATCACCATTTTGCTTGATTACCTGCATCCATATGGTCATAAACCCTTAGTTAAATCTCTGGTAGGCCTCAAATTCCATGCAATTTGGTTTAAATATCGATTTTTTAGGCGGATTTTTAGGTTCGGCCGCTGGCGCGGCTGTTTTGTGAACAGTCGCGCCACGTGGCGTGGGCCCTTTGTATAAAAGAGCCCATTGGCGCGGGTCCGTGCCCGATACCCGCGCCAATGAGCGCGGCCCTAAAAATTCAAAAGTGGCCACAGATGACTGATATGCAAGGGAAAACTATTAAAAAATGGATGAAAATGTAGAGCAGGGAAGCGCCTCTTACCTGTAGCAGACGAGAATCTGAATATTCAACCGGATTTGTCGCAATCGCCGTCAGAAGTTTCCACTCCAAATGGACCACTGTTGCCTTTTACCAAGGTAAATAGTAAATGTAATTTTGTTTTTATCATTTTGACATATTTATAGCTTTTTCGACATTAAATGAGTTTTAAAAGTTATTTTTATCAAATATTTGAATATGTTATGTTGAAAATGGGTTTTACGCTTGCTTGGTATGTGCAGCAGCAGGTTTTTTGCGACTTTAACGATGGAAACGAGTTGTATTTTATACTTTTTCGGACTCGGTAAATACACGAAAAAGTCACTTTGGAGTCATCTTTCAGCTCTTTCTGAGTCTCTAAACATGAAAATATTGCCGAGGCCCTTGTCATTTCGATCTCGTTAAAATGGACATGAATCGACATCTTACCTGAGGCAAGATACGCACCTTTGGCCGGGATGGATTGATTACGAAAAGGAATACCCTGTTTCCACGCGAATTGTGAGGTTTTCGAATATTGTTTTCTACCTTTTCTGATTCAGGAACTATTTAATACGAAAAGGGACCCGTGAGTTTATTTTCGTTGTCTTTTCAAACTCTAAATATGAAAAGACGCTCGATTTTTTCCTTTGTCGACTCGTTAAACCTTGATGACTATCGATCCATACGCAAATGACGTTCTCCGAGTTCCTCCTTCCTAGGACTAAGTAAATGCACTAGATGGACGCGCCGAGGGGCGGACTTTATATTACAAGCAGACTTCTATCCCCTTCAAGCTTGTATTATAAAAATAATTGGGGTACTCGATGTAAAATGGTGGGGGAAAATGTGGACCATCGTCGTTGTCGTCGGCGCATGTCGCTTCCTTGAACATTGCACTTGTCCGCATTCGTGTCGGTTGGGGACCTCTCATCTGTTCATTGCCTTGTCACCATGACCTCTGATCCATTGATGTCAAATACTGCCAAGTCCACTATCGTGTCGTTTATATGTTCAAGAGAAGTTGGCCTCTGCAAATATCAACCTTCCTCTGATTCTCATACGATCTTGATTCACAACAAAAACATCATGTTCCTCTGTCTCGTGTTGATGATGTGGGAAACATTATTGCCCACCTTCGATCAAGGTCACTTCCTGTCGACTTCAGCTCATTATCCAGGAAGTTGATCTAGAGACTCTTTTATGGTACCTTGGAGCTTGCATGCCTCAATGGCAGGTTCGTCGCATTCGATGTGAGGTTTTCATCATTGGCCTCCGATCGAGTGATTCTGTGGGTGTTCGACGCCAACTCATTTATTCACATGTCGTAGATTGTACCTGCAGTACCTTAAGAACCATTTTCATTATTGGTGGTTTCTCTCGCGTCTGTTAACAGCTTTCATCATTGGCTGGTAATCAGACGATGTTCTTGCATGTTCGACTTCAGCTCACATATTCGCATGCTTGGACTTGTACTTTGTTTGGGTCGAGATGGAGTGCAAGACCCTGGATTGTACCTGTAATCCATCAAATTGTGGATTATTATCATTATACATGACTCACCGATTGGATGGTCACAATTCGAGTCTATATTTATTTGATCCTCGCCGGGATGGCCGCGCCTATACCCGGACCGATTATAGCATACTGCTCGGATGGCCGCTACCATACCACATATACATCATGTACTGCAGATATCGGGGTTGTATTTTTTGTATTTTCTCATAAGAAGTTTTCTCGATCTGGGCTGGCCTTCGTTGAACATGTTCGTAAAGCATTTCACCCTTTCTCTCTCGGCCTCATACTTTAGGGGGCATCTCGTTGGCTACGTGAATTTGTCACCGTCCCTACCATTTCCCGTCCCGCACAATGGAGGACCCATTTTGTGACCTGTGAACATTGTCATGCCTTGAAAACATCATCAATGCATTCCTCTAAGCATGAGCTTCAATTGCCCTAAAGACATCTCCTTGCAAAAAATCATGAAAACATCTCCTTTTGCATTAGCGCGAGAAGACAGTTCATCGCTCGCGCCAATGGGGAAAATCCTACAAATAGGCCGCGCCAACTGGCGCTCTGTCCCAGAGCAGTAGTCGCGCCAGCCAATTTAAGGAGTGTTTTTTAAATAAAGATGGCGGAAGTTGTGTTTCAACAAACTCAGAAACCATTGCCTATCTTGAGTTGGGAGGTTTGGCTACGAGAGTTCTATGGAAGGGAAGTGGTTTGCCACCTCCCATGGAACCTTCCTTGTTGATAGGGCCAATCCCACAATAATAGGGATCCCAACTCCCTCCTTTCCCATCTATAAAAGCCTACTCAATTCCATGGCAAGCTAGTCGGGAAGTGCCTAAGCTTTGAATCTCCAAATTCCCAAGAGCCTTTGTGCTGTAAGAGCCCTCTTTCTTCCCTTAAGGCCGACTCAAGTAAGGATACTATTGTCGAGAGACTCTGGAGAGGTTTTCCCTTTCCCTGGAAAGCTTTGCGAGACGTGAATGACTCGAGACCCATCCGAAGGAGACCACGACGTCAGAACATTGGTTGTAATCTCTTTCGATTGTTATTTAATGAATGATTACGATTATGGTTCCACTCTGTTTTCGATTATGTTAATATGAGTAGTATCCTTTCTGACTGATATTTAGTTGCGTATGCTGGATTTTATGCTTGTATCTGTTTGTTTCTTGCATGTGCAGGTGTCCATCCGCGAAGATCGTGGAGGATCGTGATCTGCCGAGGCTGAGGAACGGGAATGCTCTCTTCTTCAGATTGTAGCATTGGATTCCAAGTAGCCCTCCATCTTTGGTCTTTTCATTCGTAACTAGGAACTTGCATCGTAACATTTCGTGATTGTTGCTAGACCCCTGCTGGGCTAGTAGGGATCGCCTCTGTCCGCAGAGGGGATTTACCTTCTCAACACATAGATTCCTATTTTGAAAACAATGATGTGGAAGCTATTTCAATTTCTAAAAATTCCAAGGAGGAATATCAAAACCTTTGCAGAGTTAGAGAATTAACTGATAGCCTGGAAATAAGAAAAACCATGGAGACGCACCTAAAGGAAGAAAATGAAACTTATAAAATAAATAATGAGAAATTGGTTAAGGAGAATGAGAATATAAGTGGATAAATGGGGAAGTTGAAAACCAAAAACAATCTTCTCTATACACAGGTATTCACGTGGTTTCAGGAGGAAAATTCATGGAAGGCTAAGTATGAGAAAAAAAATGTTAAGACCTCCATATACAAGGAAGAATAGGACAAAGACATGGATTCTATTCTATATTCGGCACAACAGGAAGTTACAGAATCAGGAATGGGATCAACATTAGAGCTCAGAAGGTCAAAGAGGAAAAATCAAGCATGAGGACATGCTTGATCATTAGTTTGGGGGAGATGTTGGCCCTCATTTTTTATCTCTTTTTGTTTAGAAAATACACCTTATTTTTCCATATTATCCATCTATTTACCATCATATCCACCTTATATTGACTCAAAGATGCATATACAGGTATTTAAGTTATGTTTTTCAATTATTAGATGTTTTTGTAAAAAAATGAAATTTAAGTGCATTTTTGGACAGCAGTAGAAATTCCCGTCATGGAATTATGGTTTTCATATGTGAAGAACACTTGGACTCGAGCTAGATACATTTGTAGAAGGCTCGGGAACTAATAACAAGAGTACACCTATTGGTGCAGTCAAACCGAGCTTTAATATGCCCGGTTAAGGGCGGTCAAACACGGCGTGTCTTTATGGAGGATCCCTAGAAACTAGGCAAAAACTCTTGTTTTGTGGGATTTTCTAGATTATGATGGATATGATGGATGAATTCGACTTGATATGATAGGATAAGGACAATTATGACTACTTGAGTTATTTTAGATGAGTTTTTTAGATACTTTATCTATTTAAGCCTCAAACTTTAAAGGCTTTGATATGTAGAACTTGTATGACTTATCATTATTATTTCTGAGACTTGGAGACATAATTGAAGATATTTTCTATCATATTTGATGTTTTTACATGCTGGTTGATTTATTGAATTCTTAAGTTGCTGATTTTACCTTCAGTGTGTGAGGCAAGGGTGGAGGTCCCCCACACCAAGCTAAGTGCACTTCTTAGTTTATTTTGTAGCTTCAATTTCTGAATTAGCTTTCTTATGTTTAATTTGTTTATGCTGATTATTTCCAAGTATTGATGAATCTAATGATCATTCTTAACCTGCATATGAAAGGAAAAACAAATGTTTAAAGTTAAAAATTCTTTCTATCTAATCAAAATCTTCAGTTAGAATTCATCTCTACATGCTTTTACATGATTGATGATGGATCTTAATCTTGTTTCTATTCTGCATACGAAGAGACAAACCAATATTTAAAGTTAAATACTTCTTCTATCTGATTAAGAGACTAAAAACTAAGATTCATATTTCCTATTTTTTCTGAATTCATGTTTTAACAATAGCATTACTGATAAATGAATATATGATGAAGGATAATTAGGACCTCTTCAGTGAAGAGCCTCTTCAATTATTACTTCATATATCTTAATCTATTGTTTAGTTAAGTAGTTTTTTATTTCTAATTCGCATGGTAATCTTGTTAAGAGAAGGACAAACAAATCTCTTAAGTTAGGAGATTCTTCTGCTTCTAATTACACATATGAATTTAGAAATTATTTAAGTTAGATTTATATTTGTAATATGCATTTCCCTAAATCATCAATAAGCAATCTTCTAAATTTATCACAATTGAAACCCATATACTTTGGGGATGCTTCTAAGTTCCACTAACCCGGATTGATAATAAATACTTGCGTTAGTTTACAATATTAAATTGACCCAACAATCACTTTTATAGTTTAACATGCAACAAATGATTTACAAACACGACCATGAAAAGCTAACATATCTAGAAAAATAATCTAGAAAAACCCCTCTTTAGCAAAGTGAATGGGCCATTCCCCTGTGGGAGATTCACTTGTCGATTGACTCTTTCGACTAGTTTTTGCACAGATGTTTTTTCTTTGAGGCGTTGATTTAGATGGAGTCCCCAACACATGGCTCTTTGATTGCCACTTCAGTCGCAATAACTGCAATGAATCTTCTTCCTCCATACCTTCTTAACCAGTTTCTTTCCTTGCTGTGGAGAAGTCTTTTCATGCCTCATCCTCCTTTGTGCTGCCATTCTTTTCCAACACTCAGAAAACACATGGTTATGTAAACCACAAAAATGACAAGTTTTTCGATGCCATGATTTACAATCATGATTATCAACATTCTTATAATAAAAAATCATTATGGAATAGTGAGACTTATTTTACCTTCTCTCGTGGTCTCTGGTGCGATCATAGTGATGAGAGCTTGCCTCAACTCTTTCACTGCAACATGCACTACCATGAAACGATGGTGAAGTGTTCCCACATTTCATCTTCCCTGATGAGTTCAACAATGTCTTTTTGCCTTTGATGTCCTTTGAACATCCTTCTTCAGTGTATCCCAAACCTGCATAGTGAGGTCTCTACACAACCTCCATAGGTTGGGTTATGCCTTGGCCATGGATGCCAAGTCCTCCTCCTTTGTAACCCATCTTGGTGAGGAGTCTCATGCCAGTTCCTGTAATAGGGATCTCCACACTTCCAACAGAAATGATATCATGTGAAGATTAAATTGAAGAGAAATCGACATTGTTTACCTCATCTGTCGATTTTGAAACAGGTGAGGAAGGATTCTCTAAGCCTCGTTGCGCTTCACTTCCTCTAAGGCATCTGTCGTGGCCTATAGCTAAAGCTTCAATCATTGCTTATCCTCCTTCTCTTCTTGCAGGAGTGACTTTAGGGCATCATGATTTGTTTGAAGGCTTTTGTTGTTGCTCTTCAATTCTTCCAATGCCTCTTTCATGGATTACAACTAAAGCTGCACTCATTGCTTGTCCTCCTTCTCTTCCTGTAGAAGTGTCTTCAATTCAGCATTGTTTGTTGCTTGTTTCTCATAAGCTTCATACAACATGTTTGATTTCTCGAACACCCTGAGCATGGTATCGTACATGTCTTTGACATCCCCCATTTCTCAACTCAGCGGGCGTTCAATGGTTCACGCCTGCAATCCAGATCAACAAGAAGACCACTCTGATACCACTTGATCTGGGTAAATTCTAGATACCCTTAACCAAGACCTTTTACTTTGGATGATGTGTTATAATTTCATTTAATTAAAGTGTTAATGAATATAAATGAACAACTACATTCTTTAAAGAAGAGGAACATAACAAGTATTAGCAACATAATACATTGATAACGGAGTTCATCGAAGAGGGACTACATCTCTGGGCCTCGGTGTCAAGATCGTGTAGGCTGCTGCATTAAGTGTTGTAATAGTGATGATGTACATGGATGTTGTTTTCTCTGTCATGCAAGGAAAATTCCCTCACTCAGGATTGGTTGGACCTCTCCACGAGATGTTCCACTATAGGAACTCTCATTCACAACAAGGACTCCTATCAGTATGACAAAAAATCACACATAATGACAATGAGTATCCTGCCAACATGGAAACAAAGGGATCTCAATCAAACATACATGTGACAATGAGTATCCCGCCAGCATGGCAGTAAAGGGATCTCAACATAATACAAATCCATGACAGAAATTACATCTCACATCAAGAAAAAAACAAGATCCCACATCAAACATCAACAAGGATCTATACAACACAATGCATCTCATAGCAAAGAGACAAATAAGTACATGAACACAACATGTCATATACCTCACATGGAAAATGACTGAAGAATGAGTTGCTCCATTGCTGGATTTGAAATCACCATCGCAATCGTGGCATCGAAAGGCGCGAAATTGATTGCTCACTCACTGAATGCTGACACCTACATCCCACTTTGAAAAGTGGTCGAAAAATATAAAGCTTATATGGAAAATCTGGATACACCATCAGATTCATGTCGTCGAATAGTGAAAAATTGACTATCAAATTTCTGAATTCTGACAAAGTGAAAATCTGGGCCTTAGGGAATCTTTTAGATTCCCCCTATATTCCTTAAAGATGCTTCTCCACCAGATATCTATAAATATTCAACTCAAAACAGGTATATAATCTCACCATTGAGATCCTTTCGAAATTCCTAGAAGATTGAGTATAAAGTTGATCTCATTCTGACACCGGTGAATTTCAGCCTCCAAGGAATCTGAAAGATTCCCCCAAGATTCCTGAATATTCTCCTCCACATGGAATCTGCAAAACCGCTGCTCAAAAGGAAAATTTGGGCGCACCATCGCTCTCCCTATGAAATACTAGTTAAAATACATATAAAATTTAATACATTATGAAAATTTTACCTCCTTGAGATCAAAAGATTCCCTTGGCCTTATGCTGGAATCTGTCTCGAACTATGTGCTTGCATCTGCACTAGTCTAACCTCTGCATATAAATTTGTGCCCGTCCTTGTTGCCTCTGCCTGGGTGCACTTGGAAAAAAGTGAGTTTAAATCAAATGACATGGGTGGATTTTTCAAAGTGGAGGTCGTTGGCCTAGTGGTAAAATGTGGTAATCATTGGAGAGAGGTTGGGGGGTCAAATTCCGACCCCTCCATAAATGGTGCCTTTGTTTTAATGTAAAAAATTAAATTAAATGTAATGTGTCCGGCCCACCGTATCTCCCGCTGGCTATCATATTAACATAACCATTGTATGGTTATAACACACACACACACACACACACACATACATACATATATATATGTTTGTTATAACATATATATGTTACGTTGCTTTTTGTTTTAATACCATAACAACGTATAACCATAACCTTTTAATGATTCGTTGACATTTTCGTTGGTGTTTTAATATGGAATATTAATTTTTTGTTTGGATTTTAATTTCAACAATATGATGTAAGTTTTTTATATGGTTATTACAACCATTAAATTTTTAAAATTCTTTTTAATGATTTTTTTTGTCTTTTTGTGCAGGTTGAGGACCAATGGAGGAGCGCCATGTTTCAGCAGCTGAGGGGCTGCCATGTGGGTCCCATGTGCTCACTGGGATGCCTTGTGGCACACCGTGAGCCCCACATTCCCTGCCTTAATAAAACTTGAAACTGCTACGACTCCCTCACACGAGCTCGGATTGACGCGTCATTCACACCGTTGAGATCAGGGCAACGAGATTTTCAATCTAAAGCCGAGTTTTCCACATTCCTCACACTTTTAATTTAGATCCTTTTTCCAAGCCACTGGTGTTTGAAGATCCACATGATCATGTAGTACCTTATTGTTGTTAGTGTAGCCCCATTATTGTTATTATTGTACCCCTGTAACCCCCATATTGTTATTATTGTGCCCTTACATTATTATTGTTAGGTCGGATAGGATTATATTGTGACCCCGTGGGCTCCTATGTATAGAAGGAGGTTTTCTCATTTGTATCATCCAAGAATTGTTCATTTATGTAATGTAAAGGAGGTTTCCCCCTCCAAGTGGCTTATTTTTAAAGCTTTGATCTCTCTTTTCTTCTATTTCTGGAGTTGGTTTCATAACATTTGGTATCGGAGCTTTGGATTCTAGGGTTTCGCTGCTCCAAACAGGTCATCGTGGAATTTTCGTTGTAACTATTTTTCTACAAAGGTTCAGAAGCTGAAATTATTATCACACAAAGAAAAAATCCTGAGGAAATTTGTGTAAAAAATTCATATCTTGGTTCGTAATATTTTCGGAGATATGACCTGTTGAAGTTAGGGTTTTTGCAGGCTCCCGAATTTCATCTAAAAGAGGTGACCTTGGGAAAATAGTCACAACTCTCTTTCTGTGCATTAGATTGGAATTCAATGAAAATTGGCCGAAAATATATAGAATTTAGTTTCTTGTGTATCAATTTCAGAGCCGAAGGAGTAAAAAGTGACACGTGGCACACCATACAAGTTCACTCTATTGAACTTGTCCATAATTAGGTCATTGTGGGAGATTCGACATAACTTGATCTTGAAGCATCCAAATCAAGTCAGATCTATGGCATTTGAAAGAACATTCAGAGGGCTACTACAACACCAAATTTTAGATATTGAAGATCCGAAATCACAGAGATAATTCAGTTTCGACATTGAGCTCCTCAAAAGCAAGAAAAAGGTGTGTATTTGTTTCAAATTTCATAAGTCTTGTTTGAAAAATCAGTTTTAAGTGATTCCAAGGGCATATTGAAGCATATATATCAGTATTGGGTTATGAAATCCCCCCTAAAAATAATTCAACACTCATTAATCCCTCATAATAATCTACTATGACTCATGAAGATGAATAAATGCAACATGATATATCAAAATTATAAGAGCAAGTGCACCAAATTTCTCTCTCGCAAAGAGCAACAAAAAATGAAATGGAAGTTTTGAAGAAAAGTGTGGAATCTAAGATGTACGGTTTGAAGAAAGGTGTGGAATCTAAGATGGATGGTTTTAAGAATGGAATGGAAGACATGGAAGCTAAGATCGAAGAAAAAAATGAAAGACAACATGGAAGACATGAAGAATGATCTAAAAGTAGACATGGAAGGTTTGAAGGAAGGTTTGAAAAAGTTGATACAAGAAATGATTCCTAATGGTGAAAAGATAGTAAGGAAACTCATGATGAGAACAAAATAAATTTTAATCGTGATTTCATAAACTCAAATGTCGGATGGAAGACCCACCATATTCCCAAGATTGATATGAGGAAGTTTGATGGCAAGGATCCCGTAACATGGATTCTATAAATGGTGTAATATTTTGATCTCAATAATGTGCAAAACACACAAAAGGTACGCATTGCAACTTTATATTTAGAACAAAATACATTTGTATGGTATATATGGCTTTGATCTCATAAAACTATTGTCACTTGGTAATTTTTTATGGAGGAAATGATAGCACATTATGAGGATACAAAGAGAAACAACTTCTTTAGCCAATTGATAAATCTCAAACAAAAGAGTTCAGTGGTGGAGCACATTGAGGAATTTCAAAAATTGAATATAAGGGTAACTGATATTCTAGAGGAACACATGATTGATGTCTTCATAGGGACTTTAAATGATAACATCCAATAGGAGGTTCGCCTTTAGGAACCTAATTCATTGGAGAAGGCATTCAGGTTGGCAAGAAAAATTAAATGTAAAATTATGGCGACAAGGAAGCCTACCACTCACGTCTATAAATATGGAAGTGTTGCTACTCCTAGACTTCCACAACCTACAAGTTTGACACCACAACAGTTGGAAGAAAAAATAGCAAAATGGCTTTGCTACAGTTGTGATAACAAATACAATAAAGTTCATAAATGTGATGAGAAGAAATTATTTTACATAGATTTTGAAGAGGAGGAATAAAATGAACAAGAAACTTCAAAAGAAGAGGATATCACCACGAACCAACCTAGAGAAAGAAGAAATGAGCCCGACCATATTGTGTAATGCATTGGCAGGAATTAAAACTCCTCAAACTCTCAAGATAGGAGGACATATCAAGAAGAAAAAGGTAATAGTGTTGATTGATTCGGGTAGTGCCCGCAATTTTATTCATTGTAAGGTAGCCAAGGAATTGAATTTCTTCCTATACCCAACACCAAAATGTCAAGTGATGGTTAAAAATGGATGAACAATAAATTTCTTTGGAAAATGCCATAATATAATCAACCTAACCATGGGGGAATATGTATTGAATAGATCAATGCTTTCCATTCCAATGGGAGATGACGATGTTGTACTAGGAATACAATGGTACAATCTTTAGGGACGGTAGCTTTTAATTTTCAAGAAATTTTCTTGAATTTTTTTTCGGAAGGAAACAAAGTCGAACTATGAGGTATCACGGGGAATCTGGGAAATATAATAAGCTCTAATATCATGACAAAGCCTCTCAAGAAAGAACAACGAGGCGTAATTGCAAAATTATGCTCACTAGAAGTTCCAACATCAAAATCATCTATTTCTCTAGATCTCCAAAAAGTCTTGGACAATCATTCCAAGGTGTTTGAAACTCCCAAAGGATTCCCACCTATTCGTGATCATGACCATGCTATTCATTTGATTCCAGGAAGTTTTCCTCCAAACATCAGGCCTTATATCTATCCTTATGTCCAAAAGAGCGAAATTGAAAGTATGATTGCAGAAATGTTAGGCGTTGGTATAATTCAACCTAGTCAAAGTTCTTTCTCTGCTCCAGTAGTTTTGGTGCACAAGAAGTTTGATCATGGTGCATGTGCCCAGATTATAGGGAACTCAATAAGCTCACTATTAAAGATAAATTTCCCATTCCTGTGATTGATGAATTATTGGATGAATTACATGAAGCAATTTATTTTACCAAGTTGGATCTTCATTTAGGATATCATCAAATTAGAATAAAGACTGAAGATATTCCCAAAACAACATTTCAAACTCATGAGGGTCATTATGAATTTTTGGTCATGCCCTTTTGCCTTACCAATGCATCTTCTACATTTCAAGGGCTGATGAATTCCATTTTCAAACCCTTCCTTAGAAAATTTTTGTTAGTATTTTTTGATGATATACTAATCTATAACAGGTCTTGGAATGATCATGTTCAACATGTTGACAGGGTGCTCAAACTACTGGAGGAGAAAAAATTATATGCAAAAACCACAAAATGTTTCATTGGAGTACAAGAGATGGAATATCTGGGTCATATTTTATCTCACGATGGTGTTAAGTTATACCCTAACAAAATTAAATCCATTAAGGAATGGAAAGTCCCCACAACCATAAAGCAGTTGCAAGGATTTCTCGGGTTAACGGGGTATTATCGTAAGTTTGTTAATAGTTATGGGAGAATAGCAATACCTCTAACAACATTGTTGAAGAAAGATGTATTTTCATGGACTCCTGAAGCAACTAAGGCCTTTGAACATCTTAAAGAGGCAATGTGCCTAGAAGTGGTCTTAGGTACGTTAGACTTCACAAAAACCTTTATTGTGGAATTTGATGCCTCAAGAAATGGAATTGGTGCTATTTTAATGCAAGAAGGAAGACCCATTGCTTTTGAAAGTCATCCAATCAAAGGAAAGTATTTAAAAAAAGGTTTTTATGAGAAGGAAATGTTGGCACTACTACATGCACTAATGAAATGGTGGCCTTACCTAATGGGAAGACACTTCAAGGTAAAAACTGATCATGATAGTCTTTAACACTTTTTGGGAGAAAGACTATCTTCAGAAGAGCAGAAAAAATGGGGCACAAAGATATTGGGTTATGACTTTGAAATCATCTACAAAAAAGGGAAGCTAAATGTTGTTGCAGATGCAATCTCAAGAAAGGCTGAAGAGGTGGAAGCTTTTCTTTGTACCATTTCTATTACCCAACTAGATTGGATAACCGAAGCAAGGGATGAGTGGAAGAAGGACGAAGAAGTGTGGACCCTCATTCAAAAGTTGCAACAAGATCCTAGTACATGTAATAAATTTAGTTGGAAAATGATTCCTTATGGTACAAATTTCGCTTATATCTTTGTAAGAATTCCCAACTAAAACAAAATATTTTTTTGGAATTGCACACTTCTTCTTTAGGAGGACAGACATGATTTTTAAAAACTTACGAGAAGGGTGAAGAAATATTTTTTTTGGGATGGCCTTAAATCTGATATACAAAATTTTGTGGCAGAATGTTTGGTTTTCCAGCAAAATAAATTTGAGACAATTAAGACCTCGGGTCTTCTACAACATTTATCCATTCCAAGTCTACCTTGGGAGGAGATTTCAATGGATTTTATCACAGGTTTACCTAAGTCCGACGGAAAGAGTGTCATCATAGTGGTAGTTTATAAACTTACAAAGTATGCACAATTTTGTGCATTATCTCATCCATTTAAAGCAAGTACAATTGCTACTGCATTTATGGAAACAATTCAAAAGCTACATGGAAACCCAAATATTATTGTAAGCAACATAGATCTCATTTTTACAGGAAATTTTTGGACGGAATTATTTTCTTTTTTTGGGTACTCAACTAGCTCATAGCTCATCTTATCATCCTCAATCCAATGATCAAAATGAGATAGTGAACAAATGTTTGGAAGGATATCTTCAGTGCTTTGTATATGATAAACAAACACAATAGGTCAAGTGGTTACCTCTGGTTGAATGGTGGTATAACACTTCCTTCCATACTTCAGCAAAAATGACCCCATTTATGGCACTTTATGGATATCATCCACCTTCCATCACATCATCTTTAAGAAAAAATTCTAAGGTTCAAGCAGTGGAATATCACATCGAGCATCAACAACAGGCAGATCAACATCACATCGAGAGAAGTTTTAATGTAGGAGAATGGGTATTTTTACGGCTACAACCATACAAACAAATGTCCCTCAAGCAATCTAAGAAGGATAATAAATTATCGCCAAAGTACTATGGTTCTTACAAGGTGTTGCAAAATATTGGTACTATGGCATACAAATTGGAACTTCCTGCTTCTTCACGAGTGCATCTAGTTTTCCATGTTTCATGCTTAAAGAAGGTTATAGGTGACAAACTTCCAATTCAAACAATATTTCCAGAACTTGACGAGGAAGGAAAAATCATATTGGAACCTGAAGCAGTCATGAAAACAAGAACTCAACAGCTATGAAATCGATCAATTTCAGAGTATCTCATCAAGTGGAAGAACTTACCCATTGAAGATTCTACATGGGAGGATGAGAATTTCATACAAAAGCATCCAGAGCTACTCAAGCGTTGAGGACAACACTTTTTTGAAGGAGAGGGGCATGTTAGGTCCCTATATTACTAGTGTAGTCTCTTATTATTGTTAGTGTAGCCCCGTTATTGTTATTGTTGTACCCCTGTAACCCCGATATTGTTATCATTGGGCCCTTACATTATTATTTTTAGGTCAGCTAGGATTATATTGTGACCCCATTAACTCCTATATATAGAAGGAGATTTTTTTCATTTGTATCATCCAAGAATTGTTCATTTATGTAATGTAAAGTAGGTTTCCCCCTAGAAGTGGCTTATTTCTAAGGCGTTCATCTCTCTTTTCTTCTATTTTTGGAGTTGGTCTCATAAAATTCCGTCACTCATTGAATTTCAAAATTTTAGGGCGTATATTTTTTTTCATGAATCATCTCATTTTATTTACTCCCTTAAATTACCATTTTCACGTAGTCTGCACAAATCCTTCTAAAAAATAGCATCAGTGGAATAATGTTTTATGGAGAACCATTATTATAAGTATTTCTGTAAACTTTAATGACAATGTTGGCATCAATGACTATATAGGAAATTTGTGTTATTCTCTAAAACACTTTATTCCACTATATATTAGGTAATGTATTGGAACTAGATTTAATCTTATATGTTCCTGAGTTAACAAAGAGTTTTCTTTAGGGCCTTTGAATATCTAGATCGAAGCTCGTTCAATTTTTTTTTAAATTACCAATGATGTTAGCCTTCTAATGTCGTTTCCTTCATAGTTCCATTGGTATTAAAATGACATGGTGTCAGTATTCCGACACCCCATTCCGATGGCACAAACATCACAACTATGGTAGGTTCGTCACAATATATTCCAAAAAATCTACGATGACGTCAGTATTCTGACCCCCATTGTGACTGTAGAAAAATTGCAAGTATCTTTTCAAACAAATTGCAACACTGTCAGTTGTTTTAATTTGTCAGAAAACAATTTTGTAAAATTCTCGTTGACCTCAATCTTCCAATGCAGGTTCTAACATCATAGTATGTCGTCACAATGGGAAAATTTTCAAAATAAGCTGACTTTTGGCTGGTCATCTGACTGTGGTTTGTGATGAATATGTAGGGGCATTTTTCAATATTTTGAAAAAATGTTAACGAGTATATTCGATGAAGAGATGTGGGAGATTCGATGACAACTATCATCATAATTTTTATTAAAAAGAAGATGTCAAAACTACAATTGCATTAGAAACGACATTTCATGAAATTTCCTTTTGTCCTTATAGTCACCAAATATAATCGCAAAAATGACAAAATGTCATTAGAAATTGGGTCAATATTTAGTAGTGTGAGATTATCTAGGTGGATATTGATGTCCACCCACCTATTCCACTTAGACCTCTAGTTGGTTTCATCAGTTTCCTTGTTTATAACAGCATTTACTATTTTTATCAATTTTTCGGGTCCTAAACTTTCGAAGAAGTTTTGAGCAGCTAAACGATTTCTTTTTGAGGTTCGAAGCAGACCCATATCCATAATCAAGAGCCTACGGAAAAACATGTATTACTCAGAGAGACATTTTTTATCATATATTGTATGCGCCAAATAGAGATAATATGACCAAGTTACAACCCTGAGAAGTTGGTTGCCCAACTAACCCCAATGGGGCCCACAAACTCTTGGTGTTCCATATTATGTGGTTATGGTTTTGGTTTTTTAGGGTTTTCCCATGTTGTTAAATAAAAAAAAGGCCCCTGAGCCACATTGTAACATAGTTCAAGGCACGTAGCCACCACATCTCTTCTCAGAGATAAGCTACCATCGCTCGAGTTAGTTAATTTCCATTCTTTCTATAAACATATTTCAGTTATTTGATATTAATGAAATGAAGCTTTATTTTTGTTGTATCTATGAATTTATTTTTATTTATGTATTTTATTGTGTTCCTGCATAATTTTGGATCAATGGTATTAGAGAGGTCTTCTTTTTCTCTATCTTTCTTTGCATCTCCCCACTGAGATCAGGGTATAAGGAGTTAGGGATCAATCTCGTTGAAACATTGCAAGATCAGCCTCACAAACCATGATGAACTCCCATGGTGGAAGAAAAGAAAGACAAGGGAAAATGAGAATCTATTTAAATATTACTCAAGGAAGCCCTCGAGAAATAGAGGAATGTGATGATGGATAACATTTCCCAGATCCTTCGACGACTGCCCACCAACGACGCATCTTCATCCAACAACAACTCTGGAGGCACCACTCCTTTTAAGGTACACGTTAACTTTGACGTTCCCATATTTTAGGGCCAAATAGATGCAGACATCGTATATAGATGGCTAAATTTATTAGAGGGATATTTTTCTGTCAATGAATTTTCAAATCGAGAAAATATTACTTTTTCACTCCTCAAAACCACCCCCCATGTAAAGGATTGGTGGGAAACCAACTATGAGAAAAAGGAAGAGAGGGAATCCTCCCTGTTCTCGGCCATACCCACTTGGAATTATTTTCGAGACGCCATCAAGGAAAAATATTACCCCATGGGGAGCTATGAGAAAAATTACATACAATGTACTATGCTATGACAACAAAGGGATCAAGATGTGGATGAGCTGATGAATCTGTTCCATACATTGCACACAAAGTTGGGTATCAAAGATTCAGAGAAACATTTGGTGCTTAAGCACCACAATTGTCTACATAGATACGTCTAGGAGGAAATGGAGTTCCTCGACATCTCCTTGCTTGGTGTAGCATAATGGTATGCTGCCAATATTGAGCAAAAATTCAAACAGACGAAGTGAGACTTTGGACCTATGAATCAGAACTAAGGGAAAGGAACCCACAAATCGCAGAACAAAGAACAAAGCAAAGGCAGGGTGGCCCAAGAAAACTCATCGAAGCCACAAGTGAAAAAAAAAGCACGAAGCTAAAGGAGGACATGGGAAAGTGGTGTGAGTTCCATAAGAGCTCCACTCATAACACAAGTGAGTGTCAGGCGAAGAATTCACTGGTGGTTGAGCTGAAGGCTTCTGAATCAGTTGCATGTTATGACTATGAGTCAACCTGACAAGGGGAATGACAAAGGGAAGAATATTATCAATGCAGTGCCTAGTTCCAATGTTTCCACCAAAAATATCGAGAAGGAGGAACCCAAAGATCCAAAGCAGGGGGACCACTTCTTCCATTCCTAGATGTGGGTGACGGATTTCCCGTTTCAGTTCACTTTTGACAACGGGAGCCAAAATAATCTCATTTCAAAATAGGTCGTGAAGCAGCTGGGACTGCCGACCACAACACACCCACAACCATACACTATCGGGTGGCTCAACAAGGACGGGATATCCACGTTATCCAACAGTGTCAACTTCCTTGCAGCATCAAGCCCTTCACAAATGAGGTATTATGTGATGTTTCTCCCTTTGAATTTCGTGATGTATTATTAGGCCAACCATACTTGTGGAAGCGACATGTTGTGTATTAGTCTAAGCCTCACACTATTATTGTTACTTTGGGTAATAAGTTGTACATGACACTTGAGTTAGCACCGCCTATCACCAAATCTTTGCTCACTGTAAAGCAATGCAGTCAACTCATTTCCCAAACTGATAATTCCTTATGATATTCCCTCAGGGAAAGAAGATGAATATGGCCATGACCTCCATACAGGGCTCCTCCGTACAGCGACAACATATGGATAAGGTCATGGAGGAGTATGGGGACATTTTCACCTCACCCGCAGGGGTGCCTCTGAAATTTCAGGTCAAGCACTACATTGATATGACCCCAGACGCGCCACTACCTAATGGACCAATCATTCTACACTCTCTTATGGAGAATGACGAAATCAAGAGAAAGATTCACGAGTTTTTGCAGAAAGGTCACATCTGACCAAGTTCATTGCCTTGTGGGAGCTTGATCATGTTGACTCATTAGAAGGATGAGACTTGGAGACTTTTTATTGACTATCGTGCGTTTAAAATGATCAATTTCTAGAATAGGTATCTGATCCCACATATTGATGAATTTCTAGACCAAATCAAGGGGGGAAATATTTCAACGAGATTGACTTCAATTCCAGGTATCACTAGGTACCAATCAAACCCTCTATTGAGTGGAAGACTACCTTAAAATCCAAGGAGATCCTTTTTAAATGGCTACTCATGCCTTTTGGGTTGACGAATTCTCTTGCAAACTTCATGAGGCTGATGGACGACATCTTGCGACCATTCACTAACTCATTCATGGTGGTGTATTTGGATGACATCCTGATCTTCAACCAGAGTTGGGAAGAGCACCTCCAACACATTCGACAGGTCCTCCAAACACTGTGACAATACAAGTTGTGTGCTAATTTGGAGAAATGCACTTTTGGCATGACTCAGGTTCGATATCTGGGTTACATCATTGATGAGAAGGGGGTGCATTTGGACCCAGTGAAGATCCAGGTCATTCGGGATTTCCCAGCACCAACCTCTCTAACAGAGCTCCACAATTTTCTGGGTCTTACCAATTTATACCACAAGTTTGTGTTGGGATTCTCTCATATCAGTTAGCCTTTGAGTCAAGTCGCCAAGGGAGGAGTGAAAGAAAAATTATTTTGGTTTGAATCTCAACCATAGGTTTTCACATAGTTGAATCTTCGCCTCTGCTCTACACTAGTGCTCACATTACCAGACTTGCAACAACAATTTGAGATCGAGACATATGCCTCTAACTATGATCTAGGTGGAATAATCAGGTACAGGTACAAGTGGCCTGAGTAAAAGGCTCAAAAATAAAAGTGTTCGGATTGCTCTCGAACCAAGTTCAAGTTGTAGATCTCGTAATTTTGAATCCAACGGCGCAGACGGCACTCAATTCCGAGTCCGTATGAAGAATTTATAAGCGGTCAAAGTTCCAGGTTGACTTGGTGACTGGACAGCCTTAAGGAAGGCGCAAATTCGACTTTTTCTGGCCACCGGATTCCGGCAAGCTCAGACCAAATTCCGGGCAAATTTGTGGCCTATTTATTTTGCCTCCTTCGGTCCAAAACCGAATTTTTAAAAGGGCACAATTTGTTGTAATAACAAAAATTTATTTAAAAAAAAGGGGGTGGGGGCCGTGACCCCCGCCACCCCCGTCGGCAGATGTGGCACCATATATAAATGGGCCGGTGGGAATCGAACCCGCCCGGCCACGTGGGCTGGCCCACTCCACGGGCGGCCCAACTTAAAACAGCCACCATAACAATTTAAACAACGGCCGCACCACCAACCAACGGCTATAACATACATGCCGTATTAAATGGTGCTGCCAGCGGGAGTTAAGGGGGCGGGCCACCCAATGCGGACCCGACCCCCCTCATATATGGTTTTTTTTTTTAAATGCGCACCCATTTATTTTTAATAAAAATAACTGTCGTTCTATGTTGGGAGGGGCGGGATTTGACCCCCCGACCTCTCCTCAACGATTGCCAATTTTTTAACCAACGTGCCAACGGTGTGACTTGTAAAGTCCGCCCACGAAAATGTATTTAAACTCGTCTTTTTACAGTGCACCCAGGCCATGGAGGAGTGGGAGAGCGCGCACGGATTTCAGAGTTTATGATTTTTTTTAATTGCAGGTGCAGTGGAACCATGAGCCAGAAAAGAGGCAGGCGGAACCTCGATTGAGGCAAATTTTCAAGAGGGGCGAAATTTTGACTTTGTCCAAATGGGACAAATTTTATGTCATTTCAGCACTACTCAGCGCCACGAGTCTGATGGCATGCTCAGTTTCTGCATCTGAGTTTTTTATTTTCTAGCCACTTTTGGAAGTGGACTATGCTGGTGTCAGATTTGCACATGTGAGCAGTCGTTTTCCACTTTCTCGACGCCACAAGATTGATGGTGTTTTCAGATTCTGCCGCAGAGCTGCTCAGCCTTCAGCAAATGGCAGCATGAGGTATATGATGTGTATTCCATGTACTTCTTTATTTATTTCTCGTTGAGATGCATTATGTCTTGCAGATCCCGGTTGATACATGAGTCGTGGGATCTTGCTTTGTGTTGTTTTTGATGTACTTTCAGCTATGGATTTGTGTCATGTATGAGTCCCTTTTATGCCACATTGGTGGGATGCTCTTATTTGCTATGTGTATTGTTGAGATCCCTTGTTTGCCAGGATTGGCGGGATACTCTTATTTGCTACATGTCAGCTATGGTCATACTGATAGGAGTCTTTCTTTATGTATGAGAGTTCTGCAGTGGAACATCTCTTAAAGAAGTCAAGCCACTCCTGCATGAGGGCAATTTTTCCTTGTATGTCATAGGAAAACACATCCATGTACATCTCTTCTTACAACACATAATGCAGCGGCCTACACCATCTTGACACCGAGGCCCGGAGATGTAGTCCCTCCTGGACGAACTCCGTCATCAAACGACGTGTTCTCATGATTGTTGATCTTGTTCATTTATGTTCCTCTTATTTACAGCTACAATTGTTCATTTCAGTTCTTTAACGTCTTAAGTAAATGCAATTCTATTTATCAGCCGAATTAAAAGGTCTTGGTTAAGGGGTATCAAGATTTTACCCTGGATCAAGTGGTATCAGAGCAGGTATTCTTGTTGATTGGATTGCTGGGCATGAACATTGAACGTTTGCTGAGTTGAGCCATGGAGAGTGTCAAGGACATGTACGAAACCATGCTCAGGGTGTCCGAGAAAGCGGACATACTGTACGAGGCGTACGAAAAACAAGCAGCAGAGAACGAATAATTGAAGACCCTCCTACACAAAGAGAAGGAGGAAAAACAACAGTTGCAGCTTCAGTTGCAAGCCACAACAGAAGCATGGGAAGATTGGAAGCGCAACAATGAAATTTTGCAAGCAGATCATGATGCCTTGAAGGCATTCCTACATGAAGAGAAGGAGGAGAAGCAGCAGTTGCAACTTCAGTTGCAAGCCACGACAGAGGCGTGGGAAGATTTGAAACGCAACAACGAAACTCTTCAGAGAGATCATGATGCCTTAAAAGCATTCCTACAGAAAGAGAAGGAGAAGATGCAGCAGATGCAGCTTCAGCTACAAGCCGTGTCAGAGGCAGTGACAGAAGTGAAGCGCGACGAAGGCTTACAACAGCTTTCTTTATCTGTTTTGCAATCAACACCTAAGGTAAACAGTGTTGATTTTTCTTCAGTTTCTTCACATGATGTTATTTCAGTTGGAAGTGTGGAAATACCAATCACAGGTACCGGCATGAGGCTCCTCACTAAAATGGGGTACAGAGGAGGAGGACTTGGCATTCGTGGCCAAGGCATCACCAAACCATTGGAGGTTGTGCAACGACCTCGTTATGCAGGTTTGGGGTACACTGGCGAAGGATGTTCGAAGGACATCAAGGGTAAACAGATAATGATGAACCCTCCAAGGAAGAGGAATGATAGGGACACTTCGCCATCGTTCCACAGTAGTGCACGTTGCAGTGAAGGAACCGAGGCGAGCTCCCATCATCATGATCGCACCAGAGACCACCCCAGAAGGTATACTAAGTCTCATTATTCCAGAGTGCATTTTGATTACAAGAATGTCGATAACCATGGTTTTAAAATATGGTATCGTAAAACTTGTTATTTTTGTGGTTTAAATAACCATGTGATTTCTAAGTGCTGGAAGAGGATGGCATCACAAAGGCGGAAGAGGCATGAAAAGCCTTCTCCCCAACAGGAAAGGAAATCAGTTAAGCAGGTTTGGAGGAAAAAGAACTTTTGCACCCATTGCGACCGAAGTGGCCACCAAAGAGCCACATGCTGGAAACTTCATCCAGAGCAACTCCGTAAAGCCAAAGAGCCCGTGCATGCACCAGTCGAAAGAGCTGATCGACAAGCAAGTTCGCCACAGGGAAATGATCCACTCGTTTTAATAAATGAGCAGTTGTTCTTCTAGATTGTTTTTTTCTAGAGATGTTAAGCTTGTCATGGCCATGCTTGTAAGTCTTTTGTCGCATTTTTATTATGAAAGTGATGATGTGTTTCCATCACTCGTTTAAGCGACCATGACATTTATTTTTGGCCTTGTTTTATATGTCGTGTGTTAGATCTCTTTCATGTAAAAGTGATGAGGTGTTGCCATCACTTAGAGATGCGACTTTTATGTTTTGTTCATGTGCTATGAGTCGTCCGATGCATTTCTTTCATGTAAAAGTGATGAGGAGTTTTGCCATCACTTCGAAATGCGACGATGAGGTCTGGTCTTGTAATTTTGTTGATGTATGATTTCCATTTTGCTGTAAACTTGACCACCGAGTGCATGTTATAAACTCGTGGCAAGTATGGAAACATCTGGGTCATTATTGGTCACATTGAGAATGTAATGTTCATGGCAACTTTAGGCAGGTGTTGGCATTCCGATTCCGAAGGACAGAAGTGAAGGAGTCTTTAAGGGATGCGCCTTTTCAGACATTTGCATTTCAGTAGTTGCAGGTGTTGGCTTTGCATCTTGATTCTGAAGTACGTAAGGTGAAGGAGTCTTCAGGGGATGTGCCTTTTCAGACATTTGCATTTCAGCAGTTGCAGGTGTTGGATTTGCATCTTGATTCTGAAGTACGTAAGGTGAAGGAGTCTTCAGGGGATGTGCCTTTTCAGACATTTGCATTTCAGCAGTTGCAGGTGTTGGCTTTGCATCTTGATTCTGAAGTACGTGAGGTGAAGGAGTCTTCATGGGATGTGCATTTTCATACATTTGCATTTCAGCAGTTGCAGGTGTTGGCTTTGCATCTTGATTCTGAAGTACGTAAGGTGAAGGAGTCTTCAAGGGATGTGCCTTTTCAGACATCACATTGTAGCAGTTGTACATGATGGCTTTGCATCTTGATTCTGAAGTACGCCAGGTGAAGGAGTCATGTGGGGATGCGCCTTTCAACGACAGTTGCAGATAATTGATGATACGTAAAGCTTGATGCTTTTGGAGGACCAAAAGCTCCTCAGTGGGGAGGTTTGATCCAGGTGGAATAATCAGGTACAGGTACAAGAGGCTTGAGTGCAAGGCTCAAAAATCAAAGTGTTCAAAATATTCTTGAACTAGGTTCATGTTGTAGATCTCGTCTTTCTGAATCCAATGGCGCAGACGACACTCAATTCCGAGTCCGTATGAAGAAGTTATAAGCGGTCAAAGTTGCAGGTTGACTTGGTGACTGGACAGCCTTAAGGAAGGCACAAATTAGACTTTTTCCGGCCACCGGATTCCGACAAGCTTAGGCCAGATTCCGGGAAAATTTGTGGCCTGTTTAGTTTGCCTCCTTCGGTCCAAAACCGAATTTTTAAAAGGGGCACAATTTGTTGTAATAACAAAAATTTATTTAAAAAAAAGGGGGTGGGGGCCGTGACCCCCGCCACCCCCGTCGACACCCATATGTGGCACCATATATAAATGGGCCGGCGGGAATCGAACCCGCCCGACCACGTGGGCCGGCCCGCTCCACGGGTGGCCCAACTTAAATAACATCATAACAATTTAAACAATCTGCCGCACCACCAACCAACGTGCCATAACATACATGCCGATGGAACAGTGGCCGCTACTGAGTTAAGGGGCAGAAGCCGCCCAATGCGGACCCGACCCCCCTCATATATGGTTTTTTAAAATAAATGCACACCCATTTATTTTTAATAAACAATAACTGTCAATGGTGTTGAGGCGGATTTGACCCCCCCGACCTCTCCCTCAACGATTGCCAATTTTTTAACCAATCAGTGCTGACCCGTGTGACTTGTAAAAGTCCGCCCCACGAAAATGTATTTAAACTCGTCTTTTTACAAAGGTACCCGTGCCATGGAGGAGTGAGAGCGCACTTATTTCGCAGTTTCCCCTTTCCACTCGTGGCAGTAAAGTGGAACCATGAGCCAGAAAAGAGGCATGCAGAACCTTGATTGAGGCCAATTTTCAAGAGGGGCGAAATTTTGACTTTGTCCAAATGGGACAAATTTTATGTCATTTCAGCACTACTCAGCGCCACGAGTCTGATGGCGTGCTCAGTTTCTGCATCTGATTTTTTGATTTTTCAGCCACTTTTGGAAGTGGACTATGCCGGTGTCAGATTTTTGCATGTGAGCAGTCGTTTTCACCTTTTTCGACGCCACAAGATTGATGGTGTTTTCAGATTCAGCCGCAAAGAAGCTCAGCCTTCAGCAAAGGGCAGCATGAGTTATATGATGTGTATTCCATGTACTTCTTCATTTATTTCTCTTTGAGATGCATTATGTCTTGCAGATCCCGGTTGATACATGAGTCGTGGGATCTTGCTTTGTGTTGTTTTGATGTACTTTCAGCTATGGATTTGTGTCATGTATGAGCCCCTTTTATGCCACATTGGCGGGATGCTCTTATTTGCTATGTGTATTGTTGAGATCCCTTGTTTTCCAGGATTGGCGGGATACTCTTATTTGCTACATGTCAGCTATGGTCATACTGATAGGAGTCTTTCTTTATGTATGAGAGTTCTGCAGTGGAATATCTCTTAAAGAAGTCAAGCCACTCCTGCGTGAGGGCGATTTTTCCTTGTATGTCATAGGAAAGCACATCCATGTACATCTTTTTCAAACAACACATAATGCAGCGGCCTACACCATCTTGACACCGAGGCCCAGAGATGTAGTCCCTCCTGGATGAACTCCGTCATCAAACGACATGTTCTTATGATTGCTGATCTTGTTCATTTATGTTCCTCTTATTTACAGCTACAATTGTTCATTTCAGTTCTTTAACGTCTTAAGTAAATGCAATTCTATTTATCAGCCGAATTAAAAGGTCTTGGTTAAGGGGTATCAAGATTTTACCCTGGATCAAACTATGCTATTGGTGCAGTTATTACTCAGCAAGGGCATCCAGTGGCATATCATAGTGAGAAACTTTTAGAAACAATCCGAAAGTATCCCACCTATGACAAAGTTATGTATTCCATTGTCCAGGCCTGCTGACAATGGAAGAATTACATTTTGGGGAAGGAAATGGTCATCCACACAGATCACCAACCCCTATAGTTCATACAAACATAAGGGAGTTGTAGAACGATCGCCACCAGAAATGGTCCACATACCTACAACAGTTCCATTTTAACATCATGTACAAGAATGGAAACACCAATAATTTTGCATAATTCCTCAATCAATCACCAATCGTGGCACTAACCACAGTGCTTGAATCTTGTGGGCATGAGACTTCAAGTTGGTTGCATCTCTACAAAAACAATACAAAATTTGAAAACATATACCAAATGCTCCTTGAAGGTAAGAAAATTCCAGAGTTTCACCTCCATGATGAATGTCATGCTAGTTGGGACACCTCTGTGTTCCTTCAAGCAAGCGTGCCAAGATGATTTAGGAATGACACTACAGTCAGGTCACTGGACATTTCAGGGTCAAGAAAAGAATGGCAGTACTACAAAAGTATTTCTATTGGTTGAACCTTCGACAAGATGTCGGGAAGTACATCATATCACGCGCTACCTACGTCATTTTCAAGCCAACCATCAAGAATCAAGGGCTATATACTCTGCTTGCTATCCTCTGTCGACCTTGGGAACCCATATCCATGGATTACATGTCGGACCTTACTTCTACCAAGCATGGAAATGACTGTGTTCTTATGGTCATCGACATTTTCTCTAAGATGGCCATTATGGCGGTCTGCAAGAAGAATATCACAGCAAAATCCACTGCTAAAATCATATTTGAGTGAGTTTGGGTACACTTTGGGTTCTCATAGTCCATTATATCAAATCATGACAACATGTTCCTTAGTAAAATTTGGTCAAGTATTTGGTCGATTTTGGAAACCGAGCTCACTAAGTCCACATCTTTCCACCCCCAAACTCATGGCCAAACATAGGTCATCAACAGGATGATTATACACATTTTATGCATGTACAACATGAAGCATCCACACATATGGGATTAAATCCACCCCTATGTTTAGCACAACTATAACCGGGATCCCCAAAGCTCAAATGGCCACAACCCCTTTGAGTTGGGCTTGGGATTATAGCCACTATGTCCCATTGATGTGGCCATACCATTTGCAGCTACTCAGGAAAATTCAGCTCATGTCCAGTTCAAAGCTGACAAGGTGAACAACTTCATTGATAGAATTCAACACATTTGCCAATAGGTCCATGACATATTGGATAGAGCCAACTCTAAGTACAAGTAGTGACATGATCAACATAGGGTGTGTTGGACATGGGATCCCCCCCGAAGAAAGAAGAGAGAAGACTTCATAGATTGAAGAGTAGAGCACACAACGCAGAGTCCATTTTGAGTCTTAGGGGCTTTGAGGTGGGTCAAAAGCCCTCATTTTTCAATGGTATCGGAATACTTAGTGAACATTGAACTTCACCCATGGTTTTGGACCATGGTATTGTAAATGAAAAATTTATATAAGGAGCCTAGATAGAATTCATGGTCAGGCATGGAATGATATATATGATGAAATTAATTTGGATGTATGACTATTTTGAGTTAGATTTTGTGTTTGGGTTAGAGGAAAGACTCCTACAGTTGAGTGTGAGGATACCTTAGGAATTTCGCAGCTATGTGCGCAAGGTGGGAAGTGAATGTATGAGAAGGATATGGCTATTAATGAAAGAACTGTTGGGATAAATCTGAGTTATACTGAGGTGCTTTATTTACTTGATATTTTTTAGTATTTGTGCCAAATAAGGGTTTTGTTCTGTAATTTAGTAGCATAGATCTATTTATGGTTATTTACATTGTTTTATGCATGACTAAGTAAGATTGCATAGTTGTCGGTAAGTTCAACAAATGTGTTGAAAAATGCTTGTGTCATTGATAGATTAGACCTGAAAAGAAATGTTAAAGAGGAAAAGAAAAAAATCCACAGTCCATTGTCCCTCTCGATGCAGAAACCTGGTTCTAACATCCCCCTATATTGCCTCGGGTGAGACTTTGGTTTGCGAAATCATATCGTCGCAGACAGGGCCTATAATAGTAGGTTTTGTTGGTTTGTGCAGCCAAATTTGAACATGGGTCTAGGCCCCATGAAGACAAAAAATGGTTGAGCTACAAAATATCGAGGCCAAAATGCGCGCAAATATGAACAGATGGATCAAATTAAGGTCACTACAAATACCTTAGCGCCAATGTAGTGACTTACCCATATCCAAGAGGATAATTTTTTACAAGAATATGTTGAGGAGCTGTGCAGGAAAGAGAAACTACTTGTAACTATAATGAGTCCATGGGAAGCTGAAGCCAGTTAGCTCTCCCAAAATGTGGAAAAGGAGTTGAAGACTCTACGTGAGACTCAAAGAGGAATTGGGAAGAAGGCAGCCAAGAAAGTCACAGAGACACTACTCACAGATGTCAACGAGTTTGAAAAGCATTGTCCTGAAACGGTTCCACCATTCAAGGATGTCTTGAGTGACATCAAAGTGAAGATCGATGGTGCACAACCTTTGTGACTCGGTATTAGTCACAATTTTGTGTTGGGGGCCTGTTCGACATGCGAACCCCCCACGAAGAAAGAAGAGAGAAGACTTCGCAGATCGAGGAGTCGAGCGCACAACACGGAGTCCATTTTGAGTCTTAGGGGCTTTGGGGTGGGTCAAAGCCCCTCATTTTTTAATGGGATGGGAGTATTTTGTGAATGTTGAACTCAACCCATGGTTTTGTACCATGGTACTGTAAATGTAAAATCTATATAAGGAGTCTAGATAGAAGTCATAGTCAAGCATGGAATGATAGATCTAATGAAATGCATTTGGATGTAAGACTATTTTGAGTCAGATTTTGTGTTTGGGTTAGAGGAAAGGCTCTTGCAACTGTGTGCGTAGAGACCTTAGGAAATCTACAATTGTGTGCGCAAACCCCTCCAGCTATGTGTGCAGGGCCCTACAAGTATGTGCGAATGGTGGAAAGTGAATGTATGAGAAGTATCTAGCTATTAATGAAAGAACTGTTGGGATATATGTTAGCTCTACTAATGTGTTTACTTTACTTGTTGTTTTTGAGTATTTTTGATGAATAAGGGTTTTTTTCTATAATTGAGTAGTTTAGATTTATTTATGGTTATTTACATTGTTTTATGCATGAATAAGTAAGATTTCATAGTTGCTGATAAGTTCAACAGATGTGTTGAAAAACGCTTGTGTTATTTATAGATCAGACCTGCGAAGCATTGTTAAAGAGGAAAATCCCTAAATCCACAGTCCATTGTCCCTTTGGATGCAGACACTTGGTTCTAGTATCCCCCTATTTTTCCCCGGGTGAGACTTCGTTTTGCGCAATCAGATCGTTGCCGAAAGGGTCGGTAATAGTGGGTTTTGTTGGTTCGCAGCCAAATTTGAACCTGGGTCTAGGCCCCATCAAGCCAACAAGGTGCCACACAATTTCTAGGTGGGCGACAAAGTTTGGCTACATTTGCATAAGGAGCGCCATGTTGGACCCCACCACAAGCTTCACCCGCTCCGATATGGGCCATACACCATCACCAAGTTAGTTGAGCATAATACGTTTGAGCTTATTATTATATCGTTCTTTGGTCTGCACCTAGTGTTTAATGTGGACCACCTTCGACCGTACTGTCCACCATTACTGGACACATTCGACATTGCAGAAAAACTCACACCAATAGATTTAAACCCGCACTTCATGTAACAAGCCACAAATGATCGGATCATGGACACATAGATCAACAACACTCACTAGCAGAGGATCCATCTATATTAAGTTGTCAAAGCAGGCCAACTCCTTCACGAGGGCAAGTGATTCACTAGGGAATAGGTTCAACAGATATTTCCTCACCTCATGGAGGCTCTAAATTTAATGGGGACCATTACTTCCTAAGGGGGGAGGAATAATCCAAGTGGATATTGGTGGCCACCCACCTATTCCACCTAGACCTCTAGTCGATTTCATCAGTTTCCTTGTTTATAGAATCATTTATTATTTTTAGCATTTTTTCAGGTCCTGAACTTCCAGAGTAGTTTTAACCCCCTAAATGACGTATTTTTGAGGTCCATGGCAGGAACATATACATAGGAAAAATCCTATAGCATATGCACCAAACGGAGATAATATGACCAAGTTACAACCTTAGGAAGTTGGCTTCCCAACTAACCCTAATGGGGCCCACAAAATCTTGGTGTTCCATCTCTTTGGGTTAGGTTTTTGGTTGCTTACGGTTTTACCATGTTGTTCAATAATAGAAATTCCCTTGAGCCTCATTGTAACAAGTTTCAGAGGCATGTAATCACCACATCTCTTCTTTGAGATAAGCTACCATCGCCCGAGCTAGTTTATTTCCATTCTGTTTGTAAGCATATTTCAATTATCTAATATTAATGAAATGATTCTTTATTTATGCTGCATCTCTGTATTTATGTTTATTTCTGTATTTTATTGTGTTCTTGCATAAGTTCAGATCATGAGATTTGGAAACAAGGGTTGATGAATCCCACTTTTGGAGGCCCTCAATAGGTCGTTATTCAAACCCACGTCCAAATTTTTCCCTCTACACCAATGCAACCATTCTTATCATCCCTCCTTAATCACAACTACTTGCATAGCATGTTGATAACCGAAACTATGGAATCCCTAAGACTTTTTGGTCTCAGGAAGATGCCCATAGTGCTATAACTTGTTGATAGATCAATTATCAAACTAGAAGTAACCTTGGAAGATGTAGTGATCTTAGTATTTCATGGGAATATCCCACCGAATTTATATTCCTTCAATCCAAGTCTTCTCGGAGAGGATATCCTTTAATCTTGGTAAGGCCATGCTTCGCCACTACATATGCTTATATTGGTTGTAGGTTTCGTTTGATGACCACTTCCCATGTGATCTCAACAAAACAACTTACCTATATCCTCCCTCCAATCTCAATATAAATCTTGAAACATCACTTGGGTGGATGGAAAAGAGTGTGACATGGAGGAAGTTTCCCATTTAAAATAATTTGTGGAATTCAAGGAAATCAAATTTACATTAAAAACAATAATTCTAGAATAAATGAAAATTGTAGAATAATTAACCTCTTACAAAATTAAATAAATTTTATATGAGACAATTAAAACTTAAAGATAGTAATGATTCCAAAGGAAACGTCAATCACAGGGTTTGGATGTCTTGAGTGTTGACTAAGGTGTTATTCAATCTAGCAAGGACTTCAAAGGGAGTGTCAATTAGGTTGTTATGATATCGGAATAGGTTTCACTCTAGTGTTAGAAATAAATACAATGTGAGAGAAGATAATTATGACACAATAACACATTAAATAGATTTAAACTATATTTCAAACTGAAATCCCTATAACTTAAATGAAAACATGCTTTGACTTAAAACAACATTGGAAAACCCAAAATTAGAAAAACTAACTATTACTATTATTACTATTATATTTCTTAAATGCAATCATGCCCCTCAGCCACAAATTACAATGGGCAATTCCTAAGTCTACTAAAAGAATCGCCATGACATGTAAAATGGAATTTAATATCACTAACTACCAGAACAATATGCTTAAATGATGAATCAATAGTACTCTAGGACACATTACAATAACTTTTCAAGCTTTTAAGCTTTTTAAATTTTTTTATCGCATATAATCCATAGACTCTAATAAAATAAGCCACCAAAACCATGTTCTTAAAACCACCACCTTGAACTTGAACTTAACATTTTTTACTCTTTCACCGATTGATCCTTTAATAACCCAAGGGTCCAAATGACGTCATTACATAGAACCAACAGGTGTTAGCCACAAATATGGGAGAGTACCAACCGTGATCATTACTTTTTCCATTCATATCAATTCCTCTCTCTATATAAATATTGTAACAAAATCTCGCTAGTACCATTGCCATGATCAGGGGCATATCAGATCAATCCAATCTTTTACACTTCATCGTGTCTATCTATCCACCTGTTCAGATCATGGATGAATCAACGAAGCCGATGGGTGAGGAAGTAAGCAATAATAATAACAACAATATTGTGAAATTCCAGAGCTGAGACGAAGAAATATTTGAGGTGGAAATAGAGGTGGCCTCGACTTCAGCCGTCATTCTCTTAATGATGGACGACTTGGGCACCAACATTAGCATTCCTCTACCTCTCATTTCTGCCAGCACTCTACGTCTGGTTATTCAATATAGCAGATACCATGTTCTTGATGCTCCCACTGCATCGCTTGATGTTGTCAAAACGTGGGATGAGGAGTTCGTGAGAGCTCTTGTAGATGATCGCGCCACACTGTTTCAAGTTACGAAAGCTGCCAAATACCTGGATATCAAAAATATTTTGGATTTTATGTGTCAAAATATTGCATATATGATGAAAGGGAAAACCTCCGAACAGATGCGTGAGCTTTTCACCATTCGGAATCAAAATTAATTTTTAATCTACTCTACAATGGCAGATTAATTCGGTTTCTCCAACTCGCTTCATTTGAACTTGAATTTGAGGGCATGTTATTAGGTTTAAATTGTATGAAAAGATAATTTCCTTACACACTCTTGGTTTTTTATGGCAAATTAACCGTTTTCCTTAGCTTTTTTTCCAATTTAAGGCAGTATTATATTTATCTGTGAGTATACATAATTTTGTTACACAGTACACCCTTTGAATGCAGTGAACCACACAGGCCAATCCATTATAGCTTGTATCTTTTCTGGGTCCACTGCTAATCCTTTCTCTGAAATTATATGGCCCAAGTACTAAATTTTATCTTTCAAAAATTCACATTTACTAAATTTAGCATACAAATTATGTTCTTTGAGTGTTTGTAAGACAATCCCAAGATGTTCTTTATGTTCAGCTTCATTCTTAGAATATATCAGAATGTCATCAATAAATACTAAGACAAATTTTTCTAAATACTTATTTAAAAACTATTTATTAAGCACATAAAAGTAGCAAGTGCATTAGTCAACCCAAAAGGCAGGACCACAAACTCATAGTGTCCATATCTTGTTCTGAATTCAGTTTTACTTATGTCTTCATCTTTAATTCTCAATTGATGGTAGCTTGTCCATAGATCAATTTTCGAAAAAACTGTGGCTCCCCTAATTTGTCAAATAGATCATCTATCCTGGGTAGAGGATATCTATTCTTGATGGTAATTTTATTGAATTGTCGATAACCTATGCACATTTTGAATGCGCCATATTTCTTTTTGACAAACAATACCGGTGCTTCCCATGGGGACACACTTGGTCTTATATAACCTCTATCCAACAACTCTTGTAGTTGCATTTTCAACTCCATCAACTTTGGTGTACTCATTCTGTATGGGGCTCTAGAGACTGGTGTAGCTTCTAGTACTAATTCAATTAAGAAATAAATTTCTCTTTTAGGGGGAAGATGAGGAATTTCATCTGGAAACACATCCTTGAACTCTTGGATGACTGGTAAGTTTTCCAAAAGATCATTTTCAGGTTGCTGTCCCAATTCCTCCACTTGTACTACATACACATCGCAACCTTTTCTTATTGTTCTTTTCAATTAAAGTGCTGGAATTTGCCTCACATATATGGGTTTGGGTTTCCATTTTACTATCAAAGGTTTTTCCTCACCATCTATACAGTGTAATGTTTTTTATAAACAATTTAACATAGATTTCTTTTTTTCTAACCAGTCCATTCCTACCAACACATCATAGGAACCTAGAGGTAAAATATTCAAATTCAGTTCAGTTTTGTAACCATTTAAATTTATAGTTGTTTTGGGTAATTTATGGGTCACTTTCTTTTTGTCCCGGTCGCTAATTGAACTAACCATGATTGCTGAAATTTATTTGACATTAATTTTCATTTTTCTACCATTTGAGGACTTATATAACTTAAATATGCACCTAGATCTATAAAAACAGAAACATGATGTTCAGAAATCATACCTTCTATTTCAACCATTGTGGATTGGTGTTCAACTTGACGATCTTCCAGGGTTGCACTGATTTTTGGGATGTTTCTTGCCATATCATTTACATTAGTTTCCTCTCTCAACACTTATATGTTCTAAATGTTTCTGTGTGGACAATCTCTCAGCAGATGAGGTTCTCCACACTCCTAGTACTTTAGAGGTTCCCTCATTTTAACAGTTCCTTCTCTCTTACTGTTTCCATCTATCCGTTTAGACCTTATTTGTGATTGGGTTGGGTGATTCTCTCCCGTTTTGGTAAACTTCTTCCTTTGGTGATTTCTCCCAAAGTTCTTTAGGTATGCTGGTTTTTTTCTTTTCCCACTAGAGTCGCCCTTTTCTTTGTTCTGCCGGTTTTTGCTTGTTCATTTTTTCCTTTGAACTGCTGGTAAAACAGTCTTGCCTTGCGCACCACTTCATCCATTGTCTTGGGATTATCAAATTCTATCTTATCCTTGTAAATAGTAGGTAGTCAGTTTAAAAATTGTTGTACCTTTGCTTTCTCTTCCCTTATATAAGGTACATGGTGAAGTAGGTTGGTGAATTTGGTAACAAACTCATCAATGGTAAGTTGTCCGAACCTAAGCTCATGAAAATCTTTGGCTTTATCATCATAATATTGTTCATTCATATATCTATGTTTAAATTTGATTTGGATATCCTCCCAAGTAACAGTTTTCTCATCTAACACATGCACCATTTTGGTTTCCTCCCACCACAAGGTAGCCTTCCCTTGTAACTGGTAAATAGCTAGCCTGGTTTTCAAGTTACTTTCATACTCATAAACTTGAAAGTACTTTATCATGTTTAGAAGCCAAGCTCTGCATCTTCCTCCTTCTCTCCATCATAGGAGGGGGATTTAATTTTTTGGAATTCACCCTGTAATTCCTTGTTTCTCCTAGACTATTGTCTAGAGGCTTCATCCTCCTCAGACTCTTCAGAGAGGTTTACAGTTCCCTTTCTCTTTCTTCTAGAACCTTCACTTTCGTGACTGTTTTGGGAGGTCAATTCTCTGATTAACCTTTCTTTCTCTTTGCCAGATAAAGATAGCCTTTCATTGTGGTTTTCCAGTTGCATCATCTCTCTTTGCATCCGATGCATCATAGCCATCAATGGAGCATTAGGATCTGATGGATTTTCTTCACCACCTAGATCCACATACAACTCATCCCCTTCACTCATGGTCTGCATCTGTATGGTTCTGCATTGTTTCATTGTACATAAAAATAAACATTAGTGAAAAATGAATTTAATAAACAATTTACAGCAACAAATTTTTTCTTTGGTGTGAGCACACATTATGGCCCAGTGTTTTAACATGGACTCTGATACCATTTGTAACATCTCCATTTTGGTTTTTTTCTTTTTATTTTTTCTAATCATAGTGCTAACACTAATTTCCTCCTATGGATAGAATATTATTCGTCACAATTTGACATACTTCCGTCATCAAATAAGTTATTTTGTTGTATAGTCACATATCTCAAGTTTACTCATATACTAGTGCTAACTGATACTTCCATATATAAAATTTCAATGAGAGGCTAAGTTTAGGAACTCATCACTAATTTAGTTTACATGTAATTGAGTAACCATAGTTACATTCCCCCTCTTAACTATAATCCACAATTTCCTTTACATGCTAATAAATTTAATCTTCTTTAACTCTAACTTCCTTTCCACCATATATATTATGTTTAACTTTACCCTAAAAGTTATTTCCAATTTATATATTCTCTAACACATATATATTTATTCACAACCACAATCATTGTGGTATGGATCTTTTATAAGTTTTATTAATCCTTATAAAGGTCTAGAACCCTTAAGACAATCCCTTCAACACGATTTCACATTTCGTAGCATGATTTTATACTATTCACCTTCCACGTCGTTCCATCACTGCAACGTTTATGCAACCCTTATTAATAGTCATCACCATGTTATATGTGTTTATTTGAATCTTTTGTTTTCTTAAATAATTTCTCTCGTATAATATCTATGGATCATTTTTCGATATTAACTGAGACAGGGTTTTCATGAGGTATCACTCCTATGGCTATTGAAATTTGACGTTTTACTTAATCTGTCTTATCACATATGAAATCTCAGATATTAGAGGCTACAAATCACTACTAATTAAATTTTTCGGCCCTATTTCATTTACTGTGAGTAGATATATCTTCTTTCTCTGTATATGATTTCACCCGCCACTACAAAATATTTTCATTGGGATCCTTGAAAATTAATGAAGGGTACCATTCCATACGGCTCTTGATTTAACCCATTGATCTGCAGGAATGCTTCTGACCTTTGTATGGTTTATAAATTTCAGTGTTTAGTGGCACTTGGTATTTCGACTTTCCAACCATTGATATGTTTTCGTAAGGAATATTTTATAAATATACGCAGATATTGGATCTGTGTTTCCTACGCAGAGAAGAATTTCACATTTTCGGCATCTCCCGCACACGTAACGCTTATGCATCTTATCGTTCATTGATTTCTTCTACTCTGAGCTTTCCTTATATATTCAGTTATGGAATTATCTTGGAGGTTTAACGTATTTAAAATTTCTATTTCAATTTTCATATTTCAAATTTTATCATTTGCTGCAATTACCTCCACTAGCATTTTCAACTAGATATTAATCTTACCTTTCATACTTGGCTTTGGTTTGTAGAGATGCTTGCAACCCTTAACACAGAACGTTGTTGCCGCATAGTTTTGGTTCAATGTCACTTCTCCCCACGAGATTTTGATCAATAAGTGAGTTAAACCAATGAATTATCACAACATTTCCTCCCGCAAGCATTTCCCCTTTGAAGTTTATGAATTGCCTTAGGAAAGCGGTTTAGTTGTTTACTGTCAATTGTTTCGTTTGTGGTTTTAGTATTAAAACAATTCTGATATCAATTTTGTTTGCCCTTTACAGCTGACCCAAGAACGATATGGCTTTACGATCTCTGTTTCTGTTTAGTTGAGTTTCGCATTTTATTGATATCAATTTCTTCAGGTATGTATCTACAGTGTCGCTACTTCTGTCCACTGTTTCTGGTTTTATTCTTCTTGGTGTGATTTCCACGAAACCTCTGTATATTTCACTCATATCTCTTATTTATTACCCTTTCCTCTCATTACGTTGTGTAATAATCTGTGAGGAATGATGGTTTTATATTCACGAATGCCTAGTTCGGAGGTTTCGTGCTAGGTCTAGATTTCTGAGGTCTTATACCTCCTTTGCGAGGAGAGATGTTTTCTCTGTTTTCATAATTTCACTTAAATTTTATTTGTAATGTATTCTTCAAAATAAGTTGAGGGTTTTTGAAATTCATTTCCGTCACTCTCTTAACTGTATTATTTCAATACATTCTAAGGTTATAATCCTTACGAAATTTATTTTGAATTCTCCATATTTACTCCTCCGTAAGGAAACTATTATTCCTATAACTTTTTAACTGTGTTTTCGTCAGTATACTGGTCATTTTTACTTGTTATTAACTTGTAATGAATAACTGTTCACTGTAATAATTAATTTCCTCTAATTATTACAGGTTGGATGCCCCTTCTGTGTTCACAAGGTAAAACTCTTATCTCTGTTTGAGTTTTAAAAGATTATTACTTTTAATAACATGGACCCTAAATTAATTCACATTCCATTTGATACAGGTATTTTTCGACTCCTACTTGGCTTGCATACTGTTAACATTCTTTCACAGTTAAGTCTAATTATGGACTCCTCCTCCTCAGGTTGGTCCAAAATTCTATTTTGGTTTTTTCTAACAAACAATCTCTGCATAAATCCCCAAGAACTTTTCCAGTTTATTTAAAAAGGACATAATTCTCTTGTTGTATAATTTAATTATACCCATTTTGTGTTATGGACTGTGAATGATTAGGATGTAAATCCTACACCTACATAACTCCATAATATTTGTAAAAACACTTATTTCATCTCTAATTAATTTATGTTTATAACTCAGAAGTCCTTCTTTGCTTATAAACAAAAATTCATAATTTATAGTAATTGCTAAGTTTCTCCTTGTAACTTGTTACTATGATAGTCTTATTTCTAGTAATTTATTTCTCAGATCTATTACTATTTACAATTCACTTGAATGGTTAAGTTCGATACACATTGTTATATCTATTTATTTTCCTTCTGCTTAATACATATTCCATTCATGAATGATTTTGTGCATTTATAGTACAACCTAGAAGATTGCTTGACTATACTATTTACATACTATTTGTCATACATATGTATTTACTTTCTGTACTAGTTTCCTAATAGAAATTAATGATTTGCAACATAATAATATCAAAAGAATATTATGCCAAAATAATTTTCTAAGAGTCACATAACCTCAGATCTAAACCTTTAAGAAGGTTTAGACATTCTGAGAGTTGATACTCCTCAGGTTAATGTCTGTGGAACAATACAGAGACATACTATATTTATTATAGTTTAATATGTTCAATGTACAAGCCTCCCATAGGATTTATACTTTGTTGATATTCAACAAGATTATGAAGCTTAGTGAAAATTAGTCACCTTCACTAAGTGAGCCCGCAGGCTATTTTTAGGTGTAAGTCTATTTTTAGACTATGTCTATTTTTAGACATGGTGATCATATTTCAGAAGTTGCAAGATGCTATTTGTGGATGGTTGGTCAAGTTGGAAAAATAGATGAAATTATATTTTTAGAAGATTGGGCGAAGTCTATTTATAGATCGCCAATCTAAAAATAGATGTGTCTATTATTATTAGCCCTTAATAATAATCAGACTCTAAATATCAAATTATTCTCTTGGAGCACTTTATTTCAGTATACATATTTGGAAAATCAGTGGGATGAAGGAATTACGCAATTCCTAGGGTTTATTGGTGACTCATGCATGGAGGACTCAGTTAGAACTAAAGTGGCAAAGTTATGACAGAGTTGGAAGAGTAGTTACAGGAGTTGTTATTCAGTTTAACTCATTTATTAGAGTTAAACTCAGTTGAGCTAATTGTATCTAGTCTAACTGAAAGATACATTAGTGAGAGTTAAGTGAATTAATTAGTTAATTAATTCGCAACTATTAACTCACTGAAAACTAAACAGAAACAACAGTTAACTACAGTGCATGTCAGTTCCAGTGGAGACCCAGTGGAGAGGTAGGTGAAAGGGTGAGATGGACTATCTGTTGTGACTATAGTGATGCATTGATTGCATCACACACACATTGGATTTGCCAATGAGGATTGCACAGTCAAGGCAAGGCAAATTCAAATTCATTCAGGGGTCTTCTTCAGCAGGGATTGCGCAGTGGAGGCAGGCTATCAGGTGGCAAGAAATCAGTGCATGGATTTGTAGATTTCTTCATGTTAGTGTGTGATGATTGTATTGTACTGAGAGCTTGATGTACTAAGCTTTGTATGAGATTGTTACATGATCTCCATGATACATAATATATGATATTTGGGGTTTTTAGCTTTAGGATTTCCCATTAAACAACTGTGTTATGTGCGATTGTTTTTATTGTTTCATGTGTTTGCAATAGAGTTTTAAATTTCCACAAAAGTTTAACAGTGGAAGGATTCTGTATTTAGCAAGAAGATAAATATTGTTAGATCAGGAGAATCTAGATATATACATGCATATGTTATATAATTTCTACAGGTATCGAAGCAATGTTAATTCTTGAAGATTGCAATTGTGAAGAATTTCTAAGTTTGTGCTGGTGGACAATTCGAATTTGCTGCAGAAAGTTCTTGGTGCGACTGTTGAGTATTCGTTGAAATGTATTTCAATGGGTTACGATTGGAGTATGCCCTTGAGGGCAGATTTAATTGCATATCCTAGAAGGATAGGATGGAGGTGGTGCTAGAAGATAATGGACTGAAGGAGTTCATCGATAGCGATGTTCCTAAGCCTGGTTCTAGCGATGTTGCATTACTTGATGAATGGCGAAAGAACGTGGAAAAGACAAGAATAATTCTGTTGGAAGGTGTGAAGGACCATATTATATCCAACCTTCATGGGAAAGCCACTCCATTTTCAATGTGGAAGGCTTTGACAGATTTGTTCCAAAGCAGCAATGACCAGAGGAAGTTGGCGCTGAAAGATAAGCTCAGAAAAATAAAAATGGAGAAGGGAGACAGTATTCCAAAATATCTCACGAAGTTTGTCCACTGTAGGGATGAACTGGGAAGTGTGGGGATTACTGTTGATGATGAATTGGTGAGCTTGGTTCTCCTTGGGCTTCCGAAGAGTTGGCATAGCTATGAAGACTCTGTCAATGGACAGGAGAAATTGCCGGGTTGGGAGCGACTTTGGTCAGATCTTGTGCAGGAGGAGATAAGGTGAAGTACCAGGAATGACTCTTCATCGAAGAATGAATATGAAGAGAATTGCGCTTTGGCTGCCAAAGCAAGGAAAGGGAAGGGGACAAAAGTCCCTTCAAAATACAAGGCCAAAGGCAAGAAGCAGGATTTGTCCAAGGTGAAGTGTTTTCACTGTCACGAACATGGGCATTTCACCACTAACTACCCACAGAAGAAGAAGAACAAGAAGGTTGTTGGAGCTGTAGTGGGTGAGGCCTTAGCCTCACAATTTGAACTTGATTTCTCTTTGATCGCATGCTTGGTTTCAAGCTCAATGGGATTAGAACTTGATTTCTCTTTAATCACATGCTTGGTTTCAAGCTCAATGGGATTAGTGTGGTATCTTGATAGTGGTGCGTCTTTCCATATGACAGGAGACAAGGAGTTGTTTAGTGACTTGGAGGAGAAGGACCTCCAAATGCATATAGAGATGGGTGACGATGGTCGATACAGTGCAACCGGAATTGGGACCATTACCTTTGAGAGGGATTCAGGTAATCCATTTTTGTTGAAAGATGTTATGCATGTTCTAGGTCTGAAGAAGAACTTCATCTCGGTCGCAATGTTGGAAGACAGAGGTTATGATGTTGTTTTTAGCGGTGGAAAAGATTTCCTGCAACATAAAACAACAGGTCAAACAAAGAGGATAGGGATCCGAGTTAAGAATCTCTACAAGCTGGAGGTAGATGGCTGCACTGCAATGATGGGCAAAGCAGAAGAAGTGGTGAGCCGGGATGAAGGCGAATTATGGCATAGGAGATTGGGCCATATTCACCATGGCGCTTTGAATATTTTGCAGCAGATTTCTACTGGACTTCCCAATGGTACTCTTGCGCAGTCATATCATTGCAAGGGATGTACTATGGGTAAGTTTGTGAAGACCACCTTTCATGAGAAGGAGAACCGTGCTTCGGTGATCCTATAGAGAATTCACAAAGATGTGTGTGGACCTTTCTTGGTTTATTCAACAACAAAACACAGATATTATGTTATATTTGTTGATGAATATTCTCATAGATGCTAGATCTTCTTCATGCAGAAGAAGAGCGAAACATTCTCAAAGTTCAGTGAGTTCAAAGCATTGGTGGAGAAGGAGTCGGGGAAGCAAGTGAAATCTCTACAGAGCGATAATGGTGGTCAATATATCTCGAACAAATTCAAAGACTTCTGTAGCAAAGAAGGAATTTGAAGAGAACTCATAGCACCTCATAACCCACAGCAGAATGGGGTCACGGAGAGGAAGAACAGAATGATCGTGGGTGTTGCACGAGCTATGTTGCATGACCAGGGCCTACCGATGCACTTGTGGGTGGAAACATGCAACACTGTGGTTTATGTGAAAAACCGTTGTCCTCATAGAGTACTTGGCATGAGTACACCTGAAGAAGCTTTTACTGGTAAGAAGCCTGATATTTTTCATTTGAGGATTTTTGGCTCATCTATTTACATTCATGTGACAAAATACACCAGGAATAAGCTGGAGCCGACTGCAGAAGTTGGGATATTTTTGGGGTACACAGAAACACCCCATAATTATTGTGTGTATTTGCCAAACGGTCAAATGACTATGGTGCGACGGGATATAAAATTCAATGAGGTGAAAGCCATGAAGTTGTCGCTTGAGATGGAGCTACACTTGCATGCAGAGGAGGAACTTCTTGTTCCCAAAGATGAGCCTCTAGATGTGGATTAGCCACAAGAGGAGATTCATGGATTGGAGGAGTCCACTCATGCAGAACCAAACATCAGAAAAGGCAGAAAGCATACCATAGAAGCTAAGAGACTGAAGCTTGATGTGGCACAGAATGTAGGAGTCCCTACATCGCAGCGCAGATAGAGACAATCACTTGACTGATTTACTAGATACATGGCTCTCATGAGCAAGTGTATAATGACAGATCAATCTTCTTTTGAAGAATCAGTCCAGGAGCCCACATGGGTAGATGGCATGGTGGAGGAGTATGACTCCATTGTCATAAACAATGCTTGGGGTATTTTTACAAGGCCGGTGGGTAAATCAGTGGTAGGATCAAGATGGATCTACAAGGTAAAGCAAGCTTTTGATGGGAGCGTCGAGAAGTATAAGGCAAGATTTTTTTCCTGGGGCTTCTCACAAATTGAGGGGATTGATTATGAAGAAACCTTTGCACCTGTTGCACGGTATTCTTCCATAAGGACCATCCTTGCTCTCTCAGTGCAGATGGGTTGGCACATTCATCAGATGGATGTGAAGACTGTGTTCCTTAATGGGATCATTGAGGAAGAAGTGTACATTGAGCAGCCTGAAGGATTCTAAATCTTCAGCAGCGAGTCGCATGTGTGCAGGCTCAAAAGAGCATTGTATGGGCTGAAGCAAGCACCATGTGCTTGGTATACAGGGATCGATAGCTATTTCACTAGACTTGGCTTCACTAAGAGTGAGGCAGATGCAAACCTGTACCAAATTTTGGTGGAGGGTAAGATTTTAATCATTGTTATTTATGTTGATGATTCAATACTAACGGGTGATGAGCAGTTGATACACTCATGCAAGGTAGATCTTCCAAAGGAGTTTGAGATGAAGGATTTGGGCCTCCTTCATTATTTCCTTGGATTGGAAATATGGCAGTGGGAAGGTGAAATGTTTGTGTCTCAAGGCAAGTATGCTCGGGAGATACTTGAGAAGTTTCACATGCAAGGCTGCAAGCCTATTGACACTCCTCTTCCAGGAAAATGGAGGAAAGAGGATGCTACATCGGCAGAGGTAGTGGATGCCACTGTTTATCGACAGTTGGTAGGTTCGCTCATGTATTTAGTTAATACAAGATCGAACAAATGCTATGCGTTGAACTAGCTTTCACAAGCGATGGTTAAGCCTACCAAGCTCTTTTGGAAGGCAAGCAAGCATGTCCTGAGGTATCTTAAGGGCACATCTGAGTATGGATTATGGTACAGATAGACGGATGAGGTGAAGTTGCATGGTGTCACGGATGCAGATTGGGCAGGCAGCCCAATGGATAGAAATAACACATCAAGAGGGGTTTTCAGTACCAGATCTACAACAGTTTCTTGGTACAGTAGGAAACAAAGATCTGTGGCACTCAAATCAGTTGAAGTAGAATACATGGTAGTGAGTCAAGCTGCATGTGAGGCTATCTGGATGAGGAAGATCCTGCAACCATGTCTTACCATTTAGATCCTACAAGGATACATTGTGATAATCGAGTTGCATTAAACTCTCGATTAATCCGTGTTTCATGATATATCTAAATACATTGATATCCCAGATCATCATATCGTATATTGTGTGGCAATGTATGATCATGTTGCTTCAAGACATTCCTATGGAAGATCGTGGATGCGTACACTCGACGAAGGCGCCTACAGAGAAAATTCGAATACCATAGAGGCAAGGCTCTGGTGAAGGATAATCCCTATCTTGTTGAGAGGGAGTGTTGAGATTCAACAAGATGATGAAGCTTAGTGAAAATTAGTCACCTTCACTAAGTGGGCCCGCAGGCTATTTTTAGGTGTAAGTCTATTTTTAGACATGGTGATCATATTTCAGAAGTTGTGGGATGCTATTTGTGGATGGTTGGTCAAGTTGGAAAAATAGATTAAATTCTATTTCTAGAAGATTGGGAAAAGTCTATTTATAGATCATCGATCTAAAAATAGATGTGTCGATTATTATTATCCCTTAATAATAATCAGACTCTAAATACAAACTTATTCTCTTGGAGCACTTTATTTCAATATACAGATTTGGAAAATCAATGGGCTGAAGGAATTACACAATTCCTAAGGTTTATTGGTGGCTCATGCATGGAGGACTCAGTTAGAACTAAAGTGGCAAAGTTATGACAGAGTTGGAAGAATAGCTACAGGATTTGTTATTCAGTTTAACTCAGTTGAGATAGTTGTATCTAGTCTAGCTTAAAGATGCACTAGTGAGAGTTAAGTGAATTAATTAGTTAATTAATTCACAACTATTAACTCACTAACAACTGAATAGAAACAACAGTTAACTACAGTGCATGTCAGTTCCAGTGGAGACCCAGTAGAGAGGTAGGTGAAAGGGTGAGATGGACTATCCGTTGTGACTATAGTGATGCATTGATTACATCCCACACACATTAGAGTTTCCAATGAGGATTGTGCAGTCAAGGCAAGGCTAATTCAAATTCATTCAGGGGTATTCTTCAGTAGGGATTGCGCAGCATAGGCAGGCTATCAGGTTGCGCAGTATAGGCAGGTTATCAGGTGGCAAGAAATCATTGCATGGATTTGTAGATTTCTTCATGTTAGTGTGTGACAATTGTATTGTAATGAAAGCTTGATGTAATAAGCTTTGTATGAGATTTTTACATGATCTCCATGATACATAATATATGATAGTTGGGGTTTTTAGCTTCAGGCTTTCCCGTTAAACAATTGTGTTATGTGCGATTGTTTTTATTGCTTCATGTGTTTGCAATTGAGTTTTAAATTTCTGCAAAATATTAACAATGGAAGGATTATGTATTTAGCAAGAAGATAAATATTGTTAGATCAAGATAATATGGATATATACATGCATATGTTATATAATTTCTACATACTTAACCTTAATTGAATAATATATAATCATTCCCATATTTAAACAAGTTCATTTACAAAAACTATCTTATTTGACTAGCATAATCATAATAATACTAATTACTAAGTAAAAATGAAATTAATTGGTGCATACCACTTAAGGTAGACTAGATTCCACTCAACCTTTGAGCTCTTTCTCCACAGCTCCCCCCGAGCAGAGATCAAATCCTCCAGCAATAGACAACCCCTTGTCTATTTCGAATCTGCTTATTTAAGCGTGCTTTCCTCTCAGCCTGTTTCCTTAACTGCGTCTAGTTAATTCAGGATGTTCTCCTTTTTTGCTTAGGGTTTCTTTTTGTTTCTTCCACAAAAGTACTTTAAAACTAGATTTTCCTCTTTATATCTTTATTCCACCTCTTCCCAGTAACTTCCTTTTTACCGGGGCAGCTTTTTAGGTTTTTATCTCCAATCTAATTTTTAATGTTCAATTTATTTCCTCCAAGGATTTTTGATGAATTGGGGAAGTCTTATGAACGTTATCCATCCTCATGGATTTGGTTTTCACATCTTTAATCATAATCTAGTCTTTGCACAATTTAATTTTCATTTTATTTTATTAAATAAAAATAATAAAATAAATCCACACAGATGTTTTCCTTTGGGGCCCACTGTACACTTTAGGACTTGTTCAAATCTCTAATAAAAGCATAGAAATTGGGGACATTAATATTCCCCCTCTAAAACAAAACATCGTCCTCGGTGGTGTAAAGACAAAAAAATATCAAAGTCACTTTTAAAATAGTGATGGATATTTTTCCTTCATATATTCCTCTCGCTCCCAAGTAGCCTCTTCGGGTGAAAAGTGCCTCCACTGCACTTTCACCCTGGCCACTGTTCTGTTTCGGAGCTCAATTTCCTCTCGTGCCAAGATTCAAAGTGGCTCTGGAAGGAATTCCCCTTTTGGTTCCACCTGTATCAAATTCCAATCAATAACATGAATAGGATCATGCACATACTTTTTTAATAATAAAACATGAAAAATATCATGAACCTTAACGTGACTAGGTAAAGCCAACTTGTATGCAACTGGTCCCACTCTTTCCAGTACTTCAAAAGGTCCACAATAGCGTGGTGCTAGTTTTACAAAACTACCAGTGTACAAAGTACTTTTTTTGGGCTTAATCCTTAGGTAAACATGATCACCCACATTGAATTCTCTATGAATTCTCTTTTTATCTACATAACTTTTATGCTTGTTTTGTGGTGTTTTGATATTTTGCTGAATTTTTTTTATAGTTATTTCCATTTCCTGCAATGCATCAGGTCCAAGTATTAAATTATCCTCTGGTTGACTCCAAATTAGAGGTGTATGGCATTTTCTACCATGTAATTCTTTAAAAGGACTCATTTTGATTGAAGCTTGGTAGTTATTATTGTAGGAAAATTTTGCTAAATGTAGAAAGTCCTCCCATTTTGTTGGTTTGTCCATTATATACATTCCAAACATGTCTTCTAAAATATGGTTTGTTCTTTCAGTTTGGCCATCAGTTTGGGGATGGTAAGCAGTACTAAAGTTAAATTTGGTACCCATTCCCCCAAACAGACTCCTCCAAAAAGCTACAGTAAACTTTGCATCTCTATCTGATATGATCATTTTAGGAATACCATGCAATTTTACAATCTCTTTCATAAATACATTAGCTACTTGAGTTGTTCCAAAAGTAGATTGTACTGCTAAAAAGTGTGCAACCTTAATCAATGTATCAACTACTACCATGATAGAGTGATGTTGTTATTTAATTCTTGGTAAACCGGTGATAAAATCTATGGAAATTGTTTCCCATTTCCATTATGGAATGGGTAAAGGATTCAACAATCATGCTGGATGTTGATGCTCTACCTTTACCTGTTGAAATTCCAAACATATAGCTAAATAATTTTCCACATCCCTTTTTCATACCTGGCCAGAAAATGTTTTTCTTAAAGCTGAAATTAATTTATGATATCCTGGGTGTCCTGCATAGGGTCTTTTATGGTACTCATCTAAAATTTATCTTTTTAATGAGTCCACATTGGGGATGTATAATCTATCTTTATAACAAATCAATCCCCTCTAGTTTTGAGTATACCTCTTCATCTCTTGTCTCTGAAATTTTTCCTAAAGTTTTTCATATTTTGGGTCTTGTCTCATCACTTATTGTATCAATACTTCAATATCAAAGTTTGCACTACTTTCAACATTATGAACACTTTGACAAGCATTTCTACTTAATGCATCTGTAATCTTGTTTTCCTTCCCCTTGATATGCTTGATCTCCATGTCAAACTCACTAAGGAAGGACAATCATCTATCTTGTATAAAATTTAAATAAGGTTGTGTGAAGAAATACTTTAAACTGATGTGATCTGTCATCAATATAAATTTTTTCCCTAATAGATAATGTCTCCACATCTTCAAAGCATGTATTACAGCAGCTAACTCTAAGTCATAAACACTATAATTATGTTCATGTTTCTTGAGTTTCCTTGACTCATATGCTATGACTGAGTTTTCTTGTAATAACACTCCTCCTAATCTCTCTCCACAAGCATCTATACACACTACAAATTCCTGATTTGGATCAACAATCTTTAGAATATGTGCAGTTGTAAGTTTAAGTTTTAACTGTTCAAAACTATGTTGACACTTTTCTGTCCACTCAAACGTAACTATTTTCCTCTGTAAAGATGTAATAGCGTATGCTAAGGCTGAAAATCTCTCTAAAAATATCCTATAGTATCTAACAATCCCCATGAAAGATCTTACAGAGGAAACATCAGTAGGCACAGACCAATCCATTATAGCTTGTATCTTTTCTGGATCCACTGCTAATACTTTCTCTAAAATTATATGGCCCAAGTACTGAATTTTATCTTTGAAAAATTCACATTTACTAAATTTAGCATGCAACTTATGTTCTCTGAGTGTTTGTAAGACAATTATGAGATGTTCTTTATGTTTAGCTTCATTCTTAGAATATATCAGAATGTCATTAATAAATACTAGGACAAATTTGTCTAAATACTTATTTAAAACAATATTCATTAAGAACATAAAAGTATCAGGTGCATTACTCAACCCAAAAGGTAGGACCACAAATTCATAGTGTCCATATATTGTTCTGAATGCAGTTTTACTTATGTCTTCATCTTTAATTCTTAGTTGATGGTAGCTTGTCATAGATCAATTTTTGAAAAAACTGTGACTCCTCTAACTTGATCAAATAGATCATCTATCCTGGGCAGAGGATATCTATTCTTGATGGTCAGTTTATTCAATTGTCAATAATCTATGCACATTCTGAATGTGCCATCTTTATTTTTTATAGACAATACCAGTGCTCCCCATGGGGACACACTTGGTCTTATATAACATCTACCCAACAACTCTTGTAGTTGCATTTTCAACTCCATCAACTTTGGGGTACTCATTCTATATGGGGCTCTAGAGACTAGTGTAGCTCCTAGTACTAATTCAATTAAGAAATAAATTTATCTTTTAGGGGGCAGATGAGGAATTTCATCTGGGAACACATACTTGAACTCTCGGATGATTGGTAAGTTTTCCAAAAGATCATTTTCAGGTTGTTGTCCCAATTCCTCCACCTGTACTGCATACACTTGGCAATCTTTTCTTGTTGTTCTTTTCGATTGAAGTGCTGAAATTTTCCTCACATATATGTTTTTGGGTTTCCCTTTTACTATCACAGGTTTTCCCTCACCATCTATACAGTGTAATGTTTTTTCTAAACAATTTAACATAGCTTTTTGTTTTTCTAACCAGTCCATTCCTATCAACACATCATAGAAACCTACAGGTAAAATATTCAAATTCAATTCAATTTTGTACCCATTTAAATTTATAACTGTCTTGGGTAATTTATGGGTCACTTTTCTTTTTGTCCCGGTAGCTAATTGAACTAACCATGATTGCTAAAATTTCTCTGACTTTAATTTGCATTTTTCTACCATTTGAGGACGTATATAACTTAAAGATGTACTTGGATCTATCAAAATAGAAACATGTTATTCAACAATCATACCTTCTATTTCAACCATTTTGGATTGGTGTTCAACTTGAAATCTTCCAGGGCTGCACTGATTTTTGGGATGTTTCTTGCCACATCATTTACAGTAGTTTCCTCTCTCAGCACTTGTATGTTATTAATGTTTCTATGTGGACAATCTCTCAGCAGATGAGGTTATCCACACTACCAACACTTTAGAGGTTCCCTCATTTTAATAGTTCCTTCTCTCTTATTGTTTCCATCTATTTGTTTAGACCCTATTTGTGAATGGGATGGGTGATTCTCTCCCATTTTGGTAAAATTCTTCCTTTGGTTATTTCTCCGAAAGCTCTTTAAGTATGCTGGTTTTGTTCTTTTCCCACTAGAGTCACCATTTTCTTTGTTCTTCTAGCTTTTTTCTTGTTCATTTATGCCTTTGAACTACTGGTAACACGGTCTTGCCTTGTGCACCACTTCATCCATTGCCTTGGGATTATCAACTTCTATCTTATCCTTGTAAATAGTAGGTAGACAATTTAAAAAACGTTGTACCTTTGCCTTCTCTTCCCTTATATAAGGTACATAACGAAGCAGGTTGGTGAATTTGGTAACAAACTCATCAATGGTAAGTTGTCCCAGCCTAAGCTCATGAAACTCTTTGGCTTTATCATCATAATATCGTTCATTAAAATATATATGTTTAAATTTGATTTGGAAATCCTCCCAAGTAACAATTTTCTCATCTAACACATGCACCATTTTAGTTTCCTCCCACCACAAAGTAGCCTTCCATTGTAACTGTTAAATAGCCAGCCTGACTTTCAAGTTACTTTCATAATCATAAAATTGAATGTACTTTATCATGTTTAGAAGCCAAGATTTTGCATCTTCCTCCTTCTCTCTATCATAAGAGGGAGGTTTAATTTTTCAGAATTCACCCTTGTAATTCCTTGTTCCTCCTAGACTGTTGTCTAGAGGCTTCATCCTCCTCAGACTCTTCTGAGTGGTTTAATATTCCCTTTCTCTTTCTTCCATAACCTTCACCTTCGTGACTGTTTTGGGAGGTCAATTCTTTGATTAAAATTTCTTGCTTTTCGCTGGATAAAGATAGCCTTTCATTGTGGTTTTTCAGTTGCATCATCTCTCTCTCCATCCGATGCATCATAGCCTTCAATGGAGCATTAGAATCTGATGGATTTTCTTCACCACCCAGATCCACATACAAATCATCCCCTTCACTCATGGTCTGCATCTGTATGGTTCTGCACTGTTTCACTGTACATAAAAATAAGCATTAGTGAAAAATGAATTTAATAAACAATTTACAACAACATAATTTTTCTCTAGTGTGAGCACACATTATGGCCTAGTGTTTTAACATGGCCTCTGATACCATTTGTAACATCTCCATTTCGATTTCTATTTTTTTTATATTTTTCTAATCATAGTACTAACACTAATTTCCTCCTATGGACAGAATATTATTCGTCAGAATTTGACGTACTTCTGCCATCAATAAGTTACTTTACTGTATAGTTACATCTCTCAAGTTTACTCATATACTAGTGTTGACTGATACTTCCATATATAAATTTTCAATGAGAGGCTAAGTTTAGGAACTCATCACTAATTTAGTTTACATGTAATTGAGTAACCATAGTTACATTCCCCCTCTTAACTATAATCCACAATTTTCTTTACATGCTAATAAATTTAACCTTCTTTAACTCTAACTTCCTTTCCACCATATATATTATGTTTAACTTTGCCCTAAAAGTTATTTCCCATGTATATATATTCCCTAACACATATATATTTATTCACAGTCGCAATCACTATGGTATGGCTCTTTTATAAGTTTTATTAATCCTTATAAAGGTCTAGAACCCTTAAGACAATCCATTTAACACGATTTCACATTTCGTAGCATGAGTTTATACTATTCACCTTCCATGTCATTCCATCACTTTACCACGTTTATGTGACCCTTATTAATAGTCATCACCACATTATATGTGTTTATTTAAATATTTGGTTTTCTTAACTCATTTATCTCGTATAATATCTATGGATTAGTTTTTGATATTAAATGAGACTGGGTTTTCATGAGGTATCACTCATATGGCTATTGAAATGTGATGTTTGACTTAACTTGTCTTATCACATATGCAATCTCAGATATTAGAGGCTACACATCACTACTAATTAAATTTTTCGGCCCTATTGCATTTACTGTGATTAGATATATCTTAATTCTCCGTAGATGAGTTCACCCACCACTATAGAAGATTTTCATCGGGATTCTTGATAATTAATGAAGGGTACCAACCCATACGACTCTTGATTTAACCCGTTTATCTGCGGGAATTCTTTCGACCTCTGTCTAGTTTATACAATTCAGTTTTTAGTGGCACTTAGTATTTCAACTTTCCAGCCATCGATATGTTTTCGTAAGGAAAATTTTCTAAATATACGCAGAGATTGGATCTGCGTTTCCTACGCAAAGAATAATTTCACATTTTCAGCATTTCCCGCATAGGTAATGCTTATGAATCTTACCGTCCATTAATTTCTTCTACTCTGAGCTTTCCTTTATATTTAGTTCTAGAATTATATTGGAGGTTTAATGTATTTAACATTTCCCTTTCAGTTTGCGTCTTTCAAATTTTACCATTTGCTGCCATTACCTCTACTGGCATTTTAACCTAGATATTAATCTTACCTTTCGTATTTGGCTTTGATTTGCAGAGACACTTGCAACCCTTAACACACAACGTTGTTGCCACGTAGTTTTGGTTCAATGTCACTTCTCCCCACGAGAGTTTGATGAGTAAGTGAGTTAAACCGATGAATTATCAGCAATAATTTCCCCTTCGACGTTTACGAATTACCTTAGGAAAGCGGTTTAGTGGTTTATTGTCAATTGTTTCGTTTGTGTTTTAGTATTAAAACAATTCTAATATCAATTTTGGTTGCCCTTTACAGCTAACCTGAGAACGAGATGGATTTGCGATCTCTGTTTCTGCTCAGTTGAGTTTCACATTTTATTGATATTAATTTCTTTAGGTGTGTATCTACAATGTTGCTACTTCTGTCCACTGTGCATTTCTGTATATGTTCTGGTTGCATTCTTCTTGATGTGATTTCCATGAAACCTATGTATGAAACCTATGTAGATATCACTCATATCTCTTATTCGTTACCCTTTCCTATCATTACGTTGTGTAATACTCTGTGAGGAAAGATGGTTTTGTATTCACGAATGCCCAGTTCAGAGGTTTTGTGCTACGTCTATATTTCTGAGGTCTTATACCTCCTTTGCGAGGAGAGATGTTTTCTTTGTTTTCATAATTTCGCTTAAATTTTATTTGGAATGTATTCTTCAGAATAAGTTGAGGGTTTTCGAAATTCATTTCCGTCGCTCTCTTAACTATATTGTTTCAATACATTCTAAGGTTATAATCCTTACGAAATTTATGTTGAATTTTCCATATTTACTCCTCCGTTAGGAAATTATTATTCCTATAAAATTTTAACTGTGTTTTTGTCAGTATACTGGTCATCATTACTCATTATTAACTTGTACTGAATAATTGTTTACTGTAATAATTAATTTCCTTTAATTATTACAAGTTGGATGCCCCTTCTATGTTCACAAGGTAAAACTCTTATCTCTGTTTGAGTTTTAAAATCGATTATTACTTTTAATAACATGGACCCTAAATTAATTCGTAGTTTCCGTTTGATGCAGGTATTTTTCAACTCCTACTTGGCTTACATATTATTAAAATTCTTTCACAGTTAAGTCTAATTATGGACTCCTCCTCCTCAGGTTGGTCCAGAATTTTACTTTGGAGTTTTTTGACATGCAATCTCTGCATAAATTCCCAAGAAATTTTCCAGTTTATTTAAAAGGGACAGAGTTCTCTTGTTGTATAATTTAATTATACCTAGTTTGGGTTATGGATTGTGAATGATTAGGGTGTAAATCCTGCACCTACATAACTCCGTAATATTTCTAAAAAACCTTATTTCATCTCTAATGAATTTATGTTTATAACTCAGAAGTCCTGCTTTGCTTATAAACATAAATTCAAAGTTTATAGTAATTGCTAAGTTCCTCCTTGTAACTTGTTACTATGATAGTCTTATTGCTAGTAATTTATTTCTCAGATCTATTACTATTTACAATTCACTTGAATGGTTAAGTTTGATACACACTGTTATATCTATTTATTTTCCTTCTGCTTAATACATATTCCATTCATGAATGATTTTGTGCATTTATAGTACAACCTAGAAGATTTCTTGACTATAATATTTACATACTATTTGTCATACATATGTATTTCCTTTCTGTACTAGTTTCCTAATAGAAATTACTGATTTGAAACATAATATTATCACAAGAATATTATGTCGGAATAATTTTCTAAGAGTCACTTAACCTCAGATTTAAACCTTTAAGAAAGTTTAGACATTCTGAGAGTTGGTACTTCTTAGATTAATGTCTATGTAGCAATACAGAGACATATTATATTTATTATAGTTCAATGTACATGCCTCCCACATGATTTATACTTAACCTTAATTGCACAATATCTAATCATGCCCAGATTTAAACAAGTTCATTTACATAAACTATCTTAATTCACCAGCAAAATCATAACAATACTAATTACTAAGTAAAAATGAAATTAACTGGTGCATACCATTTAAGGTAGACTAGATTCCATCCAACCTTTGAGCTCTTTCTCCACAGCTCCCCCCGAGCAGAGATCAAATCCTTTAGCAATAGAAAACCCCTTGTCTATCCTAAATCTGCTTATTTAAGTCTGCTTTCCCCTCAGCCTGTTTCCTTAACTGCGTCCAGTTTGCCTAGGCTTTCCTTTTATTTCTTCCACAAAAGTACTTTAAAGCTAGCTTTTCCTCTTTCTAGTTTTATTCCACCTCTTCCCAGTAATTCCCTCTTTACTAGGTAGCTTTTTAGATTTTTATCTCCAATCTAATTTTTAATATTCAATTTATTTCCTCCAATATTTTTTGGAGAACTGGGGAAAGTCTTATGAACCTTATCCATCCTCATGGATCTGGTTTCCAGATCTCTAATCATAATCTAGTCTTTGCACAATTTAATTTCCATTTTATTTTATTAAATTAAAATAATAAAATAAATTCACACAGTTATTTTCCTTTGGAGTTCACTGTACCCTTTAGGACTTGTTCAAATGTCTAATAAAAGCATAGAAACTTGAGACATTACACACAATAACTATTTTTTATTATTTGAATAATTAAATTGTTCCTTTCACATGAACTATTTTTTATTATTTCAAATTAATGCTGATTAAAAATATGTTTTTATATAAAAAAACAAATCAATCATTTAAGTTTATTAACATATTTAAATTATATTAAAAAAAAAACAACGTGAGTTGAATGGATTTTTCTAGTCTTTTTTATTGGTAAGTTTTATGAAGGGTGCATTTGTCTATTAGGTTTCTACTCTCATGCAACATAGTGTTAAAAAAAAATACAAAGTTAATTGCAAGTCTTTTATTTTGTTAAATTTGGGGATTTATATATATTGTTTCTAGGAATATCTTTTAAAAAATCTCGTCCTATGAAATGAATCAAATATCATAGTGCATATTGTAGCTTCTCATTAGCTAAAAACACCTACATGTAAATTTCCTTTTCTTTATATAAAATAATGTCGAAAGCATGTTGTTCCAGATATGGTACCTTAAATTTTTTCGCTTGAAATATGTCGATCAAACACTGTGTTTAAGAATTAATATGCAAATTTCATACTCTATAAGGCCTTGCAAGGCCTTGCATGTCATATTACTTAGATATGTGACATATTACACTCTTGGATTCTTCAATTGTATAATCCATTTTGGAAAAATGCAGCGCTAGCTCCTAATTGTATATTTAGTTAATCATGAGTCGAAATAAACATAAATATCAATATATGCCATACAAAAATATTGCCACTTTTATTTTTTATCCATTAAAATATTAAAATTATTAAATCCTTTCTCAAAACTTAAGTAAGAGAAATTCTTATCGATTGTTCAAACTTTATTTTGAGTGCACAATATTAACTATATAGTTTGAGTGTATTTATATAATTTGAGTTTGTATGATGGTTAAGAGCATGTGTTTCTTTCTAAGAGATGACAGGTTCAAAAACCATAAGAAAGTAGAGTATGTATTTTTTAGTAGACTTAGCAATCAAATCAGTGTGCGGAAGTGGGTCTCTTGTCCCGCAAACAAAAAAGAATCATACACCAATTTGGTATTCAGCTTGACATAACCTTAAAATTGGATAATAATAATAATAATAATAATAATAATATACAATTTCATTGACATTTGAATCATGGCAATTGTGTTCTAATGCACATTAGTCAAAGAAGCGGTGAGATAGTTTGTAATAACCATATTAGTATAGGTTGTTTCGTTTAAGATAACAGTGACTAAGTCTCCATTTGAGAAATGGTTATCTTTGATTTCGATAAGGATGTATGATGTTAAATTATAATCAATACTTGTTTTTTATATCACGAAAGTATAGGCAATGTAGACCCGGGCATAAATAATTGGAATTTAAAGGTGGTTTCGTAGAGATGAGTAACTGCGGATTATAGCCATTAAATACGAAAGAGATCTAGCATGGTACTCCAAGTGAAACATACAACGACATTTGACAATAAAACAATAATTATAAAATAAAAATTTCGGCAAAATTTTAACAAAATTCGGCATGGAATTTTGTAAATCTAGATTATAGCTATCAAAATTCAAGATTTTGGGTGCCTTTGGTGTTTTTGATGGTGCTGAATCAATTTCCACCATCAAAAACATGATTCAAACACTGATACTACACTATTTTAAAAATAAATTCCCCGATTCAACCATTTTTCAATGTCCAAGTAATTCCTCAACCTCCGTAAACAACTCCAAATCAAACAAATTATAATCAATAGTCAACTCACAAATAAAATGTGTTATACTTGTAGCAAATAATAATTGATGCATTTTTTCTTTTTCTTTTGGATATAAAATAAAGTGAAATTATTCCATTGTGCAAAGTCCCACACTACAAATGAAGTTGGTCCTTCAACCTGGCTATATTATCTCATACAAATTTTACACAAGACCTAACATGTTGCTTATTCTTAAAAATATCGTATAGCTAAAATCATTGACGGTTTTTAAATGTTTGTGATTGAAACAACAATTATGTATGTTTTCCTAAAATTTTGTGATATATTTGAAGCAAGTTAATATTGTTGATTGACTAAATTTATTAATTTATTAAAAATAATTAATTATATTGTTTTTTTACAAAGTAATATTATAAAAAGGAGTGTCATAAACAATTTCTAAGGAGAAACTAGAATCGTTCGAATTAATAATAGGAATGTTATCTACATAGTTACCAATTCTAATTAATTTACTCGAAATGATTAGAGTAATTTCATATTTATTGTATCAAATTAAAAGATATACGGTAATCACGATAATAATATTCCCGGAATTAGGTACTTTACATGTAAGAGCGTGGGAGCAAGGACGATGTCAGTCCATTTGGCCACATGATTGGGGATGTGGCAACACCCCTTTTATTGTTTAAACATGAAGTGCAGTCACAACATTGGGCACACCTTTCATTTGTTGTTTGGAGTTCATTAAATGGATCACCACCCTTGCATTTCATCCATGCAACAAATCCATTTATTTTGGAGATGATTTTTGCACCTGTTCACCTAACATGTTTTTTTTGAGAAATTGGTCAAATGTTACAACCATTAATGAGGATTTTAAATGAAAATGTTTTAGTTACCACTCACATCACATTATACAACAAAATCAAACATAAGACTTTTTGGAAACATTGAGTGCTTCAAGTGGCTAAACTGGGGGTTCTTGAAATTTAAAACCATTTTTCTTGAAGGAGTTAGGTCCTTCATTGCTAGCTTGACCTTGCCCATTCCTACACACCATGCACAAAGTAGAGTATTCCTCCTTTGGTTATAGAGATCCTATACTTTCTTGGCTTTCCTAGATATTCTCGAAAAAAAATTCCAACTTATTAGCGAGCTTCGTTCCATGGTTTTGGCACTTTCCTTTCTCAACTTCAAATTGAAATTTGTGTCAGCCACTACAAAGAAATATATTTCTTTTCAAACCCGGATCAGGAGCTTCGATGTAGAGGGAAGCCATCTCAATAAAAAGCTAGCCACACCTTGTTGTAGGTCGATCATCCTCACCTCCTGGTTTATCTCTTTCTCTTATGCATTTAGGTGGCTCATTTTTGAGCTCCATCTTTGATGAGGTTTTGGGTTCTATTTATCCTCACTGCTAAGGACATATACCCTACCAATTGCATTTGAGAAAGATTTGAGAAACCCTAATATCCTCTCAGAACCTTTTCTAGAGTTCTTTCTCAACCTCAGACTCCACCCAACACTATTTACTCAGTGTAAGGACATCTACCCTACCCAATTTCATTTGAGAAACATTTGAGACACTCTAACAATCGCTAAGAACCTCTTCTAGCATTCTTTCTCAGCCTCATACTCCACTCAACAATATTTCTTTAGCATGAGAACATCTTCAAAAGTTCTTTCTTTTGACAATATTTCTTTTGAGAATGTTTATACCTTGAGTTACCTTCCAAGTCCTTTTAAAACCCAAGTTTAAAGACATATAATTAGAGTTGGTTATTGACATGTATCATCAACTAAATTTTACTAAATACAAATTTGAAAAAGGGAGATTAAGTTTGATTACAAAGTTTAAGGGGAAAAAATAATTAATGATAATGTTGTCCATTTAAATATCGTCACAAACTATATTGAGTTAAAATTTGATTTTTTTTTTGGATTTTTTAAATATAAAATGTATTTTTTTTATAAATTTTAATTATGCTTAAAGGAAGTTTCCAGCCCAGTTTGGAATAAATGTTGTAAGGTGATGACGTGTAAACATTTTGACTTGCTCAAATTACTTAAAAATAAAATAAAATAAAATAATTAATCAAATATTATAGGACTTGGAATTTCTGCAACTATATTTTTGGAAATATAATTCTCACTAATACTATACAAGCAACATTTTCAATTTGTTCATGATACTTTATGCATGTGTCTGTACAAAGCATCGCCATTTCATTCGACATGAAAACCCATGAGATTTCATTCTTCTTTCTAAAAAATGAAACATCCATTTAGGAATCATGGTGTCATGTTTTTATATAGGTTTATCCAAATTTTGAAAAAAATGGAAATATGAGTAGCTCTTTTTTTAAACAATTTTTCCTTGTGGGAGAGAAATGGAAATTTGTAACCTATTTTTTTTTCAATTTATTTTAGTTTTTACCATATTTTGAAGAAGTGGAAACATTTAGGTAGATGTTTTAAATAATTTATTTAGGTAAAAAGTGGAGTTGTATAATTCTCTTTAGGAGTCACTTTACAGAATTTATTTTGGTTATTACAGTAATTTTGTTTAAAATGAGATTAAATGTTTTATTATTAGATTATAGTTTGAAAAATTACCATTTTTTATAATTTAAATTTTATGGTTAACTGTAGAGATAAGTGTAAAGATAAATACAATAATTAAAAAAAAAAACCTTAAAAATTTAACTATTTAAATTTATCTCCTTTTTTGAGTGTTTTTTTAATATTGTTTAGAGTAATTAAGTTGTTCCTCGCACACTACCTATTTTTATCATTTGAGTAATTAAGTTGTTCCTCTCACATAAACTAATTTTTATTTATTTTTATTGTTTCAAATTAATGCTGATTAAAAATACCTTTTTATATAAAGAAACAAATCAATCATTTAAATGTATTAACATATTTAAATTATATTAATAAAAATTATATTTTTTTAAATTATTTATAACCTTCATATGATTTGTTTTAACATATAGTATTATTAAAATTTACTAAGTATTTAATTTAGTTTATATAATTACATTATCTTAAATAATTTCTTTTATTAAATTACTTTATATAACCAAAGCTAATTATATAAAAAAAGCTAATTAATAGCCAATCCCTACCTTTTAGTTTAAATATAAGTAAAGTAAAATAAAAAAACAATAAAAACATAAAATAAATATATAGATCAAATGTATTTAAAAATGTAACCATTCATATACATGAATTAGGAAAATATGCATTTATTTAATTAAATATGGAGGATATTCATAAAGATGAACTACAAAATTGAAAGTCTCGACTTGATGGAGAACTTTAACTCTTTGGTGAGAAATTAGAGAGGTGTTGTATTTTTTTCAATGTTTTGAATTTTTATTAAAATTTGGTAATATATTGTTTCATGAAATTGTGGTTTTATCATTTATAATATATTTTTTATATTTATATAAATTTAATAGATTTTTTAAAAGTTAGTTTTAAATAATAACTTTGGTTTGAAAAAATGAATTAAAAATTAATAAAAGTAAGTTATAGTGAGTGGTTAAGATGGAGGATTGTATAATTATTTCAAATTAAGTGAATCACACAGATGAACATAATCTATATTATATTTATTTTATTTTCATGTGTATTCTCATTTTAATGTAAATTGTGACAAATTTTTATTAAAATATAAACAATTTATTAGACCAAAATAATAAACCCTTTGCAAATTAAAAAAAAATCAATACAAGTTAAAGTCAATTAACACTTACTTTTTAAAGACCTGTCCACTTCCTTTCCATATTTCTAACTAACTGAGGAGTCAAACATTTCTAAATTTTTAAAACATTAATACAACGTAATTCCATTAACACTTACTTTTTAAAGACCTCTCCACTTCCTTTCCAAATTTCTAACTTTGGAGTCAAACACACTAAACTTGATAATCATTTGGAAAACCTTCTTCAATGTCAGGTTTTCGATGAGTTATGACCTGAAGATATAAGATATTGGTATGTTAGATGTTGTTAACATGTAAACCACTTTTGTCTTTTTCTTGAGGTATGAATGAGCGGTGCATGGTTTCTATCTTTGTTTACATTCCCACTAGACACTTGTGCATCAAATTTTCACATTATGATGAGATGTATCATGCATTTTTTCCACTCTCATTAGTGGCTATAAAATGGATATCATAATTTATTGTCAATGACTTATCTGTTTGCATCGTGTGGGTAGATGGTTACGATTGAATCCATTTTTCGTGTAAAGACGTGAGTCGAATGAATTTTTTTTATAGCGTTTTTTTTATTGGTAGGTTTTATGAAGGGCGCATCCGTCTATTAGGTTTTTACTCTCATGGGCGCAAGAATGAAGGTTTATAGTTGGACATTAACCAACACCATAAGGCATGGAATATAGAGTTACACTCGCTACAACTCATCCTAGAAAGAGAAAAAGAAAGGGCTAACAACCCTCAATCAGGGTGCCACGAGGAAACGAATGGACAACGACCGGTGCCATGCGGAGGTACACACCTAACCATCCATCAGGGATAATCATTAATGAAATTTTGCACGCCTGTACCTGGCACGATTGACCATAATGGAAACTAATAAAAACGTAGGAGGCCAGCAAAGCATGCCAGAGAAGAATGGGAAAAATACGTCGGTTGTGAAGAGGGGTAATTCATAAAACACAATTGCAGAGAGTGAATGTTAACGGAAGATAGTTTGAAGATCAGGTCGAAGAAGTGGAGGAAGTTCTGCAGAAACGTCGACGTTAGGTTAATTGGTATGTAATGGCTCTTGTTACCCTGGTATCTCAATTCCTTGTTCCAGTTCTAAACAATGAAGGCGAAGGTGATGGTTGCAATGAAATATATGCACTGTTTTGTTTCTCTAATGGGATATCTTACCAGTTTGGTATGGTCTTCTGTTCTTCTGTTTTTAAAGTAATTGAAGGGTTGGTCATTGATGTTTGCATGCTGCCCCTCATAAATCTTGTCCTAGATATCAAACCCTGGTTTAGAAGCCCATCTACAGAAAATTATCTGTTTTGTGCCCAGCTACAAACCCAAGTTAAAACCGGAAGGTATCTCTGCACAAGTTTAAAGCCTGGTATTGTGGTTAAGTCGTATGGTATGAGTTTATATTTACTTTTCTTGTACTGCATGAAGAGTCATTCTATATGGTCGGCTTCCTAGGATACCATCAATGAAAAGTGTCATCAGGTTTATGAGCAGGCTTGCATGTTTAGTAATGACAGTTTACAAACCCTCCGCATGCCTACGCAGTGTAAATTTAAAGTCTTCCCTCAATTTTAGTGTTGGCCCAGTTGTTATCTGTGTTACCCAAGCCGTAAATGGTTTTCAATAAGAGGCCTCTGCTGTAAAGTAAACATGCAATCTCCTTTCTACAAGATGGTCTATGTAGTGAAAATTCTTACCATACATACTGTTGTTTGCACAGCAATGAATGAGGCTCCACCTGTTTATATCAGAGTAGATGGTTCCACCAACGCTCACTAGAATTATATTATTGATTTTACTCTACCATATACAGGATTATCTTACACTTTTACAGGGGGGTCTTTCTGTTAATCTATCATGGAAAAAGGACAATTCGGGAAACAAAAAGGAACGGGAAAAGGAAAGCAGAAGCAAACAATTCAGAATGAGGGTCCAAGCAAGCGAGAAAGGAAAACTAATAAAGCAGATATGGAAAATATATTCGATCTTTATGAAGCTGGCAACCCATCTCAAATTTGCAATATCATTCATGGATGGGAAAGAGAGAGAAACTACTATGATGAAGACATCAAACAGCAGGAGGTAATCATGGACTTCCTCTGTGACCCAGGGAATACAAGAGGAAGGGTATCTCTGTTCCATCAATTTGTTAACACTTATTGGAAACTCAAATGTGTCTTGGCGAAGGCTGTGACAAGCATGCAGGAAATGGAAGGAAACCCAGCAGTAGTTTCAGAATTGTAGCAGATTAAATAGGAAATTCGAGCAATTGCCATGTCTTTGTATCATGTTGCGGCAAGAATCAAGAGGATTGAACTTCAAATTCAAGGAATGTAGCAAGTAGAGATGTTGGGATCTACTACAAAAGACTCGGCTCCAATTGACTCTTCTGATGGGTGATATTTTCTTTTTATAGTTTTAAATGATTTTTGCGGCAAGCTTTTATAGATTTTGTTTAAACTGTAACTTTTATGGACATAGTAAAGTAGATATAGTGGCAAGTAGAAGGAAAAAATAATTCCAATACTGGATGGCTTTTAATTCACTCAGGTGGCCAACATACCTGGTTTTCTTCGGGTAGGTTGAGGCTACTACATGCATCAGTATTTGTATAGCAACCTGCTTTTTGATAAATATAAAATAGAAAGGCTCTACGAAATTCACAAAAAAAAATACAAAGTTAACAGCAAGTCTTTTATTATGCTAAATTTGGATATATATATTGTTTCTAGGAATATCTTTTAAAAAATCTCGTCCCATAAAATGACTCAAACTCATAGTATATGTTATAGCTTCTCATTAGCTAAATACACGTATATGTACATTTAATTTCTTTATAGAATACTATCGAAAGCATGTTGAAAGCATGTCGTTCCAGCTATGGCACCTTAAATTTTGTCTCTTGAAATATGTCGATCAAATACTATGTTTAATAATTAATATGTAAATTTCATACTCTATAAGGATTATCTTGTCATATTACTTAGATATGTGATATATTTTTGGGTTGTCTGATTAGAAAAATAAACAAGGGCGTATCCTATACCAATTTGGTGTCTGGCTTGACGTGACATTAAAATTTGATAATAATAATAATGCAATTTCATTGACAAATATGTTCTAGTTGTTGTGCAATGGTTCTAATTTTCCTGATAAAATATATTTATTTCCAACTATAATCATCACAACAGTGAAAGAAGCAGTGGGATAGTTTGTAATAACCAGATTAGTATAGGTTGTTATGTTAATGGAACATGTAAATCTCATTTCTGATAACAATGACTAAGTCTGGATTTGAGAAATGGTTATATTTGATTTCAATAAGGATTTATGATGTTAAAGTATAATCAATACTTTTTGTTTATATCAGGAAAGTATATGCAATGTAGACCCAGGCATAAATAACTAGAATTTAAATGTGGTTTCGTAGAGATGAGTAATCGCTGATTATAGCCATTAAATATGAAAGAGAGCTAGCATGGTACTCCAAGTGAAAATATACGACGACTTCTTACAATAAAAAAAAATGATTTTAAAATAAAATTGAAACCCTTAAGCCAATTAAAGTTCAAATAAATTAAATTAAAAAATAAAAATAAAGTTCAAATAAATTAAATTAAAAAAATAAAAATAAACATGGTTGTATAAGGTTAACTTTGTCCATCAACATTTGATTTTTATTCAAACAGAGGATAATTGATGGTCAAATCACAAATCAAATAGTGTATACCTACCTTGTGGTAGGGATAATAATACTTGATGCAATTTTATAATAAAAAATCAAACAGGGTATAATTGATGGTCAACCCACAAATCAAAAACGTTATAACTTATACCTGCCTTGTGGCAGGGATAATAATACTTGATGCATTTTTTTTCTTTCAGAGATATAAAATAAAGTGAAGTTATTCTAATGTGCAAAGTCCCACACTACAAATTGGGTTGGTCATTCAATCTGGCTGTATTATCTGCTGAAAATTTTACACAAGACTTAACACATTTCTTATTCTTAAAAATATCTTATAGCTAAAATCACTGACTGCTTTTAAATGTTTGTGATTGAAACAACAATTTTGTATTTTTTCCTGAAATTTTGTGATATATTTTACACAAGTTAATTTTTTTGATTGACCCGGGATTGATCAGGAGATCATGTCCAAGTGTAAAAAATGCTAAAAGATGGAAATGCTCAAAAATGGTTGCAATCTAAACAACCGGAAAGGTCTCATCGCTACGATTCTGACGCCATGAACGAGACTCAAATCCAATGTCGTATGAGAAATTTATGAAGGTTTGAAGTCTCCAGTAAACTCCATTTTTCAGTTGACCAAAGTTGACTTTTCTGAATTTGAAAAAATAAAAAATAAAAGAATGTTCTAAGGAATATTTCAGGAATATTCCCTGGAATATTCCACACGGACGAAATTTTAGTCAATTTTGGCTTTCTTCAGCATTCTGGAGTGTTTGGGATAGGTTGTAGAGCGAACAGAGGTGTTATTCATCCATTTTTTATTCAGGGAAGAGGAAAGAGCCACCAAGGCCATTAGGGAGATGGAGATGTATTGGGTTGTACTTCACTGCTTGAGGTGAAAAAAAAGCCATTTTTAGCTTATTTCTGTTTTCTGAAGTCAAATTCACAGCTTGTTTTTCCTGTTTATGCATATTTCTCACTGTGTAACCATTTTGAGAAAATTAATAGAGCAAGGGCATACCATTGGGGAGCCTTGGACTGACAGATGTAGCCCAGGAGGGGTGAACTGCCTCATCAGTTTGTTGTGTTATGCTATGGTGAATTTTTCTTGTTGTTTATTTCTATCATGATGTATTAAACAGTAAATTTAAATAACAAAACATCACACATAAAACTCAGAAACATTGCCAAAAATACTTTTTTTAACTTTCCATTCATGGAGAACACTTTGCACATTAATTTAAATGGAAATGGATACTTTTCATAGCAGTACAAATAGTTTCATTTTCAGATCAGATGGTATCAGAGCTCAGGATTTGAGCATTATAAGCTCGATTTTTACTTTGCATTTGTTCTTGTGCAAAGATATAGTTGACTGTTTGCAAGTTTTGATGCTTACTAGGCTAAAACTCAAGAGAGGTGAAGGACACTTGGTTAGTGCACAAAGTAATCCTCAACCAAGGAGGGCCAGAGAGCCATTGTCTCCACCATCTATTACACCCCTAAGACCTACTGAAGAAGCCTTAAGCATGTCTTAAAGAGAAGGAGAAGCGTCTGAAGACATTGGTCCCAAAGAAGAGGAACGGGTGTTCCGAAAGGCTTTCTTCGACATGACGGAGATGGTGAGGATACTCTACCAAGAAAGGAATGATAGGCTTGTAGGAGAAGGGCCTAGACACCAGAAAGAATGAGAGGGTTCTTCAGGAGGAAAGAAAGTGATGAAAAGCCAAGGAAAGGACATGGAGGTAATGGTGATCGACCATCCCCATATACATCCTCTTCCTCTACATCATCATCCTCTAGTTCGGTGAATCAATCTCAGAAGTCTAAAACCACTGGTAAAAGTCCATTTTTAAATCTTGATGTTAAATTTGAGTTGTCTATGTTTAATGGTGAGGTCAATGCAGAGAAACTTGACAATTGGATAAGACAGTTGGAAGTTTATTTGAGGATACAAAACCTTCATGAAGACAACACCAAGATTCAGTTAGCCTCTTTGAGAATGGAAGGAAAAGCATTGGCATGGTGGGAAGCCAAGACCAAGGATGAAATTAAAAAACATGGTAAGATCACTTTATCATGGGCTGAATTTATTTCCGCAATTAAACATCAATTTTATCCATTAGCTCATTTACAAAAGGCTATCATGAATTGGCAAAGCTTTAGACAACTTAAGGGACAAAGTGTTCAAGATTACACCCAAGAGTTTAGACGAAGGGCTTTATTACTTGGAATTTATTTTCATAGCCAAGAGACTTTGCTGAAATATATAGGTGGTTTACATAGCTATCTTATACATACTATCCTAATGTTCAATCCTACTAGTGTAGACGAGGTTTTTGTCCAAGCCACGCATTTAGAGGCTAGAGGTAAACAATATTTTGATGGGAATGAGGATAGTGAATTTAAAAGCAAAGGAAGAAAAAGAAATGCAAACTCTAGGAAAGAAAAAGGAAAGTTCTTTTGTAAAAACTGTTCCAAAACAAGCCACGGTGAAGACCATTTCTAGAAACTTCATCCGGAGTTGAAGCCAGAAAAATTTAAAACCAAAGATAAGGCCAAAGAAAAGGGAAAAACGGTTGCAATAGTTGAACAAGACTTAGGGTCTGAATCAGGAGATGAAACTAAAAGCATATCCATGGTACTAAAGAACATAAAGGGGAAAGAGATTGTAAAGGAAACAAATCCCAGTTCTAGCACTTTAAACTGTCACATAGAAGCTCCAAATGAAGAGCAGAGGATAGAGATGTTTCATGTGAGGATAATTTCAAAACACAAAAAGATAGACACACTATTTGACAGTGGGTCTCAAGCAAACCTCATCTCAAAAGACTTATTCAAGAAGCTGAAACTTGAAACCATTCCACATCCAAAGCCATATCCACTTGGATGGATTTGCAAGGAAGCTAATTTACAAGTTTCAAGGAAGTGCATGTTGCGCTTCGCCATAACAGCTCATTATGTTGACTTGGTTGAATTAGACGTGGTACCACTTGAAATTACAAGTGTGGTGTTGGGTATTCCATACTTATATGATAGGAAAGCGATCTTCCATCGCCATGAGAACAAGTATCATCTGTTTAAGGATGGTAAGGAGTTTATTGTGAGAGCACATAGGAAGAAGCTAGAATCTTCTTTAGTGAATGCAGGGCAATTGAAAAGGCTTGTCAATGCAAGTCAAAATTTGACTTTTTTGATGATTAAGAAAAAATATTTTGTAAATAATCCTTTTCATGTTATTTCTAATTTAAATGATGATATGTTTCAGTCTGAAAGCAGGTCGTCTTTGGAAGAAGATGACAAGATGTTGCAGAAAGTGTCTTTGGTGTCAATTGATGCAGAGAACAAAGTGTCGGTGCAAAGTGGTGCAAGAATCCAAGAAAGGGAAAAGCATGCAAGCAAAGAGGGCACAAAGTTTAGCATGGATCAATGCTGGTTTTAGAATGGCAGATTGGTATGGCGAGAAAACTTGGTCGGGAATCGACACAAGTACATGGCTCATTCGGCAAAAATTCGCCATAAGGACAGTTGGCAAGGTGAATCTTATTATCAGTTTCCGTTGAAGGTAGACCATTGTAGGAACATTATGATTTCTGCAAATTTTAGTTATTGTTCTGCAAATTTCAGAGATTTGCATGATGACACAGTCAAGGTTAGCAACAGTCGGTCAGCAGATTCAAGGAAGAATTTATCTTTTTATGAGAAGCTCAATTTGATGAAGTCAGGAATATTTCAGTGGTTCAAGGTTGGAAGAATGGAGAATCAGTCTCCTCATCTTCAGTTTCTGTAATTCAAAGAGCTTTTGGGGTCCAAAAGCTTCCCATTGGGGAGGTGTGATCACGAGATCATGTCCAAGTGTAAAAAATGCTCAAAAATGGAAATGCTCAGAAATGGTTGTAGTCTAAACGACCGGAAAGGTCTCGTCGCTGTGATTCTGGCGCCGTGAACGGGACTCAAATCCGATGTCGTATGGGAAATTTATGAAGGTTTGAAGTCTCCAGTAAACTCCATTTTTTAGTTGACCAAAGTTGACTTTTATGAATTTGAAAAAATAAAAATAAAAAAGAATATTCCAAGGAATATTCCCCAAAATATTCCCTGGAATATTCCACAAGGATGAAATTTTAGTCAATTTTGGCTTTCTTCAACATTCTGGAGTGTTTGGGATAGGTTGCAAAGCGAACAGAGGTGTTCTTCAACCATTTTTGCTTCAGGGAAGAGGAAAGAGCCACTAGGGCCATCAGGGAGATGGAGCTGTATTGGGTTGTACTTCACTGTTTGAGGTGAAACAAAAGCCATTTTTAGCTTATTTCTATCTTCTAAAGTAAAATTCACAACTTGTTTTTCCTGTTGAGGCATATTTCTCATTGTGTAACCATTTTGAGCAAATTAATAGAGCAAGGACATACCATTGGGGAGCCTTGGACCGGCAGATGTAGCCCAGGAGGGGTGAACTGCCTCATCAGTTTGTTGTGTTATGCTATGGTGAATTTTTCTTGCTATGTATTTCTGTTGTGATGTATTAAACAATAAATTTAAATAACAAAACATCACACATCAAACTCAGAAACATTGCTAAAAATACTTTGTTTAACTTTCCAATCATGGAGAACACTTTGCACATTAAATTAAATGGAAATGGATACTTTGCATAGCAGTACAAATAGTTTCATTTTCAGATCATGGATGATGTATTTTATATGCAAGAGTGTGCGAGAAAGGATGATATCATCCCATCTGGCCACATGACTGGGAATGTGGTAACACCCCCTTTTATTGTTTAAACTTGAAGTGTCGTCCCAACATTGAGAACACCCTTAGTTTGTTGTCTAGATTTCATTAAATGGATCACCACCCTTGCACTTTAGCCATGCAACAAACCCATTCACTTGGCAGATGATCTTTTCTCCTCCTCACCTAACATGTGTTCCTTGTGTAATTGGTTGAATGTTACAACCATTAATGAGGAGTTTAAATGAAAATGTTTTAGTTACCACTCCCATCACATATGACAACAAAATCAAACATAAGGCTCTTTGGAAATGTTGGGTGCTGCAAGTGGCTAAATTTTGGGTTCTTGAAATTTAGAACCATTTCTCTTGAAGGAGTTAGGTCCTTCATTGCTAGCTCGACCTTTCCCATTCCTACACACCATGCACAAAGTAGATTATTCCTCCTTTGGTTATATATATCCCATACTTTCTTTCCTTTCATAAATATTCTCAGAAATAAATTATAGCTCATTAGTGAGTTTTGTTCCATGGTTTTGGCACTTTCCTTTCTCAACCTAAAATTGCAATTTGTGTTAGCCACTAGAAGTCGTTATCCGATAAAGAAATATATTTCTTTTAAACCTGGATCGGGAGCTTTGATGTATAGGGAAGCCATCTCGATAGCAAGCTAGCCACACCTTGTTGTAGGTCGATCATCCTCACCCCCTTGTTTATCTCTTTCTCTTATGCATTTAGGTGGCTCATTTTTGAACTCCATCTTTGCTAAGGTTTTGGGTTCCATTTATTTCTTGTCAATTTATATTCCCTTAAAACTCTGTTACACCTCATTATTTATTGGCACTATAATTGGGCACATTATCACACTAAACCCATCCTTTCTTATAAAATTTTCTTCTTGTTGGGTCATCTCTTGATTTCTCCCCTTGTCCTACACACTATTCCATGCACATTTTCCTATGGAAACCTCAACCCTTGTTCACCCTGTCTCTTCCTAAATACTCTTGTCCTTTCTCTTAGGTCCACCCTTCCTCCTCATGTAGCCAACATGCCCTATCAAAGATCTCGTGTCAATTAGGAGGCAGTGTACTTTGAAGAGCACATAATTTGGGGCAACACATGGGCTCAACTTAGAGATAAATGCTTGACATCATGTTTTTTGGATCTCACCTTACCTCTTATTCAAGAAGAACTCTGAGAGTCCCAAAGGGACATAACTAACCAAGAGTATCTTCTCTCAAACAAAAAGGTACTGAAATATATGGTCGATTGGGTACTTGATGTAGGTCACAATTGTGGAAAATATAATCAATACATATCCATAATTGACCTTTATTGACACATGAAGTATTTACTAGGAAAAGTATTATTAGATAGGAAATAAGACAAGGAGGACCTCATCCTCTCCATGAAACACCTACATCGACACAGGATGGACCTACATCATTGATTGGAGTGCATTAAAAATCACTTTGGTACCCCCCATCCTATTGCTTTCTCACCGAGTAGCAACAAGAAGTCATTCTAGGTTGCAACAACTAAATTAGATCCATCCTCTTAGCTTATTTATTCTTATTATGTTTTCATTTTATTAGTTATTTGAATCTTTGTCTTCCTCTCAAGACCTCAAAGGGGTGAGTTTAAGCATATATTTATTTTTTTATTTTAAATATGTAAGTGTTTCTTGTCATTTTCCTCTCTTAAAAGAGTACATTTTTGGACATGGTCAGGTTTCCTTAGCGACTCACCAATCTGAAACATCCAACACTCTCATGTAAAAACTTGATTAGAAGGTAATAAAGTTATTTATTCCACAAAAAATGTGGATAATAATATTAATATCATTAATCAATATTGATCATATTAATTTTTATTTTGTAGGTATAAGCTATATTGTTTGATATTGATGATGGGTAGGTTGTCACTCAACGCTTTGGATGTTTCTAAATTTTTCATATAATTAATTTTAAAAAAAATAACTAATATGATGACTAAATGTGAAAACCTTCACATTAATAGGGGAATTTTAGGAAAAAACTCGTGGCATTGCCATGGGTTGCCCCCTTTCCCACATAGTGCCTAATATGTTCATGGAGGACTTCGAATCCAAGGCCTTGTCCTCAACTCTATTCCAACCTAAACTTTGTAGAATGTTTGCGGATGACACTTGTGTCATATCGTCTCCTGGTTGGGAGAAGTTGGAGCTCTTCTTCCACCATATTAACAGTCAATATAGTTCCATAAAGTTTACTATGGAATGTGAAATTGATGGCAGACTACCTTTCCTTGATGTTCTTATTTCAAAAAGAGATGATGGTTCTTTATCCCACTAGGTTTTTTTGGAAGAAAAATCATATTGAAAAATATCTTCATTCTAATTTGCATCATTTCCCTACTCAAAATCTAGGTGTTCGCAACACCTTAGCCACTTGGGTGTTATGAGTTTTTCATGAAAACCACCTTACTGATGAGAAAAATCATATCCTTAATGTTTTTAATAAGAATGGTTATAGTAGGTACCAATGTCTTAAAGATTTCCTAAAGGATGAAAAATGTCCTAGAATTAAAAAATATTCTAAATATCAGTTTTTAGGGGTGCATCTTCTATTTATCTAAGGGACCATGGAAAATATTGCAAGGATCCTAAAAAATCATAAGGTTCCTTCGACATTTAGGCCCCTAAATATTGTTAAGTAAGATCAGTGAAGGACCATTTGAACCCTAAATATGGGGAAGGTGTTTACCTCATCCCATGCTCCTTTAGGACTTCATACATTGGTGAAACTGGCTGCTCAATTAATCAAATGATTCATAAGCACGCACCCAACATAAAACATGGAAGGTCCCACTCCTCCCCTTTCATGACCGTAAGTTTAGGAGGGACTGGGAAATTGAAAGAATGCTTATCAATATGAATCGAGACGATGGTTGGAGTATTAACAAGTATTGGAACCATGCATTTTCTTTATAAGTTTTAAAAATGTATTTATTATTATTATTATTATTATTATTAAGCTTGGAAGGACTAAATATTCATCATTTCCAATATATAACCATTACCAGGGGCGAAATTGAACTGTTGACTTCACATCAAGGATTGCCTCAACAAGGAACCCGATCACCGTCTATCCAAGACCTCGTGGATATTATTTTTATTATTACTATTATTCTTTCAGAATTTTTAGTATTATTTTATTATATGTGTGTGTGTGTGTGTTATTATTTATTTATTTTATTAGTTTTTTTGTTTGGAAAAATTAAGTTTGGCCATATTAGTTAATCTTTATTATTTCTATAGGACCTTTCTTTTTATTTAAATAATAATAATAATAATAATAATAATAATAAAATCAATTTAATTCATTATTTTTATTTATTTTATTTTATTTTTAATTTATTTATTTATGCATTTATTTATTTTCTTATTATTATTTATTTTATTTATTAGTTTTATTGTTTGAATAACTAAGTTTGATCTATTATTATTTAATTTTAGTTATTTCTATAGGACCTTTATTTAGAGCTATTTTCCAATCGTTACTTTATTTATATTAAAAATTTGTTTTTTAATAAATAATAATTCTTTAGTCAAAACTAGTTGTTATATTCGAACGGCGAGAAAATATCTCTCTACATCTATTTAATTTGATGCTAATATTTGGTTCTTCATCTTGTAGTGAAGATGAACCACACTAGATGGTTCAAAACGTGTCAATTTTTTTTTCTTTGATGTGGTTATCACTGAAAGATTTCTTAGCATACAAGCATAAACAATTTTCTTAAAATATAGTATGATGACTATTTATATCGTTATAATATTTTTTTTAATAACAATAACTGACAATATTTATATTAATATTAATATACGTTCTTGGAGACATGGTATTACATTAACATTACAAAAATGAACTTATCTAGTAACATTAAGTGTGAAACTAATTAGCTTAAAAACATAAAGTCTCCAAAACAACTCTAATATATTAGTACATTTAAACTACATCGAATCAAAATAGGAGAAGGGGGGAGTTTATTTCCTTTTTTAGGCTCATCATTAGGAGAAGCATTCAAATCTAGAAAACATCCTATGGCTAGAAAAGATGAATAAATTGGAGAGGTCCCAACTTGAGTATGTTGGCCTCGAGAAAGTTAGAAGTTTAATAATTGTTAGCGAAGTGCTGCCAACTCATTCTCAAGATCCTACAATTTCACTATGTGTTTCACAAAGAATTTCATGGAAACAATCAAAATTGACGTGGCTTGGTTTTGGTGAAGCTAGAGATGCGGTAAATCCTACAAAAATTGTGCTATGACTTCTACCTAGTTTGATGTGGTGAATTTGTGACGGACAAGTTTCCACCTGCATATTTTTCCAACACCTGACATGAGCCCAACTAAAATTATTTCATGAATGGGACCTACTTTTATCCGAGGAAGAAAGGATGCAATGTCTTACCCCACTGGAATAGAGGTAAATTCCTCTTCCCTTGTTGGAACAACAAAATTCCCAACACCAAGAAAGAAATATTGGGAGGCTAGAGTCACATTTCCACCCAGACTTATAGGAGGAGAGAAACTGGAAGAGAAGGGACAAAAGGAGGTACAAGAAATACCAAATTTCCAAATTATAGTATGAAGAATAGTGAGGCCAATTGATGGATCTAGAATCAACACAACCCACATTGGAATTGAAAAATGATCCTTTACACACTAACACTTAAGGAAAAAATAAAATAAATATAGAGGGAATTCATGTCAATCTTGGCATGCTTCCAAAACCTACAAAATATGTTTTCATTTTCATTAAAACTAAGTAGTCCCGAATTAGAAAATTCTAAGGTGAAAAATGATACATGTAGACTATAGAAAATCTAGAAACAATGATTCCCTCATGTAATCCCTAATGAAAGGTAATCATCACCCTTGTAAAAAAAACGATATAAATTACAAAACTAGAAATTAAATAACATATATATGCTATAAATAAAAGTTGTCTTACTTTTAGAGGAAAATTACTAATAGATTGATCTGATTGATTACACAAGGAATTTTTCAAAGTAGAAATCTCTTGGATTGCAAAAAAAAACTCCCTTTCCCACCTTCTAACTTAACAAATTTACATTACCTCCTAGATTTGAAGCATAAATATGCTTGATTGGGGCATGGAATATTCGTGCCCAAAGACGGTGAAGGGTTGTAGGTTCATCACATTATATTGAAAACCAATCTCTCCCCCCCATCTTATTGAATGCAACATTAAAATATATGTCTTCCCCTCAATGAACCACAACTAACTCTTTGATATACACACAAGTATGAATCCAAATGAGTACCAAGTAATAATGAAGCTACATGGGAGACACATGGAAGAAGAGATGATCCAATGCCCTTGAATCCAACTTAACAACCAGATGAGATCCTTGCCGTGTGGACCCAATTCAAATTTTACTGTCAGGAGTCAAACAATCAAACTCCAAATTTGACCCTTTGTAGAGAGGGATGAAGTCATGTGATAAGAGAGTAAGATACTTCATCAATTATTGTTAATGACCCCCTATTAATATAATTACTTGATTTATTACACCTCAAACATTAAATACTTATAGAGTTAACATTTGAATTTAGAAGAGTGTTGTTACGCTTGTTGAAATTCAACAAGAAAATGAACCAGATACTAGTGTGGGATTCGAGGTCACACATGAGTGAGCAATTCAATGACACATTAGTGCTAATGTGGGTGACCGATTTTTAAATAAATTGGAAACTAAATTGTAATCTTATCTCATAACAACTTGTAATAGTTAACTATGTGTGATAGACTTAGTTAGCTCAATAATTTCGAGTTGAGGGTCAATGGATAAGCATGTAGAGTGATTCTATTATTTACAGGGTCAGTTGCAGTTGTAGCACTAGTATGGTGTGAGTGCAATCACTTAACTCAAATTAATTGAGTTAAAATCAATTTAACTAGTTCTAACTGAATGATGAGCTAGTGGAAGATCAAGTGAATTAAAATATATTTAATTCACAAGTAGTGATCTACCAAGTAACTAATGACTCACTTTTAATAGCTACATGCATGTCAATTCTAATGACGACCCAGTTGAGACAATGGTTAAAGGCAAGTAAACTATTAGTTTTATTATTAGCGAATCGCCTGAGTGAAATTATAAAGCTATAGGAATCCCATGATGGTTTGCACAGTAAAGGAAGGTTGGAATTCCTATTTAATAGGAATTATTTTTCCTAGGGATTGTGTGAGCAAGGCAGGCTGAAGGTGGGTAGGAAATTGGCTATGTATTGGTCCAATTTTTCCTAGATCAGTGTGAGACAATTGGTAGAGTGTATGAGGTTGTGGTGAGCACACATACATTGTATTTTTTCATGATTACTTGGTTGATTATACAACAAATATGGAGGGGTTTTGAGCAGTTTATTTCCCCAGCAAAATCTTGTGTTGTACGATTTCTTTACTTCTTTATGTTACTTTCATGTGATTGAGTGATCGTGATTTATATTACGAAAATATTGTAGAAGCATTAAATATCTTGTTTTAGTGCATTACATAATAGGGTTGAATCCATTGGTTTAATTTATACATGGTATCAGAGCGCCATGAATCAAAATAGTGGAGAAGAGATTGAGTTTGTGTTGAACAATATTTAAATTTTCAGATACTTTCTTTGGAGCTAGAAGTGAATCAAGATGTCTTTGAATGGATTGAGACTTGAATAGGCACTCAAGGGTAGTTCAAATTATATTTCATGGAAGGACAGTATGGAGGTAGTGTTGGAGGACAATGTGTTGAAGGAATTCCTAGATAATGATATTCCCAAGCCCGCAACAACAGATGCTCAACTTCTTGATACATGGCAGGATAAGGTAGCAAAGGCGAGGAGGATCTTGTTAGAGGGAGTTTCATATCATATTTTCTTGAGTCTCCATGGAAAGGAAACTCCATATTATATGTGGAAGCCCTTGAAAGTTTAGTTTCAAGGCAAAAATGACCACAAAAAAGGGCACTCAAGGATAAGCTCACGAAAATAAAAATGGAGAAGGGCGACATAATCTATAAATACTTGACCAGGTTCACTCAATGTCGAGATGAGATTGGCAGTATTGGAATTATTGTATTTGATGATGACATGGTGAGCCTAGCACTTCTAGGCCTTCCCAAGAGTTGGCATAGTTACCAGGACTCTATGAATGGGAGTGAGAAGTTTCTAGATTGGGAGCAACTATGGTTGGATTCGGTACAAGAAGAGTTTTGGAAGAATAGCAGTGATGGATCCTCATCCAAGACTGATGATGAGGAAAATTGTGCCTTGGATGGTAACGCAAAGAAGGGAAAGGGGAAGAAGTCACATTCTAAATATGAGACCAGAAAAGAAGGCAAGAAGCGTGACATGTCAAAGGTGAAATGTTTTCACTGTCATGATCATGGAAACTATGCCACAAATTGTCTACAAAAGAAGAAGAACAACAAGAAGGCTCCCAGAGCTACATCGGGTGAAGCTTTGGCCTCACAGTTTGAGTTGGAACTATCTTTCATCGCATGCATGGTGTCAACTATGATGGGATCTATGTGGTAATAGATAGTGGAGCATATGTACACATGATGGGAAACAAATAACTCTTTAGTATATTGGAGGGGAAGGATCTTCAGATGCCCATCGATATGGGTGATGACGGGAGGTATAGTGCTACCGGGATTGGTACAGTTACTTTCTAGAGACATTCAAGTAAACATTTCATATTAAAAGATTTCATTCATGTACTAGGCTTGAAAAAGAATTTAGTTTTAGTTGCTATGTTGGAGGATCTTGGATATGATGTGGTTTTCAGTGAAGGAAAGTCATTCCTTTGTTGCAAAGCCATAGGACAGGTAAAGAATATTGGGGTTTGTGGGAAGAAACTCTACAAACTTGATGTATATGGTTGTGCAACATTAAGTAATAAAGCAGGTAAGTTTTTGAACTAGGATACAGGTGAGTTATAGCATAGGAGATTGGGCCATCTACACCACAGTGCTTTGAGGATCATGCAGCAGATTTCTATAGGTCATCCAAAGGGTACTCTTGCGCAGATAGAAGCATGCAAGGGATGTACCATGGGGAAGTATACTAAAGCCACTTTTCATTAGAAGGAAAACCGAGCAGCAACAATCCTTGAGAGAGTTCACTCAGACGTGTGTGTACCATTATCTACACCTTCCACAACAAAGCACAGGTATTATGTGATTTTTGTTGATGATCTTTTCAGAAAGTGTTGACTATTCTTTCTACAGAAGAAATATAAAAAATTCTCCAAGTTTTGTGAGTTCAAAGCACTGGTAGAGAAAGGTATAGGGAAGAAGCTAAAGGATCTAAGGAGTGACAATGGTGGTGAGTATATCTCTAATGAATTCAAGAACTTCTTTTCCAAATTAGTAATTTAGAGAGAATTGATTGCTCCTCATAACCCACAACAGAATGGGGTTGTAGAAAGAAATAACAGAACAATTGTGGGGGAAACACGAGCTATGTTACATGATCAGGGCCTACCGTTTCATCTGTGGGTAGAGGCATGCAACACAAGGATATTTTTACAGAACCGTAGTCCTCATCTTATACTTGGCATGAGTACACCAGAGGAGGCTTTTTCAGGTAAGAAACTGGATGTTTCATATTTTAAATTTTTTGGCTCATGTGTCTATTTCCATGTGATGTAAGATGCCAGGAAGAAGCTAGAACCAAAAGTAGAGGCTGGGATATTTTTGGGGTACACTGATACTCCCCACAACTATTGGGTGTATTTTCTAGCTATCAGGATGAAAATTTTCAGGAGAGATGTTAAATTTGATGAAGAGAAAGCCATGTGATTGTCCCTTGAGAGGGAGCTTGAATTGCACGTAAATGAGGAACTCTTAGTTCCAAAGGATGAACCTCAGGATGTGGAGCAGCCACAAGTAGAGGATCACAGAGTGGCAAAAACCAATCATGCAAATCCATCCACCATAAATGGTAGGAAGCACATGAGAGAGGCTGACAGATTGATGCTAGATGCGAAAAAGCATGTAGGTGCACCTACTTCACAACGCAAGTACATAAGGTCCCCATATAGGTACACTAGATACATGGCTCTTAAGAGTGAGTGTATTGTGACATAACCATCCTCTTTTGAGGAAGCAATGCAGCAAACAACATGGGTTGATGCCATGGTTGAGGAGTATGACTCCATTATCAGAAATAGTGCATGGGAAATGGTCCCAAGTGTTATCACTGGAAAATCGGACAAGCAAAGATGACATTATTTAATGTTAGGCAGAAGGATTTACAGGGCTGATATACATTAGAGAATCTGAAGTATTTAAAAATCTCTAAGGTATAAAAGGAAAAATAAAATTTCCCATAAGAGGAATTAGCTAAATGCGTCTTTGTGTGCATAATTCTTTGATAAGAATGCCTTTGCGCAGATTTTCCTCAAAAATCCACGCAGTCCTGAGAGTGGCGGAACTCACTTTTTAGGACCACAAGGCACACTCCAGGACATCAATCCCACACTTGAGGCCGCCTAAGGACAGCCGCCCAAGCCTCCTTAGGACCTAAAGGGAGCACACAATGGAATAAATGTGGCACACAATGGAATCACTCTCCTCTCTTGGGTCACCATCCACAATGTACCAAGAGAGGAAAGGAGGATTTGAATTCTTCTATAAAAGGCCACCAAGAGATGAACAGTAGGAGAACACATTGTTATGTCGGCCAGAATTTCCCCAAGAAATACTAGCAGTGTGTGATTCGGAGTAGAGATAGAGGGGACTTAGTTGTTGGCCATCCAAAAAATCCAGTCCACCATAGGAGGGAGAGGGAGACTTTGCGCCAAGGTAGCTCGGAAGTAAAGACATCCTTGCATCGGGACTTGGAGCTCCATAGTTCCAAGGGCCCCTTGGCAAGTGGGTTAAAGTTTCATCCTCATTTCCTACCAGCACTCAATAATAGGGGACGTAAGCACCGTCGTTTGGATTATTTAAGTTGTTTGACTCTATTTAGAGATTTGTTTTATTTTTTTTAGTTTTAGTTCAGTTTTTATGTTTAAATATGCATGTTATTTCTCTATCTAGTATGTTTATGTTTTAGCATGTTCCACTAACTTTCTTGACTCCATCTATTTTCTTCCTGTGAACAATAACTTAAGAGGGAAAAACCACCCCTCTTAAGCTAGTCTGAATTGGTACATTCATGTGCAAAACACACTAACACAGGATTGGCGACTCCACTAAATTTTATTTCCAATTTTATGTGGTTGTGCCTTTTTGTAGAGACCTCCGTCTTTGCTATGGAGCTGGGTTGGAGTAGCCCCATTTCTTTCCTTCATTGTCTGGTTCATCCCTAGTGACAGGCTGAAGTTGAAGAGCTCCCAAAAATTTATTGTGCCAGAAAATTGCACAGCTTTCGTACAGATAGACGTGCCCCAATGTGCGTGTTCAGAGGTGACTTGTGCACGACCTTCATGCCTATTTTAGCTTTTTCCACCCTGAAACCAGAAGTTGGATTTTTTCCACTGTTTCCATCTTTTATTGCTTGTAAAAAGTGACTGGCATCCCATAATACATCTGTCAACACTGGTTGAGATTCCCTGCAACTTGCTAAAGCTCACTTTTAGTCGCTCTTGGTAGTTTAGGTGTTAGTTTTATTTCAGGTTGATTTTCGCAAAGTTAACACATAGTTTAAGCAGGAGGCAAATCAACTTGCATTCCGAAATAATTTATTTTTTGCGAATTTAGGTACCAAAACAACTATTTAATTAGCCAAAAGTAAGTGGCCCAAGTCCACACATGCTTAGCTAGTTCTCTTTCATTTTTCCAGTGTAAAAGTAATTAGTTTAGTTCAATTTTTGCACTAGGATTTCAGGACCAGGATCAAATTTTCGGTAGAAGAGAAAGTAATCTTTGCTGCCTTTGCACCCTCGGGTGATCCTAGGAAAGCATATGAACACTCCCTATTGACAACTCATCATCTCCCTATATTTGATCATATAGATTAACTAGGAAAATTTGAAAGCGGCCCATATCCGCGCATGTTTTTCTTTTGAGCAAGGAACAATAGAACATAGCTTAAATAGGGAATTTTGAAAAGGATCATCGCATATCCACATGTTTCAAACTATATGATTTTTCACCTTTTTTTCACACACATCCACACCATAATTAAAGAAAATACACCTAAAACTAACTTAACAAAACTCACTAAATTATCCCCACAGGGGCCACAAAATAATTTATAGTCTAAGTTATGACCGAGGGGGTAGGCATCCAATAAGACGCCTTGGTTAGTCTTCATCTCGAAACATAGAAGTTGGTTGTTTAGGGAACTTTCAAATCCTCCTATTTTCCCATGACAAAGAAAACCTAAGCGCAGCAGAGACCCAATTCAGAGGGGGTTAGGCTTAGGTCCAGTGTGTGTGATACCAGTTGGGGCTACTTGACTCGGCTAATAATCGGTACTGGTAGCTGAACTACCAAGAAGCCCAAGACTCGAACGCTCATGTGGGACGACGACGCTTAGTGGCCAAAATTAGGGCATCCTTTCCTTATAGGTGATGGTGCACGCAATACTAGATCCTCTACCCTTACCTTGGTGGATTTTCTTCGGTTGGCTGGGGGCATCGCCAGTTCTTTCGGAACATTGTGTCAGCATTCGCAAGATATCTTCTCAAGGCCTAGTTACATTTGAGCATGTGAGGACGATTAGGTCTTCTAGGATTTGAGTATCATACGCAAACACAAAAAAAAACTATATTTTTTGATTGAATGACCACATAGGATTAATCTAAAGGGAAAAGTTATTTTATTTTCGTTTTGTTTTATGTATGCGATCGGATTTTTTCTTTGATTATAATCTCTATACTCTCAAATATTTCCAAAACCATACCTAGTCAACGCTAGAATGGACCCAACAGGACCTCGTCGATCTAGATGCCTTTTGGACCTCCCCCGTTATCGAGAGGGGTTCCACGTCTTTTGCCATTTAGGCGTCAAAGACAGAACACAACCATCATTATTGGTTCATCCTTTGTTGGGCAATATTTAGTTGGGAACCCTAGTCAGTCTCCCAACGCCACACCGGTGAACACTCCCACAGGGTAACCACACACTACTCTTCCCAAAACCCCTAGTGGAAAGAGGAGTGCTACCCATTCGGGAAGTCAAGTGAATGCACAATAGTGTACGTCATAGACAAACCCTATTCCTAACCATAACATTGTGTTTTCACAAGTCGCAATGGCTACAACCTCGCAGTCACCTTTTCTATCTTCGTTAAATCTACTATATTTAACCAAGTTGACAAACGGCCCCATTGAACAAAACCCCATATGGCCTCCCATGCCTACGAATCTCCCTTCAGACATTCCAAAATTTGAAGGGAAGCAAGTGGAAGACCCAGGAAATCATGTTATGAATTTCCACCTGTGGTGTTTGTCGAACAATATCGTTGATGATACTATTTGACTAAGACTGTTTCAATGCACTCTAACTGGAGTAGCAACGAAATGGTATCTGGAGCAGCCTTATGCTACACATGGAACCTTTAGCATCCTCGCTATTGTGTTCCTGACCTATTTTTAGTTACCCATCCACCACGATTCTGGAATGGAGTTACTGACCCACTTTACGCAAACCCCCGTCATCCATATCTCGGACCATCTCGAGGAATGGCGACGGCGTCATAGTTTTTGAAAAGCCAAATTGGACGATTGAGTTTTGTTAGACTTGTTCCTACAAACTCTCATCGCAGAGATTTCAAAGGATGTGGCAACAAAAAATCCCATATCCGAAGAGGAGGCCATCAGTAAAGCCCAACAACTCAAGCTGATCTATACGCAGTCAGGGTATATTTATAATATCCTTCCGAACGCCCCATGCGTGCAAACTTACAAAGAATTTCCAGGTGCTTTGAAATCTACAGATGGTTTAATTGGTTCATTGACCTAAAATCACCTAAGCAGCAGCGTTCAATACCCCGATTACACGTATGATTCTACTTAGAACATACCACAACCCAGCTACAAAAGTCATCACATGTCTCCAAAACATTTGACCAGTATGGCATCATCCTACCACCATCATCATGGAGGACCCTATTCTCCGGCTCAGGAGACCCAATACGCAGATATACATGCTGACGGAAGAGCTCCCCCTCAACAGCCAATAACAAACCTAGGACCGCAATACGTCCAATCTCCGGTACAAGACCCACCCATGTAAACTAATGCACAGGTGAACTTTGTGCAACCCTCCCAAAACCAACCACGCCAACCATACAACCAGGAGAATCCAAATTATCCTCCTAAAGTAGTTAAGAAAAAGGGAAAAAACAAGCCTAAAGGAAATTCTGGACAGGGGGGAAACAATCAACAACACCCTCTGTGATCTCAGACTGGAGGCAACTCCAACCGAAATCAAAACTAGGAGACAAGCAACCCCCAAAGATAGAACAAGAGGGAAATTATTCGGACTAACCAATCTTGTTCGAGCTATGGTGAGTACGGCCATTACACTCACCACTATCCTAACCTCCCTAAGATGAAGAAGTTGTAGAGTAACCATGGACAAGGGGGATCCTCCCAGCAGACAACAACCATGTAGGAGCCCTTCCCCCATCAAGGGACAGTTAGCACGTTGCAACAAACTCCCGACGATTCCACAAAATATACATGACTAACAAAGAATTTTTTTTCAGACACGGAATCGAAATTACAATTCCCCACCAAACACAAATGCATCAGGGGCTAGTACTAGTGCACCAACAACACCTTTGACCATATCAAAGATGCCTATTGAACCTTTGCCAAAAATGGCTAAGGGACCAACTGGGCAAGAAGGAAACTATTCCAAAGTGGCCCATAACTACAGTATCGTGGATGATCTAACTCAATCTCCCGCCGCTATGTCAGCTTTGGAGGTGTTGAAATCATGCCTAAAGCAGAAAAAAAGCCTTACTTTCCGCTTTAGGTGCCATCAACCCTGCCGATTTGTGCCTGATGGCTTTTGATTTAGACAAGCCACCCCTAGGCTTCCTTCAATGGTCGCCTTTCAAATGCCAATGTCAGTCCAAAACATCACCATTCACCGATGTATCATTGATGAAGGTGCATCCACATGCATCATGTCAAATAAAATTTGGCAGAAGTTAGGGTCTCCTGAACTAAAACCATCAAACATAAAGCTCAGAGCATATGATGGTTGCCCTTCAGCCCCCGTCAGTCTCTATCAAAATGTCTTAGTCTTCTTAGCCAAAAAGATGGTCCTTATAGACATTGACGTCTTGGACACCCAATTGGACTACAATATACTCCTTGGCTAGAGCTATATGTACACCATGTAATCCATATCCTCCTCTGTCTTCCAAACTATGATGGTCCCCCACGAGGACCGCATCATTACTTTCAACTAGTTGACACATAGCGAATAATGGCCCTTAAAAAGTATCGATGTCATTCTACCCTATGTAGACACGTCGGCTGATGCGCTTACATGGTACCAGGAATATGGTCCTGGCCAGTTCAAACCGTTGTCCATCCTAGGGTCATTCCTAGGTGATCCCCCTGTTATCCGAGAGCCATCATCTGGCATCATAGAAGCTCCAGTGTGCATGATGTCCACATCAAGCACCAAAGCCAATCAGGACATGGAGACGAGGAGTAATGACACCGAGTCCTTGGCTACGACAACCTCTCTAGCCTAGGCCACCTCCCAAACTCCTTTTCTATATCCACTAGCTGGTTTCATATCCCAGTAGGTCTTGGCCACAGTTGTATTACCAAATGTATCTTTTGCGATACCAGTTTGGTACCTCGTTCCCCCTACTAGGATAGGAGCCATACACATCACCTCTATAGGGTTAGTGCCCCTCAGTCCCAAGGAGGCCCCACCCGTTTAGGATACTATCGTAAACATCCCTGCATAGGTAGCTCCTACTGCAAAACTGATGATTACGGCCAAGAAAAGTGGAAAGAAGGTGGAAAGTCCCACCACGCAACGGGAATCACCATGGTGCACCATATGTGACATAGTAGGACACCCTACCCACATCTTCCTAGAGCTAGAGGAATTAAAACCACTCTTAAGCTCTACGGAAAGCATCGTGGATCCAAGTTCCTATAAGAAGGAACATGCCACCAAAATCCAAGGCAAAGCATTGCGTACCAATCATGCATGCGGTATCTGCAGTAATTATGGACATTATACCCATCATTGCCCAAAGATCCCACAATATAGGGATGCCTTACACTCCATTGAGCGAGCCTATCAAGAGGATCCCTCCACCCAATATTCTAGAGATGAACCTTGCACTATTCTATACCTGCAAGAGGAGCGACAGTCACCAGAAATACTCCCAACCATCCCCCTCCTCCCATTGAGCGATGTGTAATGTGTGATGAGCATGATCATTTCATCATTGATTTTCCAGCTCTAGAAATGTTCCAGCAATGGTATCTAGTTCATGTAGTATATCGCACTGGCATTGACACCCAGTATTCATGTCAGATATGCAGTGGAACTTGGTGCGCCATTGTCACTACATACCTAGATTTTGTGCAGCACTAGCCTGTATGTGATCAACCATAGTCTGACTCTCCCAATAATATGGCTCAGACTTGGAATCTATGAATAGCTCAACAGCCCAAGAATATGTGACGAGCATATCCATCCTCTTTTTGTCAGTTGAAAAGCGACCAACCAGGGAACCCTTAGTTACCCCCAACTGCTCTCTCTAGAGAAGACCAACATGTGTGTTATGTAAAACGCCCAATCATGTGGTCGCCACATGCCCTGACTTAGAAGCGCTACGTTGCTGGTACCCGGTCACGCCACCAAGTGAGTAGGACGAGAACCCCATATCTAAGCTATTTTTCCTATTATGTTAGGGAAATCACCATGAACATCATTGTACCTATATCCCGAGAGTTCATCCTCTAATTGATATGATACATACAATAGAAAAGAAACGTGATGATCTCCTCAACCGGTATAAAAGGTATATCACCCCCAGGCCAACAACCCCATACCCACCTCGATGTAATGGGAAAACTGGGACAATGCACCAACCAAGCATGACCCAAGTCCAACCTAGGATAACATGCAGACTATGCGACCTGGTTGGCCATGGAGTCAATCAATGCAGAGAACTGAAGCACCTAGCAAATAGTTTTTGCACAATCTCTTCTCTCCCACAGAGAATTCTCTCTAACCAAGAGAAAATCACGCATACTTATTATCGGATTTGTTCACACTTTCATCATACAATTAAATGTGAACATCTCCCGAATCTTAGAGAGGCAAGAGCAACGTTGAGTCTACACTCCCCAAAAGAGCTAGACACACCCACGCCAAAAACTCAGAAATGGAAGCAAAATCTCTCTTATTCTACCACAAATCCTTTCCAAGTGTCCACATCTAGGACAAAGAGTAGTGTTGATTCCCACACAATCTACTTGGTTGGCACAGTGGTACCATGCACCATCTACACTAGCCATAACCACAAACCAAAGGCATTCCTACTAATGGAAACATTCAGGCACCTCTACACTAGGAACAATTTCCACCAACAAGAAATTGACCATCCTAACAGGGGACCCAAACTTGCGCTCACGCAATCAGCTCCCATCACGGAGATTCTCCCCCCACCAAATTCTAACAACACGATACATCATATATGATTCGTATCAACATATATCAGAACTAGGACTAAAGTTGCCTCCACGTCCTGGGTTTTCAACCCTGTTCCTATCATAAACTAGGGTACCTTACATTTTTGCATTGATTTCCATGAAATCCCAAATTTACATGCCGCCATCGAACTCCTCGATGATACCCAGCCTCTAGACCAATTCCTAGTACAACTAGAGCTCGTTGAAAATAGCCGATGGCAGTCGCTGTAACACAAATAGGCCCACAAGAAATAGGCAAAATAATCATTCAACTGCCACATCACCCCCACTCATTCACCGAGGGAGAGCTAGTCCTTCGTTACAATGTTGCAAAAGAAGCCCTAGGGCCAGGAAAGTTTGAAACCTTGTGGAACGGACCCTATATCATAAAAATTTCCTCCTCAAGGGGGAATACTGATTTGGACAGAACATGCCTCAGCAGCCCCATCAACGGCCTTTACCTCAAGAAATTCTACCCATAAGGGCCAAGAAGGTCCTACCATAGAGTCAACATACATAAACCCAACCACTTTAAATTTTTTACCAAAAATACTTGTTACAAAACGCGCTTGAGTTTCACAATGGATTACGAACCCGACCCTTACTTCGTATTTTCTAATGGAGTATCGATATGGTCTCAAAGTTTAGCAGCAACTGCTTGGGTTATCTATCACCCTGACCGATCACCACTCTGCACCAATGGTGCTTGTATTGGTTCAACAAAAAACAATCAGGAAAAATATGACACCGTTATCGGACTTATGTGTGACGCCCTCCATCAGGGCATATGCCATATACATACCTACCTTGATTCCCAGTTAATAGTGTCACAATTAAACCAAACATTTGAGACAAGAGACCCACATCTGTTTATAAAATACTCGTGTGCAAAAATATTAAGCAGACAATTTGACTACATTACATTCACACATATACCAAGGAGTCAAAACCAAATAGCTGATCGCATAGCTAACAATATTCTAAAATGGAATGCATCTTTTATAAACCATTATACATAAAAAAAAAAAACATAGAAAAAATAGATATCCATCAGTATAACATAATTCATAAACAGAAACAGGGGGCACACCATGTAGAGCCACAAAAAATATCTCTCGCATATATATACCAAAAAATGTATGTGTCTGAGTACAAAAAAACAGTGTCTCTGACCCATAGGTCAGTAAAAAATATACACATATAAGTCGACAAAAATAGGGAAGTATCCTCATGATAGGTGCTTTCCCCGTGTACAAAAATACTCTAGGGTGGTGCTCCCCCAGGTGGGGCACCTTGGCCCACTGTCGCTCCTGGTACCAGTACTAGAGCTATCATGAGCACGGAGATCACCACCCGACATAAAACCAGCTGATAGCCCCTCTCCCGGCCCGTCAAGGTCTCCAGCCATACATCCTCAAGGTAATCCACAAAGCCTCGAGTAGGCATCCCCTGGGTCAAGCGATCCACTCGACCCCAGGCATCCTATAAAGCTGCCACCCACTCGGTCAGCTCAGCAACATGAGCCTCTACCGGATCAGCATAAGATTACTCAATAGAAGTCTCAGCAGTAGCCGAGCTGCTACCTTCCCCCGAGGGGCTAGCCTCACCACCCGATGCTCCACCTAGAGGTTGTGCAGGAGCTCCTCCCTACCCCCCATGAGCTCCTCGAGGTCGTCAAATCGGCTGGTGCCCAACCAACTGAGCCACAAGATGACCGACCTCACAAACATCTGCAAGAGTAACCAAAACTATGTCAGTTTCATCATAATACACATATAAACATAAATAATCAAGTAAAATAAAAAAACCCAAAGACATACCTGCTGGCCCCCAAGCATATCCAGCAGGAAGACCCATGTATGGTTCTCCCCGGAAGTCCATCCCTACATAAGGGAATGGTAAGAACATCTGAGGGTTGGCCTCAAACCAAGCCTCTGTGGTGGCATTGTAGTAACGCCACAATGTACCCCCACCTCCTCATGCGAGGCTCCTGTGGCCCCCCATCACGCACCACCACCGTAGATCTTAGCAGTAGCACTTGCTCATACATGATGCTGCATAGGATGTTGGCATAAGTAAACAACTTTGATCCATCTCGAACCTTGGAAATATGTGCCAACATCCCTTCGTAACAGAAATGGGAAAAGTCAAAGAAGTGTCCGGCCCTCAGCTGGCGTAGGACGCCGATTTGCAGACCGGATGCCCGATGAGGAGCAGATGATCCTGCTAGTCGCACAATGGCCGCTAGAGCACACAGCTCAGCTAAGTCTGTCACTGTCACAATAGCTATGCATCCCTCCGTAATGGGCACTGCACCATAGTGACGTGCTCAAAATGCCTCAATATCCACCCTCCCAGAGGGAAGTGGATACCAAAGCGCCTCACCCTGAGGCAGCAACCCCATCATGAAATAGATATCTGTCTCGGGTAAGATAGTGAGGTCGCACCCATGTAGCACCATCACCTTGCACCACCTGTTCCAACATCAGATCAGGTAGCACAAAAGTCGCTCTTGTGATTGAAGAAGGTAATTCTCCATAGATTTAAGGATACCCCATCGTTCAAAATGTTGGCATGCATGACCATTGGTAGCTAAGGAAACATATAGATCGGGCCAATCCCTCTCCCTCCACAACATCCTTTCATCAAAACAGGAAAACATCAACAGCATGAAAAACACAAAAAATTGACAAAATTCCCAAGATTTTTTCGAAAAACTGTGCCTCAGCTCTTTGCGCACCTGTTCCTCAAATAGGCGCGAGGAATGTGTGTCTGTTCTTCTCACAGTAGCAAAGAAGGCGCACCCATAGCTAATACAGGTGCTATAAAGGCATGCAGAACTGTAATTCTGCGTGCAAATATCACGCCTGTACCTTGATTGCCTGCACGATCAAGATAAAAATTAACCTAAGGTCTGTAGAGATCCATCCTATACAAACCCCATCACTCACATACTAAAAAAATTAAAATGCAGGACATCATGTAGTTTACCTGGCTAAAAAAATGCTAATCCCAAGTACTCAGGCTAACTGCAATGGCAAGAACTACTCCGCAAAAGCCTTTGACCTCTCAACACTCAAAAGACAAAAATGAACTGAATCGAGCCATATTCACCTATATGTCACAATTTTCAGAAAATTTGGAGGACCATAACGAGAGTTTTGAAGGCCCAATCACCGGAACGAAAGCAACACTGTGACCAATGCTCCATAATGCTCAAGGGTAGTGCCACACATTCACACCCCTGAAAAAATAAATTTTCAGCATCGGCAGGTATGCCCTCTCTCATCTTCTTTCTAAAGCACATGTCTTTCAAATAATATTTGAATAAAGAAGATGCTTTCACTTGGGGTATTTTTTTTTGCAGGTAGTGTGAAAACCATTAGCAACTCCATCTAATGAAAGTTTCAGAGCAAGTATCATTCTAACCCAGCATGTTAGAGTCCTAGAAAAACTTTTCATATCCTGACATCATTTCTCCATCAAGAAATTAACCATTGGTTCCAAACACCCGACCATGTTTATCATCACCTCACCTTGTACATGATAAGCATCCTCGTTGGTTGGTAGAGCCTCCCCTCCATGGCGCTCATCACCCAAAGTAGACCATATATCACAAACAATAGTGACACCATGGCCATACCACTGTAGTCTAAGAAGCACCTCCTGCCCGTTCACTCGCCATGCATCAGGTCAATTTTTACCATATCAAAATAAAACCCCTTTCCCGGATGACCAGGTTGTGCAAGTGGATTGAAAGCGCACTACCGCGCCTCGCATTTGGCTTACCATACCTCCATCAGCATAATCCATCTACGACATTTTTTCATTTGCTTCATCAACCTCACACATGAGACCAACCAATGGGCCCCCCACCCTTAGAAAAATACCTTCCTCACACCATCAGTGAGCAAAAAATTTCATGTTTTGGGGCACCCGTCTCTGTGTTTTTTACAAACCAAACCCCATTATTTTATTCTTTTGGTAAGTGTACAATTACCGCAAATGGCACACTATGTCCCCCACCCACCCATTCATTTTTTATCCCATGGCAACAGTCCCTCGTCACCCTTGGTCAGAGTACCACAGCCCCATGCAAAAGCCACTATGAGATTCATAACTAGTTTATACCCACCCTGGAAGTCTTACCGACTCTAGGGATTTCCCCATCATAAATAGTCTTGATTGCCACCAAGCTACCTTTTATACTCCAACCTTGGGCCACTGAATCCCCATCATCAGTTTTCAGTCACCCCTTGTCATCATGGATATGTTAAACCCATCACATCCAGGATCTTGATCCTCCGTATCAGTGACCCCCTCGTTTGGTTGAGGCTTCCATTTTTTTGACATCAACACCTCTTTTCCAAAAAGGAAGTGGTACCTTGGATTACCCCTCTCCACAAAAAGGGCATGCTCGGGTGGCACTGTGGGAGACATCATTGCCCACAGATGTCATCGATCCTCCTGACATTGAAATACAACACAAGCTTTCATGTAAGATGGTATCGTACCTTACAACTATTGAAATTTGATTAAATTTGTCGAAGACCCATGCCTCTATAAGCATCTCTGTTAGCAATGATTACACGGGAAGGTCCCAGCCAACACCTATGCGTACAATGCGTGTTTATATGCCATAACAAGTTTACGCATATGGGTACCACATTACACCTATTGTTAAAGAAAAAATGCCCCTGAGGGCATCATCAGTCGTTGTCATCAACCAATAGATCACTACCATACTAGTGACATAGACATAATATGTATCTTTCAAGTAGATTTGTTTAACTAGCCAAAGCATCATGAGCATGGCACATGCCCGCCTCGTAGACAATTTGTATATATTATATTATACCATTACTTGCAAGGATCCCACAGGACATGGTCTCCCTTCGACTCAGTGTAGGGTGTCTCCAAATCCAATCTACACGCAAGTCTCTCTCTCTCTCTCCACACAGTACACAGGAAAAAAATTATAATGTATTTCGGCTATACAGTTTTTCCTAGACCTCACACATTAGCAGGAAATTGTTATCACTGGAAATTTGGACAAGCAAAGCTAACATTATTTAATGTCAGGTAGAAGGATTTATAGGGCTGAGATAAATTAGAGAATTTGAATTATTTAAAAATCTCTAAGGTCTAAAAGGAAAAATAAAATTGTACACAGAAGGAACTAGTTAAATGCGCCTTTGTGTGCATAATCATTCGATAAGTGTGACTTTGCACGAATTTTCATCAAAAATCCGCACAGTCTTGAGAGTGGTAGAAGTCACTTTCTGGGTCAACAAGGCAAACTCCAGGACATTGATACCACACTTGACGCTGCCTAAGGATAGACGCTCAAGCCTCCTTAGGACCTCAAGGGAGCACACAATGGAATCAACCTCCTCTCTTGGGCCACCATCCACAATGTACCAAGAGAGGGAAGGAGGATTTGGATTCTCCTATAAAATTCCACCAAGAGATGAAAAATAGGAGAACACATTGTTATGCTGGCCATAATTGCCCCAAGCAATACCAGCAGTATGTGATCCAGAGCAGAGATAGAGGTCACTCAGTTGTTGGCCATCCAACAACTCCAGTCCACCATAGTAGAGAGAGGGAGACTTTGCGCCAAGGCAGCTCAGAAGTAAAGATATCCTTGCATTGGGGCCTGGAGCTCCGTAGTTCCAAGGGCCCCTTGGCAAGTGGGTTAAAGTTTCATCCTCATTTCCTACCAGCACTCAATAAGAGGGGATGTAAGCGCTGTTGTTTGGATTATTGAAGTTGTTTGACTCTAATTAGAGATTTTGTTTTATATGTTTCAGTTTTAGTTCAGTTTTTATGTTTTAATATGCATGCTATTTCTCTATCTAGTATGTTTATGTTATAGCATGTTCCACTAACTTTCTTGACTCCATCTATTTTCTTCCTTTGACCAATAAATTAAGAGGGAAAAACCAACCCTCTTAAGAAAGTGTTTTTTGGTACATTCGTGCGCCAAACACACTAACACACCAAGATCAGTGGGGAAGTCAGTAGTTGGATCTAGGTAGATCTACAAGGTGAAGAAAGTAGAAGATGGGATTGTGGAGAAATACAAGGCTAGATTTTTGACTAGAGGATTCTCATAGGTAGAGCAGATTTACTATGAAGAAAATTTTGCATCGGTTGCAAGGTACTCATCGACTAGATCTATCCTTTCACTCTTAGCACAGATGGAGTGGCAGATACATTAGATGGATGTAAAGATAACCTTTCTCAATGGAGTTACTGAGGAAGAAGTGCACATTGATCATCCATAAGGTTTTTAGACCTTTGAAAAGGAGTTGCATGTGTGCAAACTCAAGAGAGCACTGTATGGGCTAAAGCAAGCACCTCACGCTTGGTACACCAGGATCAAAAGCTATTTCACTGGGTTGGGCTTCACAAAGAGAAAAGTGGATGCGAACCTATATCATATTTTGGTTGATGGTAAGAATTCTATTATTGTACTTTATGTTGATGACCTTATACTGAAAGGTGATGAGCAGCTCATAAATTCTTGCAAAGAGGATCTTGTAAGAGAGTTTGAGATGAAGGACATGGGGCTCTTTCACTATTTCCTTGGCTTGGAAATATGGAAAAGAGATTGGGAGCTATTTGTCTCTTAGGGCAAGTATGCCAAGGAGATTATGAGTAAGTTCCACATGGAGGGAAGAAAACCCATGGAGACTCCTCTTGCGGGAAACTAGAGGAAAGAGGATGCTACTTCAGGTGAGGTAGTGGATGCTACTATTTACAAGCAGCTTGTGGTTTCACTTATGTATTTGGTGAACAAACGACCAGACATATGCTACACAGTTAACCAACTTAGTCAAGTTATGGTTAATTCTACCAAGTTATTTTGGAAGGAAAAGAAGCATGTATTGAGATATCTCAGGGGTACTACATAGTATGGATTACTATACATACGGACAGAGGGAGTGAATCTTCAAGGCTTCACCAATGCATATTGGGTAGGTAGTCCATCAAACAGGAAGAAAACATCAGGGGGTATCTTCAGCATAGTATTAACAACAATTTCTTGGTACAACACGAAGCAGAGATCAGTTGCACTCAGTTCAGCTGAGGCAGAGTACATGGCAACTAGTCAGGTTGCATGTGAGGTCATCTGGATGTGGAAGATACTTGTTGGTTTGTTTTGTCATCAGATGGATCTGACAGTGATACATTGTGATAACCAAAGTTGCATAAAAATCTTAGTTAATCTGGTATTCCATGACAGTTCCAAGAATATTGACATCTGGTACCACCATCTCAGATATTGTGTTTAGAGGCATATTATGTTGTTTTCGTACATTCACACGAAATATCAAGATGCAGATATCTTGACGAAGGCGCTTGCGAAGAGTGAATTCGAATACCACAGAGGTAGGATCAGGGTAGCAGATAATCCCTTTCTTGTTGAGAGGGAGTGTTGAAATTCAACAAGAAAATGCACCACATACTAGTGATAGACTTAGTTAGCTAAATAATTTAGAGTTGAGGTTCAAAGGATAGGCATGTAGAGGTATTCTATTATTTACAGGGTCTGGTTGCAGTTATAGCACTAGTATGGTGTGACTGCAATCAGTTAACTCAAATTAATTGAGTTAAAATCAGTTTAACTAGTTCTAACTGAACGATGAGCTAGTGGAAGATCAAGTGAATTAAAATAGATTTAATTCACAAGTAGTGATCTACCAAGTAACTGATGATTCACTATTAATAGTTTCATGCATGTCAATTTTGATGATGACCCAGTTGAGACAAAGGTCAAAGTCAAGTAAACTATCAATTGTATTACTATCAAATTGCCCGAGCGTGCAATTGTAAAGCCACAAGAAGCCCATGATAGATTGCACAGTCAAGGTTGGAATTCCTATTTAATAGGAATTATTTTTCGTATGGATTACTTGAGCAAGGTGGTTGAAGACGGGCAAGAAATTGGCTATGTATTGGTCCAATTTTTCCTAGATCAGTGTGAGACTATTGGTAGAGTGTATGAGGTTGTGGTGAGCACACATGCATTGTATTGTTTCATGATTCCTTGGTTGATTATACAATAAAGATGGAGGGATTTTAAGAAGTTGCTTTCCCTAGGAAAATCTTGTGTTGTGTGATTGATTTACTTCTTTCTCTTACTTTCATGTGATTGAGCGATCATGATTTATATTCCGCAAATATTGTAGAAGGATTCAATATCTTGTTTTAGTACATTATATGATCATATTGAATCCATTGGTATAATTTCTACAACAAATGGATCAATTTCGAATGTAGCCTATAATAATTTCATTATAATTTTTTAATATATAAAAGAAAATAAATTATTTTCATATATAAATAAATGTGTTTTTTTTTTCAATTCAATTTTAGTGATAAATAAATTATTTATAGACTATTGTAAATCATTTATATATAAATTATTTGTAATTAAATTGAATCAATGTTTGTTTTGTTTTTAGGTATAATGGAATCAAAAATTGGGTCGGGTTTATATTCATATGGCATGGGGATGATTTTAAAGAGTACCACCATACTTCTAGGTGTATGTATATGTTTCCTCATGCTTGGCCCACATAATTAATCAAGGGGGATTTTAACTTGGGAGCTTAAATTTCACAAAGAATTCACAACATAGTGATTTCCAAATGAACAACCTCCTACCTCAAAGTTCCCCATGGCTTCAAGTTAAAAGTTCATGGGAAATGAACCTTGCCCGATGATGAAAAGATCCTCACTTTCTGCTATTACATCCCAACCCTTTGGGGTGGATTGAATCGAATATATATATATATATATATATATATATATTATTTTTAATTTAATAAGTATAAATAATTTTTAAAATAATAATACATAATTTTTTAATATTTAAAATTTTTTATTTAATATATATATATATATATATTGTGATATCAAAAGAGGTTATTTTAATTTATTTTATTATATATTTTTTAATTTAGTATAATTGATTTAAATATTTATTGTTATAATTAACTATTTTTAGTTTCTTTTTATAAATTTTAAATGTTTTGAATTTGGATTATTAACTTTATAGACATCAAACACATTAACATATTAAAATTAAATAATATGTTTAATTAAATGCACAAATTAAGTTGTTGATATTTAGTAATATTAATATATATTAATTTAATTAGTTTATTTTTAATTAAAAACATGTAAATTTCAAAATAAAGGTAAAAGAATAGATTTAGTTAGTTTCATTTTCGGTGGCTCTGGATTGAATCATTATATTTTTCTACATTTCAATACTTTTAAGGTGGAAGAACAAGACCATAAATTAATAGATTTAGTTAGTTTGATTTTGGGTGGCTTCAGATTGAATCATTATATTTTTTTGCATTTCAATACTTTCAAGGTGGAAGAACAATAAAATTATGTTTCTAGGAGTAGATTTAGTGGCAAGAGCTAGTTTGGAAAATTGGGGTCAGAAAATTTTCAAGTCAATTTGAGGCCTTAAATGATGTATTTTTGGGGTAAATGTTTCCACTTAAGTACTACACCCCGTGATTCTATTCAACACACAAATATATTTCTAATGGTGCAAGAATCATGCCAATGGAAGTTTGGATGCAAAATTAATGTGTGTTGAAAGTTAACGTATCATGATTGACCGTCATAATTTGAGATGATGTCACTTCAGTCTCATTACTCATGAAAAAGGGTTTATCCATGTGGGAATTATGAGGAACACTAAAGAGAAGTGAAGTTGCAACTCATGTTTCGAATTGAATAGGTCAAATTTAACCCCTAGCTAGCTATTGGGTTCTGTAATCACCAAGCCACTAGGAGGAAAGGAGGCTCCATTCTATTTGAGTGAATTTTCATTCCATGGTAGAGAAAATTAGTTTAGAGTGGATAGGCAAAGATAATAACAAAGAGGGTTTTGTGTTTCGTAATAGTCCATAGGTCACAGGTCCAAGGTAAGTCCATAGAGAATGATTCTACTTTGTATTGTCATCTTTTCCATTTAGACAAGCGAGAGAAAAGTAGTCTTACTTCGTAGTTGGATTTTCTCCTAAAAGTGTTTTGTAGAACATATCTAGGTGTTCATTGTTATTAGCGTGTGTTGTGTTTCATATTTCTATATTTTTCACATTTTATCTATTTCCAACATAAGCCATAAAACAACAATTAATAAATCTATAAATCCATGAAAAATTAACCGTCATAATATAGCTGTCAAATTTCAATATACTTTTATAAAATCTATTGTGACGAAATTTCTAGTAGAATATCCATGGTGACTTACAAATTATATTTGTATCAGAGCATGTTTATTTGGGTATATTTTAATAATTTTGATGGGATCAAATCAATTTATTAATGAGTTCATAAAACACTAGCCATGTTTAAAAAATTAAATTATGATAACCATCTAGCAAAGGAGAGGTCTACAGGGATGGAAGTACAAGTATGTGATCCTACTCATGGTGAACCTAACTAATAATCTTTGCTTTTTCAAGAAGATGGAGGTTCCATGACATACTTCAGGTCAAAGGAGAAATTTTGGGATTGGACGAGAATATGTTATATATTGACGAAAATTTCTCCAAGATTTGCTTATTCATGCTCGACTAAATATCTCGCCTCACCACATCTAAATTTTGCATCTCAATCTTCCAATTAACACCTCCAACAATTTCATGCGTATATCTCCCAATTGTGTTTGTATAATATTCCCTAGAATTTTTACATGTAATTAAAGAAAAAGTGGCACCCCTTCCTTCTCTCTAAAGAAAAAAAAAATTGTAAAGTTCTCAAAAGGGAAAAGATCTTACTTCAAATTGAAAAATATAATCAAAGTCTTTTTATGAAGAATAACATAACTCCATAAGTACGTCTCTTGGATCCTTTGGTGTTATAATTATAATCTCCATCATTATCAAAATCCAATATACATCCATGAACAATTTTATTTATTTATTTATTTTTTAGAAATAGAAAAAGTGCTTTCCATTGATAAAAAGAGAAAAATACTTTTTCCAGAGAGTAAATATTACCATCTCATTGTCAAAACGAAAACTACTACTAAGATCCATTTCTATGGAAATTTCAGCTAATCTCTAGTCTCTAAGAGGCTACATCAAATTCAACCATAGAGAATAGAAATAAATCACTGTTGAGGACTGTTCAAATAGCAATGATAAAAAAAGAGGGATATTTTACACAAAATAGAAACATAGTGCTATCAAATGAGTCTAATACCAATAGTTAGATCATAATATATCTCGTCCTCTAAAAAATGCAAGAAACAAAATATTTGAATTTTATCTTATCAGTATCTGAGCTGCAACATTCCTTGGAGAGATTACCCGCCTCACCATTTTGGATCCAATAGATGTGAGAGATGGAGACAGAGTGGTACTCATTGATCAGTGTCTTGAATTTGCATTTATAGGTGTCGAGGTTAGGTGATTTTATGGAGTGTTTGTCATTTTCCTAGTCAATGAAAGATTTGGAGTCCCCGAAAACTATAAAATCTCTAAGGCCAAGCCAAAAAGGATAGTGCATAAAACCCCCTAAAGAGAGATTAATTACAAATTGGTGTTAGTACCCATTCCATAGTGCCAAAAATATATAGGACTTTTTAGGCCCTAAATGAATGATCATTCTAGAGCCACATAGGCCAAAAGAGGAAGCCCCATCAAAGAATCTAACTGGAGAAGAGGACTAGATGTTTCGAGGAGGATGGGGACATTTAGAGATCAATGATTTAAAGGCAGAGTACTCAAGATATAAAGAAAGGATTCCATAGTTGTCTTGCCAAATTTCAGGCATCATATTCTCAAATATGAGAGAATTTCTAGTCCAAAAAATCCCCTAGATGATAAATAAATCCACTGGTTTATGTAATGGGTGATCCACTATCCATCTTCCAAGGCAACAGGAAAATCCTGAGAAGTCCCAATCTATAGGGGATTTTATCAATTGTAGCACACAAGTCCAAAAAGAAGAGTCAAAAGGACAATGGAGGAATAGGTGGTTGATGTCCTTTCCGGTTGATGAGCAAAGGTAGCACCTTCCTAGGCCCTGATATGTTGGAAATATTTTCATTGATGAAAAAGGAGAAGAAAGGAGCAGCACCAAAATTATCATTGAGGAAAAAGGATCAGATCAGGATCATATGGAGTATAAAGGAGAAATAAGGAAAAGAAGGAAAACATATAGCGGAGGAGTAGAAAAGAGGCAAAGGAGCATCATTATGCAAAAAGGAGGCAAGGAGTAGCATTGGAATAATTATCTAAGGAAAAGGAGAAACAAAGAAGCAAGGAGCAGTAAAGAGTAAAAGAGAGGAAGAGGAGCAGCATTAGAGGCAAAGGAGCAAAGGCAGCAAAGGAAGCAAAGGAGAAAAGGCAGAAAAGGAGAAAACGTATTAAAGGCAACAAGTTTCGTTCAAGTTGTGAACGTGCTGGGCAGAGTCGTGAATGTGTTGGGTCGAGTCATGCTCGATTGGGAAGATATCATAAAGGAATGAACACGTTCAACTAGTGGAGAAAGTCGTGAATGCACGAGCAAAGTCGAGCTAGTTTACGTTCATAACAGTGATGGCAGAGATATCGCAAATCACAGCAGAAGGACTGTCACAAAAAAATAGAGACAGAAATTGTGAAACACGAAGAGAGAGATGGTGACGTCACTAGATGACATTGCTAGATGATGTGGCCCCGACCCCACATATTGCAATAAAATTTTGATGACTTGGCAAGGTGATGTGGCATGATGATGTGGCAATGACATGGCACCCCCAGTGGGACTCGAACCCTTGATCGCATATCACAAGTGGAAAAGCTCAGAAGGGACAATGCTTATGTACCATGTCGAAACGCCGAAATGTGAAGAGCAACGAGAGCCCAGATGTGATAAGCTTCAAAGCTAAAATCTAAAGGATTTAAAATTCGGCTGTGGGACCCAGTTGCATATCGCAAAACGCAAGCTCAGAAGAGATAGTTCTTATGTACCATGTCGAAATGTCGAAATGCGAAGAGAGAGAAGAGCCTGAATGAGATAAGCTTCAAAGCTAAAATATAAAGGATTTAACGTCCAACTATGGGACCCAATCGCACATCGCAAGCTCAGAAAGGATAGCACCCATGAACCAAAGTGAAAGGTCGACTTGCCGAAGTGCGATAAAAGGAGCTGGACGCGATGGAGTTTCAAAGCTAAAGACCAAAGCATTTCAAATCTCGATGTAAGTCCTTTTGTTAAGAAATCGCATCGAAGGTGGAACATGTGAATATAACGTAGAAGTACCAAGGAATACTAAAATGTGATAAAGGGACCAGATGCGATGAAACTCAAAGCTATTATTTAATTGATTTCAATTCCGGGTGTATTTGTATTTTATTTGTTAAATCACATCGGAGAACATAGGAGTTTTATAACATAGAATGATTAGATTGTCGAAATTAGATAAAGGGACTAGACACGAGGCTATTCAAAGGCTAATTGGAATTTATTTAAGGTCTAGTGTTCTTTGTAGTTACACTATTTTTATGAAGAAAATTTAATGTGGGCAGTAGACTCGGGCAAGACTCGATGCTCGTGCAGAACAATGGTTGATGTGGTTGCGGCTTTTAAACAAGAAAAGTTTGAACGCGGGCAGAAAGCCTTGGGTAAGTGACCCAACAAAGAGAAAAGGGAAGAGAAAGTTGAACGTCATGGTAATGAGGAGATAGGCACCATGGTTCGAGTTGGGCTCAACAAAAACTCCGGGGTAGAGTCAAGTGTTGAGACAAGGAGAAGGTTGAACGCTGCGGGCAAGAGAAGGAAGGAAGATAGGTAGAGTCGGGAAAAAGGAGCATATGGTGGCACTGTTGGAAACGTGCCAACTGAGTCGAGTCGGGAAAAAGGCATTTGTGAAGAACTATTATAATATAACAACGGAAATATAAAAGACAGTGACAACAATTGAAAGGACAAATGCACAATGAGCCAAGAGCTGAAAGGGCTGAGTGAAATATATTTTTTGTTAATCTAAATGTAAATAAATAAATTATTTTTTATTGTATGTGATGCAAATGCAAGTTTCTATAGGCATAGGAAAAACTACAATGAGTGTTGTAATGATTATTTTTGATGTAATAACCTGAAATGAAATGTAAGGAATTGAATGGGTGGAAGGCATAGGGTCAGCCTGTTCACTTCGTATTCCCTGTAGAATGAAAACAATCAGGAGTTATCTATATAAGATATATAATATCAGTGTGCATAGAGAGGTTAGAGAGCTGCAGAATGGAAGAGAGCTGAAGAATGTAAGAGAGTTGCCGAATGGGAGAGAGCTAGAGAATGTGAGAGATACGATAGAGATGATATGCACATCTGGAGCTAATATGAAACAGATTTGAAGAAAAAGAGGGAAGAAGTGAGGGTGGAGGAAAATGAAGTTGATATCTGGGTAAATCAACATTTTATTTTCATGTTGAGTGACGAGATTGTAGTCTCCTTTCAAGTTTTATCTTGATAAATTTCCATTTGGAGTTGGGTGAGTTAGGAGCCTCCTATGGGTTGTAGCCTGCAGAAAATACATGGGAATTAGTCCTTCTGTTTCAAGTTGCAGCTAGATAAATGTCCTATTGGAGTTGGTTGAGGTAGGAGCCTCCTGTGGGTTGTAGCCTGCATAAAATATATGGGATTTGGAGCTTCCTTGCAATGTGTAGCTTGTAGAAATTGAGGTAGAAGCCTCCTATAGGTTGGAGCCTACAGAGAATCAATTGTGAGAGGGAGTAGGAGTTTGTCTTTGCATCACAACAATAACAAGTTGTGGTTTTATCCCTTATGAGTTTCTGCTTAGATCTGGGTGTCCATTTGCATGATTATTATGTGTTGATGTGTTATGTTGATATGCTTATTACTTGTTGTTCACATATTCAGTATTCTAACCATTCTTTATTAAGATGCTTATGAACTGACTTGTTAATGAATTTAATGAAAATAATTTTAATATCCATGAATGGACTAAACTGATTCACCGCCCCTCTCAGTTTAGTAAAGGGTTCTTCATGATATCCATTCTTGCTAAGTATTTCCCAGGTCATAATATGGTTATGTACCACCAACTAGGAAAAACACTTTAGTTTGAGAGGAAAATTCTAATTCCATCACTAAACTAGCTAAGAGAAATGCAATATATGTCTGGTAGGTTGGAACATTATCCTGTATTCCTCATGTGAAATTACCTTTCCATGTTATGAGCCATCGAACCAAATAAATATGTCTTCTTTTGTAAATACAAAAATATCAAAGAGCTTAAGATTATAATTATATGATGTCCATTCCCAGATTAGGGGCTCTGGAATTTCAAGCTCTACAATGTCTTTCCAATGAGTGAATATTGGATAGGAAATATAATTGTTTGCTATATCCTTAATCACAAATAAACCTTGATTATGAAAAAAAATATAAGAGGAGGGGATAAAAAATGTGGACCTGTCATGCATGAGAGGGAGTCCATGCTAATCTCGGGAGAAGATCTCGTACCAACATCACATTCGAGATTCCCAAAAAACAAATGCTTGATGAGAAGGATACTTTGCCATGATAACGAGCAATTCGGAGGGTCGGAAGTACCAACACGAAGCCATCCAATGAGATATTTGTTTGGAAGTTATTTTTCCTTGATGATGCGGTTCCATAGGCCATCACTACAAACTACTCTCCAAATATTTTTAGCAGTAGTTCCAAGTTGAAAGAGGAAGTGTCCTTAACTCCCCAACCACCATGTTTAACCAGAAGATTGATAATCTCCAAACTGGAAAGATGAAATTTGTGGTATGTTTGTGTGTTGGCCCACAAGAAAATTGAGATTATGACGTTGATATTACAGACAAGTCATTTTGGAATTATGAATATGTGCATCCAGAAAATCAGGATACTATATAGTACATATTTGATAAGAATGAGACACGCTCGCAAAGAAATCCATTAATGTGACTAATTTTTTCACTGCTTGCTAATTTTGAGAAGGAACCAATCCCAATCCTTGTTTTTATAGCCATTTAGAGTTAATAAGAAACCTAAGAATGTGAAGCTAGTGTCTAAATGATTATATTTTACCTCGAAAATATTAGAAATCTCCATACTCTTGTCCGCATCAGGCTCACTTGAGATCAGATTGGCTTTGACTTGTGAGGAGTCCCAAGACAAGTCCAAAATCAGAGAAGATATTGAAGATCGCCTTCCATTCATAAGGATATGATTTCCTAATTTCTAGGAGGTCATCCAAAAACATTAAATGGGAGAGGGGAACACTGTCGCTGATTCTGCATCCATATATGAGGTTGTGATCACGAGAATTAGAGAGTTTTCTTGACAAACCATCAATAATTATGCAAAAAAATAGAGGAGAAAAAGCACAAACTTTTTTGAGTCCTATGGAAACTGAGAAAAATTATTTGGGAAAGAAATTTATCATTATTACAAAGGAGGTAGTCTTGATGCAATATTTTATCCAATTTATTAGTGTGAACCCCAGACCAATTTTCTACAAGACCATCCACAGTAGTTCCTAATCGACACAAACAAAATCCATAGTGAGATCAATCTTAATGAGGTAGGCATCTATATTGCAAGTCTTGATGGAATGAATGCACCCTTGTGCGATTGCTAGAACATCATGTATCTATCAATTCTCTAAAAATCCAAATTGTTTAGCTGAAATGTGTTTTGACAAAAATGGTTTGAGTCGATTTGCAATGGATTTCGAGATTAATTTGTAGATGGTGTTGCACAATGATATGGGATGATAACCATAAAGGAGGCTGGAAGAGGGACCTTTGGTATGAGGGTTATGAACTTGGAATTTGAGGCACCAGAGACCCAACCAAGTCTACGAGATTCTTCCACCATCTCTGTGAGTTCAACTATCACGATCTCTTGAAAATGAATGAACAATTCCAATGTCCCACCATCAATACCTGGACTTTTTCCCTTAGCCATTTATTTTAAGACTGATAGGACTTCATCTTGTGTGACAGGGTGATCCATTTTCATTTTGTCCTCCATACTAGACAACAAGGGAAAAATATCACATATTTCCATTTTCTTGCTGAGAGGGACCTGTTCCGGGGGGTAGAATACATTGTTAAAATAACTCATTGCCTCCATTTCAATTTACTTTTAAGAGGTAATTTTTTCACCTGATTCAAATATAATTCTCAAATAGAATTTATTTGTTACCTCATATTGATCTATTTATGAAATAATATGTTGTTCTTATCACTTTCATCAACCCACATGATACAACCATTTTGCTGCATTTCTTCTGTCTGTCTATGCAATATTTGCGATCTGCGTATCTCCACCGACCATATTCTTCATCATATCAAAGCCATCTATTTTCGGTTTATTAGAAATGCTTATAGTAGTGGTATTTATCAAAATTTTCTACACCCAATCACATGAAGGGATGTATCCATGTCGATTTCTCTTACATATTGTTCCTATTTATTTCAATTCTATCATAGCGACATTCTTGTTTCAATAGTTAAAAAGCTTACAAGTACTAGAACAAATGGAGGATGGCTTTCTGAAAATAACCATAGCAAATATAACCTCCTCCTCTCAATATCTTCAATCACATCTTTTCATTGAGATGGTATAAGTATGATTTATCGTTTCATTGTCATCCATCTCAAACCTCGATAGAATGTCACTCTTCAAGAGTTAATGGGAGCACTTCTCCAAGTGTATTTTAGATTACAAGGAATTAACTTATATTTTATTTCTTTAATGGAATAAATATATTCCAAGAATAAAATTATGTACTAATTTTCAAGGGAAAAAACTAAAGCAAAGTCTAGCTAGGTAGCTAGATAGTTTAAATTGTATTAAGTTTTTAACTTACATTATGGAGCAACTTTAATGAAAATTGGAATGGATGCCAAAGTAGTTAGTGCAACCACCTAAACCCATCCGATGGTCGATATATATCTCAAGAACGGCCCAGATCATTGATCAATAACACTAGATCTATAAGAATAGGTGGTTTCTCAGTCCAAGAAAAATCCCAAACCTTTAAGATTGAGATGATGCTAAAAATTTTACTGAAGGGTTTTAGCTAATTTGTGAGGTTTTCTTCTTCCTCTCTTAACTACATTTTTTCATATACCTATATAGTGCCTTATGATGATTTTTGGTTTGCCGTATTCTTCCAAGCGTGTTCAATAATGTCAAGGAAAATCTCCACAAACCAATGGTTTTGTGAATGTATTGTTTGGTTTTATTTTATGCATAATTTCTATAGGTTATTATCTTTTTGTCTATAATAACCATGTGATGGTTTTGTCGCAGGTAATAAAACTTCTTGCTGAAATTTTTTTTAAATGTGACTTTGGTTCGCTCTCTTGTTTAAATTGGTTCCACATTTTTGAATTCTACCATCTTTGTTGCAGATTCTTGTATCTAATTTTTTTTTTCAGATAATAATGTGTTTATCCTTTGTTGGTCAAAAACCTATCACATGGTTTCTTGTGGCATTTCTTTTTTCTTACCTACCTCGCTCACCTTTGAATTTATTATTGGAATCTATTTTCTTCCTTTATTTCATGAATGTTTTGATTTTTATTTATTTTGTACATACTAAATTTAACTGTGAAATGTATGTACTAAACTTGATATATCAATGCATGTATATAATAAAATTATATTGTAACATGACATAAAATTTATTTTATTTCCTTATATTCATGCATATAATATAGTCACATATATATAGTATGTTAGAAATTGATTTCAAGCTTTTATTTCTCTTTTTATTCTTGTTTTAAAATTTATTCACTTTAATTTAACGTTATGTTTTGTGTATTTAACTAAATTTTGATTTTAATTTTACAGGGAAAAAAAAAACAATTAAATTATATAAGAACATAATTCACATTTCAAATAATACTCACATATTAATCTTGTCAATTTAATGATTCAAATATTTGGCTTTAAAAGGAGAGGATTCTATTTAATTATTCTTTCATAAAGAAATAGACTAACTTAATTTTTGTGTGTAGTATTTAGGGTAGTTAGTTGTTTTGTTTCTTTATTTATTTTTATTTTTCATCAAAGTTGTATTTTGTGAGATTGTCCCTCACAAGATACAACTCCTTTAATATAGATAAGAGGGTTGAGTTTCACCAATGTCAGCATATATTTTTTCCTACTCATTTGGCTTTAAATTTTGGGCAAGCACTCCCATTGCCTCTCACTAGTTTCCTAGAGGTTCGAGGTGTTGATGTCAGAGCGACACTAATTTCAAATATAAACACTACCTACTTTCCTACTTAAATTCCTACCTACCTACATATATATATAATGAAAAAATGGAGTGAACTCCTAAAAAATATATAATATTATAAAATTTAGTTGTTGATTTTCTAAACCATTGAAATTCATAAAATATTATATTCCTATATACAAACTTGGATACCAATGATCCCTAGAGAGTACACTTATGGTATTTTTATGTATCAATAATAACCCTTAGTCCTTATAAGATAAATAGAACCTTCAGAGGTCATGTATGGAGGTTTGAGGCATCATGTTTTGTATTGGATGCCTAAAATATTTTTACTTTTTCTAAGGCTTGGGAAATTTTTCCCTTGAACCATGTAATTGCCTTAATAGCCATAACTAATGCTCAAAAATCTATGAGGACACTAACATCCTTTCTTGAAGGAAAATAAACCCTCCACTGGTAATGTGATTTTCTTTAAGGTATTTCTCATGGCATTAGATCCCTCAAAACTCTCTTTAAGACATAAGGCATGAGCTTGTTCAATAGATCAAGTCTAAAGAATTGGAACACATAGCTATAGCTCAAAACCATCTAGTGGTACCAAACACCCCACTAATAGGTTAGGGATAACTTCAAGACACCATTTGTGGTTGTTTGAGGCAATCTTCTTGGCCCCTTGATGGATAAAAGATTCATTCAAGGCCCAAGTTTCATGTTTTATCCCTTGATAATGTTTGAGGCCATAAGACCTATACCTAGTGCTAAGAAATTCTAATGGTTCTTATAAATATATCTATATTCAAAATATACCCTCAAAATTTTCATCTTCAATGGTTCAATGTGCCATTTTGAGCCCTAGAGGCATAAAATCATCCTTCAAGGCCTAACTCTCTGTTTGGTCACCTTACCATGTCCAAGGTCTAAATAATCACACTTAATGTTCAAAAATTATAGTGCTAATTATCCCCATATATAGGTCGAGGATAACCTTGAAAGGCCCTTGAGGTGGTTCAACGTGTGGTTATGACCTAGATGCCTAGAATATTCCTTTATGAATCAAATAGAAATTATAGAGATCAAAAACAAATAAAAGACGTGAAAATTAGGCTGCTAGTCAGGGAAAAACCCAGAAGGGGAAAACCCAACAATCCTTCTCTTATAGAATCAGATAAAAATGAGAGATATCCAAAGCCATGACCAAGACCAAAATTACACAAAAATACCAAGTCCATTCGTCCTCCGGTTCACCTCCAAAATCAAAGTCAATGCTATTCAAATATCCTCCAACCTTTTCACCAACCTTTTCCACACATTAGTGTGATGCCATTTCTATCATTCTCAAGGGCTAGGGATTTTCCTTATAGAAAAAATTATTAGTTATAGGGCTTTCAAATTCAAACCTTTCTATGGTTTATAAACCAAAGAGGATTCAATATCCAAAGTCTTTAAGTTTTTTCATTCTTCAGAAATTGAAAATTATACGAGTATACTAATGCATTCATTGCAAAACCTAGAAATGTTATTGTTAAGCCTTTTATACATAAGATGGAGTTTATTTCATTATTTGATCTCAAAAACCTAGTATTAATATGCAACAAAATCAATTATGTCACTATCTTTAATGTATCTATAAACACCTTTAACTATTTTAAGGAGGATAAGATTATTATCTTTACTCTTAATGTTATTTTCTAGACACTATTTCATCATGTTCTAGAACAATTAGCATTATATGCAAAATAATTGACATAGTTTATTGGTTGCAAGGAACTTTGGAATGAACCAAAAACATACGTACCTTTTTAACCTCACTTGTCCATTATTAAAATATTTTTATCATAGATATTTGATCCTTTGCAAAAAATATTATTTGAATTTTTCTTCAGCTAATATATATCTTCTTCCAATAGAGGTACCTTATACCTTCTACCATAGAACTAGAATGCGAACCACCAATATTTATTTGGGTTTCTTGTAATGTTATTCATCTTGGTTCACATATTTAGGTTGATAATATTTCCCCTTCAGCCTTAGGCTCTCGACCATGTCACAACTATACTTTTAAAGTAATTTATTGCTCCGCTAACACAAGTATGTCACATTTTGACTTCAAACCAATCCAAGATTTTTCTTCAAGTTTTTTTCTTCAAGGAGAAATTAGGTTAGCCCTCTATAATATATATTTCTTCCTACTATTATCATTGTCACATCATAGATCTGTAACTCAAACTTTTGAGACCCTTGAAACTTGAATTGATCTTAGTCTTGCAACTGTTCCACTCGAATCATATTAAAAAATGATGATTTGTATTACAATATTTGGATAAAGTTCAAATTTTTTTCATATTTTCTTTATTTCCAACGTTCCTTATAATTTACGTAAGGGTCCATAAGAATTTGGCCTCAGATATTAATTGATCACAGATAATTAGGTACCTTAGATTTTCATTAGCCTCAGAGCCTCAAGCCTTCGCAGAGAAGATATTATTAACCTCTAACCAAACTCAAATTTGTGTCTCCTCAAATGATGAGAATTGGTGTCCAAAAGATGAAGTAGTGATACCAGTATAGAGTTGTTTCCTTATATACCATAGGGAACTTGAATCATAACTTGTGTGTCTTTTCTTTTAGGACTTCTCTTCAACTCTTTCAAAATAGCTTAGTAGTATTATAACAACAAATTTATGCAAACATTCTTCTTCAAATTTGTTCATAGATCTAAGAAAATGTTTGGTGTATGTATTCTACCTTAGGTCCTTCCATAGATGGTATACCTCCAGGACTTCACATAGGATGAACTCCAAAGGCTTCATATCCAATTAAGATAGAGGATATTCCATCTAATAAAGGTATAGATTATATATTATAAGATCATAGTAGCCTCAAGTCTTTGCTACAACATTTGAGTTATTCAGAAATGAGAATAGTTTCTGAAGTTTGTGTTAATCATAGGAAACTTATGCTCTACGGTCATCATCTTAGTTACAGAGATTAATGATAGAAATTAGCCATGGAAATATAAGGAAAACTTTTTCCTTCAAATAAATTCTAAAGCAAGGTAGATATGATGACTGAGGTACTTCAAATTTTTATCTTATAACTTCTTTCTTTTTGGAGGTGACAGATATAGTAGCTACAATGATGTCATCAAGAGTGTGATCTTAATTTTTTTTCCTTTTTATTGTAGATAGAGAGAACTGCTACAAGGGTGTCTTCAAGTGTGCCAATTTTTTTTTATCTTTAAGCTACTTTCCTTCACCTTAGCTCTGATACCATGTTAAGAAACTAATTATTAAAAAAAGAAGATAAATAATATCAATACAATTAGATGGAAACTAATATAGCATGATTTCCTCACACAAATTACTCAAATATATACATGGACCTCACATAGAAACCAAACAAATTTCTATCAACATTAATTCCTTTCTATAATCTATGCTACTAATTTGATAACCTAGTATACGATGCCAATAACTTCTACTTCTAAATAAAATTTATACATGGGTCTATGACGTAGGTTTTTCATTGATATCCCATTATGAAGGAACTAATAATTCTTCTTGATCCCACACAAAAAATTTTCCCTCTTAACACATTTATCTTATTTTTAAATAAAAGAGAGGAAAATTGGAAGAACATTACTAAAATTAAGAAAAAACATATTATGAATCTTAAAAGACACTTTCATGACAAAATAACCTAGCTAGAGGCATTTATTGCGACCTGTAAGATAGAATCCCCTCAATTCAAAACTATGTTTTCCCTTTGCTTGGTTAATTTTGTAAGAGTTGCAATGGTATCACCATAGAAGAAAAGGTCTTTATATTAACTATCCTTTTGTTAGAAAATAGGCATGATACTATGTATCATGAGGTAACAATCACAACTATCCTATTGTCCAAAGTTCCCTCAACCACAAGATATCTCTGACACAATTTTCTCTCCCTGGGAGCTTAGACAGGGGGGAGAGCATAATCTAATGTCCTCGATCATCAAAGACTCTTACCCAGAGGATCACATCAATAATTCCAAGATACTCTCTAAATACTAAGAACTTCCCTTTCAGCAAAGCCTTGGTGTGTATGTTTTCTATTTGCTCATAAGTTGAAAAATGATGGAGCCTCATGGCTCCTCTCCGCACCATGTCATGTATATAATGATACCTTATCTCAATATGATTGGACTTGTCATGAAGCATGGTATTATCTACTAATCATATCCCACTCTTTTTGTTGCAATATATCATCGTCGTAACCAAGACCTACTCAAACAACTCTCCAAAGAGCTTCCTCAACCATATTGCCTCACAGTTAGCCATGCTAACAACAATGTACTCTGCCTCATTTGTGCTAAAATATATGAACCTCTATTTCTTCCTAATCCAATATATCATGCCAAAACAACAAAAAAATGTAGAACCATGATGTGCTCTTGCTATCAATAATTTTTTTGTCTTAGTCAGCATCAGTCTACCCATGATGTCTCTCATCTCAAGTAGTATATCTCAAAACAAGCTTAGTCATCCCATGAAAATATCTTAGCACATGCTTGGGGAAAACCCAATGTGCATGAAGGGGATTAGTGATGAATTGAATCAAAGAGTTAAATGCAAAACATATGTCTGAATAGGTGTCAATGAGGAACATCAATGCCCCATTAAACTGTCGATACTTAGAGGGATTCACCAAGTCAGGTCCATAAATCTCCATGTAACTTATTGAATTTTATGTCCACTATTTTGGCTAGGTACTTGAATTCTACCATTCCAAATATTTCCAGAGATTTCACAAAAAAAATTCATTTAGAAAGGAAAATTCCTTTGGGATTTTTCCACACTTCTAATCCCACGAAGTAATGCATTAAACCAAAACCTCTCATTTCAAACTCAGATTCCATATCCCTCTTACACTCGAGCATTAGAGGCTCAATACCAAGATTTGGGGCTTTGCTTCAATCCATATAACTTCTTATTCAACCTGCATACATGAGTCTTCCTGTCATGTACTTCAAAGGCTAGTAGTTTCTTAATGAATACTTCTTCTTGTAGTATGCCATGAATAAATTCAGTTTTCACATCCATATGGTGAAGAGTACATATTTTACTCGTAGCAAGGGAAACAATAGATATAATATTGGTATAGCGGGAAATTGGTGCAAATATATCATCATAATATTCACCCTCTTTTTGGAAAAAACCTGTAGCCATGAAACTTGCTTTAAATTTCTCGATACTTCCATCAACTACATGATTCATCTTATATAGCCATTTAGAGATCACGAAAAAAATTTCTTTGTGTATCAAAACAACATCCCACACATCATTCTTCATAATGGATTCATACTCTTCATCCATGGAATACTTCCAAACCTTATCTTTCACATATTCTTCAAAAGTGGGAGGCTCAATCTATATTATGGTGCTCTTAGTTACATTATACCCTTGGTATTAGCATGGCCTCTTTCTTTCTCTAAAGGTTCCTTTGGAAGTGACGTGTTGTTCGACATCGTGTAATGTGTCACGAAGCCAAACAGGTCTCGTTCTAGTAGGGAGATCACATGGAGGGGGATCCAATGGGTCGATAACCTCCATGGGATAATCAAGAACTTATTTCTCCATATCGGGTACAAAAGGTCCATCAAGAATATCCACATCATAATCCTTCTTATCAATAGGAGGATGAGGAATATCCCTTTTTTTTCCAAGGGAAACATCGTCATCGAAATTCACATCCCTACGAAACTTGATATTTCTTTGACTCAACACATATATTCTAAAATATTTAGAATTATCATAATAACCAAAAAATGTACCTTCTTTCTAGTGGCTTCTAGATTTTTCCTCTTGTCCTTTGGAAAATGAAAATAGACATGGCAACCAAATATCCTCATATGTCGAACATTCGGCTTCACACATGTTAACACTTGTTTGTGAGTCTTATCATCCATGGCTTGATAAGGAGTCTTGTTTTGAACATATATGACCATATTAGTGGTTTCTCCCTAAAGGATCTTCAACATCCTTTGCTCATGCAACATGGATCCGGAAGCTTCCGTGAGAGTATTATTCTTTATTTCAGCCACACCATTATGTTCGAGATTTAAAGGTACAATGGTACCCTTCTTAATTATAATCCTCTTGCAGAATTCAAGGAACTCATTATAAGTATACTCTCCAACAATGACCGATTTGAATACCTTGATACTTTTTCCTATTTGATTCTCTATCAAAGCCTTGAAGTCCTTGAACATATCAAATGCTTCATCCTTATGCTTCAAGTAGAATATATATGTATTCCGGGAGAAGTCATATATAAATATTATATAGTATAGATAGTCACCGAGATATTTTACTGGCATGGGACCACATAGATCATAATTTATGAGCTATAGAATATCACTGGTCCTTATTTTCTTGGAGGGGAATGGTCCCCTTAACTTCTTTCCAGTGTAAAATCCTAGACATGCTCCATGATGGTTAGTTTTATCTTTAGTAGTCCTAGAAAACATCCATATAACTTTTGGTAGGGCTTCATAATGCAAGTGAGAAAAACTTTAGTGCCATTACTCACTTTGATGATTTCTATCATGTACCATTGCTCGTAGTGGTCTTACATTGAATCTATAGAGTCCTTCAATTCTATATCCCAAGGTGAGGCATCCCTCATGCAAGATTTTTAAGGTTAGGTGAGGACCTTCCCCTTATGAAGGAAGCCCTCATTTATTTTTCTTCCAAAGAAGATATAGATACAAGGTTCTTTTTTAGTCCTGTAACATACATCATATCATGAAGAAGAACAGTTTTCCCATAGTCCAAATGAAATTTAACATAACCAAAGCCCTTCAAAGGATAAGTGGATTTTTCTCCAAGGATAATCTTTATATTAGTCTCCCTCTCAACCAAATTCGAGAGAAATTCATGATACCCAAAGAAATTTCGAGAGGCCCCAATAGCTACCAACCAACTATCACATGAATCATAGGAGAAGAACTAGAAATATAAATTTTCCTTCCACATATTCCAAGACATCATTATCGTTCAATATCGATTATAACTTGATCTTTCAAGAAAAAAAATTTGATGAGTCAGCCAACTTATTTGTATCCTTGAAGTAAGAGGTAGACATCTTGATGAAGAAACTTCTTCTAAATAGATTACTTCAAAGTTGATTGCTTTAGTATCTTGTTTCCTTGGGCTTTTACTCACCTCAACTATGACATCATGTTAATTTTCCGTTGTTCTATGCTAGCACAATCACTTATCCCAATTATTTCTTCAATTATCAATCACTTTAAAAAAAACTTAATATCCTAATAATAACAAGAAATTGTAGACAAAACTATAAATCCAATATGAAATAGAAGAAAATCAAGAGTAATTAAAAGAGACGCAATAGAAACCCATTTGTATGCCAAATATCCAATGAAATCTAAATATCTTTCCTTATTCCACACATGGCTTTAAAATTTTCCATATTCAATAGTTGAAGTATCTAGCATTAGAATTATTCCTTTGAACCTAAGGATTTAAAAGATAGATCATTCTACATTTTGGGTTATCCATTAATACCTAGCAGAGGGCCCTCCCCTATTTTAACTTTTTGTCTATTTCATATTTTCTATGAAATACACTGACTTATATGATGACGCGGGCATAAACCCGCCAAACCCAGAATCTAATTTACCATGCATATAAGAAATGCATCTCAAATCTCTGTCCAAATAAAACTCAATGCTAAGAAATTTCAACAATACATATGGAAGTTCTTCAACATATGTTTCAAATCCATAAACCCAATAATCAAACTCTTCATTCATTTAAACACATACTTCAATTGTCACAATGCGCCCATCATCTCAGAATACAAACATATTTGCGCCCACGCCTGAAACATTAATCTTAACATTCCTATGACTGAATTGTAAATTCAATATTCAATCAATGCCTTTTATTCAACATCGGAAACTAAACTCTTCTTAATTTACAGAGATTTCTGTTCTTTTTATAATTGAGAAAACGCAGATCCCACATAATCCCTTATCTTGCTTTCAAACCATCCAACCGACGCCATCTGCGCTCACTTTCAGTTCCCCATTCAATTCCCTGACTATGGCAATTATATAAAATTCAAATTGATTCAAAAGCCAAATAACATTAATCACGACATCACCTTAATTATACATCTGCCTCTGCGCCTGGACTTGATATTCATCTTTTTCCTCCAAACTCAATGCAGCAATCAATTGATAGCTATTGCACACACATTGATTCCTTCAAACTGTCAATCGATTCACACTATTTCTCAGGGCTTGAATTTAGCCTTTGCCAAATTTGCTCAACCATTAACTATTCAACTGCATTCAACGCTTTTGCTGAAAGCTTTCCCCTTATTTAATGCTGTTAAACAATCTCTGCACATTTAACTCATACCAATCAGCATTTAACCAAAATATAACAATATGAAATCGCTTTCAATTTGACAGCGTTGAACACCTTCTCGAACAAAAATAATCTATGGGTATCTCTGCTCCACAGATTTGATCGATCCTACAACTCGCATCAATTCGTAGGTCAGCAATTCAAATGTATCACCAGCTGTCGACAAGTTTGATAATTCCAATGCGATGTCCCTATAACTTCTCAACTCCGTCTGCGCTCCACTTTCATCTGCGCTGATGTGATGTCAATCATCGATTTTCACAAATGGCTATTTCCAAAAAATAACACTATGGATAGTCACCAGATCTGGTTGTCCAATATCGAATCAAATTGCAACCATTTAACTCGATATGCAGCAATAATTTGGCGTTTTCTATGCTCCAATGCGAAACTGCCAGAGTTTGCTAGTCACAAAACTAGTGAATATTCAATGCTCATCTGTTACCACAGATCTGTTGTGATCTCAACTGCAATTGGAATCGCTTTATTGATATTAGAACTGACAATTGACAATATCCAAAACTTCGATGCGAGATTTTAGGAATCGGAAATTTCCATAATTCGGTATTATCCCCAATAATTTGCGCAGTCTATTCCAAGTTGTTCACTGTGTTTAAGACTTTGCCGTCTTGCAATCTTCAGCATTTGCCCGATTACATAAACACGGTATTTCTCACAATTTGAAATTAAAAGAAACCCGACCGCACGCTATTTCAATCAATTATACAAACATACAATGCTCACGTTTCCACAAATTGCCATTCGATTTGGCACAAAATATAATTGCATTCACAATATTCAGAAAACCAAACAACAGAATCTGTCTGCCCAGATTGTCAAAAAAATGAATATTATTGCACGCCATTACCAAATATCATTTACTCTCACTCTGTTACAAAAAATACAATTCGCTCACAAGCCGAGCTTTTACTCCAAACAAAACCTATTCTAATTCTTTTTTCCTCTCCTCCGCACTAAATCTAACAAAATCTATATATAGACTTCCCCTTCCAATCGGTTATCTATCAGTCCTTATAATATTGGCTAACAGAAATATCCTATTCCCCCAAAGATCTTAACTGAATATCCTATCTCATAACTCTTGGCTACACCTATCTAACCAATCTTATCCCTACCTCTAAAATAAGACAATCTTTTATTTATTACAAATATAAATCATAACAAACTATTTGAGAAGTCAAATCTTCTCAGTAAAACTAATTTTGACCGACTATAAATGAATTTCACTCTGTTTTAACCACAACATGTGACCAGTTCATCACATTGCTGGCTAGGTCTAGATGCTCCTGCATCAGACTCCCAAAGTTTAAATTAACCATGATCTCCTGATCATGCACTTCTGGTTTGCGTCCTCCTGGATCCCATACTTGATTTGATATTCTGTTTTTGGTTACTGTTGTTGTTTGTACCTCAAGTCTTCCGCCTTTGTGCTGTAATGCCTCACTATTTGCTGCTGTCATTTTCACATATTTTGCTGTTATTTTGCTTACTCTAATTCGCAGTTTTCCATAGCATAAATTCACCACCATTTCTTCATTTTGCAGTTTTCTGATCTTACCCTCCATTAATCTGATCTGTACTTCTGGATTAACTTCTTGGTTCAGATTGACTTCACATTGCCTTTTTCCTGCATGTAAATCTTCATCAAAATTAATCAGCTCAATAAACTCAAATGCTTTACCTGGCTTCATCATCAAAAGATTCGACTTATACCACAAATCTGCCATCTTATCTGGAAGTTCTCTCAAAAGTTCTGCACCATCTTTACTAACTACATTGTCCGCAATATCTGTCTTTAATCCTCCTTCACTCTGGCTTTCTTCAAGATCAATGATCTTCAATGATTCAGTGTATCCTTTGAATTCAAAAATTCTTTTTCCATCCTCCTTATTCTGCATATGACTATGAGTAGTCATTTCTTCAACAGTCTTCAATAACTGTTTGTCTTTCCTTAAGTCAATGTGACCTGCAAACACACAACAACCTTCAGTTTTCAAAATACAATACCTTCCATTTTCTTTTGATGCTTCAAGCACCAATCCTCCATCATAGATCTTTTCAATTTCAGCGGATCCTTCTTGCGGTGACTTCAAATCAATATGAATTTGTTCAAGTTTCCTGAATTCGTTCATCAGTTTGCCATTCAACCTCCGTTGCAATAGCTTCCACTTCACCCTTTTCTTCAGTCTCCATCTGTATCTTCGGTCTTCACTTATCTTTCTCTGTACTGCCAGATCAATTTCTGGTTCTTCATTCTGCTGCCAGTTTCTATACTTCTGCAATTTAATGCCTTCCTCAAATTCATTATCATGTAGCTGATCATTCATTCCAAATTTCTGGTTACTTCCATATTCATCTTGCTTAGTTAATATTTCTGTCTCTTTCATGCCTTTGAGGACATAACTTCCTTGTTGCTCCTGATCTTTCATCTCACCTTCAAATAATCGCTGCTCAATTTCTCTGATTTCAGCATCATATTTATTAATGCTGTCTTCCACACCTTTTCCTCCATCAGGTTCTGTAAGCTTCATTTCTCCTTTAGGTTCCTTGAGTAATCTCTCCAAGAATTCTAATTCCTTATGAAATCTCTCCAGCAGTTCATCACAATTTCCATTCTCAACTTCATTCTTTTCCTGACGATCCTCCTGAGTTGACTTGTTTTCTACATTATCATATTGCAAGCATCTTCCATCAATTCCATTAAAAAAATTCATTGGTTTACCTTTCTGTAGTCCCAATATGGAATTTTCATTAGACTGCTGGTCTATATCAACCTCATCTGACTGTTTCACACCAAACAGAATTTCATTTATGAACTCCTTCTGTTGCAATAGATCACCGCCTTCTTCCTCTAAAAGGGATTCACCATCATACTTCACCTCAAGAGCTTCATTCCGGTTTGTGACAATTTCATCCAACTGTCCATCATCCTCTGCATATCCTGCAAACATACACAAACTATAAGAATCAAAATCACAAGGCTTCATTGCCTCATCTGCTTCCTTTGTCAACATATCTTCAAATTGCTCTGAACTCTGCCAGTAGTTCATAAGATCTTCAGCTGACTTCTCATTATCCTCTTTCCCCAACATTTCACCTTGTTCTGGTCTACAAATGGAAACTTCCAATTCTACCTCTGCTTCTCTGAGTTTCTCTGATTCCTCTTGAGCACTCAATATCTGCTTAATCTTTCTCAATTCTTCTACTATCTCTAACTTCACTTGCTGATTTCTCTTTTCTTGTAACCTTGGCCACTTTACTCTTTTCCTCATGGTCCAACCATTCTTCTGGTTTTTAACATTTCTCTGCAGCATCTTCATCAATATTCCAATATGGAAATCTATCTCAGCTTTCTCTCGGTCAAACTCTTCTTGACTCATCCTCATGCCATTTGCTTTTGCATCTTTCCTTCTGCTGTGGCTTCTTTGTGAACTTCTGCTATGACTATCTGTAGTCATTTTCTTCTCCTCTATTTCCATGATTTCCTCGCACCTCTGCAACAAGCCTCTGCAACAGTAAGTCCTCCTTACTGCAACCTTACCTCACTAAGCTCTCCTCACTCAATCTTTTGGTAAGCACGATCCCCTATCTGGAATCTTCTCTTGAGCAACACCTTTGCTCCCTCTAGGCTTCTGCAATCTCTCACTCTCTCTTTCGAAGACACTTCAATTGTCCTCTCTGTCCAATCTCTTGTTGGATTCTTCAGGTTCACTGCCACTTCTAAGGACTTTCCTTATTCTGCTTTTAAGAACACATCTGGTTCTTCTCTCACGGCTTCTCTTGGTCTATATTGTTGCAGTCTTCATTCTTTCTTAAGCTGTCACCTGTGTTTTGAATGGATTTCCTCTCTGCTGTAATCTGGTACTAAACTTCATTCAGAAAAACAAACTTATTCAATTTCAACAGAGCCAAGCTCTGATACCAAAAATGACGCAGGCATAAACCCGCCAAACCCAGAATCTAATTTACCATGCATATAAGAAATGCATCTCAAATCTCTGTCCAAATAAAACTCAATGCTAGGCAATTTCAACAGTACATACGGAAGTTCTTCAACATATGTTTCAAATCCATAAACCCAATAATCAAACTCTTCATTCATTTAAACACATACTTCAATTGTCACAATGCGCCCATCATCTCAGAATACAAACATATTTGCGCCCACGCCTGAAACATTAATCTTAACATTCCTATCACTGAATTGTAAATTCAATATTCAATCAATGCCTTTTATTCAACATCGGAAACTAAACTCTTCTTAATTTACAGAGATTTCTGTTCTTTTTATAATTGAGAAAACACAGATCCCACATAATCCCTTATCTTGCTTTCAAACCATCCAACCGACGCCATCCGCGCTCACTTTCAGTTCCCCATTCAATTCCCTGACTATGGCAATTATATAAAATTCAAATTGATTCAAAAGCCGAATAACATTAATCACGACATCACCTTAATTATACATCTACCTCTGCGCCTGGACTTGATATTCATCTTTTTCCTCCAAACTCAATGCAGCAATCAATTGATAGCTATTGCACACATATTGATTCCTTCAAACTGTCAATCGATTCACACTATTTCTCAGGGCTTGAATTTAGCCTTTGCCAGATTTGCTCAACCATTAACTATTCAACTGCATTCAACGCTTTTGCTGAAAGCTTTCACCTTATTTAATGCCGTTAAACAATCTCTACACATTTAACTCATACCAATCAGCATTTAACCAAAATATAACAATATGAAATCGCTCTCAATCTGACAGCGTTGAACACCTTCTCGAACAAAAATAATCTATGGGTATCTTTGCTCCACAGATTTGATCGATCCTACAACTCGCATCAATTCGTAGGTCAGCAATTCAAATGTATCACCAGCTGTTGACAGGTTTGATAATTCCAATGCGATGTCCCTATAACTTCTCAACTCCGTCTGCGCTCCACTTTCATCCGCGCTGATGTGATGTCAATCATCGATTTTCCCAAATGGCTATTTCCAAAACATGACACTATGGATAGTCACCAGATCTGGTTGTCCAATATCGAATCAAATTGCAACCATTTAACTCGATATGCAGCAATAATTTGGTGTTTTCTATGCTCTAATGCGAAACTGCCGGAGTTTGCTAGTCACAAAACTAGTGAATATTCAATGCTCATCTGTTACCACAGATCTGTTGTGATCTCAATTGCAATTGGAATCGCTTTATTGATATTAGAACTGACAATTGACAATATCCAGAACTTCGATGCGAGATTTTAGGAATTGACAATTTCCATAATTCGGTATTATCCCCAATAATCTGCGCAGTCTATTCCAAGCTGTTCACTGTGTTTAAGACTTTGCCTTCTTGCAATCTTCAGCATTTGCCCGATTACATAAACACGGTATTTCTCACAATTTTAAATTAAAAGAAACCCGACCGCACGCTATTTCAATCAATTATACAAACATACAATGCCCACGTTTCCACAAATTTCCATTCGATTTGGCACAAAATATAATTGCATTCACAATATTCAGAAAACCAAACAACAGAATCTGTTTGCCCAGATTGTCAAAAAAATGAATATTATTGCACGCCATTACCAAATATCATTTACTCTCACTCTGTTACAAAAAATACAATTCGCTCACAAGCTGAGCTTTTACTCCAAACAAAACCTATTCTAATTCTTTTTTCCTCTCCTCCGCACTAAATCTAACAAAATCTATATATAGACTTCCCCTTCCAATCGGTTATCTATCAGTCCTTCTAATATTGGCTAACAGAAATTTCCTATTCCCCTAAAGATCTTAACTGAATATCCTATCTCATAACTCTTGGCTACACCTATCTAACCAATCTTATCCCTACCTCTAAAATAAGACAATCTTTTATTTATTACAAATATAAATCATAACAAACTATTTGAGAAGTCAAATCTTCTCAGTAAAACTAATTTTGACCGACTATAAATGAATTTCACTCTGTTTTAACCACAACATCTGACCAGTTCATCACATTGTTGGCTAGGTCTAGATGCTCCTGCATCATATGAAGGATGGCTAGGGTTAAAGTTTTCATATGAGAAAAATTCCTATCACAGGTTTTATCACGGTTATTATCCAATGTTCAAGTGAGAGTGGATAAATTTAATTTGATTTGATTACATCCTACCACAACCCTAAATTCTTTATGATTCTCCAAATTATCTTGGTAGCCAATTCTTTCCCAAAAGGATGAATATTATTTAATATACAATCCCGCATGATTTTTGGCTTAGAAATCCATTTCCATTTTACTATATGGATTACTTCTTTACTTTTCCTTTCCTTATACATAAAATGAAAGAATTTCTTTCTAATATTTCCCAAGATACCAACACAAATATGATCTAAGGAATGCCACTATACTATTATGTAATCTCCTAAGGTTAATGTGCCACCCAAGGATAACCATATTCTGATTATTTTTCACATATTTTGATATGGAAAGAACCAATATCCATACCTCTAGTATTAAAATATTAGCATAAATCCAAAGTATTTGAAATGGATGCACTTGGTTGAATTCTCTTTCTAACATATCTTTCAAATCATTTAAAGAGATGGTATACTTTTGTAGGTGTACTTATATTCCCAATGCAACTTCAAATGAGTTTAGAGCTCTAATAAGGCTTCACATACTAGGCCTCTTTACTATATCTTGCATGAAATAGGATAACACCATCCATATGTAAATGTGTGACTGATAAAAATAGTAGCATTTTTTAATGGATTATAAAATTCCTCTCATTACCTTCTAGAATTGTTGAGGTCCGTGTTAATAATAATAAATATTAAAAGAGACGAGGAAAAAACTTGTATTGTAGTATCATAAATTATCTAAAAAATATAAATATTTACCTGATTGATAATTACATATAGATATGTTGAGCTTAGACAACCTTCAATCCAATTGACAAAACACTAAGTTAAAACTAGAGCAAAGAAGAATGAGAATCAAGTACATCAAGGTTTCCCTGTTAAAGGCCTTAGACAAATCGAGATTTATAGTTGTAGCAAGAATTTTTGTAGTTTTCATGGTGTTTTTTATAGGTTTTTCATTGATGTCAAAGCAATGGTTAGCCATGCTCAAATCCTAACATGATGCTACAATAGATTAAGAGAGAAGAAAATTGGAATTTGTAGGTGAATACCACTTGGTAGAGTTCGACAATCTATTTAGCCATGGATCTCTTGTTATGTTTTTTCCATATTAAAAAAAATATTCATGGATTTTGGTGTTGATTCCATGAATCTTATAAATGAATTGGTCTCCATGCCTTTCCAGATGCCCCCACACCTGCGACTAGGTAAAAAAAAAATTATAATACTAGTTAAAAAATAAAAACATAACAATAATAATAATTAAATAAATAAATAATGTCGTAATATATATATATATATATATATATATATATATTATGTTTTTTTCTAATTCACAGATGTTGCATCCCCAAATCACAACTCCTACAACCTCAAGCCACAATTGTTCTAATTTTAACACATAATTACTGCAACAAGATACAAGCAATTTTTTTATGGATCCGATACTGAAATCTTAAATTACAAATGTTGTTCCCTTATAAAAGAATTATCGTCTAAAGGTTGCTTACTTCCATGTATCTATGCCACAACTTCAATATTGATGACGACTCGTTAGGTATAATGATCTCTTAATATATAATCTATTTTATTATAAGTTGCAGATGTTACATCCCTAAGTCACAACTCTTGCAACCTCAAGCCACAATTGTTGCAATTTTAATGCACAATTGTTGCAACTGGATACAAAAAACCTTTTTATGGAACCATTGTTGCAACCTCAAGTTACAGTTGTTATTCCCTTCCCCAAATAAAATAATTCTCATATCAAGGTTGTTATCGCGTATCTATGCCTCAACTTCAATATTGACAATGACTTGTTGGGTATATTGATCTCTTAATATATATGTTTACCTTCATATATAATTTTTTTTGTTACAAGTCCCAAATGTTGCATCCCCAAGTCATAGCTCTTGCAACCTTAAGCCACAACTGTTGCAACTTTAATGCATAATCACTGCAACGAGATACAAACAATTTTTTTAAGGAACTGTTGGTGAAACCTTAAGTTACAACTGTAGTTCCCTTACTAAAATAAAATAATTCTCGTATAAAGGTTGTTTCCATGTATCTATGCCTCAACTTAAATATTGACAAGGGCTTGTTATGTATAATGATCTTTTAAATCCCCATTATTTTCAAAATGACTATGACTGATTGTAAATCCCACACTTTTCCTCTCAGCATACATTCCACTATCATAGAAATCAGTTACAGGGAGGGATTCCATGTTAGCTCCCTATATTACTAGTGTAGTGATCCAAGTAAATTCCCGATACCCTTAACCAAGACCTTTTACTTTGGAAAATGTGTTAGATTTCATTTAATTAAAGCGTTAATGAATATAAATGAACAACTGCATGTTGTAAAGAAGAGGAACATAAAAATAATGAGCAACATAAGACATTGATAACGGAGTTCGTCGAGGAGGGACCATGTCTCCGGGCCTCGGTGTCAAGATGGTGTAGGTCGCTACATTAAGTGTTGTAATAGTGATGATGTACATGGATGGTGTTTTCTCTGTCGTACAAGGAAAATGACCTCATGCAGGAGTGGTTGGACCTCTCCACGATATTTTCCACTATAGGAACTCTCATTCACAACAAGGACTCCTATCAGTATGAAAATAACTCACACATAATGACTATGAGTATCCCGCCAACATGGAAACAAAGGGATATCAATCAAACATACATGTGACATGAGTATCTTGCCAGCATGGAAACAAAGGGATCTCAACATAATACAAATCCATGACAGAAATTACATCTCACATCAAGAACAAAACAAGATCCTACATCAAACATCTACAGGGATCTATACAGCAAAATTCATCTCATAGCAAAGAGACAAAGAAATACATGAACAAAATGCATCATATACCTCACATGGAAGATGACTGAAGAATGAGCTGCTCCACTGCTGGATCTGAAATCACCACCGCAATCATGGCATTGAAAGGTGTGAAATCGACTTCTCACTCACTGAATGTTGGCACCTACATCCCACTTTGAAAATTTTCTAAAAAATATAAAGCTCAAATGGAAAATCTATACACACCATCAGATTCCTGTCGTCGAATAGTGAAAAATCGACTGTCAAATTTATAAATTCATACAAAGTGAAATTATGGGCCTTAGGGAATATTTTAGATTCCCCCTAGATTCCTCAAAGATGCTGCTCGACTAGGAATCTATAAATATGCAACTCAAAATAGGAATCTGATCTCTCCATTGAGATCCTTGTGAAATTTCGAGAAGAATGAGTATAAAGTTGATCTCATTCTAACACTGTCGAATTTTAGGCTCCAAGGAAACTGAAAGATTCCCTCAAGATTCCTGAATATTCTCCTCCACAGACAATCTGCAGAATCGCTGATCAAAAGGAAAATCTAGGTGCACCATCGTGCTCCCTATGAAATTCTGGTTAATATGAATATAAAATTTAATACATTCTAAAAATTTTACCTCCTTGAGATCAAAAGATTTCCTTGGCCTTACGCTGGAATCTATCTCGAACTGTGTGCCTTCATCTCCACTGGTTTGGTCTATGCCTCAAAATTCATGCATGTCCTTGCTACCTCTGCCTAGGCGCACTTGGAAAAAAATGAGTTTATATCAAATGACCTGGGCATATTTTTCAAAATGGAGGCCGTTGGCCTAGTGGTAAAATTTGGTAATCGTTAGATGGAGGTCGGGGGGTTAAATCCCGACCCCTCCATAAATGGCACCTTTGGAACTACACATTAGGTAACGTATTGGAACTAGATTTAATCTTATATGTTCTTGAGTTAACAAAGAGTTTTCTTTAGGGCCTCTGAAATATCTAGATCGAAGCTTGTTCAATTTTTTTTAAATTACCAATGATGTTGGCCTTATAATTTCATTTCCTTCATAGTTCCATTGGTATTAAAATTCCATGGTGTCAGTCTTATGACACCCCATTCTGATGGCACAATCGTCGCCACTATGGTAGGTTTGTCACAATATATTCCAAAAAATCTACGATGACGTCAGTATTCTAACCCCCATTGTGACTATAGAAACATTGCAAGTATCTTTTCAAACAAATTGGAACATTTTCGGTCTTCTTAATTTGTTAGAAAATAATTTTGTAAAATTCTTGTTGACGTCAATCTTGCAATGCAAGTTCTAACATCATAGTATGTCATCACAATGGGAAAATTTTCAGAAGAAGCTAACTTTGGCCGGTCATCTGACGGTGGTTTGTGAAGAATATGTAGGGGAATTTTTCAATATTTTGACAAAATGTCAATGAGTATATTCAATGAAGAGATGTAGGAGATTTGACAACAAATATCATCAAAATTTTGATGAAAAATAAGAGTCAAAATTACAATTGCACTAGAAACGACATTTCATGAAATGTCCTTTTATTGTTATAGTCACAAAATATCATCACAAAAATTAAAAAATGTCATCATAAATTGTGTCAATATTTAGTAGTGTGAGATTATCTAGGTGGATATTGATGGCCACCCACCTATTCCACTTAGACCTCCAGTCGGTTTCATCAGTTTCCTTGTTTATACAATCATTTACTATTTTTAGCATTTTTTCGGGTCCTAAACTTCCAATGCAGTTTTGACCAGCTAAACGGTTTATTTTTGAGGTTCAAAGCAGGCCCATATCCATAATGAAGAGCCTACAGAAAACCATGTATTAATCAGAGAGATATTTTTGATGATATATTGTATACACCAAATAGAGATAATATGACCAAGTTACGAACCCAAGAAGTTGGTTACCCAACTAACCCCAATGGGGCCCACAAATTCTTGGTGTTCCATCTTCTGGGGTCAGGGTTTTCCCATGTTTTTCAATAATAAAAATGCCCCTGAGCCTCATCATAACACAGTTCAAGGCACGTAGCCACCACATCTCTTCTCAGAGATAAGCTACCATCACCCAAGCTAGTTTATTTCCATTCTTTCTGTAAACATATTTCAGTTAATTGATATTAATGAAATGAATTTTTATTTTTGTTGTATCTATGCATTTATTTTTATTTATGTATTTTATTGTGTTCCTACTAAATTCTGGATCAGTGGTATTAGAGAGGTCTTCTATTTCTCGATCTTTCTTTGCATCTCCCCAACGAGATCAGGGTATAAGGAGTTAGGGCTCAATCTCGTTGAAACATTGCAAGATCAACCTCACAAACCATGATGACCTCCTATGGTGGAAGAAAAGAAAGATAATGGAACATGAGATACTATCAAAATATTACTCAAGGAGGTCCTCAAGAAATAGAGTAATGTAATGATGGATAACGTTTCCCAGATCCTTCGACGGCTACCCATCGACAATGCATCTTCATCCAGCAGCCACTCTGGAGGCACCACTTCTTTTAAGGTACATGTTAAATTTTAAATAACGATATTTTAGGGCCAAATAGATCCAAACGTTGTATATAGATGGATAAATTTATTAGAGGGATATTTTTCGGTCAATGACTTTTCAAATCCGGAAAATATAACTTTTTCACTCCTCAAAGCCACCCCCCATGTAAAGGACTGGTGGGAAACAAACTATGAGAAAAATGACGAGAGGGAATCCACCCTAATCTCGGCCATACCCACTTTGAATTATTTCTGAGACATCATCGAGGAACAATTTCACCCCATGGGTAGCTATGAGAACAATTACATACAATGTACTATGCTATGATAATAAAGGGATCAATATGTGCATGAGATGACGAATCTGTTCCATACATTGCACACAAAGTTGGGCATCAAAGATTCAAAGAAACATTTGATGCTTAAGCAACGCAATTTTCTGCACATATACATCTAGGAGGAAATAGAGTTCCTCGACATCTCTGTGCTTGGTGCAACATACTAGTATGCTGCCAATATTGAGAAGACATTCAAACTGAAGAAGTGAGACTTTGGATCTGTGAATCGGAACTAAGGGAAAGGTGCCCCCAAATCATAGAACAAAGAACAAAGCCAAGGCGGGGTGGCTCAAGAAAACTCATCGAAACCACAAGAAAAAAAAAACACCATGAAGCGAAAGAAGGACATGGGAAAGTGGTGAGAGTTCCATAAGAGTTCCACTAACAACACAAGTGAGTGTCAGGCAAAGCAGTCACTGGGGGTTGAGCTGAAGGCTTCTAAATCATATGCATGTTCTGAATATGAGTCAGAACCCGACAAGGGGAATCACAAAGGGAAGAATATTATCGATGCAGTGTCAAGTGCCAATGTTTCCACCAAAAATATCCAAAAGGAGGAACCCGAAGATCCAAAGGAGGGGGCCACCTCTTCCATTCCTAGATGTGGGTTAAGGATTCCCCGTTGCAGTTCATTTTTGACAACGGGAGCCAAAAGAACCTCATTTCAGTAGAGGTCCTGAAGTGGTTGGGTCTGCCGACCACGACACACCCACAACTATACACCATCGGGTGGCTTCACCAAGGACGAGATATCCGCGTTATCCAATAGTGCCACCTTCCTTACAACATCAATCCCTTCACAGATGAGGTATTATGTGATGCTGCTCCTTTTGAATTTTGTAATGTATTATTAGGCCAACCATACTTGTGGAAGCGACATGTTGTGTATGAATCTAGGCCTAACACTATTATTGTTACTTTGGGTAATAAGTTGTACATGACACCAGAGGTAGCACTACCTATCACCATCTCTTTGCTCGATGTAAAGCAATGTAGTAAGCTCGTTTCCAAAACTGGTAATTTTTTTTCCCTTATGATCTTCCCTCAGGGAAAGAAGATGACTATGGCCATGACCTCCATACAAGGCTCCTCCATACAACAAAAACATATGGATAAAGTCATGGAGGAGTATGGGGACATCTTCACCTCATCTGTAGGGGTGCCTCTGAACTGTCAAGTCAAGCACTTCATTGATCTGACCCCATATGCACCACTACCCAATGGACCAATCTATCGATGCTCTCTTCTGGAGAACGATGAAATCAAGAGAAAGATTCATGAGTTGTTTCAGAAAGGTCACATTCGAACGATTTCATCGCCCTATGGGAGCCTGATCATGTTGGTGCATGACAGGGATAAGACTTGGAGACTTGTATTGACTATCGGGTGCTGAACAGGATAATTTTTTGGAATAGGTATCTGATCCGATGGATTAATGACTTTCTGGACCAAATCAAGGGGGGAAATATTTCAGCAAGATTTACTTGAAGTCCAGGTATCACTAGGTACCAATCAAACCCTCTATTGTGTGGAAGACTGCCTTAAAATCCAAGGAGATCCTTTTTAAATGGCTACTCATGCCTTTTGGGTTGAAAAATGCTCTTGCAAAATTCATGAGGCTGATGGACAACATCTTGCAACCATTCACCAACTCATTTATGGTGGTGTATTTGTATGACATCCTGATCTTCAGCTAGAGTTAGGAAGAGCACCTCCACAACATTTGATAGGTCCTCAAAACACTGTGACAACACAAGTTGTGTGCCAATTTGGATAAATGCACTTTTGGCATGACCCAGGTTCAATATCTGGGATACATCATTGGTGAGAGGGGGGTGCATTTGGGCCCAGCAAAGATCCAGGTCATTCGGGATTTCCCAGCACCAACCTCTCTAACAGAGCTCCACAACTTTCTGGGTCTTGCCAATTTCTACTACAGGTTTGTGTTGGGATTCTATCATATCACTTAGCCTTTGATTCAAGTCACCAAGGGAGGAGCGAGATAAAAATTATTTTGGTCTGAATCTCAATAAAAGGTGTTCACATAGTTGAAGCTTCGCCTCTGCTCTGCACTAGTGCTCACATTACCAGAATTGCAATAACAATTTGAGATCGAGACATATGCCTCTGAGTATGCTATTGGGGAAATTCTTACTCAACAAGGGAATTTAGTAGCATATCACAGTGAGACACTTTTAGACAGTCAAAAGTATCCCACCTATGACAAAGTTATGTATTCCTTTGTGCCTACCTTATGACAATGGAATAATTACATTTTGGGGAATGAAATGGTCATCCACATAGATCACCAACCCCTGTAGTTCATACAGACATAAGGGAGTTGTAGAACGATCGCCATAAAAAATGGTCCACATACCTACAACAGTTCCATTTTAACATCAAGTACAAGATGTGAAACACCAATAATGTTGCAGAATTCCTCAACCAATCGCCAATCGTGGCACTAACCACAGTGCTTGAATATTGTGGATATGAGACTTCGAGTTGGCCGCATCTCTACAAAAACAATCCATAATTCGACAAAACATACCAAATGCTCTTGGAAGGTAAGAAAGTTCAAGAGTTTCACCTCCATGATCCCTGTCATGCCACCTGAAACACCTCCGTGTTCCTTCAAGCGAGCGTACCAAGATGATTTAGGAATCACACTACAATCGGGTCACTGGACATTTTAGGGTCTAGAAAAAAGTAGCAGTATTGTAGAAGTATTTCTGTTGGCTGAACTTTCGACAAGATGTTGGGAAGTACATCATATCATGCACTACCTATGCCATTTTCAAGAAGACCATCAAGAAGAAAGGCTTATATACTCCGCTTCCTACCCTTTGTCGACCTTGGGAATCCATATCCATGGATTACATGTCGGGCCTTCCTTCTACCAAGCATGGAAATGACTATGTTCTTATGTTTATCACCATTTTCTCTAAGATTTCCATTGTGGAGGTTTGCAAGAAGAATATCATAGCAAAAGCCACTACTAAACTCATCTTTGAGTGAGTTTGGGTACACATTGGGATCTCATAGTCCATTATCTCAAATCAGGACAACATATTCCTTAGTAAATTTTGGTCAAGTCTTTGGTCGATGTTGGAAACCAAGCTCACTAAGTCCACATCTTTCCACCCCCAAACTCATGGCCAAACATAGGTCGTCAAGAGGATAACTATACACATTTTGTGCATGTACAACTTGAAGCAACCACACACATGGGATCAAATCCACCCCTATGTTTAGCACAACTATAACTAGGATCCCCAAAGCTCAACTGGCCACAACCCCTTTGTGGTGGGCTTGGGATTCCAGCGACTATGTCCCATTGATGTGGCCATACCATTTGTAGCTACTCAGAAAAATTCAGCTCATGTCCAGTTCGAAGTTGACATGGTGAACAACTTCATTGATAGAATTCAACACATCTGCCAATAGGTCTATGACATATTGGATAGAGCCAATGCTAAGTTCAAGCAGTGACATGATAAACATAGGGTGTGTTGGACATGGGATCCCCCCCGAAGAAAGAAGAGAGAAGGCTCCACAGATCAAGGAGTAGAGCGCGCAACACAGATTCCATTTTGAGTCTTAGGGGCTTTGAGGTGGGTCAAAGGCCCTCATTTTGTAATGGTATGGGAATATTTAGTGAACGTTGAACTCTGCCCATGGTTTTGGACCATGGTATTGTAAATGAAAAAATTATATAAAGAGCCTAGATAGAAGTCATAGTCAGGCATGGAATGATAGATATGATGAAATGCATTTGGATGTAAGACTATTTTGAGCGAGAGTTTGTGTTTGGGTTAGAGGAAAGGCTCCTACAGTTGAGTGTGAGGAAACCTTAAGAAGTTTGCAGCTGTGTATGCAGGGTGGAAAGTGAATGTATGAGAAGGATATGGCTATTAATGAAAGAACTACTGGGATAAATTTGAGTTATACTTAGGTACTTTATTTACTTGATTTTTTTTAGTATTTGTACCAAATAAGGGTTTTGTTTTGTAATTGAGTAGCGTAGATCTATTTATGGTTATTTACATTTTTTTATGCATGAATAAGTAATATTGCATAGTTACTAGTAAGTTCAACAGATGTGTTGAACAATGCTTGTGTTATTGATAGATCAATCTTGGGAAGCAATGTTGAAGAGGAAACGCAAAAAAACCATATTCCATTATCCCTCTCGATGCAGAAACCTGGTTCTAACATCCCCCTATATTTCCTTGGGTGAGACTTTGGTTTGCGAAAGAGGATCGTTGATGAAAGGGCCAGTAATAGTGGGTTTTGTTGGTTTGCGCAACCAGAATTGAACTTGGGTCTAGGCCCCATGAAGACAAAAATGGTTCAGGTACAGAAGATCGAGGCCAAAATGCGTGAGAATATGGAATAGATGGAACAAATTATGGTCACTACAAATACCTTGACACCAATGTAGTGACTTACCAATATTCAAGAGGGTACATTTTTACAAGAACAGGTTGAGGAGCTATGCAGGAAAGAGAAACTACTTGTAGCTAGAATGAATCCATGGGAAGCTGAAGCCAGTAAGCTCTCCCAAAATGTGGAAAAGAAGCTGAAGGCTCTGTGCGAGACTCAGAGATGAATTGAGCATAAGGCAGCCAAGAAAGTCATAGAGACACTACTCACAGAAGTCAACGAGTTTGAAAAGCACTGCGTCGAAGTGGTTCCACCATTGAAGGATGTATTGAGTGACATCAAAGCGAAGATCGATTTCTCACCACCTTTGTGGCTCGGTATGAGTCACAATTTTTTGATGAGGGCCTGTTGGACATGCGACCCCCACCACCCCCCCGTATTGTAAATGTAAAATCTACATAAGGAGTCTAGATAGAAGTCATAGTCAGGCATGAAATTGATAGATCTGATGAAATGCTTTTGGATGTAAGACTATTTTGAGTCATAGTTTGTGTTTGGGTTAGAGGAAAGGCTCCTGCAACTGAGTTCTTGGAGACCTTAGGAATTCTGCAATTGTGTGCACAAACCCCTCTAGCTATGTGTGCAGGGTGGAAAGTAATGTATGGGAAATATCTAGCTATTAATGAAAGAACTGTTGGGATATATGTTAGTTCTATTGATGTGTTTACTTTACTTTTTGTTTTTGAGTATCTGTGATGAATAAGGGTTTTGTTCTGTAATTGAGTAGCTTATATTTATTTATGGTTATTTACATTGTTTTATGCATGAATAAGTAAGATTTCATAGTTGCTGGCAAGTTCAACAAATGTGTTGAACAACGCTTGTGTTATTGATAGATCAGACCTACAAAGCACTGCTAAATAGGAAAAGCCCTAAATCCATAGTCCATTGTCCCTCTGGATGCAGAAAACTGGTTCTAGTATCCCCTTATTTTTCCTCGGTGAGACTTCGGATTGCGCAAGTAGATTGTTGTCGAAAGGGCTAGTAATAGTGGGTTTTTTTGGTTCGAAACCACATTTGAACCTGTGTCTAGGCCCCATCAAGCCAATAGGGTGCCACACAAGTTCTAGGTGGGTGAAAAAGTTTAGCTACATTTGCAAAAGAAGCGCCTCATTGGACCCCACCGCAAGCTTCACCCGCTCTGATATGGGCCATACACCATCACCAAGTTAGTCGAGGATAATGCATTTGAGCTCAGTATTATATCGTTCCTTGGTCTGCACCTAGTGTTCAATGTGGACCACCTTCGACCATATTGTCCACCATTACTGGACACATCTGACATTGCAGAACAACTCACACCAATAGATTTAAACTTGAACTTCATGTAACAAGCCACAACTAATCGAATCATGGACGCACAGATGAAGAACACTTGCTAGCAGAGGATCCATATATATTGAGTATTCAAAGCAGGCTAACTCCTTCACCAGGGAAAGTGGTTCACTAGGGACCAGGTTCAACAGAAATTTCTTCACCTCATGGAGGCTCTGCATTTAACGGGGACCATTACTTCCTAAGGGGGGAATAATGATCTAGGTGGATATTGATGGCCACCCACCTATTCCACCTAGACCTCCAGTTGGTTTCATCAGTTTCCTTGTTTATAGCATCATTTATTATATTATAAGCATTTTTTCAGGTCTTGAACTTCCAGAGTAGTTTTCACCCCCTAAATGACGTCTTTTTGAGGTCCGTAGCAGGACCATATACATAGGCAAAATCTTATTGCATATGTGCCAAACTGAGATAATATGACCAAGTTACGACCTTAGGAAGTTGGCTACCTAACTAACCCTAACGGGGCCCACAATCTCTTGGTGTTCTATCTCTTGCGGTTAGCTTTTTGGTTGTTTACGGTTTTACTATGTTGTTCAATAATAGAAATTCCCTTGAGCCTCATTGTAATACATTTTAGAGGCACGTAACCACCACAAAGCTTCTTAGAGATAAGCTACCATCGCCTGAGCTAGTTTATTTCCATTCTGTTTGTAAGCATATTTCAATTATTTGATATTAATGAAATGAAGTTTTATTTCTTCTGCATCTCTGTATTTATGTTTATTTTTGTATTTTATTGTGTTCCTGCATAAGTTTAGATCATGAGCTTTGGAAAAAAGGGTTGATGAATCCCACTTTTGGAGGCCCTTAATAGGCCGTAATTGAAACCCACATCGAAATTTTTCCCTCTACACCAATGCAACCATTGATATCATCCCTCCTCAATCACAACTACTTGTGTAGCATGTTGATAACCAAAACTATGGAATCCCTAAAACTTTTTGGTCTCAAGAAGATGCCCATAGTGCTCTAACTTGTTGATAGATCAATTATCAAACTAGAAGTAACCTTGGAAGATGTAGTGACCTTAGTATTTCATGGGGATATCCCACCGAATTTATATTCCTTCAATCCAAGTCTTCTCGGAGAGAATAACCTTTAATCTTGGTAAGGCCATGCCTAGCCACTACATATGCTTATATTGGTTGTAGGTTTCGTAAGATGACCACTTCCCATGTGATCTCAACAAAAAAACTTACCCTATATCCTCCCTCCAAGATCCATATTTCAAACCAAATCCATATAACTTAAATGAAAACATGTTTTGACTTAAAGTAACATTGGAAAACCCAAACTTAGAAAAACTAACTATTATTATTATTACTGCTTAAATGCAATCATGCCCCTCAGCGACATATTACAATGAGCAATTCCTAAATCTACTAAAAGAAACTTCATGACATGTAATATGGAATCTAATATCACTAACTACCAAAACCATATGCTTAAATCATGAATCTATAATACTCCAGGACACATTACAATAACTTTTCAAACTTTTAAGCTTTTTAATTTTTTTTATCACATATAATCCATAGATTCTAATACAACAAGCCACCAAAACCATGTTTGTAAAACCGCCATCTTGAACTTGAACTTAACAGTTTTGACTCTTTCACCAATTGATTTTTTTGCTTTGAAAATCATGGAAATTCCGGTAAGATTTTAAGAAAAATCTGGCAAGGATTTTTATAAATCCACTATCAAACTTTAATATTTTGGGTGTCCTAGAAGGTTTTGATGGCGCTGAATCCATTTCCACTATCAAAATCATAATTCAAACACTGTTATGGAAAGATTTCTTAAATTTTTTTAGCCTGAATTCCAGCCAAAATGTCTAAATAATTCTTCCGTCTCGTTAGAAGGTCCAAAATGACATCATTACATAGAACCAACATGTGTCTGCCACAAATATGGAAGAGTACCAGCGCTGCTCATTACTTTTTCCATTCATATCAATTCCTCTCTCTATATAAATATTGTAACAAAATCTGGAAACAAATACTTTTCAGTCTATTGGCCCATAAATGCACCTGGGAAATAGATGCCCACCGTTGGATGGTGTACTTGCTTTAATCCAAAGGTGGGCAGTTACTTCTTTCCACGTGCATTTATGGGCCAATCCAATCTGGAAATCTCGCTAGTACCATTGCCATAATCAGAGAGGCATCTCAGAGCAATCCAATCTTTTTCACTTCATCGTGTCTATCTGTCCACTTACTCAGATCATGGATGAATCAGCGAGGCCGATGGGCGAGGAAGTAAGTAATAATAATAACAACGATATTTTGAAATTGCAGAGCTGCGACAGAGAAATATTTGAGGTGGAAACAGAGGTGGCCTCGACTTCAGCCATCATTCTCTTAATGATGGACGACTTGGGCACCAACATTACCATTCCTCTGCCTCTCGTTTCTGCCAAGATTTTGCGTCTGGTTATTCAATATTGCAGATACCGTGTCCTTGATGCTCCCATTGCATCGCTTGATGCTGTCAAAACGTGGGATGAGGAGATCGTGAGACCTCTTGTAGATGATCGCGCCACACTGTTTCAAGTTACGAAAGCTGCCAACTACCTGGATATCAGAAATCTTTTGGATTTTATGTGGCAAACTATTGCTGATATGATGAAAGGGAAAACCTCCGAACAGATGCGCGAGCTTTTCACCATTCGGAATCAAAATTAATTGTTAATCTACTCTGCAATGGCAGATTACTTCGGTTTCTGCAACTCGCTTCGATTGAACTTGAATTTTAGAGCATGTTATTAGGTTTAGATTGGATACAAACATAATTTCGTTACTAATTTTGTTTTTGACACTTCGACCGTTTTCCTTACTAAGGGCAGTATTATATTATTTGACGGAATTTTTTACAACACAAAATTGCTCAGGTCTTTCAAAATTGCTGAGGTCTGTTTTTGTTTGGGTTTATAAATGAAATGGAATGTGAAAGTGATTAGTACTGTAACTTTGTTAGTACCTTGATAGAAACATGTTGTGAGTATACATAATTCTGTTTCACAGGACACCCTTTGAATGCAGTAAATGGCTCTGGTTATGTCAGGTTATGTTATTATCATGTTATTTAAATATTTTTGATATAATTAGTAAAATGAAATAATAATTAAAAGAAAATTAAGGTTGTTTTTTTAGTTTGATTTTTTACAATACATGGTTTTGTTAATTTTTTTTTTATAATTTACATTATTTAAATACATAAAATTTTAATTAATTTTCATTTTTTGAAAAATTGTGACAAGATATTAAGATATTAATCTTCTCTAGTTACTTTAAACTGATTTAAATTGTTAAAATTCCATCATAATTTCCTTCCAAACTGTGAATAATAAACTATTTGTTAATTGAAAACAAATAAAAAATTGCATCTCTATTCTTTTTCAAATTATTAAATTACTATCCTCAGTGCTAAGGACTTCTACCCTACCAATCGCATTTGAGAAACCCTAACAGCAGTTAAGAACCTCTTCTAGAGTTCTTTCTCAGCCTCATACTCCACCCAAAATATTTCTCCAGCCTGAAAACATCTTCGGGGTTCTTTCTTTTGACAATATTTCTTTTGAGAATGATTATACCTTGAGTTACTCTCCAAGTACTTTTAAGACACAAGTTTAAAGAAAGTTGATTGGAGTGGGTTGTCCACATATTATCATTTAGTTGATTAAATACAAATTTGGAAAAAAGGTGATTAAAATTGATTACAAAGTTTAAGGGAAAAAAATAATTAATGATAATGTTGCTTATTTAAATATGGTCACAAATTATATTGGGTTAAAATTTGAACTTCTTAGAGATTTTTGAGATATAATTTTATTAAATGTAAATTTTTTTATAGATTTTAATTATGTTTATAGTTATTTTCTAACTTAGTTTGGAAAAAATGTTGTAAGGCCATATAGTGTAAACATTTTGACTGGGTCAAATTACATAAAAATAAAATAAAATAAATAATTAAACATTATAGGATTGGGATTTCCACAACTCATGGTTTTCCCATAGTATATTTTGGCACTCAACATTGAATATGCTTTTCCTTATTCTTTTAGAAATATAATTCTTTGGAATACTATACAAGCAACATTTTCAATTTGTTCATGTTTCTCTAGGTACTGTAATTTAAATTCCATTTGTATTTTATGCTTGTGTGTTTGTAGAAGTCATCACCATTTCATTCAAGGTGCAAACTCATGAGATTACATTCTTCTTCTTCAAATTAATCATCCATTTCTGAATCATGGTGACAACCTACTAGAATAAGTCATCATGATAAAGAAGATTTACTTTTAGATAAAGTGAAAAAATAGATAATTGCTTGAGAGAAATTGCCAAATTTGAAAGAAATGGAGATAATTTTAGTGCTTGTTTATTTAATTATATTTAAAGTTTTTAGATTTTTTTAAATAAATGGGGATGTGTTATGTTTTTTATTTAATTATATTTAAAGTTTTTAGATTTTTTTTTTAAATAAATGGGGATGTGTTATGTTTTTTATTGAATTATATTTAAAGTTTTTAGATTTTTTTTTAAATAAATGGGGATGTGTTATGTTTTTATATAGGTTTATCCAAACTTTGAAAAAAAATGGAAATATGAGTAGCTCTTTTTTAAAACAATTTTTTCTTTATGGTAGAAAAATGAAAATTTGTAACCCATTTTTTTTTCAATTTATTTTAATTTTCACCATATTTTGAAGAAGTGGAAACATTTGAGTAGATATTTTACATAGTTTCAGTAGTTAAGAAGTGGAGTTGTGGAATTCTCTTTAATAGTCGTACAGATTTTATTTTAGTTTAAGATGAAATTAAATGTTTTAGTTTTACCAAAATTTAATTTTATTATAGTTTGAAAAATTACCTTTTTTATAATTTAAATTTTATTTTGAAATGTAAAGATAAATACAATAATTAATAAATAAATAAAACCTTAAGAAATTAACCATTTAATATATTCTCGTAAATTGGAAACTTTTTTTTATTAAAATATAAACCATCTATTCAACAAAATAATAGACCCTTTGCAAATTTTTAAAAAATCAATACAATATAAAAGTCTATTATCACTTACTTTTGAAAGACCTGTCCACTTCCTTTCCATATTTCTAACTAAATGAGGAGTCAAACACACTAAACTTGATAATCATTGGGAAAACCTTCCTCAATGCCAGGTTTTCGGTGAGTTATGACCTGAAGATATAAGATATTGTTGTGACTCAAATCTCGTCCCATAAAATGACTCAAATCTAATAGTATATGTTGTAGCTTCTTATTAGCTAAATAAACGTACATGTAGATTTACTTTTCTTTATATAGAATAATGTTGAAAGCATGTTTCTTCACGTATGGTAACTTAAATCTTACATACTACACTTTTGGGTTGTTCAATTGTATAATCGATTTCGGAAAAAATGCAGAGCTAGCTCTTAGTTGTATATTTGGTTAATCATTAGTCAAAATAAACATAAATATCAATATATGTTGTACAAAAATATGGCCACTTTTCTCTTCTCTTTAAAGGCTTTTTTATCTCTTAAAACATTAAAATTATGAAATCTTTCTTCAAAACTTTGCACATTAATATTATGTAAGAGATTCTTATCGATGGTTCAAATCTTATCTTGAGTGCACTATATTAATTATACATCTTGAGTGGGCATAATGGTTAAGAGCATGTGTGACAAGTTCCATTGATACTTGCATCATGAAAATTGTGTTCTAGTTGTTGTGCAGTGGTTTTAATTTCCCTAACGGCATATATTGATTTCCAACTATAATCATCACATCAGCGAAAGAAGCGGTGAGATAGTTTGTAATAACCATATTAGTATAGTTTGTTACGTTAATGGAACATGTAAATCTCATTTCTGATAACATTGATTAAGTCTCGATTTGAGAAATTGTTATCTTCGGTTTCCGTAAGGATGTATTATGTTAAAGTATAATCAATACTTGTTTTTTGACTAGTAGAAAATGATGAAATTAGTCACTAGGTGACTAAAAAAGTTAGTCACCGCAATTATTTCAAGTGAATTACTACTAAATTTGAGAAATTTTCAGTGACCAAACTAGAAATGGCTAACTTAAACGGATAATTTAGTCCAAGGACAAAATATACGACTAGATAATAAGTGACTAAACTAAAAGCGACTAACTTAAATGACTAATTTAGTCTAGGATTAAAGTATATGACTAGATAATAAGTGAAAAAATTAATAATGATTAAGTAAATGGCTATTATAGTCCAAGGATAAAAATATGGCTAAATAGAAGTACAACAAGTATATGAATTAGTCATGTATGTTAGTAATTTTTAATTGTGTCACTCGAGAAATGAAAAATTGGAATTTTGATACACATGTTACATTTCACTACAGGGGTCTTTGAATCCCTCTGCAATGTTAAAATTTAGAGACAAAGGGGTATCTGAATCCATTTATAGTGTTAAAATTATGAATACCCTTTTTTCTCTAAAGTTTAACACTACATATGGATTCAGAGACCCCTTTCTTTGAATCCATCTGCACTGTTAAAATTTAGAGACCCTCGTCTCTAATATTGAAATATAGGTAGATGGATTCAATGACCCCTTAAAGGGATGAATCCATCTATAATGTTAAAATTATAAAAAATTTATACAATCACTACTAAACCAACTTAGAAGTTGCTATTAAAATAATTAACCACAACACATATTAACATAGTCAATATCCTTGTTATAAATAAAAAAATAATATATATATAGTTCTTCTCAATGACTATAATGACAAACACATTTTTACTCTAATTTAGTTTTAAACATTTCAATATATAAATATAATAAGATTAAATATATAAATATATATAGCATCAGAAAATGGGTGTATTAATGTGGAATAGGACATAGAAAATTGGTATTTTTTACTCTCAACCTTGTTATAGCTATAACAAATCTCTCATTGTTTCCTTCCCTCTATATTTTTTTTAAGTAATCACAAGTTTGTTTTATTTTATTTTTAATTTTAAATTTCCCTCTACACAATTAATTTGGGTATTAATTTGGGTGGGAGATTCAAAACATCCCAAAGTTTCAATGTATGTTTGGATTTCTTCTTTCAATGTATGTTTCTAGGATTTGTGTCAAGCTGGGTTCTATGTATACTGTAAGTCAGTGCCGTTGTCTTTCTCTTGAAGAAGCGAATTTACACCCTGCTTATATATTGCTACAGGGACATATCAAGAAGAAAAATGTAATATTTTTGATCGATTCTAGTAGTACCCATAATTTTATACATTATAAGGTACCCAAGGAATTGAATTTCTTCTTATACCCAGTGTACCAGAGTTTCAAGTGATGGTTTAAAATGGAGGAGCTATAAATTTATTTGGAAAGTGCCATAATATCAAACTAACCATGGGGGAATATGTATTGAATAGTCTAATGCTCTACATCCCAATGGGTGTTGCTAATGTTGTACTAAGAGTACAATGGTTACAATATTTGGGGACAGTATTTTTTAATTTTCAAGAACCTTTCTTGATTTTTTTTTTTCGGAAGGAAAGCAAGTTTAATTAAGGGGTATCATAGGGAAGTCCAGAAAGATAATTAGCTCTAATGTCATGAAAATTCTTCTAAAGAAAGAACAATGAGGCGTAATTGCACAATTCTACTCACTACAAGTTCAAACATCAAAATCGTCTATTTCTTTAGATATCTAAAAAGTCTTGGACAATCATTCCAAGGTATTTGAGACTCTCAAAGGACTCCCACCTATTCGTGATCAAGATCATGGTATTGATTTGATTCTCGGAAAAGTTCCACCAAACAATATCAGGCCTTACAGATATCCTTATGCTCAAAAGACTTAGATTGAACGTATGGTTGCAAAAATTCTAGAGCCTGGTATAATTCAACCGATTCAAAGTTCTTCTCTGATCCAGTAGTATTGGTGCACAAGAAGGATGGATCATGGTGTATGTGTTTGAATTATAGGGAGCTATACAAGCTCACTATCAAATATAAATTTCCCATCCCTGTCATTAATGAATTATTGGATGAATTACATGGAGAAATTTACTTCACCAAGTTGGATATTTGTTATGGATATCATAAAATTATAATGAAGGCTGAAGACATTCCGAAAACATCATTCCGAAGTCATGAGGGTCATTACAAGTTTTAGTTCATTCCTTTTTTGCTTACTAATGCACCTTCCACATTTCAAGGTTTGAAGAATTACCTTTTCAAACCCGTCCTTAGAAAATTTGTGTTAGTATTTTTTGATGATACAATAATCTACAACAAGTCTTGCAAGGATCATGTTCAACATGTTGACATGGTTCTCAAACTGTTGGAGTAGAAACACTTATATGCGAAAACCTCCAAGTGTTTCTTTGGAGTACACAAGATGGAATATTTGGATCATATTGTATCTCATAAGGGTGTTAAGGTAGACCGTAACAAAATTAAATCCATTAATGAATGGAAAATTCATACAACTATAAAGCATCTTCAAGGATTTCTGGGGTTAACAGGGTATTATCGCAAGTTTGTTAAGAATTATGGTAAAATATCGGCACCTTTAACATCTTTACTGAAGAAAGATTCATTTTCTTGGACTCCAGAAGAAAATAAAACCTTTGAACTTCTTATAGAGGAAATGTGACAATCACTGGTCTTAGCTACACCAAACTTTACAAAAACGTTTATTATGGAATTTGATGCCTCATGAAATGGAATTGGTGTGGTTTTAATGCAAGAAGGAACAACCAATGCGTATATGTATAGTAAGGCACCAGTGTGTTCTTATATTAGAGACATATCGTTAAAAGGAATATGATAAAACATTCACCCACCCAACTCCACTAGTGACCTTTGTTACAAATGGATTTTTGGAATGTTTTTATAGGGGTTTCTGTAAAAACCTCCACTAGAGGGTCTTTTCCTTGTAGTTCATTTAACATAATCCTTCATTCTAGAGAAATATTTATAATGAACATGAGCATACCTTCAATTCCATTGTTCACAAATACCATAGGTGTTGTATATCAAGCCTTCAATTGAGTGGCTAAAGAGACGATATAGGCCTCCTCTTTGTAAATTAATGACCTTGGTATATTTAAAGGAGGATTATTTCTTCCATACTATAGATTAACGATAAATGAAAGGAATTATATATCCTTTGTCTTAAGGAGAGGAAATGGAAACAACTTCTTCTTCAAACTAGGGACATCTAAAATATTGTTTATAGATACATTACCTCCTAATTCTCATTGGAAGGATGATGAACCAATGCCTTTAACATCATACTTTCCATTGTCTCCAAGCTCCACCCTTTGATCTAGCTTATTTTCAACCAATTCATAAATATGATCATGACTTCTAGTCATGTGCCTAGAGGCACCATTTTCCACCAACCAAATTTCATCATGACATGAAATAGAAATTGTAAAATAAAAATCAAAGGAATATTCATCATTAGAATCTTTCTACCTCGACCTCCTCTTATGTGAGGGTTCACTAAGGTTATTTTTAGAAGCATGGCGCTTCTCTTTCCTTTTTCGATCATCATTCCTTCAGGACACTTATTTCGAGAGTGACCATATGCTTGTCAATGCTAGCGTTGGACATTTTTCATGTATCTTATTTTTTGAGAGGGAGGAGGGGGTCTTCTATGTGCAGTAGGTGCTCTTCCTTGAGTAGGTATTGGAGCATATATTGAAGTAGGTATTCTACCTGTACTTATTTTAAATCTCCCAAAATTTCTTCTTCCTTTGCTATTCTTTTAGTGGCTTGTAAAAGCTTGAGAATATTCACTTAGATTTGGAATATTTTCTTTTGACATGAGCTTATATTCTTCTTTATTCCACTAAACCCATATCTTATCAAAGGTAGTTGCATTTTCTATGCAACTAATGCTTTCTGCAAAAAGAATCCAAAGTGTCACACAACCATTGATTTCTCTAACTACTAATTCTTTGTCAGGAACTTCATCAATAGTTTTGAGTTGATATCTCAGTTGATATATCCTTATGAATTATGATTCCAAAATATCATTATTTTCCATCTTAAAATCATGAATATGACTTATTATACTTATATATTTATTGATGTTTCCAATGATATAATCCAATAAGTGTATCATGCATTTCCTTGTAGGATTTGAGATCAACAATATAAGGAATTAGATTATCTCTAAATTATTCCATAGGATGGTCATGGATAATATGTCATCCTATTGAAACTTTCCCTTTCATTCTTGATCATATGGCTCAATAACCTTTCCTAATAAAATACCCAAGGCCTTATGCCTTGCAAGGACAAGTTCAATTATAGTTTTCCATGCCCTATATTTTGTAGCTATTTCAATATTTTTCTTTGTCTTCATGATGAATATGACCAATCAAGAAAGATTATGAGGATATCAGTGCTCCTTAATGTTATCTTAAATCCTCTCCAAGGTCATCTCAATGATTTTTAATTCTCTCATCCCTTCACCAAAGATTTAATCCCATGTTTATTTTCTAGTGCAAGCAAGACTAATACAATTTTTCACACTGATAACAACTTCCAGGGATACAATTAGAGAATTCCAGTAATTAAGCAACTACACATGAAAATTTTCAACCATTAAAATTAATAGAGAACTAGATATCACAGTAAAGAATGAGACAAGAGACACCAAGAATTATTGCGAAAAAAAAAAACCCACAAGGGGGAAAACCCCTTATGAGAGAGTTCAATTCATCAAAATGTACATCATACTTTTTTCTGTAAAAATTCAATCTTTGACCTAATAAATTCCTATTCAAACTAGCCATTTAAGAGAGACAAAATAAACACACTATTCAGAGTCAAAATTTGCATAGAGGGTAGAATTTCAGCCTGAGGTAGCTAATCAAAGTGCCAAAATTCAGCCTACAATATCCACATAAAATCTTGGTCAAAGTGCAACAGTTGACTTGTGGTTAACTGCCAGTCAATGACCGAGAAACAAGATCAAAAACTCCGGTCACCAACAGTCAATAGACCATAAAAAACCCAACCTTCAAACCTCAATCAAAACTCGATCAACTCGGATAGATACAAATCAAGTCAATGATGCGCAAATAGAGGTAAAACATTGGCCATGTAGAACTTATTCTTCTTCTTCTCGTCACATGTGTGAGCATATCTTCTTGTTTAAAATATAATGTATGAGTGATGTAAGATGCTAAAGAAGGTGAACCAATTCCATATATATATATATATATATATATATCATAGGAGATGGTTTTGACCATAGGGTCAAACCCATTTATGTGTTTGGGCCGACTTGAGAAAATGAGACCAAATTTGTCAACATGAAAATACATAATTTCTTCTTTGTTTTTGCAATGAAAATACCAATCGAAGCTACCAATTTTCAATAGTTGGAAACCAAACTAGTGAGGTTGCACATAGTAATGAACATGTTGAATTCAAAATGGGTGATTTGTCTATTTCATCAGAAGAGAGGAAAATAAAATGAATCCTAAAGTTTATGAGGATATCAAGGAACAACAAGACAAAATAAAAGATGCAAGAGGAGACAATTCTTGAGGAAAATGAAGGCTTGATTTCTCCCCACTTCCATACCAAGCGTAAACATACTGGAAATGATGTAAATTTTGATATCGGAGTAAACTCTATTGTTGGAGTAAATGTTGGTTATATTCTATTTATATTAAGAATATGTTATGCAAATATATACTAGTCGTATTAGGTGTTTTTTGGAGGTCTTATAAGAGAATCTAATGTTTTCTTAATTTAGGTACCTAGAGAGAAACAAGTTGCAAATTATTTTGAACATTTTGAAGTTGTGGAAGAAGTTTTTGTTCAAGATGTAAAAGGTTTTGGCATTCAAACTAGATCGATTTAATAAAAGAACTATAACTATTTCTTTTAAAACATAATAATATTTTTAAGTTTAATGTATTTTTATATTTATTTAATTTTGTTTGAAAAAAATCAAAGTTACTTTTAAATTTTATTTTTTAATATTTTTTATTGATCTTTTAAAAATAATTGTTTAAAATAAAGTGTTATTTCAGTTGTTTAATTTGACTTTTTCTTTCTAAAAATTTAAGAAAATCATTTTTTTAATTAAAAAAAGTACACTAAGATTGTTTGTTTCTTTTTGTAAATGGTTCTTTTTCTGATTATGTGTACACCAATAATGATTTTATAGACCATACTTTAAAAAATATTGTGATTTTAGTGCCCCATTTGAAAGCGGTGAAGCTGTCTTATGCTAAGACTTTAATTGAACTATAATTTTAACCTTAAAAAACATTACTCCCCTTAGAACCACTATCTAATTTATATTTTTCTTTTTAAGTGTTTTCATAGTCATAATATTTGATCTTTAATGCTATAGTTGAAAAGTGTTTTAATTTTCTTCATAAAAAATGAGGTATTATGGCATCACCACTATTTCATTTCAGGGTTTTTTTTCATGTCTTTCGTAACCATGATATTTGGTCTTTAATTCCATGGTTGAAAAATGTTTCAATTTTCACCCTTTAAAAAGGTGGGAGTGTTGTTGCCTCACCACTTTTATATTTCAAGGTGTTTTGTCATGTATTTCATAGTTTGGCTTCTAATGCCATGGCTCAAAAATGTTTGAATTGTAACTGTAAAAAAATTAAAAAGTGATGCAATATCACCCTTTTTCTATTTTGGCATTCTTTTCATGTTTTTGTGCAAAAAGGGGGGTTTTTGGGTTAGAGTTATCATTTTGAGGTTATAGTTCTAATTAAGTTATTAACTTGGTCATACAATGTTTTATATAATGTTAATGTTACCATCTACCTAAAAAAAGTAAAAAAAAATTGGTTATCTTATGATTCCAATTAAAATTAATCATAAATATGTTAATATATGCATTATTTTTTCTCTAGTCGTGGTAAAATGTAAAATAAACTTATATTTTTCACCATTCTCATCATCATCATAAAAAAAAAAAACAATTTCTACTAGCAAAATACCAATGAGCCATACAGGTATTAGATCCCCATTGTGTTATTTGAATGACACCTACAACATTGATAGACATGAGGGTAGCTTTATGTAATATTTTAACCTTTTTTACATGGAGGAACATGAAGGAATGATAACGCTAAGGGATTGGTAAGGATTTGTCTATTTTTGGTCCTACCCTTTCAACTGAATTATTTTATCAATGTCATTGTTTTCATCATATTGTTAGAGGTTTTTTTTGTATCCCCGTGTGAATACTTGATTGCCTCACACGTTTTTAATAGGTTTATATCATTGGGAATTGATAGGAAAGGTGGAAATTTCCCCAAAAGTTATAGGTATGGGAAGTCATGGGATAAAATTATCACCGTTTTAGCACATTTTACCTCAATTGTTCTATTTTGGTAATTTATTTATGTCTTTAACTCATTTAATGGGGAAATTGAGTTGGGTGCACCTATATATTAGTTACATAGGTGGATACCTTCTATTTTTAGTGAATTTAGATATTATCTCCCCCTTATTGCATGAAAGATATAAATAATCTTTAGTATGAGAATGAAGCAAATGAAAATCAAACACAATCAACTAGCCATTGCACTCTCCACCACTATGTGAATTCTAGTTGACTAGAAGTTGAGGCTTCAACAAGTGGAAGGTGGGTTTAATATCCTAAGATTGCAAATTGAATACATAAACATGATACTACTATGAGTAATAATTCCTATATTTCTACATTTGACTCTGTTAATGTTGATGAGTTCACTCTTCCAAATATACATGTCTTAGATCTTGCTATGGAGTAAGTTCCCTCCCGAGAGCAAGGAAAGTATTATTTCTAATGTATTTATTATATGGATGTTTTTGTATGTCTAATTTTATGAGTCTTGTGTTGAGTATATACTACCTGAACCTATAGTGTAGATTTTTTGGTCTAAAATATATGTTAATACTCATGAAACTATAAATAGCCCATAGTTGATAGGCACTTCAACCAATTTTGTACCTCTGATGTAACATTGCACACATTACAGTATTTCTTGGAAGTGTGAAATAATGGAAGAAGCAATAGAAAATTCATCATAATAATCATATTAACTAAACATACATAAATCTCTATTCGAACTCCATTATATTAACAAGAAACAAAATATACATCAAAACCAATAAAATTCTTATAAACGCATGTCTATGGCTTCACAATGGTCCATTACCCAAAACAAATTAAGTATAACAACAACCAACAAAGTTAAGAACTAAGCACACAAACACACACACACAAAAGTTAGTTGTAAAAGCTTCTAGAAGATTCTAGAAAGAGGACAACTTTAATACACAACTCATGAATCTCATGTAACACTTTCTCTGCTCATAATCTCTAGTGCTATTATAGGATTTCTACATGGTTCACTATTTTGGGAGTTCTAAAATATGCCTAAATGTTTGATTACATTTAGTTACACACAAACATATATATAAACATTGAAGTTAATTGTAAAACCTTCTAGAAGATTCTAGAAAGAGGATAACTTTAATCCATCAACTCATGAACTTGGTGTGATACTTTCTCTACTCATAATATCTAGTGCTATTATAGGATTTCTACATGAGAAACTATTTTGGGAGTTTTGAAATTTATCTAGATGTCTGATTACCTTTAGTCTAGTTGTTTATGCACATAGGCTTCACTAATTTTGTTTAGAAGTCATCGATGTAAAATTCTAAGAATATTTGTGGCATATTAAAAATGATGAACATTAGCCATGACATATGGGATTGATTCTAAAGTCAGTTCATTGAAGGATATGCTACTATTAGGCTAAAAATAGAAGATAATCTCAAGAAATTGCTTCAACTTGTAAGACATGAACACCTTTGAGGCATAGGGAAATATTCTCTGAATGATTATGTGGTTATTATCGAAAGAAAGAGACACGGTGGTATTTGTTGATAATTTGAGTGTGCAAAAATAATTGACTTTATAAGCTTGAAATATTTTGTTACCTTGAAATCCTATAGAAATAGTTTGAGAATGATGACATCACTAATATAAGAGGTTAAAATCACACTATCTAATTACAACAAGTGTATTTAATAATTTTGATGTTAAATTTGTCTTTTCATTAAAAATAATAATTTCATCAATCAAAAATTACATATTCAATATAGTTTACTTAACTAAATTAAATTATGTTCATGAAAAACTACCATAGATCAAAATCATAAAATGTTTAATCTTATTTCAAATTAAATGAGATCTAATTGAACCAACTAAAGCTAAATATAATGAGGATTATAAACGAAATGTCAATTACAATACTTGTGTTGTTCTATCCAACAAATATTCCAAGCGAAATGTCTACAATTGTTCTTCAAGGATTGGGCATTGTTCAACAATTACTTAAATGGGTGTGTCTATATGGAAAATATAAAATTCTATGCTATATTTTAGAGATTTTTTCATGATCATCACTTTTTAATGAAAGTTGTGATCAAATTTATCATGTTACTTGCATTTTACAAATGGATTTTTTTAGCCATGTAGCTCACTTCTAATTTTAATTATCACTTTTTTATGAAATTTGTGATTAAATTTATTATGTTACTTGCATTATATAAATTGAGCTTTTTAGCCATTTGATATTTTTTTTGAGCTCACCCTTTATAGTTGAGTATTAGAAGGATGACGTAATATAAGAAAAATTGTATGTGAACTATTTTTATATTTTGTTACAAATATTTTGATCTAATTTAATTTAATTTTAAGGTACTTTTCTAATTAAATCTAAAAGAAAAAAGTATTCGCGATGTAAAAAAAATGATTTGGTAGCCATATTTAATTTTAATTAAGAAGCCCATTAATACCATGGCATATTAATATCACATTCCCAAAGACAATAACTATACTCTTTGAGCATAGGAGTACAAATTTAAAACAAACTAAGTTTGGTCTTAGTGGAAGTTAACCATCATCATTATTTTATTTTATTTTATTTTTATCTTTTTTTTCTAAATTAAATCAAAGCAAACAAGTACATAGGGATGTTGGAATGCCAGTAAACATTTTGACTCGGTTGAAATAAAATTAAATTAAATTAAAAGATCAATATAATATAATGTAAACATTTTAATTAGATAAAAATAAAATAAATAAATAAAAATAAAAATAAGCCTATAAAATAAAAATAAAAATGGCCCACGCTATTGACCCATGGTATTAAGAGCCCATAGTATAGAACCATAGTATTCATGTGAAATATAACCTATTTAAACTTATAAAACTATAGTATTCGTGTGAAATATAGCCTATTTAAATGGGGAATTAAACTAGCCTTGATCCATCTTAACTGGTGATCTACCAAACACCAAGGAGGATAGATTTAAGATGGATCTAAGTTTATTTAAGTTTGCAATTGTGTTGCAATGGTATTTGAATGACATATACAACAATGATAGACATGAGGGTAGCTTTATGTAATATTTTAACCTTTTTACATGGAGGAACATGAAGGAATGATAACGCTAAGGGATTGGTAAGGATTTGTCTATTTTTGGTCCTACCCTTTCAACTGAATTATTTTATCAATGTCATTGTTTTCATCATATTGTTACCATTAGGGGTTTTTGTTGTAGCCCCATGTGGATACTTGATTTCCTCACACATTTTTAATAGGTTTATATCATTGGGAATTGATAGGAAAGGTGGAAATTTCCCCAAAAGTTATAAGTATGAGAAGTCATGGGATAAAATTATCACCATTTTAGCGCATTTTAACTCTATTGTTCTATTTTCATAATTTATTTATGTCTTTAACTCATTGAATGGGGAAATTGAGTTGGGTGCACCTATCTATTAGATACATAAGTGGATACCTTCTATTTTTAGTGAATTTAGATATTATCTCACCCTTATTGCATGAAATATATAAAGAATCTTTAGTATGAGAATGAAGCAAATGAAAATCAAACACAATCAACTAGCTATTGCACTCTCCACCACTATGGGAATTCTAGTTGACTAGAAGTTGAGGCTTCAACAAGCGAAAGGTGAGATTAATAGCCTAAGATTGCAAATTGAATACCTAAACATGATACTATTATGAGTAATAATTCCTATATTTTTATATTTGACTCTGTAATTTTGATGAGTTCACTCTTCCAAATATACATGTCTTCGCTCTTGTTATGGATTAAGTTCCCTCCCGAGAGCAAGGAAATTATTCTTTCTAATGTATTTATTATATGGATGTTTTTGTATGTCTAATTTTATGAGTCTTGTGTTGAGTATATACTACTTGAACCTATAGTGTAGATTTTTTAGTATAAAATATATGTTATTAGTCATGAAACTATAAATAGTCCATAGTTGATAGGCACTTCAACCAATTTTGTACCTCTGATGTAACATTGCACACATTATAGTATTTCTTGGAAGTGTGAAACAATGGAAGAAGCAATAGAAAATTCATCATAATAATCATATTAACTAAACATACATAAAGCTCTAGTCGAACTCCAGTATATTAAAAAAAAACAAAATATACATCAAAACCAATAAAATTCTCATAAAAGCACGTTTATAGCTTCACAATGGTCCATTACCCAAAACAAATTAAGTATAACAACAACCAACAAAGTTAAGAACTAAGCAGACAACCACACACACAAAAGTTAGTTGTAAAAGCTTCTAGAAGATTCTAGAAAGAGGATAACTTTAATACAAAACTCATGAATCTCGTGTAACACTTTCTCTTCTCATAATCTATAGCGCTATTATAGGATTTCTACGTGGCTCACTATCTTGGGAGTTCTAAAATATACCTAAAAGGTTTATTACGTTTAGTTACACTCACATATATATAAACATTGAAGTTAATTGTAAAATCTTCTAGAAGATTCTAGAAAGAGGATAACTTTAAACCATCAATTGATGAACTTGGTGTGACACTTTCTCTACTCATAATATCTAGTGCTATTATAGGATTTCTACATGAGACACTATTTTGGGAGTTTTGAAATGTATCTAGATGTCTGGTTACCTTTAGTCTAGTCGTTTATGCACATAGGCTTCACCAATTTTGTTCAGAACTCATCAATGTAAAATTCTAAGAATATCTATGGCATATGAAAAATGATGAACATTAGCCATGACATATTGGATTGATTCTAAAGTCATTTCATTGAAGGATATGCTACTATTAGGCTAAAAATAACAGATAATTTCAAGAAATTGCTTCAACTTGTAAGACATGAACACCTTTGAGCCATAGGGAAATATTCTCTAAATGATTATGTGGTTATTATGGAAAGAAAAAGACACGATGGTATTTGTTAATAATTTGAGTGTGTAAATATAATTGACTTTATAAACTTGAAATATTTTGTTACCTTGAAATCCTATAGAAATAGTTTGAGAATGATGACATCACTAATATAAGAGGTTAAAATCACACTATCTAATTACAACAAGTGTATTTAATAATTTTGATGTTAAATTTATCTTTTCATTAAAAATACTAGTTCTACCAATCCAAAATTTTAATAATTTTGATGTTAAATTTTCCTTTTCATTAAAAATAATAATTCCATCAATCAAAAGTTACATATTCAATATAGTTTACTTAACTAAATTATGTTCATAGAAAACTAGCATAGATCAAAATCATAAAATTTTTAATTTTATTTCAAATTAAATGAGGTCTAATTCAACCAACTAAAGCTAAATATAATGAGGATTATAAACGAAATGTCAATTACAATACTTGTGTATGTCAATTACAATACTTGTGTTGTTCTATCCAACAAATATTCCAAGCCAAATGTCTATAATTGTTCAATAATTATTCAAGGATTGGGTATTGTTCAACAATTACTTAGATGGGTGTGTTTATATGGAAAATATAAAAGTCTATGTTATATTTTAGAGATTTTTTCTTGGTCATTACTTTTTAATGAAAGTTGTGATCAAATTTATCATGTTACTTGCATTTTATAAATGGACATTTTAAGCCATGTAGCTCACTTCTTATTCTAATTATCACTTTTTAATGAAATTTGTGATTAAGTTTATTATGTTACTTGCATTTTATAAATTGAGCTTTTTAGCTATGTAATTAATTTCCAATTCTAATATTTGATTTTTTTTGAGCTCGCCCTCTATAGTTGAGTATTAGGGAGATGATGCAATATAAGAAAAATTGTATGTGAACTATTTTTATATTTTATTATAAACACTTTAATTTAATTTAATTTAATTTAATTTTAAGGTACTTTTTTAATTAAATCTAAAAGAAAAAAGTATTCGGGATGTAAAAAAATGATTTGGTAACCATATTTAATTTTAATTAAGAAGCCCATTAATACTATGAAATATTAATACCACATTCCCAAAGACAATAACTATACTCTTTGAGCATAGGAATACAATTTTAAAACAAACTAAGTTTAGTCTTAGTGCAGGTTAACCATCATCATTATTTTATTTTATTTTATTTTTATCTTTTTTTCTAAATTAAATCAAAGCAAACAAGTACATAAGAGCACATAGTATAGAACCATAGTATTCATGTGAAATATAGCCTATTTAAACGAGGAATTAAACGAGCCTTGATCCATCTTAAACGTTATCTACCAAACACCAAGGGGGGTAGAATCTAGCCATATAGAAACCTTTTTAGAGTTAAAAGAGATTTGACTTGGTAAATCGAGAGTTAAGATGTATCTAGGTTTATTTAAGTTTGCATTTGTGTTGCAATGGTATTAGTACTCATAAACCATTTAATTTGCATGGTTAGTGTAGCATTCATTATTCATTTTTCCTCCTCATGGGAGAGAATTTATAGGAATGATGACCCAAAGAAATTCAACTTAGAGTGTTGGGTTAAACTTGAGTTGGTCATACAGTAGTTAGGATAACCTTGGTACAATTATTAATGGTTTTACCATTTACATTTTATGTTCCCATTGTATTGGGTAACAGATTGTAGTTGCTCATGGTATTCCGTAGAGAATTTTTAGGAATGATGATGAGAGGGCACTCAACATTCAGCCTTTAGAGTGTTGGTTTAAACTTGAGTTAGCCATAGAGTATTTAGGATAACCTTGGTACAATTAATGATGAGTTTACCATTTACATTTTATGGGCCTATTTTATTAGGTATCCCATAGTACATACTGAAGGTTTTGCATAGAGCATTAATAAGAATGATGGTCCAAGGGTATTGAATGTTCACCCTTTAGAGTATTGGTTTAAACTTGATTGATGGTCCAAGGGTATTGAATGTTCACCCTTTAGAGTATCCGTTTAAACCTGATTTAGTCATAAAGTAGTTAGGATAACCTTGGTAAGATGGGCTTACTATTTACATTTTACCAGCCCACTACATTGGGTAATCCATGATGTTTGCTCATAGTATTCCATATGACTAAGTCTATCTATATTTATTTATATTATTCATCATTCCCCATAAAAAAAAAATATTTGAACATATTTTAGTGATTTTCTTGACAATTTCAACTTTTCTATAGTTGAGACTATCTTTAAGAATCACGACCCACTCATAATAAATACTTACCCTTTATTAAACTTGATTTAGTCATAAAGTAGTAAAAAAAAACCTTATTACAATTAAATAAATTTACAATTCATAATTATAGACCAATAATATGAAATATAAAATTAATCCAAGGTATTTGATATAATAAAAGCATAAAATCAATACATAGTATTTCATATAATAAAAACTGTATTCATAGTCCTGATCATGAACCACACTGAAACGCGTCCACCACGTTCTTTTGCATGTGATTATTACCGAAAAAATTTCTACTAATAAAAATTATATTTTTACTATTTAATTTCATCTTCTTTATATTTTTTTTTTTTTTTTTTTCATATTCTTCAACCACAAATTGATTGTAAAAAAACCAATTTCCCGCCTATACCTGTTTAGCAGGAAGAACACCACATATGTCGGCCCTACATCCACCGTGCAAAAGTCTTGTCATTTATAGAAACTCCTCTCTATATAGATATTGTAACAAATTACCATGGCCATCATCAGAGGCATCTCAGCGCAATCCAATATTTTTCACTTCATCGTGATTCGTGTCTATCTGTCCACCTGCTCAGATCATGGATGAGTCAGCTAGGCCGATGGCCGAGGAAGTATGGAATAATAATAACAATGATAGTGTGAAATTGCAGAGCTGCGATGGCGAAATATTTGAGGTGGAAACAGAGGTGGCCTCGACTTCAGGCATCATAAAGCTGATAACGGGCGACTTGGGCACCAACATTATCATTCCTCTGCCTCTCGTTTCTGCCAAGATTTTGCGTCTTGTTATTCAATATTGCAGATACCATGTTCTTGATGCTCTCATTACATCGCCTGATGCTGTCAAAACGTGGGATGAGGAATTCGTGAGAGCTCTTGTAGATGATCGCGCCACACTCTTCGACGTTACGAAGGCTGCCAACTATCTGATTATCAGAAATCTTTTGGATTTGATGTGTCAAACTATTGCTGATATGATGCAAGGGAAAACGGTTGAACAGATACGCGAACTTTTCAACATTCAGTAAGAAAATTAATGGTGAAATGACTCTGCAATGGGCAGAGTACCTTGGTTTCTGCAACTCGCTTAGTTTGAACATGAATTTGGTAGCGTGTCAAAATTATTTGTTAAATCATTCTGAGAGGGTGCCGCGGTTGCGGTGTCTTTTATTCGCTTCGTTTCAACATGACTCTGCTAGCTTGTCATTATGTACGTTTTCAATAAACATTTTGTTATTTACACAATTTGGTAGCGTGTCATCAGGAGTAGGTTTTTTAGCAAACGCTTTGTTAGTGTACATAATAACTTTTTTTCTTAGGGTTTTGGTATTTTATTGAAATCGGATTTGCAGAATTCGACTGCTTTAAGGATTATGTAGAATTAGAGTACTTTAACAATTTTCAGTTTTATTTTGATGTATAATAATTTAAAATAAAACTAAAATTCATTTAGTTCAATTTTTTCATTCAAATATGAACTAGACTTTTAAATTGGATATGATACAAATGGTTTATATAAAATACTAGAAATATTTTATCATTTCTTTTTTAAATTTTTACATCAAATATATAAAACTCTAAATGGATTTTAAAAGAAGTCAAACAAATAATAAAATTTCAAAAAAAAACTCAATTAATACAAAAATTTCAATTAAATATGAATTCGATTTCTAGAAGAAAGGCGGCAGGGACTAATAAGTGCAAAATAATGATAAATTCATTGTTTGCGCTTCTACATATTCAATCTCCAAGTAAGGATGGAGTGCGTTAAAGTCCTCTCCCTTACTTTGTAATACATAACAAGATGTAGTAATCATTAAATGTGTTCATTTTGTGTGTCTTAATGTTGCTTAGTATGCACCCACTTCATAATGTCCTTATTCTAAAGTTGCTTCATCTCACCATTCTCCACTGCTTTTGTATAGATAGAAATGAGAGCTATGAAGATTTATTTAGTTTTTATTCTCTTTTCAAAGTTCTATCTAAAGAGTTTCATTTTTCATTTGGAAACGATGCATGTTGTAAGGGTTTAGTGCTTTGTGTGTTGCTATCTAAGAGACGATCTCAAAATTTACATATTAAAGAATCCTTCCACTAAATAGTGCTTCCAAATGGAAAATGCAACCCTTCATATAGAACTAATGGAAAAGATGGAAAATAAAATAAATATTCACAACTTTCCCAACAATTCCCATGGAAAAATTTATGTCATTATCATCTACACCAAATTTTATGAGTGAGATAAGAAACTTATGTAAACTCTGAGTATCAATATCAGGAAATACCAAAATTGCTATGGCACAACATGGGATGACGTTAATCTTGTAAGATTGTATTTCCAATCTCATCATCAAAACATACAAATTTTAAAATGTTTGCATGGTTACAAGTATTTAAAGGAGATTTTTATGAGTGCACAAAAGTACTTCTTTAACAACACTTCAAATATCACTAGAGAAGTTTCTTCTATGGATGTTTTTGAGGAAATCATAAGGATATTTGAAACTATTAAAACCTAATAACATTGTAAATTTTTGGAGAAGATTACTTGGATTCTATTGGAATTCAAAGGTTAATTATCATTCTTTGAAATGTTCGGCTACATCATTTGTGTGAAAATCCAAAGAGTGGTTTTGAGGCTTTACTGTAAAATATTTCATGAGTTGGTTGTTGAGGCATAGAAATGTCTTGGAGACAAAGGTCAATCTTTGGTAGGACCTTTTCATAATTTGAGGGTGGAGAGAAAACATAAATTAACAATTATCCACTTACTAGGCTTTTCACTTTATGAAACACTCACTCGTGTCAGATGTCCTTGCTTGTGGATGGCTAAGGTTTCTATTCATATCCAAGAAGGATGCAGAGAGGATCAAGTCTAACCAGTAGTATGAGATCATGTTTAACCAGTGGTATGACTATGTCTTCTTCTTTGTTGGAGACTGCATCTGCTATATCAACTAGAGGTTCAATAAAATTCTATTGTCAAATTCATTTCATTTTATTATATGTGTGCACGTTTTTTCCTATAATTTTATATATAAATTTGATATACCATCTATCTAAATAAAGAAAATATCACATGGTTATTTTATGATTTGAATTATAATTTCATCATTGATTTGTTAATATATGTATGAATTTTTCTTACGTTTGCTACAATTTAAAATTTATACTTATCATCATTCTCATCATCATCATTATCATAAAAAAAGCAATAATTGATTCTAGCAACACATTAATGAGTGCATAAGTATTGGATCCCTATTGTGTAATTTAAATGATACCTACATGTGTATTACCTATTATAATAAACCCTAGTAGGCATTGTTGAAAGAAAAACTAATGAGTAATACATTGCCTCCACTATTTCTCAATCAACTTTGAGAATTAACACTATTTCTTGTCTTCCTACAATGCCAAAATGAAAATTGATGGACATGGGTTAGTTTTATGTAGTATTTTAACCTTTTTGTACTTAAAATATCATGGAGCTTAAATGTGTCTATGGATGGTTTTCATAATTCTTGATGTATTTATAATATTATGTAAAAATACAAAGGAGAATTAAACTTTCTTTTTTTTTAAAGTTTGGTTGTGCCTCCATATTCTTCCATTAGATTAAAAAAAAGGAGGTTAAAATCATAATATATATTGTATGGTATCAACCTGCCCGTAGGAAACCTCAAAGATTCAAAGGCCAACAAAAATTGATAGAGTTGAAATATATTCCTATCGGCCTTAACACGTTTATTATCTACTGCATCCAAAGACTTAACAAGAAAGTAAATCTTATTCGTAATATGCATCTAAAAAAAAGAGTAATAAAACTTAGTCATCTAATGATTCGATAGGCGCTCGGTCCTTAACACTTGACTCGGGCATGTCGAAATGGTTCATTATCCGCAGTTGACATTCCATTCATCCAAGGCGTACATTCTCGTGGTGTTGTAGAAGATGGATTTCCTGGATGTCCCTACGCATTTCAGCTAGAATAGATGTTGCTTTCATATCAACCCCTATTTCTTGAAAATTAACAATGGCCTTATCCAGTAGGAATTTCATTGTCTAGTATATATGGATGGAATGTTTAAATAAAGACAGTATGCCCCTAGTATTAACTGTATTTGTCAACATCTCCATCTCTTCCTGAGAGACGTGTTCTTCCTCTCTCTTTTTTTTATCTTTCTCCCACCTGTAATCATAGATTCCACATGACCAGGTGTACTTGGAAAATATTCTCCACTATTTACTTCCCTGACTTTCTTACCCTCCTCCTTGGGCCTGCTTTTGACTTTCCTTTATCTAGCTTTCCTTTATCCTTAGCTTCTTTTTTCGTAGGTTACCCTTTCACCATTTTTTCTTGGTGATGTTCGTCGAGCAACTGAATTATCTTTCTGGGCCACATTGGGCATCTAAGAAAACCTATAGAGGTACTAAGAATACCTGTAGAAGGCAACATAATTTCAATATTTAATTTAGTGCAAAAATGAAGGATAATATCCTGTTTATTGAGGGTGACCACATCAATTTTAATCATTTTTTTAGACTCATTTGTCCCTCTTCCTTTATTACTAAGAGTTATAAGATTTACAGGTTGTGGCAGCTCAGGTCGAGACATCTAATTAGGGTGACCTAAGAGCGTTCTACAACTCTCATTGCTTTTAGTTCCTAGAACAGGGCCACATAAATGTGCCTCTATGTTTTAAAATGTTTTAAAATGTTTGTGACTAAAACAACAATTATGTATTTTTTCCTAAAATTTTGTAATATATATGAATTGTACTTTTTTCAAAAATTTTGTGATATATTTGAAACAAGTTCATATTGTTGAATGAGTAAATTTATTAATTTATTAAAATTAATTAATTATATTATTTTTTTACAAAATATATTATAAAAGGGAGTGTTACAATCAATTTTTTAAGAGAAACTAGAATAGTTAGAATTAATAATAGGAATGTTATCTACCTAATAACTAATTCAAATTAATTTACTCAAATTGATTAGGGTAAATTTATATTTATTGTATCAAATTAAAGTATATATGGTAAACATGATAATAATATTCCTGGGATTTTGTATTTTACATGCAAGGGTGTGGGAGCCACAACGATGTCATCCCATTGGCCCACATGACTAGGGATGTGGAAACACCCCCTTTTATTTTCTAAACATAAAGTGCAGTCACAACATTGGGCACACCCTTAGTTTGTTGTCTATAGTTCATTAAATGAACGACCACCCTTGCACTTTAGCCATGCAACAAATCCATTCACTTGGCAGATGATCTTTGCACCTGCTCACCTAACATGTTTACAACAAAATCAAACATAAGGCTCTTCGGAAATGTTGGGTGCTTCAAGTGGCTAAATTGGGGCTTCTTGAAATTAGAACCATTTCTCTTGAAGGAATTAGGTCCTTCATTGCTAGTTTGACCTTGCCCATTCCTACACACCATGCACAAAGTAGAGTATTCCTCCTTTGGTTATATAGATCCTATACTTTCTTGGGTTTCCTAGAGATTCTCAAAAATAAATTCTAGCTCATTAGTGAGCTTTGTTCCATGGTTTTGGCACTTTCCTTTCTCAACCTCAAATTGCAATTTGTGTCAACCACTAGAAGTTGTTATTCGACAAATAAATATCTTACTTTTCAAACCTGGATAAATAGCTTTGATGTAGAGGGAATCCATATCAACATCAAGCTAGCCACACATTCTTGTAGTTCGATCATCCTCGCCCCCTGGTTTATCTCTTTCTCTTATGCATTTAGGTGGATCATTTTTTAACTCCATTTTTGTTGAGGTTTTGAGTTCTATTTATTTCTTGTCAATTTATATTCCCTTACAACTCTTTTGACACCTCATTATTTTTCAGCACTCTAAGTGGGCACATCCTCACTCTAAACCCATCCTTTCTTAGAAAATTTTCTTCTTGTTGGGCCATCTCTTGATTTCTCCCCCTTGTCCTGCACACTATTCCATGCACATTTTCCTATGGAACCTCACCCCTTGTTCACCCTATCTCTTCTTCAACACCCTCGTCCTTGCTCTTAGGTCCACCCTTCCTCCTCATGTATCCAACAAGCCCTATCAAAGAGCTCGTGTCCATTAGGAGGTAGTGTACTATGAGGATCACATAATTTGGGGCAACACATGGGCTGAACCTAGAGATGAAGGCTTGAGAACATGTTTTTTGGATCTCACCTTGACTCCTATTCAAGAACAACTCTCGGAGTCCCAAAGGGAAATAACTAACTAAGAGTGTCTTCTCTCAAACACTAAGGTACTGGAAGATATGGTTAATTGGGTACTTGATGTGCCACACTTGTGGACAATGTACCTTTATTGGCACATGAAATATTTACTAGGAAAAGTATTATTAGACATGAATGAAAACAAGGACCTCATCCTTTCCATGGAACACCTACATCAACACATGATGGGCCTACATCATTGATTGGAATGCATTAAAAATCATTTTGGCAGCCCCCATCCTATTGCTTGATCACTGAGGAGCAACAAGGAGTCATGCTAGGTTTCAACAACTGACTTAGATACCTCCTCTTAGCTTATTTATTGTTATTATGTTTTCAGTTTATTAGTTATTGGATTCTTTTTCTTCCTCTCAAGTTCTCAAAGGGCTGACTTTAAGCGTATGTATTTTGTATTTTAAATCTCTAAGTAGTTTCTTGTCTTTTGAGGATTTTGGATATGGTGAACTTTCCCTAGTGACTAGCCAATCGGAAACGTCCAACACTCTCATGTAACAACTTTTTTAGAAGGTAATATAATTATTTATTCCACAAAACAACGTGGATAATAATATTAATATAATTAATCAATATTGATCATATTAAAAAAATATTTGTAAGTATAAGATATATTTTTTGAGATTGATAATGGGTTGGTTGTCACTCAAAGCTTTGGATGTTTCTAATTTTTTTATATAATTCATTTCAAAAAAAACGAAATAATGTGACAACAAAATGTGAAAACCTTCACATTAATAGGGGAATTTTATGAACAAACTTGTTGCATTGCCATGGGTTCCCCCCTTTCCCACATAATGGCTAATGTTTTCATGGAGGACTTCGAATCCAAGGCCTTGTCCTCAGCTCTATTCCAACCTAAACTTTGTATAAGGTTTGTGGATGACACTTGCGTCATCTCGTCTCATAGTTGGGAAAAGTTGGAGCTCTTTTTCCAACATCTTAACAATCAATCTAGATACATAAATTTTACTATGGAATGTGAAATCGATGGTAGATTGTCTTTCCTTTATGTTATTATTTCAAAAAGAGATGATGGTTCTTTATCCCATCGGGGTTTTTTGGAAGAAAACTCATATTGAACATTATCTTCATGCTAATTCGCATCATTTCCCTGCTCAAAATCTAGGTGTTCTCAACACCTTAACCACTCAGGTGTTATGAGTTTTTGATGAAAACCACCTTAATGATGAGAAAACTCATCTCCTTAATGTTTTTGATAAGAATGGTTATATTAGGCACTAATGTCTTAGAGATTTCCTTAAGGATAAAAAAGGTCCTATAATTAAAAAATATCCTAAGGATCGGTTTTTAGGGGTGCATATTTTATTTATCCAAGGGGCCATGGAAAATATTGCAAGGATCATAAAAAAGCATAAGATTCCTTCAATATTTAGGCCCCTAAACACTGTTAGGTAAGATCAGTGAAGGACCTTGTGAAACATAAAGATGGGAAAGGTGTTTAGGCCATCCCATGTTCCTATGGGACTTCGTACATTGGTAAAACTGGCCACTCAATTAATCAAAGGATTCATGAGCACACACCCAAAATCAAACATGGAAATTCCCACCCCTCCACTTTGGTAGAACATGCGAAAAAGACAAAATATCACATCTGCATTGACCAGGCCAAAGTCATTACGAGGATTGATCATTTTCATCACTGTAAGTTTAGCGGGGCCTTTGAAATTGAAAGAATGCTTATCACTCTGAATAGAGACGATGGTTAGAATATTAACAAGTATTGGAACCATACCTTGTCTTCATAAGTTTTTAAAATATATTTTATTATTATTATTATTTCTTTTCAGCTTGGAAGGACTATATCTTCATCATGTCCAATATATAACCTTGATCAAGGCGAGCAGTTGAACCGGTGACTTCACATCAAGGAGTGTCTTAACAGAGAACTCGATCACTGTCTATCCAAGACCCTGTGGACATTATTGTTTTTTTTTCTTTCAGAATTTTCAGTATTATTTTATTATATAATAATAAAATCAATTTAATTCATTATTTTTATTTATTTTATTTTATTTTTAATTTATTTATTTATGCATTTATTTATTTTCTTATTATTATTTATTTTATTTATTAGTTTTATTGTTTGGAATAATTAATTTTGACCTATTATTATTTAATTTTAGTTATTTCTATAGGACCTTTATTTATACCTATTTTCCAATTGTTACTTTATTTATATTAAACAATTATTTTTTAATAAATAATAATTTTTTAGTCAAAACTAGTTGTTATATTCTAATGGTGAGAAAACATCTCTCTACATCTATTTAATTTGATGCTAAGATTTGGTTCTTCATCTTATCTAGAAGATGAACCACACTAGCTGGTTCGAAACGTGTCACAATTTTTTTCTCTCACCAAAAGATTTCTTAGCATACAAGTATAAATAATTTTCTTAAAATATAGTATTATGACTATTTATATCATTATAATATTTTTTTAATAACAAGAACTGGAAATATTTATATTAATATTAAAGTACGCTCTTGGAGACATGGCATTACATTAAAATTAAAAAAACGAAAAAGTTTGACAACTGAAATTATCTAATTATATTAAGTGTGAAACTATCTAGTTATATTAAGTGTGAAACTAATTAGCTTAAAATCATTAAGTCTGCAAAACACCTCCAATATATTAATACATTTAAACTACATAGAATCTAAATAGGAGAAGGGGGGAAGTATTAGTTCCTTTTTTAGGTTCATCATTAGGAGAAACATTCAAATCTAGAAGACGCCATACGGCCATAGAAGATGAATGAATTGGAGAGATCCCAACTTGAGTATGTTAGCCTTGAGAAAGTTAAAAGTTTAATAATTGTTAGTGAAGCACTGCCAACTCATCCTTAAGGTCCTATAATTTCACTATGTATTGCACAAATAATTATGTGGAAATAATAAAAATTGACATGGCTTGGCTTTTCTGAAGCTAGAGATGTCGTAAACCCTACGAAAATTGTGCTATGAATTCTACCCACTTTGATGGAGTGAATTTATGAGGGACATGTTTCCACATGCATCTATTTCCAACACCTAACATGAGCCGAACTATAATTATTTCACAAATGAGACCTAATTTGCTACCAGGAAGAAAAGATGCAATGTCATACCCCACTGAAATAGAGGTAAACTCTTTTTCCCCCACTGGAACAACAAAATTCCCAACACCAAGAAAGCAATATTGGGAGGCTAGAGTCACATTTCCATCCAGACTTACTTGAGGAGAGAAACTAGAAGAGAAGGGATAGAAGGAGGTACAAGAAATCACAAATTTCCAAATTGCAGTATGACGAATAGTGAGGCCAATTGATAGATCTAGAATCAACACAATCCACATTGAAATTGAAAAATCATCCTTTCCATGCTAACACTTAAGGAAAAAACAATTTTTTTCTCTGATGTGATTATCACCAAAATATTTCTTAGCATACAAGTATAAATAATTTTCTTAAAATATAGTATGATGACTATTTATATCATTATAATATTTTTTTTTAATAACAAGAACTCAAAATATTTATATTAATATTAAAATACATTAAAATTAAAAAAACAAAAAATATTGACAACCGAAATTATCTAGTTACATTAAGTGTGAAACGAATTAGCTTAAAAACATGAAGTCTCCAAAACACCTCCAATATCTTAATACATTTAAACTACATAGAATCTAAATAGGAGTAGGGGGGAAGTATTAGTTCCTTTGTTAGACTCATCATTAGGAGAAGCATTCAAATCTAGAAGACGTCATATGCCCATAGAAGATGAATGAATTGGAGAGGTCTCAACTTGATTATGTTAGCCTAGAGAAAGTTAAACGTTTAATAATTGTTACTGAAGCGTTGCAAACTCATCCCCAAGATCCTACAATTTCACTATGTGTTTCACAAATAATTCTGTGGCAACAATCAAAATTGACATGGCTTGGTTTTGCTGAAGCTAGAGATGCGATAAATCCTACGAAAATTTTGCTATGACTTCTACCCACTTTGATGGAGTGAATTTATGAGGGACAATTTTCCGCGTGCATCTATTTCCAACACCTAATATGAGACGAATTAAAATTATTTCACAAATGAGACCTAATTTTCTACCAGGAAGAAAAGATGCAATGTCATACCCCACTGAAATAGAGGTAAACTCCTTTTCCCCCACTGGAACAACAAAATTCCCAACACCAAGAAAGCAATATTGGGAGGCTAGAGTCACATTTTCATCCAAACTTACTTGAGGAGAGAAACCAGAAGAAAAGGGATAGAAGGAGGTACAAGAAATCCCAAATTTCAAAATTGTAGTGTGAAGAATAGTGAGGCCAATTGATGGTTCTAGAATCAACACAATCCACATTGAAATTGAAAAATCATCCTTTGCATGCTAACACTTAAGGAAAAAATAGACATACACAGAGGTAATTCATGTCAATCTTGGCGTGCTTCTAAAACCTACAAAATACGTTCTCCTTCCCATTAAAACTAAGTAGTCCGAAATTGGAAAATTCTAAGGTGAAAAATGATACATGTAGACTATGGAAAATCTAGAAACAATAATTCCCTCATGTAGTCCCTAACAAAAGGTAATCACGACCCTTGTAAAAAAATCGATATAAATTACGAAACTAGAAATTCAATAACATACATATGCTATAAATAAAAAATTTCATACTTTTAGAGGAACAACACCTATGAAACTGGTCGGGTACCACACTTTTGTGAGAATCGGGGGCAAAAAAATTTTTCGGCAATAGTTCGGCCGAACATTTTATAAAGTTCGGCCGAACTTTATAATAGTTCGGCCGAACTATTTTAGTACGTTCGGCCGAACTTTTGAGTCCGTTTATATTGACGGCACTGTGACGGCCCAGTAAACAGAATTTTTGCCGGAGGTTTGGAAAACCGGCAATGGTAGTTCGGCCGAACTCAGTTGAAAGTTCGGCCGAACTCAGTTGAAAGTTCGGCCGAACTCCGTTTTTATAAATAAATCGCCCGCGAAGGTTGTCAGTTTACTGTTTTCATTGTTTTCGCGCGTCTGTTTGTTTTCCGCGCGATTGTTGGTCGAGGTTCTGCTGCGCTGGGCGATTTCCGCGCGATTGCTGGTCGAGGTTCTGTTGCGCCACCGTTCTGGTCGAGGTGCTGCTGTTGATCGATTGCTGGTCGAGGTTCTGCTGCATCCGGTCGAGTTTCAACGCGCCACCGTTAAGCTGCATCTGGTCGAGGTTCAACGCGCCACCGCTAAGATCTGCCGGGTACGTTCTGGCCCGGGATGTTATTGAATTTATGTTTATGTTTATTAAACTGAAGATTGGAAGTGGGATGATGTATTTCTGGAATCATTGGGATTTGATAATTTAAATAAAAAAACAGTCACTTGTAGCCAAATTCTAAGTGCTAGCTATGCATGCATTGTGTCTATAATTTAAATAAAAAAAGAAGTCACTTGTAGCCAAATTCTAAGTGCTAGCTATGCATGCATTGTGTCTATAATTTAAATAAAAAAAACAGTCACTTGTAGCCAAATTCTAAGTGCTAGCTATGCAAATTCTGAGTGCTAGCTATGCATGCATTGTGTCCACAGAAAAAAATCGGATTTTCTATATATTAGAAAAATCGCATAGCATATGCTAAAGCATTACAAAAAACCACAAATTTCTGTCATCACAAATTTCGCTTCCGGTTTTCCATATCTCCCGGACTGTAACCGAAACAGAGATCATGGAAGAGAAAACGGAGGCTGGTCTTCAGAGAAACGAAATAAAACGATATAGCAATATGTTTAAAAACAGCTGAGACCGGTAGTGAACACTGTTCCGGTCCCAAATCGTCTCAAAAAGTAAGACAAAAAGTAAGGTTTGAGTTTTTGACTGTAAACACAGGCCTCCTCAGTAGAGGAAAACAACCTGTTGTGATGTTTTAAGTACATTCTGTTCCATAGTTTTTTGTAAGATAACATGACAAGACGATAATCAAAACATAAAGTTTTTTTAAAAAAAGAACAGCAGCTAGCTGAGAGAAAATATAATGCATACATTTGTTATTGGTGACAGTCAAATGATTACTTCAGCCTTACACTCTGCTAGTTTCTCCTACAGCCATGAGTTTGGGCATAGATTATTTTTTTCCTAATTGCTAAACAATAGAATGCTCACCAGATCTCCCAGCTAGACTAAGTCACTGGCCTGTACCACTGTGATTTTAACTCCAATTGGGTTTTCACACTGAAAAGACAGTATTATAGATCTGGAATTTATCTGCAGCAAACACATTGAACTAAAATTCAGACACACAATACATATTCAAGTTGGGCATTGAACTCATTAGCTACAAAAATCCATATAGATAGTAATATGACTGATATAACTTGCCCTAGATGTGTATTGAAAGGGATGCGATGTTATATTTGTTGGGTATGAATTGTACTGTAAAACAGAGGATATAAATTCAGCTCGAGAGAAGATTTTTCATTGGTACTTTGAAAGCATATTAAAAAAAACAGTACATTGTCATTTTAACAGAGTAGATTTGAATTGAATCATTTGTCAGGTATTGGTACAGCTTGTTGAGAAACCAAGTGCAATGTAGTTTAGCACTTAATTTCTCATTTTGATAATTACTTGTGAATATTAGATGTCTTATTATTATTTATTATGTTTTCTTCATCAAGAAATTATACAATTGTTCAAAAACATGAAGATCACAATGAGATAAAAGACTACCAATAGCCAGTGAAAAAACCACAAGGGGAAAACCCAACAATCCTTCTCTTATAGAATTAGATAAAAATGGGAGATATCCAAGACCAAGACCAAACTTCCACAGGATACCAATTCCAAACCTCCTCCAAGTCACCTCCAAGAATCAAAGTCAGCGCTGATAAAATATGCTCTAATATAGTCAAAATGCATCTAAGTTGGCTTGTTTCCTTTATCCATGCCTCACTATCTGTTGTTGGCATAGCATGATGCACTTTCCACAAGCCTCCTTGGCTTTGGAGCATTTAACTTGTTTTCCATAACCAAGACTCAAATAATTAGGCCCTTCTTGAAGAACATTTGGCTCAACTATGCCTTGTACATGCTTGCCTTTAAAACCCTTTACTTTCATAGCACATTTTCATCAAAAATTTTCTCAAAAGCATGTACGTAGATCCTAGATCCTACTCCTGAACATGTATTTCAATCATAAGCAAGCATTAAAGCATTAGCAATACCCAAAACAAGACAATAGAACAATCCTCAAAAGATTAATTTTCATCCACTAAAGAGCAACCCTCTTACCTACCACGTAGTTTATATTTTGTTAAATTAAATATCAAATGTTGTTATTATAGAAGATATGAACATTGTCAATTTCATAGTAGGATTTTAAGTAAATGATTATTTTGTTGGAAAGTAATAGATTTTGGTTTGGTTTAGATAGGAATTATAAAAACCATATTATAGGTTCAATTAATTAACTTTTTCTAAATTGTATGAACCATTGTAGTGTTTGTAGAAGTTAAATTTAACTTATCCTTGTTGTGTATTTGAAAAAATAATTGGATCATAAAAAGTTCAATGATTTATTCTCTATCATGTTTTCAATTGATTCGACCCTAGTCAATATGGTATTATTCTTTATCACAAAACTAGAAACTCCACTAATGAGGAACTCTATTACTTTATTCCTTTTTGCGTTTCTTTTCTCTTAGTATTAGCCTTAAACGTTGATTTTTGTTAGTTAGATATGATATGATTTTTATTTTATTTTTACTTTAAGAACCAAAACTTTGGAATTTCTCCAGCACTTCATATAGTTTATCTCATTTCTAGGGCCTTCTAAATACTTATTTTGAATGAAGAAGCATGCTAAATGCCTTTCTTTTTAGGGCTTTTTAAATACTTATTTTGAATGAAGAAGCATGTTAAATGCCTTTCTTTCTTCAAAAGCATGTGCATATACACGTTTTCTTAATGTAAAGTGTGTATACATTATGTCTACATTTCCATTTTTGATTGAGAGTTAATTGCTTAGCATATATTGTGCAAGTGTACTTCAGAAGTATAAGAACCTCGATTGACATTTAATGCAAGTAATTTATCTCACAATTTATTTACCGATTAGGATGCTTTGACCTAGTAACTTGAGAGATGAAAAAGATCCTATCACATTAACATGAGGATCCATTTTCACAATGAACATTAGGAAAAGACAATATTCATTGCAGTTGGTAATATAGTCAACTAGTAGACTATTCAATTATTAACAAAGTTGATGAAAAAATGCAAGGAATTTAAGGTTGCATTTCAATTTTGAAAATTTTCTACAATAATTTTTGTAGGATAATTTGTTAATGCAAGTTTCCATAGTTATTTATAATTTTTATTTTAATAGAAAGAGATTTCAACCAAAAATACCCAAGGTTAGTCCCGCGTGTGCCCTTTGAGACACATTAGGTCATCCCACCAATTCATGCCCCATGCTTCATGAGTTGAAGGGTATCCTTCATACCCCTTAAGCACCCCCATTTCTCCCCACTCCATCATGTGATGTTGCCACCTCATCACGTAATAAGGGTTTAAGAACCAATGACCTCTTGTCTATTTATGTGAAACACAAACATTATACACAACATTGTCTCAATCTCCGACGATATCAAGATGTGTTGGTCACCATCCATCATGCCTCAATAGTAGCACCACCACTTACACCAACCTCATATGTTGATGATTCCTCTTCCACCATTTATTATGTCACGAACTCGGTTAATTAGTATATGGCATGCCCCTGAGTGCTCTATGTTAAAGACACTCATCTCATCTATATGTGTCCTTTACTCATCAAATACCATCATCACTGCATGCATCAAGTGACATATCCCCCTCATCAAGATCCCAATCCGCCTAATTTTGGATGCTCCTCATACACTAAGTACCTTGACCATATCAATGGAATGCCCAACTCCTAGCATGGTTCCCACCACACCAACACAACTACTGGAGATTCAAACGACCTCACCACTTAGAAAATGATACGAAATTATTTCACCCCCTTGTACTAGAACAATACATAGAAAGAATAACATAATTAATAGAAGAGATAAAAATATGAATTAGAGAAAGGCATGGATCACATATTAAAGGAAATAATAGAGCTCATGTACAAATTTCCATATTTGTTGCATTTATGTGTGTCTAACATAACTCTACTTTCAACATCTGGCTTCATGCAACATGCACCATACTTTGAATTTGCAAAGACCCAGGAATTCTCCACCCCCCATTTAAATGACCCTACAAGTTGATTCTTTTAGTTTTTTCACTCTATAAGCATAAACGTACGATTATGCATGATGGAGAATCTCTAGCGCTTTCCCTTGTTAATATATTTAACAAGGTAAAGCGCTAGATATTCTCCGTCATGCATAATCGTACGTTGGATTTGGTGATAATTGTCTCCATATTTTGGCTTTAGCATATATTGTGCAAGTGTACTTCAGAAGTATAAGAACCTGGATTGACATTTAATGCTTGTAATTTATCTCACAATTAATTTACCCGTTAGGATGCTTTGACCTAGTAACTTGAGAGATGAAAAAGATCCTATCACATTAATGTGAGGATCCATTTTCACAATGAACATTAGGAAAAGACAATATTCATTGCAGCTGGTAATATAGTCAACTAGTAGACTATTCAATTATTAACAAAGTTGATGAAAGAATGCAAGGAATTTAAGGTTGCATTTCAATTTTGAAAATTTTCTACAATAATTTTTGTAGGATAATTTGTTAATGCAAGTTTCCATAGTTATTTATAATTTTTATTTTAGAAAGAACCTTCAACCAAAAATACACAAGGTTAGTCCCCCGTGTGCCCTTTGAGACACATTAGGTCATCCCACCAATTCATGCCCTATGCTTCATGAGTTGAAGAGTATCCTTCATACCCCTTAAGCACCCCCATTTCTCCCCACTCCATCATGTGATGTTGCCACCTCATCACGTAATAAGGGTTTAAGAACCAACGACCTCTTGTCTATTTATGTGAAACACAAACATTATACACAACATTGTCTCAATCTCCGACGATATCAAGATGTGTTGGTCACCATACATCATACCTCAATAGTAGCACCACCACTTACACCAAAATCTTGTGACATCTTGTCACAAACAAAACCATCAAACTGAAAACACATCATTTTCTCCTTCAAAGAAAAAAAAATTCACATCATGTGAATATGTCCATGTACTCTTACATATTGGTGTACAAAACCATCAACCAAACAAGTCGACAAAACATGCCTCTTCAAACAACTGACTCTTAGCTCAAATAATAGAGCTCATGTACTTTCTCTAACAAGGGAAAGCGCTAGATAGTCTCCATCATGCATAATCGTACGTTGGATTTGGTGATAATTGTCTCCATATTTTGGCTTTTTGACCCGCAAAACATAATTATTTTAGAAGGGAGGGAAGGAGGGATGATCACATTGACTTGCTTGATGACCCGTCTATGAAGATTAACTAGTACCTCAAGAATTATTTTTTTGCGTAGGGAAAGAGACACATTCCCATGTCTAGTTCTTTGATATTGTTAATGCCTCTAGTGTTTACTTCTACAAGTTCTATAGGCAGAGTCTGTAAAGGGCCAGGTAGCCTCTGGATCTCATCTTTTATGAAAGGTGACATATCTAGTAAATGCCCCTGCGGTCAATCTCTCGAATGGATCTAAATAGAAGTTCTTCATTTTAATATCCGTAAAACACAACAACTTTAAAGTAAACTATGTACATGTTCCATTCATCATGAACACAAACCTCACAAGCCTCCTTGGCTTTGGAGCATTTTCCATGTTTTCCATAACCAAGACCCAAATAATTAGGCCCTTCTCGAAGAACATTTCAGCTCAACTATGCATTGTACATGCTTGCCTTTAAAACCCTTTACTTTCATAGCACATTTTCATCAAAAATTTGGACCTTGTTCCTCTAATGTCTCTAATGTCTCTCAAAAGCACGTACACATTCATTTTCAGAGGAAATTGAAGGTAGAAACCAATAGCTAATTCTTCTAACTAACCTTTACTAAAATGAGCTAAATTGTACTTTGATACGAACTTGATTTAAATTGTCCACCCCACATTAGGCACCAATGATTATAACCTTTAATGGGCTAGCACTAGTTTGTAATCATCATCTCAAAATGGCCTAGTAGATGAAAAATTATCATGATTGTAATCATCGTTTCACAGCATCTACATATGACCCTTCTACACATTATATGATTGAATTTATGGTAGGTCATCCCTTCTATCTAGACCACGATTGATTGTGACATTAGGTGAATAAAGGAAATTTGATAAGGAAATGATCAGTATAAGTTTGTCCTCCTCCACGCACTTCATATCTAATGATTGCCTATTTTTCTCTTCCAACATTTTATTTTGGAAATTCATTTTGGTAGTTAATTCTACTATTTAGTCACAACACACTTGGAAGTCAAAGAAATTGTTATATACACTACTAAACTCAATTAACAGTGTTTGTTATTGGACTTTACAATAACAAACAACTTAGAGTTCATTAATGTAGTAGTGTATAATATGATAATTATATGTATAGTGGTGTGGCTATCGATAAAATTAGCTGCTAATGAATTTCGAGAATAGAAAGTTGGAAGTGGAAAATTGAGAAATCACTAGCTATGGGGTGGATGGAGGAGGACAAGCTAGAAACTATCTTTTGCTTATAAATTGTATTTTATTCACCTGTTGTCACAATCCATTCATGGGATAGGTAGAGAGGATGACATTTCAAAAATTTATGCATATAATATGTAGAATGGGTCATGTATGAGATGGTGTGAAGTGATGATGATGGACATGGTAAATTTTCATGTGCCAAGTCATTTTTAGATGATGATGACAAACCAATATTAGCCATTTTAAGGTTATAATCATTAACAAGAAATATGGGTAAGGAAATTCAAAGTGCCAAATTCTAAGGAAAAAGCCATATTTGCTTCTCAAAAACTTTATTTGATATATTCTTTAAAAACCAAGTACAAATTTTAGTAATCCTAGAATCATGTTTTACATAAGGTAAAAGTGGGGAACTCATGACGTGTACTATAGATAAAAAAAAACATTTACACTTACCAAAAAATATATGATAAAAATTGACAAACTACATACCCTTAAGCTCAAGGGGATATAATCATTCTTGCCTTCCATATAGATAATGAAAATGATTTTTCTAAGTCTCATGTTGCTTCTCATGTTATTTTATAAACCTTGGTTGGAAAGAAAAATAGGAGGGCTGAAATGTAAGAAATATAGAACATATTGGATTTAACATCCCAAAATTGGATTTTACTCTGAGGTATTGATTTTTTGAAATCTATTTTGTGAATGTTGACCAATAGATATACATCATGGAGGATGAAAGACTAAGATCAACCGAATCCCATATGGAGTCTCGGGGATCGGAGGATGTTCACGGTATTTAAATATAATATTAAATCTACATACATGTGTGTACATATGGAATTGATTTTTTTACTAACTTTGTGAGTGAAATTAGTTGTTAACAAGTTTCATATTTTAATTTTTAGGAGGCAAGAGGAGAAGGCTTTCTACTCCATCAATGGAGCGTGGCCAAGGTTCAACCGGTTGAGGTCGCATGGTGCCGGAAGGGGGTGATATTTATTCCCCCGAAGGCCAGAAATCAACGGCTGCTGGTTCTCAGCAGGGTCGCTGTGGGTCTGGTTCTCAGCAGCATCATTCTGGGGTTGGTTCTCAGCAGGGTCATGTTGGAGATGATGCTAACCAACAACATCAAGGTTGCCATCAATTTCAATATTTTTTCATTAAATTTTTACAACTTTTTTTACACATGTTTTTTCTAATATATGAAATTATATATATATTGATGCAGAGGCTCAAAATGTTCGAGTCAGTGGTCAAAAAAGACGCAGGGCAGCGCGCTACATTGAAGAAGAAGGCTGTCAACCTAGCACAACTTATCCGGCTGAGATTACTGATATACCATGGGAAAGGAACATGGCGGAATGCACCTTACAAAGGTGTCAAAGCCTTTATGCAAAATTGCAGACAGATCTCCAGGATTTGACTCTACCTGCTGAGAGTAGACAAAGCCTACGGATAGTTACACATTCATTGAGTGAAATGGTAAAAGTGTACAAAGATTTGGGGCCTTCCACTGATTCGTTTGTAGAAGTGATGAGACAGAGAAGAGAAGCAGTGATAGGTCCCGATAAATGGCAGGACATAAAAAAACAAGTTTCAAAACAAGACGCTAAGTCAATGTTTAATTTTAAGGAAGGGCCAAAAAGAAAGATGTTGAAGGTGCAGTATTTCAAGCACCTAGACATAGCAAAATATTTGTATAGTCGACATCTTGCGGCCTTTGGAAGGCTTCCATGGAACGATGAGGTTCCTCTTTATTTTGCACAAATGTTTTATGCAGAATTTTTTTAAGGGTATGAAACCCGACTACAATGATCTTCCTTCAAAATTTTTTGGCCCGGGGAGAGGTCGATTATGTCAACGTCAGGGCGCAAAGCGAGATGTGGAGTTGCCTCGCCCTGAGCCGCCATTGGTGAGTTGACCGTCTCGAGTCGAAACCTTGCGATCAGAGATGGATGCGACTTCTCAAATAAGTCGTGAAGCAAGAGATGTTATGATTGAAAATGTTCATAGCGGATTGAGTGGAGTCGATCTTGGCTTAAATCGACAAAGAGCACGTGAATATGCACGTGCCAATTTTGTTTATCATACAGATGAGGAGATTTACAACATGAATGTTGAAGATCTCCGAACATACGTAATAAATTGTCGCAATGGTCTGCAAGACCTAATTTTTCGTGAGGAAGAGGGCACCGGAACGGTATGTGTTAGTGACCTTAGGATTTGAAATTATATTTACATATACATGTGTACAATTTGTAATAAATACATGTGTATGTACACATGAATACATTTATTTGTATGTGTACATTAATCTAACAAAAATGTATGATTATATGTTAAAACACCATTTGCAGTTCTCAGGCATGATGCGTGATGAAAATGTTTATATTACGTTCGGGACCTCTGGCTCAAACGATGCAGATGGGTCTGCCCATCATGATATGTTGGCACATGTATGTTAGTGTTTTTTAAGTGACTCTAAAATAAATAATTGTTGCCACACATGTACATGTATGTATATATATAATTCGATAAAATGTTTTAACAGGTACCGATTCCGTCTGATGTTTTTGGGATCCCGGTACCTTCTTCTTCTTTAGGAGATATACCTTCTACTTCATTTGGAGATGACCAAGTATGGACAATTTTTCACAAGTTCAAAATTTATGTTACCTCAAAAAGTTCCATAAAAAATTGAGATATAGAGAGAGAGATCTATATTTTGAGTTATTTAAAATTTTTTGAATTTAGGTTTGTATAGAAGATTTTTTTAATCCGAGGACTTTAGCGACGGAGATAGGGACATCCACAACATTTGAAGAAGTTGTCTTTAGTTCTTTTTTTTAATATTATTGTTCAAATAAGTTTATATATATGTACACACACGTGCATTTTCATTTGAAAGTTTTTAATTTATATAAATTATTTATGTATATATATATATATATATATAAATTTATATTTAACCGTACATGTATATTGTACAGGTTACCACTACAGATGTTTCTATGGCAGATACTCTTCATCAAATGGAGAGGCAACCTTACGAGGTATTGCGCGATTTTTTTGTTATATTTTGTTTTTTACATGAAGTTCTAGATATATATATTCTCGTTAATTTTTAAAACTTCAAATTTTAATGTTCAAGTACATGTACATTGTGTATGTAGGTTTTCCCTTTACAAGATAGCGAGCCAATCGGGGCCCAGAGGCTAGATCTTCCATTTGACGGACAAGACATACAGTAGATTTGATTTTATTTCAAAATTTAGATGGTTTTAAAATTTGTTAAACTTGATACAGTTTGATACTTGAGTGAGATTTACAATTTTTTGACATATTTTATTACAATATGTTTTTTGGACATATTTTTGGACATATATGTTAAATGTTTTTGTTGGATAGTTGAATTATAATTGGCATGGCATGTGATATTTAATGTTTTAAATGTTTTTGTTAGATAGTTGAATTATAATTGGCATGGCATGTGATATTTAATGTTAAATGATTTTGTTAGATAGTTGAATTATAATTGGCATGGCATTTGAAGTTTTTAAAACTACATGAATGATGGAATGTGAACCTACATTTGCACATGTGGTAAATTGAAATGTTACTTGTAACAAGACAATCCCCATTGATTTCATTACATTATATGTTGATTTCTGATTTGATATAATTGCATGTATGATGGTACATTACTTGTAAAGTCATCGGATTAATAGTGTTCATTGATTTCAGTGTTCTTTGGATGGTTTTAGTACTTTTGGCATGTGAATGTGAAGTAATGTTGTCATCTGAATTACATTTGACATGTGATATTTAATGTTAAATGTTTTTGTTGGATAGTTTAATTATAATTGGCACGGCATGTGATATTTAATGTTAAATGTTTTTGTTGGATAGTTGAATTATAATTGGCATGGCATCTGAAGTTTTTAAAACTACATGAATGATAGAATGTGAACCTACATTTGCACATGTGGTAAATTGAAATGTTACTTGTAACAAGACAATCCCCGTTGATTTCATTACAGTATATGTTGATTTTTGATTTGATATAATTGCATGTATGATGGTACATTACTTGTAAAGTCATTGGATTAATAGTGTTCATTGATTTCAGTGTAAGCGCAAAAAATTATTGACAATGTAGAATGATTTTTGTGTTATAATAACTAAACCTAATAATATTGGAGAGCAAGAGAGACTTGAGGTGTGGTGTTTACTACAAGAGTTTGAGCTAAATATTTAAATGGTTTATCTATCTTTCATAAAATAGTTTAAGATTGATCACAAGAATTAAGAGTTCATGTCTCGGTCCATCATTGGTATGGTCCATCATAGAATGATCATCCATGTATGTTGATTTCTGATTTGATATAATTGCATACATATGATGGTACATTACTTGTAAAGTCATTGGATTAATAACTTGTTCATTGATTTCAGTTTTCTTTGGATGGTTTTAGTACTTTTCGCATGTGAATGTGAAGTAATGTTGTCATTGAATTACATTTGACATTTGATATTTAATGTTAAATATTTTTGTTGGATAGTTGAATTATAATTGGCATGGCATGTGATATTTATTGTTAAATGTTTTAGTTGGATAGTTGAATTATAATTCTAATGGTATCTGAAGTTTTTAAAACTACATGAATGATAGAATGTGAACCTACATTTGCACGTGGTAGGTTTCGGATCAAGAAAGTCCCTCTTGATCTTATCTTCCATGTTCTTGACTTTACCCTGCAACGTGGTGCTTATTTCCTTCAAGTGAGCCCTTTCCATAAAGAGTTCCTGAAGTCTTTGTTCACCTTGTCGTATCTCCATGTCAAGCTTTTCAATTTCAGCAGTTTGTTTAGAAAGTCCATCCTTGGAATTTCTTGCGTGAAAAACCAAGTAGGTTGAACCAACGTTGGTCTAGTGCATTGGAATTCATTAAAGAATTGGTCATTGGCGCTGCTTCAAGCTAGGAGTGAGCATCGTCACCAACCTACATTGAATATTTTACACTCCCTATGGTGAATGATACTTTAAATCGATTGACAGTCTAAGACTTTCGAATTTTTTCGAATGCCAAATGATCTTACAAAGTGAGTATTTATAATATTCTAGTAGGTCATTCGGCGACAACTTTTACCAAAACCTTGAAACGACTTTGGCGTGTGATATTTAATTTGTTAAATGTTTTTGTTGCATTGTTGAATTATAATTGGCATGGCTTAACAATGCTTTTCACATATCTCTTCTCATGAAGCTCCATAGAACAATTCGATCCCGGGTCTGCTTGAATTGGTTCAAGCTCTTTCCTTTTCGAATTCTGTCTAATCGCTCCAATACGACATATATTGACTCCTTCCAAACGAAGTGCACCAATCCTCTTAGTGTGGTCGTCTTAGTGTGGCGTGTGATATTTAATTTGTCAAATGTTTTTGTTGGATTGTTGAATTATAATTGGCATGTGGCATGTGAAGTTTTTAAAACTCCAGTTTTGGATGGTTTCAATCTACATTTTGCATGTGATATTTAATGAACTTTAAATGTTAAATGTTTTAATGATGCACAATATATAATCGAAAGGGTTTTAAGACTTAAAGTTTTGGATGGTTTCAATTTACAACTTAAAGTTTTGGATGGTTTCAATTTACAACTTAAAGTTTTGGATGGTTTCAACCTACATTTTCACATATGGTAAATTGAAATTATGTTACTTGCAACAAGACAATCCCCATTGATTTCATTGTATATGTTGATTTATAATTTGATATAATTGCATGTATGATGGTACATTACTTGTAAAGACATTGGATTAATAGTGTTCATTGATTTTACTTTAAGCGCAAAAAATTATTGATAATGTCTAGAACGATTTTTGTGTTATAATAATTAGACCTAATAATATTGGAGAGCAAGAGAGATGAGGTATGGTGTTTACTACAAGAGTTCGAGCGGGGCATTCAGTGACAACTTTTACTAGAAACTTGAAACAAAGAGAATCTATCTTTGGCTAGGACATCATGTAAGATGCTCGACATAAACATTAAAATTGTACTTAAAAGTCGAGATTCGGGCAAGTGGGGACAACCACTTGTTATCTCGTCCCTTGGAGGCTAGGCCATATGGGGACCGAATCTAACTTTACAAAATAAAGTGAAATAGTTTGTACCATATGGTCGGAGAACATATACAAAAACAATTAATATACAAGAACAATTAATTTCATTCTAGAATATATATATCCAATACATATTTAACATTTTTAATCAATGCACATGTATAGAAAAACTATTTTCAGTGGAAACTAGAGCACGTGTTTGTACCCAAACAATTTGTAACATTTGCAAACCACAAATAACATAAGCAGTTCAATTTTTAGTTGAGTACTGAAAGGTTTAAAAGATAATAAATTGTTGTCCTGACACTTCACTCAAAAAAATTCTAATGGAATTCCATCCTCACTAATCCGTTCATGATCGGATTTTGACATTTTCCATTTCTTAATTTTTGATTTTTTCTTTGATTGAACTTCTATCAACTTTATGCGTGCTGCACACACCAAGTGACTATATTGACAACTTATGGAATCAGGTTCATAGTCTTCGAAGTAAACAAAGTCTCCACTTTGACAAGTTTGTTTGAAAAAATAACCTTTCAGTATAATAGACCCTTTGTCATACTGAAATCCGTGATCATTATAGTCTTGTAATAATTTCATTTTTTGTTCAGTGCAACGCATCAAATAATACTTCACATTTTCATCGTTGTGAATAGGTGCAATTACAGCAAAAACATCTCCTGCATAATAAAATAAATTTAACATTTAATTATGCATATTTAAATTTAAATTTGTAAATCTTTAAATCATTAAAAAGTAATTCAATTGTTACCTTCTCTAACAAGATCAGAAACTCGATCACCATCTGATGATATTGTAGTTTCCTCTGATTCCATTTCTTCAATCATTGCAACAGACATTTTTCCCTTTGTATTTAGCTCTGTATGTTTCCAATCGTTCACATACATTTTGTTTTCACAGATGTCATTGGATTTTGTGTTGTCTATGCAAACATCAAAAAAACAAGAATATTTTCTTTTATCCAATGCAAACACATTCGTGGACAATTTTGTTTGAATTGAATGCAATTTTCGAGTCCCTTTTATTGTTCCAACTTCATTTCCAATTGATCTATTTACGTCTCCGATTCCAATATGCCAGAAAAACCTTTATATGGAAAATTAGAAAAGAATTTGTAAATATGATATCAAAATACAATTAAAAATAATCATTGCATGATAAATGTACAATGTTTAAAATTAGATTACCAATATAAATTAAATTGAATGTACCTTTGCACTTCTCGTGATGGGTTAATCTCATGGCTTAGAGCATTTTTGCACCATTGAACAACTTCTTCAGCGTTTGCAAGTGGGCGTGCAAAGTGGTTCATTTGATATCTTCGAAGTACTCGTTTTATGCATGCTCCTGCACCGTCATGTTCTCCTTTTCCATGGCCAGTCTCAAAGAAATTCCAACAATGTTTAATGGAGGTTTTCTTATGAAGACGACACAACCAAAAAAATGATCGTGCAGATTTGAATTGACCTGCGCATCCGTCTGACCATATCCAATGTTCATTTAATGTTATTCCACGATTTTTCAATGAATCATAAATTTTTCCAAAACAATGTTGTACAAAACATGTATCATGCGTACGATCGTCACTGATATAAAAATGATATTCTTTAATGATATGTCGATTTTTACTCGTGCTTTCTATATGATCGACATTTTGTTCAGCATGTCTATATAGAATATGAACGAGCATGGAGACTTGGTCAAAGTGATAGTATTCACTCTGAATTTCTTTTTGTGGAGAAAATGTGTAGTTTTCTGCAAAATCAATCACTGACAAAATGGTTCCTGGTGGAAAAACTTCACGAGATTTTTTGAATTGCAAGTCTTGCCATCGAGCTCTATGGGAATGCATGGTGTATTTGTAAATTTCTGCTTCAAACTTTCTCAAAAAGTCTATTAGAAAAATTTCGTCTTCTCGTAATTCGATTATTTTAACACTATCTGCACTTTGAATCGATGTACTGGTATATTCGTATCTCTTCCATTTCACTTTCATGTTGGACAATGATTGATCATTTATATCAATACGATATTTGTTTTGAAATTTAGTCAAATTTCCACAATCATCGCATTTTTTACCACCAACACATTTCTTTTTGTAAAATAGTTCGTCGCTTTCTCTTTCACATAGAATTTGAGATATGAATTCACGGATAGTGGAAGGAGGAGGTGAATCATTCCATAATGTTCTACCGAAATCAAGGAATGTGTCATAATATAACTCAAATTCCACATGATAACGGCAACAACAAGTGTCGCGTACGGTGATAGGTTTTACATACCATGGTTTTTGTTGAACAAAAGCACCAAGTGAAACATGAATTTGACGATTCTCTTCTTTGAACTTGTTGAATAACTCTATTTGAGTGGTTTCCAAGAGATGTTTTTCATGTTCTTCGTATTGATTTCGCGCTATTCTCCTTCGCATCACATGTCTTGCAGTGGGTGAAACACGCGAATTGTTCTTCCAATATTCATATATTATTTTTTTAACATCTTCTCCAAGTCTATCTTTGTATGGTTGCCTACAAATAGCTCTCCAACAAGCGAGTTCATCATTTACGTCTATTTGCAGTCGAAATTTTCAATGTTTGTGCAGAGTTTTTCGCGAGGTTCCCCGTGCTCGTGCCATAGATGTTAGATTCAAACGATTCTCTTGAGTACTTGGTGAAACCATTGCCATTTGTATTCCTCTACGTATATTTGAAACATTTTTATCTCTAGATCTCTTAATCGACTCTATAGCACTACTCATATTTTTTATCACCTCTTCTTTCATTTTTTTATCTTTGGTTGATTTTCGAATACCCAATAGTGTCGTCGCTTCTTTTAATTTTCTTGATGATAAGAGACATTTCAACATTTGAGCTTGAACTATCACCTCAGTTTTGAAAAACATTTCCAAAATTTTCTCGACACGATATCGTATAAAATAGTCAGGTTTTTTATCTCCATATGTGCGAGTGTCGACATTTTCTAACATCTCATTATCGATAGTGATTTCATCCGTACATATTCGAAAAAATAGTACATATTCAATAAATAACTAAATTAATAAATATGTCAATAAATATTAGGAAAATTTTAAATATATCAATAGATCATAATATCTACATTTACATACCCGATTCAATTTCTGCTTGAGGTTGATTTTCTTCTTCAATATTTTGAGGAGTGTCTCTGTCTGTTTACATTAAACAAAATATTTTTCAAACTAGTTCATCAAATAAAATTAAGCTTCACATTGTACATTGGGAAAACTTTAAAAATATATCAATAGATCATAATATTTACATTTACATACCTGCTTCAATTTCTGCTTGAGGTTGATTTTCTTCCTCAATATTTTGAGGAATATCTCTGTCTGTGTACATCAAACAAAATATTTTTCAAACTAGTTTATCAAATAAAAATTAAGCGTTACATTTTACATTAGGAAAATTTTAAATATATATCAATAGAGCATGTAATATTTACATTTACATACCTTCTTCAATTTCTGCTTGAGGTTGATTTTCCTCTTCAATATTTGAGAGAGCTTCTAACTTTCTTTTGCGATATTGTCTCGTCTCTTCTCTACGTTCCTCGGGCTTTCTTTTTTCGATCATATTTTCTCACACAAGTTCTTCGATTTCCCATGATAATAGGGTATGAGGTTCAAAAAATTTCCTTTAAAAAATTAGACAATAACTCAATTACAAACAATATCACAAAAGATTTAATTTAAAAAAATCTTTTCTAAAAATTACGTAATCCAATCCAAAACACGTACATATCTCTAAGAAAAATCACACCGCCTCCAAGAAATGTCTTCCAAAAAAATTCTTTAAATCTTAAAATGTAAAGAAAAATTTTTGAACAAAAAGCTCAAAAGATTTATTTCAACACAAAACACGTACATACCTCAAAGAAAAATCACGTCGCCTCCAAAAATGTCTTCCAAAAAAGTTTTTTAAATTCAAACTTTGAACCTCCAAGAAAAATCACGCCGCCTCCAGAAAATGTCTTCCAAAAAAATTTTTTGACCCCAAACTTTGAAGAAAAATTTTTGAATTCAAACCAAGTTTGTAAGATGAAATGAAGAATTAAGTAATTATATTAATTGGGTATCATTAATGATAAATGATAAAGTATCTTACTCTTTTACTGTATAAGGCTTTCATGTTTGAGGTGTAATAATTTTAGGGTAGATGAAATAGAGAATCTAGTAATTATATTAGTAGGGGATTATTAGTAATAAATGATAAACTATCTTACTCTCTTATCACATTAATTCATTTTTCTTTACAAAGGGTTAAATTTGGAGTTGGTTTGTCTGACTCTTGATTATAAAATGTTGAATTGGGTTGGCAAGGATCTCATCAAATCGTTAAGTTGGACTCAAGAGCCTTGGATCCACATGTCCACCATGTAGTTTCATTATTACTTGGTACTCCTTGGGATTCATACTTATGTGTATATCAAAGAGTTGGTTGTCATTCATGTAGGGGATTACAAATATTTTAATGTTGCATTCGAAAAGATGGGGAGGGAGATTGGTTTTCCATAGAATGTGATGAACCTACAACCCTTCACCATATTTAGGCACGAATAGTCCATGCCCAAATCAAGCATATTTATGATTCAACTCCAGGAGGTAATGTATATGTTTTAAGTTAGAAGGTGGGAGAGGGAGTTTTTTTTTGCAATCCAAGAGATTTCTACTTTGAAAAATTCCTTGTGTAATTAATCAAATTTCAATTTGTTAGTACTAAAATTATTACACCTCAAACCTGAAAGCCTTATAGGGTTACGGATTGAATTTAGAAGAGTGTCGTTACGATTCGATCAATTTCGAATGTGCCCTATAATAATTTCATTATAATTTTTTAACATAAAATAAAAATAAATTATTTTCATATATAAAAAGTTTTGTGTTTTTCTTTTCAATTCAATTTTAGTGATAAATAAATTATTTATAGAGTATTGTAAATCATTTATATATAAATTATTTGTAATTAAATTGAATCAATGTTTATATATAAATTATTTGTAATTAAATTGAATCAATGTTTGTTAATTTTTTTAGGTATAGAGGAATCAACAATTAGATCTGGTTTAGGTTCACATAACATTGAGATAATTTTAAAGAGTATCATTATACTTTTAAATATATTTCATATAATTAATTAAGGAGGATTTGAACGTGGAAATTTAAATTTCACAAAAAATTCACAATATAGTGATTGCCAAATGAGCAACCCCCTACCTCAAAGTTCTTCCATGACTTCAAATTAAAAGTTCACAAGAAACTAGCCTTACCCAATGATGAAAAAATTATCACTTTCTGCTATTAGATCCCACTCCTTTGGGCTAGATTGAATCATATATATATATATATATATATATATATATATATATATATAATCGTTATAACTCACCTTTTTGGACTAAATTGAATAAAGTATTATATATATGTGTTGATTATTTTAAACTAGTAAGTATAATAATTTTAAAATAATAATATATAATTTTTTAATATTTAATATATATATATATATATATATATATATATATATATATATATAAAATGAAAGAGGTTATTTTAATTTATTTTATTATATATTTTTTTATATTTAGTATAATTGATTTAAATATTTATTATTATATTTAATTATTTTTATTAGAAATCATTTTTGGGATTCAACTTAGTTAATTAAGTTATTCATCTATGACAATTTCCATGAGAAGTATTCAGAGGTAGTCATAAGTAACTATTTTCTCATAATTTTTGAGTAGTCCACTTAGCACTCATTGCATCCGGTGGTGCAAGAAATTTCTTATGAATTTTGAATAGTCCACTTAGCACTCATTACATCCGATGATGCTCTTGCACCCACTAACAAGGACTTCCTGGGATGTCACTTAGCTTGCTACCCCTTTTATAAATTTTAAATGTTTTGAATTTGGATTATGAACTTTATAGAATTCAAACACATTAACATATTAAAATTAGATAACACATTTAATTAAATGTACAAATTAAATTGCATGTATTTAGTATATTAATTTATATTAATTTAATTATTATTTTTTTAATTTAAAACATGTAGATTTGTTAGATCTAAGGCTTTTGTGATCCATGAAATAGAGTCTTTTTGGATTAATCACATCATTAGGATTTGGTAGACATTTAGAACCAATTAATGTGGCAACCGATCTTATTGAATAAATAGTGTGGATGCATCATTGTCAGGTATTAGCCTTAGAAAACTAGTCGTTAACAAATTAGTTAATTAGTTAATAGGAAGTAATATTAAATAATTTTAATTATTTATTAATATGATATGTAGGTGATTATAAAATATATAAAATAAAATAACCAAGGATAATATAAATTAAAATAACAAGGGGAAAAAAATATAAATAAAGACTAGATAAAAGAAGAAGGGAAAAAAGAAAAACCAAGATCAGTAAAAATCACCTAGAGAGAGCTAGATTCCAACTCTTACTCAACTTCCAACCATCATCCAAAATCTTATTTACAAATCATGAATCTCCACTATAAATTAGGGATAAATATATTTAATTAATGTTTAAAGACTTTAATGCGACTTTTTGGAATTTTGGGTGAGGGAATCCCATGGAAAAAATTGAGCCAAAATCCTGACTTGTTTTATTTAAACTCTTTTTTTTTACTATATATATGGATTCAGCACCTTGAAAAACCTCTAGGTAACTTCGATTGTGCAGGGGTTACCCATCAAACTTGTAATTCCAATGAATTCCTGCTAGATTTTACAGAAATGAAATCTTGACTTGTCTTATTTAAACTCTTTTTTTGACTTTATTTATGGATTCAGCGCCTTGAAAAACCTCTAGGTAAATTTGATTGTGCAGGGGTTACCCATCAAACTTGTAATTTCAATGAATTCCTATCGGATTTTACAAAAATTAGATCGAAAAAATCCACCTCAAAAGCTTCCAAAAAGTTGCATTAAATACTACTCGAGTTTTTAATATCTAAATTAAAATTAAGTTTGCTATTTATTTATTTTTAATGTTTTTTAAAAAGAAGAATAATAATAATGATAATTTCATTTTAATATTATGGCTAAATTAGATATTAAATTGATATATGAGATATTTTCATTTAAATTTTATAAAGTATATATATTTTAATCATCTTTTAATTTGAACCTATAACATTGTACCAAAGAAACACATACTCTTGACTATATATATATATATATATATATATATATATATATATATATATATATATATATATATATATATATATATTTCTCCTTTATATTATACTTCGTTAATATGAAATTGAGATTTATAATTTCTTCATTCCACATACAAAAAAAATATGTAAAATAAATAGTTCAATAATGTGGAAATTTTCCGAACAATAAATGTATATCATATACCTAGTAGATACTCTTTCAAATCAAAATTATTAAGATAACTCTCACACAAATTTTCTTTTACTAATTATGATAAAGTCCCACCTTAAATCATGTTCAACTAGTTATGGAGAATTTTTTTGACTGAGACATTATTGATACTTTTTTTTTAGGATTGACCATCCTTGACATCAATACTTCTTAAGTACAGTTAACTTAGGTGGTCAATCATTATTGTAGGACCCGCACAAGCTCTGCAAATTACTTCTGGAAAGATGAGAAAGAAAGAAAATTGTAATGTTGACAAGGCCAAAGATAGCCTATGGGGCCTCTTTCTTTAACTAATTATGATAAAGTCCCACCTTAAATCATGTTCAACTAGTTATTGAGAATTTTTTTGACTAAGATGTTTTTGATACTTTTTTTTTAGGATTGACCATCCTTGACATCAATACTTCTTAAGTACAGTTAACTTACGTGGTCAATCATTATTGTAGGACCAACACAAGCTTTGCAAATTACTTCTGGAAAGATGAGAAAGAAAGAAAGAAAATTGTAATGTTGACAAGGCAAAAGATAGCCTATGGGGCCTCTTTTAGAGTGCAAAATTTGAAAGAAAAAAAAAAGCACCTGAAGAGATTTAATCCTAAGTATGAGGGGTTTATGTAGTGCATTATATCAGATATCATTTTTGGGATTCAACTGCGTTAATTTAGTCATTCATCTATGACCATTTCCATGAGAGGTAGTCGTAACTGACTAATTTCTCATGATTTTTGAATAGTCCACTTAGCACTCATTGCATCGGGTGATGCTCACGTGGTGAAGAAGTGGGATCAAACCATTGAAATGAATCACAGTCAATCATCACTCCTCTGTGGCTGCCCCCCAGAACTGTGACTTCCTGTGAGGTCACCCATCCCAGAACTCCTCTGGCTCAAGCGTGCTTAACTGTGGAGTTTTCCCCACAATCAAGAATGATATATAATATAATGCACTGTGGAAACCCATCATACTTAAAATACTAAGAGTAAAGGGATCTCTTCTTGAATGGTTCATGAGGCACAATAGTTGCTAAGGTTTTGCAAATGGGGTAGCAAGCTAAGTGGGCTTTATTGTGGAGAAAACTCCACAGTTAAGCACACTTGATCCAGAGGAGTTCTGGGATGGGTGACCTCCCGGGAAGTCCTGGTTACCGGGTGCAAGCCTCGGAAGTGAAGATTGGCGCTATGTGATTCATTTCACTAGTTTCAATCCCACTTCTTCACCCCTGTGAGCATCACCCGATGCAATGAGTGCTAAGTGAACTATTCAAAAATCATGAGAAATTAGTCAGTTACGACTACCTCTCATGAAAATGGGATAGCATGTGGTTTATATTTTCAATGCATAAATGGATACAATGCCTTGAAATTTTTCTTGGACACTTGGATTGTGTAATCTACACCACATAAATTTGCAATTCCAATAAATATTTGCTAGAAAAAAGAAAAAAAAAAAAAATTAAATTTAAAATTGAAATTAATCACTCCAAGAAAATGGCTCCAAATTAATTTAAATTTTTTTAAAGGACATAGCTAAAATTCTAGAACAAACCTCTTTCTTTCTTTATGTTGATTGCAGAATATCTTGGAATCTGAAGGTCACTAGACTGAAAGATGCTCTTTATTTAATCTCATTATCAATGCACACTAACTTTAGTCATTTCCTTTTTGAAACTATAGTTTTTGTGCATGGGTGCCCACTAGGACCTACTGTAATTTTTCTCCTCACTACCTTGTATGTTATGGCTTAGATATAATATGTATATAATATTTTTTTCACAGTGGTATGATTGGAAAACAATTATTTAGCCAGGTGGTTTGAAACATCTGTCAAACAAGCATCAACACAAGTGTGAGATTATTGCAAGCCTCAACACATTTCCTCCCCTCCATCCTCTACCCTTTAGGTTGCTATGCATGTTCAATTCCCACATCATAGACATGTTCAATTCCTTCTGTGTATCTTTGCACCTTTAGGGGGAATTTCTAGTATTAGCATATTTTTCATTACACTGTTAACTTCTCTTACTAACTTCTCTTACTACAAGGGATGAACATGTTTCCAATTATCCATGGATAATAATTCCTACTTCTAGGTATCACTATTCAAGATTAACCTTCACATTGATTCTTGTATACAAAAACATGCCATTATTTGATTCTCACTTATCTATGTAGTGACCTTGGGTATTGCAATGGCTACATAGTATATCTTCATTCCAACAAAGAAGAGATAGTTGTGAAAGATGAACCCATATAGTGATTATGAAGGGTTAATCATGTTTAAGGATTAAGTGAGCGGTCCATCTATTAAGTACATTCTTTGAGTGCCAAAGAAGTAAGAGACATTCCTAAAAATGACATCCTTATCCACTTTAACTTCAAAAGAAAGTGTTGAAACCTCTTCCATGAAAATAATAAGTAAGTTCTCATTTAATCAAAACTTTCTAGTTTCTCTAAACAAATTTTTTCATAGTTTCTCTAAAAACAATGTCATAGATGATCAATACGTAATTTACCACATTCAACCCAAACCAAGAGCATATGCCTTAATAAAAAGAGTGATATACTCATTAATGGTCCTTCTTAATGGTGAAAAACTCGCGCATCTTTTCGGTGGTTTTTCCTTTCAAGTTATAGGCAATAATTTGACACATGAAGTCCAACAGATTTTTTATGACCAGGTAGTTGGCAGCCTGTGTAACTTCAAATAGTGCGGGGCGATCATCTACAAGAGCTTTCGCGAATTCCTTATCCCACGTTTTGACAATATCGGGTGATGAGGCACTGGGGGCATCAATAACATGGTATCTACAATATTGAATCACCAGACGCAGAGTTTTGGCAGAGATGTTAGGCAAAGGAATGATATTGTTGGTACCGAAGTCCCCCATAATCCTCTTTATGATGCTTGAAGCCGATGCCACCTCTGTCTGCACCTCAAATATTTCGCCATCGCAGCTCTGCAATCTCACACTTTTATTGTTATTGTTTCTGCTATTGCTGCCTTTCGTGGGCGTGAGCATCTCTGGTTCACTCATGGCTACGTGAGAGAAATGCACTGAATTGACCGTTGAATGCCTTCTTCGACGTTGTATAAGGAATTGCTATGGACACCTTGGCTTTGCCTTTAACGCTTCAACTGGTGTCTTATCGAATTCCTTAGATTTGTCCATGCAAAGTGTTGAATGGAATATGAAACTAAAACTTTGGGTTAAATGAGAAAATATTGCAAAATTGAAAATTGATTACTATAGTGTCTGCCACCTTTCATACCTATATTTTTGGATGTGGAGATATTGACTTTAAGTTAAATTTATATAATGCTCTTTGAATGGTCGTATGTACTAGCTTAAACTATGGTATTTAGGAGGATAATTTTTTTTTTAAACTCTCAAAATGTTTATATCTCAATAAATTTGATTTTTTAATATAATTAATAGTTAATAATTAAGATGGTTAGACTCATTTTTAGATATTAATATTTTAAAATAAAATCATTTATAAGTATAAAATAATTATATTTTAATTTACTTATTAAAATATTTTGAAATAAATTAATTTTTAGAATATTAATATTTCAAAATGTAAATTAATAAAATAAAAAACAAAGCATTAAAAAAACTTATAAAAGATATTATATATTATTATTTTCTAATATTTATATGTTTTGAAGTGACAATTTTAATGTGCAAAGATATTTACTAAATAAAACATAAATCTCTATTTTAGATAGAGAAGAGTATGTTTTTTTTAGTATTAGTAACTTGGAAAGATCGAAAAGATGATATGGGGTTCTTTTGGGTGCAACCATATTATAGACCATTATTTTAGGGTGCCTTGTGGGTTAATAGAAAAAAATATGGTAAAATAGGCTAATTAAAATTTGAATTTAGATTATTAATATATTAATGAATTTAAATTATAATTAAAAAAAATTGTGAGAGGAGTAAATACTCATGAGCATTTAAACCAATAATATTTTAGTATAGAGTGACTTAACATAACACCCATTTACCATTAATTCATTAATTCAAAATGCTATGGATATAATATATATATATATATATGATTTTTTGTTCTTTATTTTTAACAAAGTAACAAATTTATACCTTTCACTCAAATTTATCACTTTAAAAAATAAATAAACTTTCAAAAAAAATATAATAGCATATTACTAATTTATCATTTTAATATCAATAATGTATTACTTGGATCTTAAATAAAGGAAAAGATAAATCCAACCATATCATGAAGATATAAAGAGTGGTGATGCATGACATCTAATTTGAGATGGATGGACATACATTAAAAAAATTTATTCTGGCCTAAATCCATTTTAACTCAAGATCTATCAAGCATCGAGAGGGGCCAAATCTCTGAGTTGCAAACCACTTTTTTGAGTGCAAAACTTGAAGAAAGGTTTTCACCTCAAAATATTTAGTCCCTCTTGGATTTAGAGTTAAGATGGATCTAGGTTGTTTTCAATCATGTGGGATCACACAAAATTTGTTGAACATCTAATTATTCTTATCATTTTAAATATGTTAAATACTTATAATATTAATATGGTCATTTTAATTTTAAAATTGCACAGTTGCCTCAATTTGTTGAGATGATAGAGAATTTTAATAACTTGAATGATGAAAAATGATGAAATAAAAATTTTGAATGCAAAGTGACAATGTAGCAATGTTGAATTATAGAAAATGTCAATATTAAGAATGTAGGCAATTACAAGTAATCTTCAATGTGATCAATCTCAAACTATTCTCTTACTGTTCTTATTGTAACAACTTTTAGTTTTCCCATCTTTTCATATTGATAATATGATAATGGCGATTAAAATTGTTGATCATTCAAATATTTAACTCGATCTATTGTAGTAAACACCATAACTTGTCTCTCTTGCTCTCCAATATTAATAGTAGCTTCCTCCAAAGTCAATCATTGTGGCTTCTGGAGTGTTAAACACCAAGTAAGTTTCAATTGTAGTTGTTTTATATTACGTCGTTTGAATTCAAAGTGACTAACAATGATGAAATATGGAAATCAGAATAATAATAATGTATTAAATTACAAATAATGTATGGTTTCAAGAAGAAAATATTTTAGCTAAGTGAACATTTCATTTAAGATGAAAATTCAAGTATTTTATTTATGGTTGAATTACTGTAACAAAGAAATTAATGCACATTGTTAATATTTTTTTGTTCTTGCAACGATATCAATGCACATCATACATCATACATCTAGTTAATCTACACCTACCTCCCACATTTACCCAAGCTAACCAGTTCATCGGAGTAAACATGTGATGAAGAGTTACTATGATATGATTCAACTCCCCATATATAGTTAAGGAAGTGGAATCCACAAGATAAGGTCAATCTAGCCTTTCTTAAATGCTACAAGACCTTCAGGAGCCAACCAACACTTCTAGGTGCTCAACCCCTGAGACAAATTGTTGTTTCGTTGAAGTAGAGCCCCAGTCGCACTGAGTAAAATCCCTCCATGTGACTGAAACCTGCCAATCCCATGCACAAAAAGGAATCCACATGATTGTAGCCTTTTCAGGCAGTTCTGTTCTTACAACCCTGAAAACTAAATGACTTTTTAAGGGCTAGGACTCACGCTTCTGCCCAGAACTTCATGAAACTTCTAGAAATGATAAGTAACATGATAACAAGGCCTCTAATGCAAAACTTGAACAAAGACTTGATCTGACAAGACCTAGCCATGACAAACATTACATCAAACACATCATGAACTTGCAACCTATAGGTCATATAAACACATCTTAGCATAGGAACTTCATACTTATCTAAGAATCGCCAAGAAGGATTGATTTCCTCTCATGATAGTTGCATTACCATCTATTAGGTCATACATTCATTGTTCATTCATTTACTAAACACAACATAATGAAAGTCATGACTAATATATGTCATAAAACCATGCTTATACCCAACATATAACCAACAAAATAACAATGATAGAACAACCATTAACATCACATAATAACAATAATATTTACATGTAATACACAAGAGAAAAGATATCTTATTAACATTTGAAAAGTGAAACCAAGTCAGGACTTCCACATATCATCTTACCATAGATTGGGATGAACCAAATATTTCTTTCATCCAATCACCCCCATTCCATATTCCAAGCATGAATGTGGGACTCACAACAAAACCAACCAAGGATTCCTTAGGATTTACGACAATCCCATAAAGGGATTCCTAGGGCCAAACAAAAAATATACAAGACAGGCTTTACCACAATGCCCCTATATACCGATCAAGCTTTCACTAGGCCCTAAACAAGCATGGATGCCTTTGGATCTCTCCACCTAAACCATGAGGTATTTGTTTGTCTCCACTCTCTAGGCTTTACCGTTTATCCTTCCATAACTTGTAAAGGGATTTATAGGCCTAAGAAAAGCATACACCTCTAGGCTTTACCGTGTATCCCACCATAACCAATCAAGGGATTCCTAGGCCTAATGAGGCTCCATCTTATAGGATTTACTGTGTATCCCGTCATTACTGGTCAAGGGATTCCTAGGCCTTACGAGGAGGTTCACAATCAGGCTTTACCATGTATCCCACCATTACCAGTGAAGGGATTCCTAGCCTTGTGATTTTTCCTGAGACCACCCCACTCAACTTTGATACCGTCCAAGAATCCACCTCAACAAATACAAGAGAACCCATCACACCATCGTTATCTAGAAATGGCAACGAAAGGATAAAATCCACTATCACACCTGGTAAGACCCATGCCAATGACAACAAGAGCACCAAATACAGACATACATGTACCATTCATGCCAAATATAGCAAGAAAATCACACATGCAAATCGATACATGCAAGTAATTTCATTGTTATCCATTTGATCCAACTCTTCCTTGCTTAATATTTGATTCCCTTTACCTTATTTTCACTTCCTTCTATTTTCTTGATCCTATGGTACAGTGCTCTAAGAAAACCCTAAGTGTGCAAGAGTATGAGAGAGAGAGAGAGAGAGAGATCCAAGCCAAAACTGACAAAAAACTATAAATGATCCTCATAAGCCTTTTTATCAATGAGGCCTATAATTTCTTCAATTTTGTATTATTTTCCTTTAATTTCCTCCTCACATGCAACTTGTGACCTTTCACCTTCATTTTCTCCTAAGTTCCTTTATTTTCATAAATAAGATGCCAATCAACGCCTCTTTAATTTCCAAATCCTTTGTCATTACCTTTGCCAATTTCCCTTATCCATAATAAACCAAATGAACACCCAAACTAGTTTGTTTTACCAAACATTCATATTGAAATACGTGTCCCATGATCATAGTCTTATTTTTCCTTTATTAACTTATTACATGGATTTTTGACCAAGGTTGTACAAAACCCTCCCCCTTGTGGTAACATCATCCTCGATGTTCAATGACACCTACAGCCATCAAAACCACTTAGAAGAAAAACATATTGTCCATAGAGCTTTATAACTTAGCTCGTTGCAGTATTTACAATGAACATCCTGCTGAAAAGAAAACCAACATGAAAACATAACATGACACCCATACCTCTTATTAGAGCTTTATAACACAACTCATTGTAGTATTCACACACACACACACACACATATATATACATAGACGTGACCAAACACAACATCAAAATATATACCAAAACTTCTTTGCCTAGATCCACAAACAAGGATACCTAGCCCACATATGATCAATCATATCCCATGTAGCTTCATCGAGCCCAAAGTGCTTCCACTGCACTTTAACCTACTCGATTGTTTGGTTCCGGAGCATTAACATATTTCTATGCAAAATACACTGAGGTTATGGTTGGATTCTCCTTCTATATCCACTTGCAATACTAACCAATCAATAACATGATCAACATCCTTTACATCTATTTTAAGAAATGAAACATGGAAAACATCATGGACTTTAACTGTCGGAGGCAATGCAAGTCTGTAGGCCACTAGTCCAATCCTCTTAAGGATCTTGAAAGGCACACAATACCAAGTTGCTAGCTTGACACATCATCTGATCCTCAAGGAGCTCTTCTTGGGCTTAATACACAAGTAAACCTATTCCCCAACCTGAAACTCATTAAATTCCCTGTGTTGATTTGCATAACTCTTTTATCTCTCATGTGTTGCCTTTAAAATCTTCTTGATAACCTGAATTTCCTATTCCATATTTTCCAACATATCTGGTCGAATCAACACCCAATTCACTAGATCACTCAACTGATTGGAGCGTTACAACTCCACCCATAGAGTGCCTCAAACAAACTCATCTTCAGTGAATCTTGATACCCATTATTGAGGTAGATACTCTTCCCACTTCCTCTGTTGATGCATAAAATACATTCTCAACATGTTCTCTTAAATCTTGTTGACCATTTTTGTCTTTCCATCTATCTGTGGATGATATATTGTGTTGAAGGCCAAATTTGTACCCAAACCTACAAATAACTCTTTTCAGAACCTAGAAGTGAACTTAGCATCTCGGTCCAACATAATCTTCTTCGATACACCATGCAACCTCACCACATCTCTGATGAATACATGTGCCAAATCACTAGTTGAATACATATACTTCATTGGAATGAAGTGTGCTACTTTTGTCAACATGTCCACCACAACCATGATAAAATCATGTTGCCTGGATTTCCTCGACAACCCTGTAATGAAATCCATAGAAATGACCTCCCATTTCCACTATGGAATTGGAATAGACTGTAGTAATCCACTTGGATGCTTACACTCTACTTTTACATGTTAAAAATCCAAGCATCTTGCCACAAACTCTGCCACTTCCTTCCTCAAATTCAGCTAATAGTAAAAATTCTTCTCTGTTGTCAATGTTTTCTAATATCTGGGATGACCTAAATATTGTTTAACATGAAATTCCCTCAATATAAACTTATTGAGCTCACTTTCATCCGAAACATATATCATGTCCCTAAATCTAATCAAACCATATGTTGTGAGATGATGGTCCACATCCTGATCACCTATAGCCTATTGTAACATGTGCATAAGCTCCCTATACTTGTCATCCTGCTCTCCTTCTTGCAAGATCCGATCTAGTAGATTTGTCCCATATGAACTCATAGTTGCAATACGATTTACCTATACTCTTCTACTAAGAGCATTTGCAAACTTGTTCTCTTTCCCTTTAATGTACCTGATCTCGAAGTCAAACTCACTGATCGTTTTCAACCATCTAGCTTTCTTGGCATTCATATTAGGTTGATAAAATAAGCACTTCAATCCATTGTGATCACTCATCAATACAGACCTCCTGAAAAGAAGATAGTGCATCGACATATTCAATGCATGAACAATCGCAGCCAACTCAAGATCATGTGTAACATAATTCTACTCGTGCTCATTCAATTTTCTTGATTCATGGCACACTACGTGTCCCTCCTGCATAAGGACTCTTCCAATCCATATATTGCAAGCATCTATACACACCACTAATTCTTTATCCATATTTTCAATCTTAAGAACTAGAACATTTATCAACAATTTTTTTAACTACTCAAAACGTGTTGCACACTCCTCTGTCCATTTAGATTTCTTACCTTTCCTCTGCAATGATGTAATATGATATGCAATTTGCAAGAAATTCCTAATGAACCTCCTATAATAACTTTCTAACCCCATAAATGACCTTACCTCATCCACATTCCTAGGAGATGCCCACTCCATGATAACATTTATATGTTATAGATCTACTACAATACCTTCCTTGGAGACAAAGTTCCCCAAGTAATGTACCTTTGTATGAAAGAAACTACATTTGCTAAGATTGGAATCCAACTGATTCTCTCTTAGCAATCTCAATATTGTTGCTAAATGTTCAACATGCTCTTCCTCATTCTTAGAATATATCAATATACTATCAATGAACACAATAACAAAATTTTCCAATTAAGGATGCAAAAAAATATTCACCAAGCACATAAAAGTAGTTGGAGAATTAGTCAAACCAAATGGAAATACAACAAACTCATAATACCCATACATGGTCCAGAAAGCTATCTTGTAAATTTCCTCTTCTTTGACGCGTACTTAATGGTATGCTGATCTCAAATCAATCTTTGAGAACATTTTTGCTCCCTTCATTTGATCAAACAAGTCATCAATGCTCGACAACGAATACATGTTCTTGATGGTTACCTTGTTCAACTTCCTGTAATCAATGCATAGCCCGAGAGTACCATCCTTCTTCTTCAAAAACAATACTAGTGCACCCCACGATGATACATTTTTCCTAATGTATCATTTGTAAAGAATTTCCTTCAACTGCAACTTCAACTCTACTAACTCTGGAGTGCTCATCTTGTACAATGCCTTCAATGTTGGTGTTTCCCTTGGTACCAAATCAATAGAAAATTCCACTTCCCTGTGAGGCAGCAACTCTGAAATCTCTACAGGGAATACATCCTAAAACTACTATAAAACCAGGTACCTGTTCAAGACCTCTGCACCCTCAACATCCTTACCTTTATCACCAGAAATATGCACTTCAAATAACACACACCCTTTCCTGTGATTGTGCTTTGTTTGCATAGATGTAACCATTCTCACTGATGTAGATTCCTTCTTACCCTGCAAAATTATTTATTCCCCATTGTCATCCAAGCACTGAATCACCTTGTCATAACAATCCACCTTGGACCTATGAAGATATAGCCAATCCATACCCAAAATCATGTTATACGATTCCAATAGAGGTACATTCATATGAGATGATTTAGGCATACCATTCAACTCAAATGCACAAGCTCTTACCCAATGATGAGCTATTTTCTTTGTAACTATAGGCAATTGCACTAACCAATATTCCGCATGCATTCCTATATTCAAACCACACTTATCCACGAAGTCAAGGTTGACACAACTACAATTAGATCCAAGGTCAATCAAAATAGAAACAAATTGATGGTAAAGCTTACCGCCCATCTCGATAATACATTCTGTGTGATCTGTATTCTTGTTATCCAATGCTACATAGATACGAGGAATGCTCTGTTCAAAATCCCCAACATTCTACGCCTTTGTGCATTGTAGATATGAGGTCTACCACCATGATATTGTGGAGAATAGTTTTTGAGATGCTTCTTGCCACATATCCAACACTGCAATGGTCCCACGCCATCACCTTTATCCTGCTTCCCTCCAGGTTGTGACCCATGTCCCTATTTAACCACGTTGAACTTATTGTAAGTAACAAAATTCTCTTTCTCACCTGCATATTGGGGCCTTGTTTTTTTCAGCTACCATTTGCATTTAGCTTTGTCTTTCCCTTTCTCTTTCAAGTTATAAAGCACATTCCAAAATTCCAAAACTTGAGCCTCAAAGAAAATTATATTTCATAGGATAACTTGTTAGATCTATTTATGGGAAATGTAAAGGAAAGAATCCCACATGAGGTGTGTCTCTTTGAACCTAGATCTCTATATTATAATTTTATTCTAGCATGGGAAGTTAAAAGTAAAGATATGGCCACTAGAAAATTGGTTGCTAATAACAATAGAGAAAATCATGCTCCCTTTCCTTAATTGACAAGGTTGACTCCTCAACAAATGGATGAAAAAATACCATAGGGAACATGTTTTAACAATGAAAAAAAGTATAGTAAAGTGCATAAATGTAGTGAGAAAAAATTATTCTACATAGACTGAATATGAAAAAGATCAAGAAGTGGAAACTTCACAAGATCTAGAACTATAAGAGACTATTCCAAAAATATATTGTCATGCATTGACTATAATCGATGGTCCAAAAACCTTCATGATAGAAGGATATATAAAAAGGAAAAGGAAAAAATATTGATTAATTTAGGTAGTAACAATAAATTCATCAATTACAAACTTCTTAGTTGCTTTATATATCCAACACCAAAATTTCAAGTGATGATTACAGACAGAGGTATTATAAATGGTTTAGGGAAGTGCAATAATATTACGATGAATATGTGGGAGTATTTATTGATTATTCCCATGATTTCAATCCAAATGGGTGGTGTTGATGTTGTATTACGGGTTCAATGGTTACAATCGTTGGGAATAGTGGCCATTAATTTCCAAGACCTTTTCTTAAGATTTTTCTCAGAAGGGAAAGAACTTGAGCTTATAGGTGTCCAAAGGAAACCCAATCACAAGTGATAAGTTGTAATAGAACGAAAAAATTCTAAAAAAGGGGCACTTAGGTGTAATCACACAATTTTTTTCATTCTATGTTCAAACATCTAAATCCTCTGCTCCAGTGTATCTTCAAAAAATTATCAACAATTGTGCTAATATATTTGGATAAATTCCTAAGGGTATTCCACTTGTTTGAGATCCTTACAATGCTATTAATTTTAAACCTAGATGTGTACCACCTAACATTAGGCCTTACACATATCCACATGCACAAAGTCATGAGATTGAGTGTATGGTTAAAGAAATGTTAGAGGTGAGCGTCATTCAACCTAGCAAGAGTGCTTTCTCTTTTCCAATGGTGATGATTATAAAAAATGATGGTTCATGGCATATGTGTCCAGAATACAAACAACTTAGAAATATGACAACCAAAGATAAGTTTCCTATTCCTGTCATTGATGAATTGTTAGATGAATTACATGGAGCAATTTTCTTTAATAAGTTGGATCTTTATTTTCAAATATCATCAAATCAAAATGCGGCAAGAAGACATTCTTGTAATAGCCTTTAGGACACTTGAAGGTCATCATGAGTTTTTGGTTATACCATTTGGACTTACAAATGAAACTTCAACATTTCAAATCTTGATAAATTATATTTTCAAACCCTTTCATAGAAAATTTATGCTACTATTTTTCAATGACATAATAATTTACAACTAAGTTTGCGAAAAAACATGTATAACATGTTGATAGGATCATGACACTATTGTAAGATCAACAACTATATGAAAATCCTCCCAAGTGTGCCTTTTGGGTTCAAGAAGTGGAATATTTGGGTCATATTGTATCATATGATGATGTCAAGGTGGATCTTAACAAAATAAAATCTATGAAGGAATGGAAAACACCTAATACCTTCAACAAAATCAAAGGATTCTTAGGATTGACGAGATATTTCCGTGAATTTTCTAAGAATTATGGTCTAAAAAATTTCTTCCATTAATTGAAACATTGTTCTTACATTACAAGAATGAAAACTTTCTTGAGAATACAAAAAGCCTAATCTTTCTTTCTACTTCTCCCTTTTCTCTCTATATCCTATTGGGATAACTCGAGCCTCGTATTTATATATAAGGGGGGAGAAGCCTCCTTGAGATGAGGGTTGTGTTTCCCTCAAAATAATCCCAGAAAAGGGGATTTTATTCCTATTCCACCTTGCAGCAATAAGGGGGGCATTAAATTCCCTAAGCCAATCGAGTTTAATCCTCCCTTTTTCAGGGTACAAGTCCTAAAATTCTCTCCTATATTGGATCTCTTGGGTCTTCTCAATATATATTTAAATCCCACAAAATAAACATGTTAAGGCACATAAAATATGAAAAGCACATTGAACACTTCTAAGAACCCATTAAGTTAGGAAAATATATCATTAAGTGCACAAGGTGGTCAAACATAGTTTTATATGCTTAGGAGTGGATTGATGGGCCTCATAATCTACCTATTTTGGAGTCCCACCATATCCCCCTACTGTAACGGTTTCTCACCCTTCAGAATCTCTTCCTTATCTTATTTTTCCTTATTCATTCATTTCCCCGAGGACCTACTTGATGGTACGATTTAGATTATGAAAATCCACGCATGGGCATATTTCCCCAGGCGTCTTCCTCATTGGGACCAGATTTGAGACCCATGTTGAATGATGAACTCTGAAAATGATCCAAGCATCCAACATTTTTCTCAACCCTTTCTGAATCAAGGGCTCAAGATTCAAATGAACTTTTTGTAGCTTCTACTGAAAAATATTGGCCCCATCCTTAATTTGAATCACATGTTGGATTATTCGCGTGTCATAATTCTTGAGATCATCTTATGTACACATAAAAACATCTCGGTAGTGTTGAAAGAGGTGGATGAAATATTGTCACTCTTGAGGTATGCAACAAATACCAATATTAACAAACTTTGGATCTTCTTCTGTACCAAGATTTACTATTCATGTGATATGGTCAAGCTATGAGTCTTTACATTTATTGGTCCCTTAAAGAGATTCTGCAAGTCATACACCTTTTCTAGTGACACTACTTCCTGGGGCATAGGGTTTCCTTTGCTTACTTGAGTTGCATCCTATACCACTTTATCATGCTCGTCTTCATCAATGGTTGTATCTTTGAAAACATAAATGTTTGCCATAAAATCCAGTATCTGCTGGTCGTCATTGAAAACAAGAAAATTAGTAATATTATTAGGAACATATGGCTTATAAATAATTTCAATAGAAATGTCATCCTTCAGCAGTGAGAACTTAAAAGCAACATTTGATAATGTATCAGCTACAACATTACGTATTATATGAACAAAAATAATATTAAAATCTTGGAATTGTGAAATCAAATTTCATACCTTTTGTTGACAAATTTTTAGAATAGGTGACACATAGTGTATAGTATTTCGTACTTGGCGTACGAAAATTTTAGAGTCACTTATTGCTTTGAGTACCTAAACTTTGAGGTCGATGGCTTTCTTCAAAACCAGAATGAGTACTTCATATTCTGGGAAGCTTTTGGTGCACTCAAACTCCAAGCAGCAATATATTAGATGTTTTCTCTGTTGTGGATCTATTAAAATGCAACCAACTCCAGAGCCCTCCTGCATTTTCGAACCTTCAAAGAATAAAATCCAAGTATTAAAAATATTAGAGCTACATCCTACACTACTACTCTATATTTATTGTATAAAGTTCATGAAAAAATTGGAATTCGAGGAAGGAGTTCCAAATGTGTATCAGTTGGGACGGGTGAAGGTTGTGCCAAATAGCATCTGTATCTACTTCTAGAAAACAATTTGCAAAAATAAATCCTACAAATCCCATTGGTTCATTTTTTCCTCAAGTTGTGTCACGGTATGCTTCATGTAAGGCTCTCTTTAAACTCGAATCTAGTTATTCTACCCTTGTATGGAAGCCATAAATGATACCAATTCGTCGCAAAGTCTCCTTGGAGTTCGTTGTACCAATCCCTACTTAGTAGTAAACCATAGGCTTTGCGAAAGTCCACAACTACGATTTTTATGCACTGGTGAACACTATGATTAGATGACAAATGAATAATAACATTACTGAGTTCACCAATGGCCTATACAACTGATATGTCCATATGTATGATCCGTGCATCAATTTTATCCCATTTTGCATTTATTTTCTTAGCAACCAACAATGGCATAACATTCGTGGATGCATGAGAACCAACGAGACAATTGTGAACATTATAATTAAAAAAAAAATAAAGTTAAGAAAACTAGAGGGAAGAGAGTGTTAGAACTTAAATTCATAGCATTAACAATGGATTTGATGATGTCACGAGAGTTACCGAACATTACCTCAGAAGGATAAACTTATTTACTTGTTGAGGTGTTCAATGAAAGTGCCTAGAGAATCAGTTTTTGGTTGCTCGTAATATTTGCGAGCTCGAAGAGTGAGATGTTACGTCGATCTATTTTCATATCTTCAACAACATTATAATTAATTCTTTCTATATTAATGGGGTGGCCTTATTCATGATCATCTAGAGCAAATAAGAGTCTCTAGCAAATAAGTCTTTGACCTCAAATCCTTCCATCTTGTTCTTTTTTGGTGGAGCTTCATCGAAAATATTCACATGTTCTTTTTCTCTCTTCCCATTCCTTAGATTATCAAGACATTGATTTTTATAATGACCCATCTTATGACAATTGTAGAATTCAATATTTGATAGGTCTATTTTCTTCCTTTGTCCCTTGAACTTCTTGAAGGTTCCCTTCTTATGATAAGCATTATATGCATTCGAGGTTTTTTCTTCTTCATCCTGCTTGTTGTTTACTAATGATATTCGAGCTTCTTCGTAACTACATACATTCCACATTTATTCAAATGTTGGAGTATCCTTCAAATTTTTTATTCCTAATGCAAAAGCACTCCAAGATTTCAGTACATCTAGAAGAGGATTGATTACAAGAAAAATTTCATCTATTGCTTGGATTTCATATCTGATTCTGGATATTCTTAAAAAGTAGGATGCAATAGTATCGTTTTTTGTCATCTTAATAGTCGTTGATTCATTCTCAAGGCTTGTTATTTGACCGATCTTTTTATGGTGAATAATTTGGAGAGAGCCTCGTACATTTCTTGGGAAGAATATATGTTGGATATGTATGGAATTAGGTTGTCCTTAACTCCATCCACTATTAGGTTCATGGCCAAGATTTTATTTTCTCTAAACTTATCCTTCTCTACTTCATCAGTAGGCTTCTTGAACTTTCCTAGAACAACATCCAAAACCTTGTGCTTAGCGAGGATAAGATATGTCCTCTTCTTCCATGCCGTGTAGTTGGAGCCTCCTTCTAGCTTGTTTTCTCCCTTCATTAAAGTTAACATATTTTATATAGAAAGTAGACTTCCCTTTTTATATAATCATTTGCATTAAATGACCTCCCTTCAATCTACTTTTATCCAATTGATATTCACGTTGCATTTTTCCTTCTTCTCTACCTTAACTTCGATACCATGTTAGAAAATCAGAAAGGTGGAAAGATTTTCTTATGTTGATAATTACTTGTGATATTATAATGTTCTTATTAGCTTATTTGTCTTCTTCCTTTATATTATTATCATCAATAAATTATCAAAGAAAAAGCATATAGATCATGGACGCCAGATGTAGGCACTCAGCCAGGGCTAAAACCCCTATATAGGATAAAACCTAGTCAAATAACTTTTCCTTCAATAAATTAAAAATGATATATACCAAGTCCCTAGAACAAAAGACCTTCATCCTCCAACAAGTCGGCCTTCCAAGATGATTTAGTAGTCCCTTCTTATCCAACAGCTTCAACCCAACAACAATTCAGAAATTTGACCTCCCAACTACAAAACTTTGACCCCCAACTACAAAATTTTGATTGAGCAACATAATTGTAGTTCCTTCCCTCTAACAGCTTTAGTTCCTTCGTACGTGTGAGATAAGAGAGAGAAAAAATTGACCTCCTTAAGCAGATAATGTTCTCCTTCTTCTTTGTTGTCCCTTTCCTCTTCTTCCCTTCAAATTCACACTTTTTTTGGCCCCAAAAAATGTAGATCAAACTTGATGAAAGAATATGTCAAATTAGGTCGAGTTACTTCCTTTATATCGTTGTTTATACCCCTTATTTTAGGTCAAATTGTCTAGTTTGAGGCCAACTTGGTGGAGGTGGCCTAATTGACTTATTTTACAATAAAATAAATTTATTTCTTGACAACTAGATCCCGAGAAGGGTATTTTACATTCTGACATAGACAAGCACACTTGACATAAACCCTAAAAGCCTTCAATGGAGTATTTCGCCTAAAAAAATTGGGCCAAGCATGAAACCCATTCTTTAATAAGTAAATTTCTTTAATAACATTTTCTTTTTCATTATGATTCAAATATAATTATGAAGACCGGCACTAGTTACATTCTTCAACACTAACGGCTCATATTCTCCTCAATACTAATAGATATTGATACGTCACTTAACACTCGATTGGTTCATGATCTCTATTTAAAGGACATAGAGGATCATGGATGTTGAAATTGTAGCTATGGTCAGTTAGCATAGCATGTTATTCATATTTTGACTTTGGTAGAAAATGTATTTTTGTAAAGAAGAAAAATGTTATCTTATTTGTAATTACAAATGGGTCCACATGTGCTAAGTAAGATCATATTAGCCTTTCTAGATGGTCGAGTTGGCTTTCCTATAATCTCACTCTCATATCATATTAACCTTTCTAGATGGTCGAGTTTGCTTGCCTAGAAACTCACTCATTCAAATCATATCAACCCCTTTAGATGGTCAAGTCGGTTTGCCTAGAAAGGCACCAATTTAGAGCTCATGAAGGATATAAAAAGAGCTTCATTTGTGCTCCTTCAAGTCCAATTAAATCATACATACATTACTCATATGATATCCTATGTGAAGTGCTCTAAGATCTATTGATTACTATTGTGATCTGAAATCTAGTGGATCAAGATCTACTCATTACACTTGTGATCTAAAATCTAGGGGTCTAAGAACTACTCATTATTCTTGTGATTTGAATTCTAGTGGTCTGAGATATGCTCATTTATTTTTTGATATGAAGTCTAGCAATCTGAGATGTGTTCATTGTTCTTGTGATATAAAGTTTAGTGGTCTGAGATCTGCTCATTATTCTTTTGATATGAAGTCTGGTGGTATGATATATGCTTCTAATTCTTGTGATATAGTACTAGGTCAAGATCTATAATGTTATACTACAAGCATATTTTCAGTGGTCCAAGATATAACTCAAATCTACCTCTAGTCTAAGATATGAAGCTATTCTAGAATTCTAATTTGGTCATAATTTTGTGCCTCTACAAATCTATATCCAAGCCTCAAAAGGGAAGATATTTGAGCTATGTCTTTGTGGTATGGTGAGAGAATCAACCTCTCATTTGTGATCTTGATTAGAATACTTATGTGAAAGAGACCCTTAACACTTGTGGAAGTTGTCTTCAGTAGTATCTATGTATTGATGTCTTATTGAAGGTTCTTATCTATGTTTGATTGAGTTTCCCCCTTGTGAGGTTTTTCCCTAGTCTCCAACCTAAAAAATAGTGTCTCTTGTTATTGTGAATTGTGATCTGTATTTTTTTATCAATGTTATTATTGAATTTCTGATGTATAATTGCTTGATGAAAATTGAATTAAAGAAATGGTAAATAATGTCGCAAGTAATTATATGTATATAATAAATGGTTTCTCAACATGGTATCAGAGCATAGCCATAAGGTTGGACTAATCAAAGAGATACGTGGTGGATCCACTACTCACTAAGTGAACCTAGATTTGTTCAAGGATCTATAAATGAATTCTTGAACATATATTTGTTTGACGATCTATAAAAGAATTTCTAGGGTCGATTAATTTGCATATAAAACCTTGGATCATTAGCTCTCGATTGTAGTATCTCTCAGATGGAGCAACCTCTCCTTAATTAAATAAAAATTTGATTTGAGCATAACGACTTGGAACAGAATATAAATCTGACAAATATGCCAAATTTGGCCATGGATCTAAGGGAGTTTCATCGCAGATCTGACACAAGTGAAGCCAAAATCCACCAGTTAAGTAGTTACTCTATATTTTCAACCTAAGGCTGGGGAAGAGGCTTGTGCTAGGACATCCTTTTTCTTTATTTGTTTACAATCCTAAGCAATTATATAAATGTCAGTGGATCTTAGCGGATTGACAACTACATATACATTAGGAAACTGCATTATTTTCACTCAAGACAATCCATTTTACCTCTGTTGTGGTGCTTTTTGACATGATCCTTCTTCTCGATTGTGCTCCTCATTCTTGACCTCTCAGGAAAAGCGCAACAACTATCAGAGATCATATAGCCACTGAAAGCATAGCCAAGACATTAGCGTATGGAAAGAGCATCATAAGAAAAACAATAGGAGGTGGAGGCTCTATTCCCATGTAGCACCTTAATCCATGCCAAAGTTTCCTCAATTATAATCTTCAAGCAACTTTTGATTGCATACACCTGTATGGGAACCGACCTTCAAAGAAGGCACGTTTATTGGTATTAATTTTTCCACTGTTCTATGTTGTTACAATCACTTAGCCCAATATTTTCTTCAATTAACAATCAAATTTATTCTTACAATGATAAAGAACAATTGTACATAGAATAGTAAATACAATGACAAAATAATCCAATTAAGAGTAATACAAGAGACACCAAATTTGGTGAAAGACTAGGGAAAACCCCAAAATTGGGAAAAGCCTTTCAAATTCTTATTTTTATTAGATAGTCATAAAATGTTCAGTAGAGATATTACAATGATTCAATTCATCAACCAAGAGTCAAAGGTCAACACTTTTGACTTTCCAACAAATCAATATCCAACATCCAAGAGATGAGCCCAAAAGCCAAATCTCGTCAAACTATCAAATCTAGTCAAAGCCAAAAGCAGTCAACAAAATTGAAATACGCCCTAACGAGTCACAAGTCAATGGTAAAACAACCTCCAAAACAGCTGAGCCAAAGTTGAAAATATTTAGCCTTCCAAGCAAGTCAAACCTCAGTCAAAACAACCCAAACAACTCGATCAAATTTTGTCAACAAAGAGAAATTTTACATTTATACCTACGGTCAACTACAATCAAAGTTCCCAACCTTGATCTTTCTGCCAAATAATGCGACCTTCAAAAACAGTCCAAAAATGTTAAGTCAAACCAATTCAAACTATGCCTAATCTCGAAAAATTCAACACTATTCAAAGATTGATCCAAGGTAGATTTCGTCCATCCTGAAACTCTGTCTCTCCTACTTGCACGTGTGAAACGAAGACTGGAAATTTCAAATTGTATGAACCTCCAAAGAAGAAGAAGATGTGTGAGATGTGTCCAAATGAGGTAGCCTTGACATGTATTTATATGCTTCTTTGGAGACCCAATTTATCTTTAAAGCCAACCTGAACTTTTATGCACATGTAGATTTTCGCATCAAAAAAGTATATTTTTCCTTTAACAAGTTAAATTCTTCCAAGGGAAAAGAGGGTCTTCTCTAGATGAGGAAGACTATCAAAATGAGGGAATTTTCCTCTGAGCTGCCAAATTAAAACTCCCTCTCAGCTAGGGAGAAATTTCTGATTGCATCATGAATCTCATCTCAAATGTCTCGTCATCGTCAATTTAAATGTTATCTCTACTCAGCTATGCTCATCTACTAAACACTATTGAATATAAAAGAAGAAGGGTTTGACATCATAAGGGATCTCAAGCACTACCCTCTATAAAATACAACAGGCGAGATCTATTTACTGCAAGGTCAAGGATCACACTCTATCTTATTGGCCTGTGACACTAGGCGAGATTGACTTAAGGATCACACTTTGTCCTATTGTATGTTGATACTCCATTTAGTCCCTCGAGAGTCAAGTGGTAGAACAACTGAATCCAAAGACTTGAGCGAGATCGAATTACCTAGTCGGGTAAGGATCACACCCTATCTCAAGTCACCTCAACCCATTGGCCATATGAGGACCAATCATAGCAAGCCCAACTTGTGGGTAGGATTCCAACTGGGGTATAATCTACCAAGTGCTAGACTTGATGGTAAGGGGAGATTACCCACTTATCATAAATGACAAGGATCACACACACACCCTACAGTGACAATAGGTGAGATCGACTTACCACAAGAGTAAGGATCACATCCTATCCTATTGTCCAGATTTCCATCAACCCCATGAGCCCTTATTGCTATATTCCTCACCCTGGGAAATCAACCCCTTAGAGAACCCCTTAGCCATGAACCTAGCTTTGTATTTCTCAATGATGTCATCTGCGCCATGCTTGATCTTGTAGATCCAGCATGATCCAACCACTGCCTTGTATGTCTGTCTCGGTACAACCTCCCAAACATTGTTCTGCATGATGGAGAATTACACCTCAACCATAACATACCGCCACACCTGCTATTGTGCTGCCTACGAATAACCAAAAGGCTAGCTATATACCAACTGACAGACGAACGCCATGTAGCAAGTGTATCGCTTTAGTTGTCTCTGCTTTCTCTTGCATGTCTTAGGATTCCCCACAAACTCCTATGCATCCTTGAATGTAGCCTAAATCTCATGGTTCCTCCTTTCAACAATGGAGTTAGGAATATCCACCTCCATGCCATCCTCGTGCATCTCCCTAATCTATTACATCTGCTGCTCCATGCTCTGTGAAGTATTGGGAGCATTCGCATCTGAACCTATGCTCGTACTAGTCAATGTACTTGTGCTCTGTTGCTGCCCCTGATTCTACTACTCTACTCTGGGAACTTTTGCTAGCTTCTCATTTTGATCTTCAGTTGTTGGCAATTCTCTAGACCTTCTATACACCTTGTCCTCCATGAACTTGATATCCCACTTGCTTACAATCCTCCTAGCTCCTGGGATGAAGATCTTGTATGCCTTCAAGGTTTGGCTGTGGCCAATGAAATACCCTTGCTCTACAGTTTGATCTAACTTCAAACGTGTCTCACCTGGAATGTGGCAGTACGCTAGGTAGCCAAATATCCTAAAGTGACTGACATTTGCCTTCTTCTCAGTGAATGCCTCCTCAGGAGTCATATTGCCAAGTGATCTATGTGGGACCCCGTTCTGAATGTAAATTGTTATATTACATGCCTCTGCACATAAATAGTGTAGGAGATCCTGGTCATACAACATCGATCTCGCTACCTCCGAAATAGATCGGTTATTCCTTTCAGCGACCCCATTCTACTGTGGGTTGAAAGGAACCACCCACTCCCTCCTAATTCCTGCCCTGGTACAGAACTCCTGGAATTCCTTGTTGGTATATTCCCCTCTATTATCTAATCGAAGAATCTATATCTTTCTATCTGTTGCATTCTCCACTGGAGCTTTGAAATCCTGAAAGCAACTGAAGACCTCACCCTTGATCTTCAAGAAATAGATCCATGTTTTCTTGGAGAAATTGTCGATCAAAGTACAAAAGTACTTATACCCTATGAGAGATCTCATAGATATTAGACCCCATATGTCTGAGTGTAAAAGCTCTAAAATCCCCTACAATCTACCGTCACCCCTAGGAAAAGATGCCTTGGAAAACTTCCCCATCACGCATCCTTTGCATACCTCATCATGCTCAATGCTCACCTTTAGAACACTTGTCACTGTCTCATGAACCATCCAAAGTGTTCCATGATGAATATGGCCCATCCTCTGTTATACAGCATTTTGTCACTGTCCCTGCAATCTCCAACTCGCACATTGGAGGGTTGTTTATGTGACCAATACGCAGTGTCATGCTTTGCAAATATCATCCTTGCATCCCTTTTGATGAAAGCAACATTCTTCTTGTTGACATTTCCCTAAGCAGAGCTGTGAAAATCCCTATTTTTGCCTTGGCGCGAGTAGCCCGTTACATCCTTACGCCAACCTGGAAATTTAACATTGAGCCCGCGCCAAGCTGTTTATGGAATGTTTTTTAAAAATAGAGGCGGAGGTTCCATTCCAACCACCTCAGGGATGAGTCATTGGGAGTGGTTGAAATGAAACAACCACGGACTCCTTCCTTTAGTTATTAGTTTCCACCTCCCTTGGAACTCTCCTAAAGGATAGGACTCCCTCCCACCTTTGTAGGGATCCCAACCTCCTCTTTTCCCTCTATATAAGAAACTATCTCCTTTGGTAGAAGCTAGCTAAACACATTATAGAAAAATAGTTGAATAGTTGAACTAGAGAATTATACTATAGCTAAGCTGCTAGAGAAGATAAAGTAAGAAAGATTGTGTTGAGAGAGCTCGAGTCGATGACTTCTAAGAGAGCTTGAGTCCGAATTCCCTGACCGATAGTTGAGACGCGTTTCGTCTGAACCCCGCTGGAGGAGATCAAGACATAAAAGTATCAGTTGTACTCTTCCTTCTACTCATTAATATACATGACTATTGTTTGGTTCCACTATTGTGTTATGATGTTTATTTGATACGATATGTTTAGCCCTCTTTGACTGGCTAATAGTTGTGAGTGAAACTACGCTTCTATATGTTGTTCTTGTTCTTTGTCTTATGTACAGGTATTTGGGCATGACAGCGAATGAATCGTGACTTGTCAAGGCAGGAGCGAGAGACCACTACTCTTTCTGCAACATCGACGGTGTTGGATTCAAGGTAGGTCAATCTACCATGTCTTTTGTTCATTCATTAACTAGGAAGCAACACTTTAGCGTGTCCTTGTGTTACTAGACCCACCCTAGGGCTAGAGGGATCGTCTATGTCCGCAGAGAGGATTTACCTTCATAACAAATTGGCGACTCCACTGGGGATCAGTGCGAGTTTGTCGTGTCATCCTGTTGGGTCGGTTTCCATACTTGATTTAGTTATCTATCTTTTTTCTGGTTTGATTGCTAAGTTTCCATTCTCTTTTCAGCTCCAGAGAGTCAAGGTTGACTTTTGTTCATTAGGTTAGGGTTTTTCCTTTTTTTTCCCTTCGGTTTCCAGCTTGGCGCGTTTTTTGTTTGGACAGTCGCGCCGATTGGCGCATGTTGCTCTTTTAGCACTCACGCCAACCTTTGTATGGCGCGAATTACAGCCTTACAGTCGCACCCATCCCTGTAGGTTTTGGATTGACCTCCCTAATGCGTTTTTTGATCATTTGTTCTTACCTCTGGGTTATTTTTTAGTGTGTTTAAGACTTTGGAGACTGTGTAGACTACTATAGACTTGTTTCCCTAAGTCATTTGTCCGTTTTTTTTATCAGTGTCAGTTAAGACCTTAGGGTTTCTAGGTGTTCTTGCACACCGAGCCTTCTGTTCGAGAACGAGTCTCTTTGATTGTTGTCAGTCTCGTTTTGGGTTTTTAGACTAAGTTTTCTTGATCCTTTTGTTTTGTTGATTGAAAGGTCTTTTCGTTTTTTCGATTAGTCCTTCTTCTTCAACACTTTGAGCATCAATTTCTTTGCTTGTTTGGATCGTTTTGAGAACTCTCTTTCTCGTTTGAAAGTTTGCTCCATTACTAGCATGTTTTGTGTATGTTTCGTTTTGGTTGAGTCATTCAATTTCAAAACCTTACATTCGCAAAACTCAAACTAGTGTTTATTTTGTTTTCCATTGAATTAGTACAATGTGTGCTTCATTTCATTGAAAAAATCAAAAAATATCTTTGCATTCTTTTGTTGCATTGAAAATGAAACGTTCCTTTACATAACTAGCATTTGTCAATCTTGGAAGGAAATTTGTTTTCTCTTGATTGCATTAAGAGCATTAGAAGTTTCTTCACATGTTTTTCTTACTTGATTTCTTAAAAGATTTATGTCCTTCTAGCTAGAATTCGTCAAATTGAAATGATATTCATTTGCATATAGCTTGCATCTAGGAAGTTGAGCTCCACATTCGATAGGGCCTGAAATTGAAACATAATTCAAGATTAACTTTAAAAATTTACTCAATGAACCTAAGGGAACATTGGAACCTAACGAAACATTTCTAGTGGTCTAGGCTAGAGATGTGTTCTGGCGTCTTAAAACCTAGTATCTGTCGCTCGCCTTTCGACTTCAGACAGTGCTAGTACAGACTTGTGCTCCCCGTACCGTCGCGTATATAAAGGGAGACCCCTCTAGGTTGCAATCCTTTATCCATGGGAAGCCGAGTCTGCCGCTTGCTAACCGTGATACACCGAACACAGCGTTCAGGGAGACTACCTGCACGTACATCAAGTCCTTGGTCATTTATGTTTCATTTGATCACCAAGGTGTATATTGCAGTTCACGGAAACCTGGTACACCCTCTTGATTAGAATTCCTGAGAAGTCATTTCTATCTTTTCGTGACTCTTTAAATAAGAGAAGACATCATCGAGCACTTATCCTTTCACGCTCGTTTCAAATTGAATCTGACTAGAGTCATCTTTTCTCTGTTTCTTGACTCTTAAAACATGAAACAACATATTTTGGTTTCAATGTTATAAAATTAATCACCTAGAATTACACGCCCATTAAAGTTTGTTATTTGGTCTAATTGATTTCCTTGGTTCTTGATTTTGGCACTTTCGATTGGTTATCGCTTTTCCTTCATGTTCTGATCTACAGTGAACATGGCGGAACATCCAATTTCGTCATCCTCACTACCTCCTAGTGGTGGCTCTTTTTCAGACACTTCTTTTGAAACTCCTCAATCCACTGGATCTGTCGAGTTCTCGCAGCCCATTCTACCGTCTATCCAGCCCCTTGCTACTCGATCTCTGCTTGACGAGCCAGTTGAGTTCAATTGGCCTCCTTCAAGTGCTTGGTGTAGTTTTGGGAAAGAAGGGGAATTTTCTCCTCTTACATCAGAATCGCCTTTTGTTGTTGTTGTGGTTCCTCCTAGTCCTTGTAGTCTTTTTGAAGATCTTACGAAAGACTCAGATATGGATTCTTCCAGTCCTATTGGTAGTGACAGAATCCATGTATCCACGGGAGAATATCAACTCTTTCCTGAAGATATTTCTCATGCCTCTGTCCAATCTTCTTCGCCTTCGGTGTCACTTCCGGCTGGCTATAGGTCTATGAGTCAGATTATGTCTGGTGTTGCATCCATTGCACAATCCAGCACAGTAACTCCTCCTCGAAGTTCGGTCCAATCTTCGTCAGTACCATTACCCTCGGCATCAGGTCTGTCAGTTGTTGTTACGTCTGTTCCAGTCCAACCTACAGTCTGTGTGGCTTCTAGTTCAGTTTCCACTACCCCTGTGATTCCTGGCGGTTTCACTTTTGAAGAATACCTGTTAGCTGTTCAGCAGCATAATTCTCAGGGTTCTCAACAGCCCCCACCACCTAGAAATCCTTGTTTTCATCACTATGATGTTGTTGGTACTCCCATATATGAATATCCGCATCATTATGATGACCGTGGGAATCTAGTTTATATGCCTCCTATAGATCCTTATCAGGCCGTTTATGATCCTTATTAGGTCGGTTATGATCCTTATCAGTTTGTTACTCATTTGGGACCTACTTTGCCTGTGCAACCCTCTGGCTTACAAGGACAACCCTCTCAGGGACAACCATACATTCCACAAGGCCAACCTTTACAAGAACAACCTTTGGTCCAACATGGACAACCCTTTGGTCTCTTGGGTCAACCTCTGGTTCAACGCGAATCATCTTTTGGTCCTGCGGGGCAAGTTTATCCATCACAAGGACAACCTATTGCACCTCAATCACAGCCACATGTGCAGTATGGCCCAAATGTTGTGCAGCGAGGACAATCCTATGGTCCTTCTCCGGGTCAACCTGGTCATCAGGGACATCCTGGACCGTCTCAACCATCAGGCCAACCTTTACCACAAGGTCAACCTGGTGGCCCTCAACAAACATTTCAACAACCGGTTCAACCAGCTCAGCAGCCGTTGCAACCTGCCCACCAGCAGATTCCTTCGTTTCTGCGGCATGTTTTACCTGTGTACCCTGCCCAGCAGCCTGCTCAACCTGCTCTGCAAGGTCAACCTGCGCAACTGCAGGGCGCTTATTACCCTCAAGCTTCACATCAACCGGTGTACCAGCAACCTCAATATCAACCTATGTATCAGCAACCTCAAAGTCATGCTTACATTCCGTAGAAAAATCCTTATGCTACTCAGCAAGGACCTTAGTGGTTTCCTTCGACTCAATATCCTGGTCCTCAACCCCCGTATCAACCGAATTATCCTGTTTCTAATCCCTATGATCCAAATTCTTCAGGACAGAATGTATGGGGACAAAATTCCGCTCAGATTGGGTGGAATGTACACACAGGTCCTTATCAAAGACCTCTGATGACTTTTAACGCTCAGTTACCGTTTCTTGCTACGTTGGAATTACCCGATGTGTCGAAGTTGACGAATGATCCTATTCTTCATAATCTATATTGGCCTCCGGTTCCGACCAAGATTCCTGGTGATTGTCCTAAATTTGAGGGTAAAGCTGGTGAAGACTCCCAAATGCATGTTATGACATACCACTTGTGGTGTTCTTCTAATTCTTGGGTTGACGATTCTATTCGTCTTCGTCTTCGTCTTTTCCAGCGAACTCTTACTGGTGCCGCTGCAAAGTGGTACATTGCACTGTCTCATGGAGTTTTCCAAGATTTTAATTATTTAGCCATGGTGTTCCTTACACATTTTCAGTTACCAGTCCGCTATAAGACCGGGACGCACCTCCTCACTTCATTGAAACAGGACCGAGCTACTCATATCTCAGATCATATAAATGAGTGGTGGCGTCGTCGTCGCATGATCAAATTTGAGATACCTGATCAGCGTCTGAGTCATTGGTTCACTACCTCCTTTGTCAATCAGATTGCCAAAGACATAGCTATGGGGGCATGTGTAACCAAGGAACAAGCCATTGCTTACGCCCAGTTCCTTGATCTCGTCTATTCTCAGTCTGACACATTGTACGATATATTGCCTGATGCTCCTCGACCCGGAACTTCTAAACCGCCAGCGACTCCATCTGTTGATGGTATTATTGGTTTTGTATCGCAGACTTCTCAAAAGTCTTATTTATCCAACTCTGGGAAGCAGAATTATACTTCTTCCAATAATGTAGCTCCTTAGTCAAATTCGAATTCTGGTACACCCGCAGAAGTGAATGTTGTTCAGGCCAATCCTATAGATAACACTTCCAAAGGTAAGAAGGGTAAAGGTAAGGCCAAAACCGATACCTCGAAACAGGATTCTCCAAAACCTCATTCTGCTGATAATTCTCAACGTAAACTGAACTATCCTTGTTTGATTTGTGATGATGAGCACTTCACCAAGGACTATCCTCGACGGTCTGAAGTGAGTCAATTGCTCAAAGGCACCCAAGGAGCTCCGGCCATTCTTAAAGAACCCTTCCCTCAGCAGACTCAAATGGTAGAGCATCCTCAATCCTCTGCTCCATCTGGTTTGCAAGTGTTCATGATGAACGATTCTGCACCCGTTTCTATTGCTACTTGATCGAAAGATTATTCTAGTTCACGTCAGGAAGCAGAGAAAGAGATCGTTGATGGTCCTCCTCCCCTCCTATTTCTGGTCCTCTTGAGATTGAACGGCCTAACAATGAATCCGTTGTGCGACCACCTTCCAAAGGTGTCCTCCGTAAGTCTTCGTATAATCCCAACGCCCGTGTCGCTCATAATTACAGTATTGTTGAAGATTTGGCTCAGGCATCGTCTGCAATGTCTGCGTTAGAAGTATTTCAGAGTTGTCCTTCGCAACAGAAAGCTTTGCTATTTACGATAGTTGGGATTGATCCTGCCGATACTAGTTTGCTCGCTTTCGATTTAGATAATTTCGTCCCGCGACTCCCACACCAAATTGCGCTTATCATTCAAGTTGGTATTAATGGTTTGAATATTCACCGGGCTGTCGTGGACGAGGGTGCATCTATTTGTGTTATGTCATCTACTTGTTGGAAAGCCATTGGTTCTCCAGCTCTTACTTCATCACCCAATGCCCTCGAAGCATTTGATGGAAGAGAATCTAAACCTCTTGGTGTTCTCGCTAGTTTACCAATCACATTAGAAGGGAAGACGGTCAATGTCGAGGTCGAAGTCGTTGATGCAAAACTCAATTATAATCTTCTCCTTGGTTGTAGTTGGACTCACGCCATGTTGTGCGTTCCGTCCACTCTTTTTCGTGTTTTGAAGTTTCCGCACAAAGGAAAGATTATTACTGTTGATCAATTGTCTTTTTTCACTTCTTCTTCTGAGAACAACGTTTCGTACGTGGACAAGATTCCTACTCCTTACGAAAGTGTCGGGCCAGGGCTTTTCAAGGATCCTTCCCTCATGGGTGTTTTTCCTCTTCCACCACCAAATACTGTTCAGGTCAATATGATTTCTCACACCGATGACCCCTAGATTATCCCTTCTCCTGAACAGATCGATTCGTTCGGCAATTTGATGCCTTTGAGACCGATTGAAATTAATTATTGTGAACTCATTGCTACATCGGATTTTGATTTTGATTCTACTCTTTCGAGCGTAACTCTTGACATCTATTCTCAATCCCCTTGGTTTGGTGATTTTGATTCACCGGATCCTTTGAAAGAAGTGTTTCCTTCTAATGAGGCTATCGTGGAAACCCTATCTCTCGATGATCTACCATGGGATGATGGTCATCATCATTCCTCGTTTCTACCAAGTCTTGGGGCCATGTCTACCTATCTTGAGCGTTTTTCCTCTCAGGTTCCTTCTCCTCTGCTTCAAACACTTTTTCAAGTCCATGAGGTTTTTTCAGAAGGTAACTTGAGTAACATTACTCAAACGATGCCTATCGATATTTCTATTAAACAGGGAATCGTCAAGAACATCCATATTGGGGTTACTTTTTCTTCTGATGAAGTACAAGTCTATACTAGCCTTTTTCGCGAATTCTGTGATGCCTTTACATGGTCCTACGAAGAAATGCCTGGCATTGATCCTAGCATCGTGGTACATGAAATTTCTACTTACCCTGGTTCGAAACCTTTTCGTCAGCGTCTTCGTCCAGTGCATCCTAGGAAAGTCGTTGCCATTAAGGCTGAAGTGGAAAAGCTTCTTAAAGTTGGTTTCATTTATCCGATTCCATTGACAGAATGGGTCTCTAATATTGTTCCTGTAGATAAGAAATAGGGTACTATTTGTGTCTGTGTTGACTATCGTGATATCAATCGAGCTTGTCCTAAGGATAATTATCCCACTCCCTTCATCGATCAAAACATTGACGACTGTGCCGAGAGCGAGATTTTTTCCCTTATGGACAGTTTTTTGGGTTATAATCAGATCAATATTCTCCCGACTAATCAACACAAGACTGCCTTTATCTATCCTTGGGGTACCTTTGCATATAAGAAGCTTCCTTTTGGTTTGAAGAATGTCGGTGCCACCTTTCACCGCGTGATGTCTTATGTCTTTCATGATATTCGCCACATCGTTCAACCTTATCTAGATGACCTTCCAGCGCATTCAGGTAAGCGTAGATATCATCCTGACCATCTTCTTCAGATTTTTCTTCGTTGTAGACACTATAACATTCGGCTTAATCTGCACAAGTGTGTTTTCTGCGTCGATTCTAGTAGACTATTAGGGTTTATCGTTTCCAAAGAAGAAATTCGCCTGGATCCTCTCAAGGTTGAGGCTATTATTAATCTCCCCTCTCCTTCCTCATTGCATCAGTTGCAGAGTTTACAAGGGAAAACTAATTTTCTACGTCGTTTTATACCTAACTATGCCGAAGTAGCTAAAGGATTCACACGATTGTTAAAGCAGGGCGTTCCTTTTTACTGGGATGAAATCGCTCAAAACTCTTTTGACGCGTTAAAAACATCGTTGGTCAATGCTCCTCTCCTCCGCCCTCCCAATTATCATCGTGATTTTCCCTTTATTTCGCTGCCGCTTTCAGCACAATTGCCATGATTTTGGTACAAGACGATGATGACGCTCATGAGCATGTTATTTATTACTTGTCTCGTAACCTTCTCGACACTGAAACGTGTTATGCTTACGTTGAGCAGTTAGCGTTGGCTGTTGTTCAAGTTGTTCAACGTTTTCATCATTATATTATTTTGCGTACAGTGACAGTGATTTCTAAGTGCAACCCCATAACCTACATATTGTCTCGAAAATTGCTAGGGCGCAAATACTCAAAGTGGATTGTTATCCTCCAAGAGTTTGATTTGGAATTTACTACTGCCAAATCTAAGAAGTCATTGGTCTTTGCCAATTTACTTTGTTCTCTCCCTTCCGACTCTGCTCCTTCTCGTTCTGAGAACTTCATTCTAGACGATTCACTTTTCTTGATTAGCACCCTCGATCCTTGGTACGGTGATATCATTGTCTATCTTCAAACTTCATCTTTCAGATCTGAGTTAACGAAGGATGCCCGCCGACGCATCCGCCATCAATTGCTACCTTAACGTATAGTTGGAGATACTCTCTATCGTATTGGAGTTGATTCCATCCTCCGGCGATGTTTGACTCTCGAGGAAGCCGAGAAAGCTCTGAATGATTGTCACAGTGGCGCCTGTGGCGGTCACATGTCTGGTTATGTTATTGCAGAGAAAATTCTTCGTGCTGGTTATTTTTGGCCTTCCATTTTAGAAGATTGTGTTGTCGCAGTTCGTAAATGCCATGATTGCCAAATTTATCAACGCAAGTTGCGTGCGCCACTTGTTCCTCTTCATCATGTCATTACCGTTGGTCCCTTTGCAACATGGGGCAACGATTTTATGACGTGTAACCCTCACTCGGCCGGGGGGCATGCTTATATTATTGTAGCCGTGGACTACTTCACCAAATGGGTCGAAGCAATGCCTACACTTGCCGTTGACGATAAGACAGCTGCTCAGTTCATATTCAATCATATTATTGCTAGGTTTGGTGTCCCTCAAGCCATCGTTGCTGATCATGGTTCCCATTTTCGGCATTATATGGTAGCGGAGTTGACTTCTAAGTTGGGTCTGCGTCACGACAGCTCAACGCCGTACTATCCTCAAGCCAATGGCCAGGTTGAAGCTGTGAACAAAGTTTTTGTCACAATGCTTCAACATACGATTGGGATCCACAAATGAAATTGGCATCTCATGTTATTTTTGGCTCTTTGGGCATACCGAACCTCAGTGAAGAACACAACTGGGTTTACTCCTTTTCAATTGGTTTATGGCCTGAAAGCTACTCTCCCGATTGATTGTGAAATACCTTCGCTCAAATTGGTTGTTGAATTACTGCCAAATACTTCGCCAGAAAAAGAGCATCTCATTTATTTAGAAAGACTGGATGAAACCCACCGCTTTGCTGCTCTCATTATCTAAGCACAGAAAAAATGGGTCAAAGCTCATTTTGATCAGTCAGTTTCCCCTCGTTATTTCATTGAAGGAGATCTTGTCCTCCTATATGACCAAGCTCATGATAAGCTAGGGGCAGGCAAATTTCAACCTATGTGGCATGGACCCTACATCATCAAACGTGTGTTGCAGAATGGGGCCTATGAGCTAATTGACTACGAAGGTCATCCTCTCGAACAACCCAGAAACGGGTTGTATCTCAAAAAATATTATATGTGAGTCATTCATGTGTAATAGGTGTACATAGGTGTTGTTTTCATTTTTGTACATGTTTTTGGGTTTGGTGTGCTTTGTGAGCGTTTTCCTTCTTATTGGGTCTTGCTTATTGTGCAGATGTCTATTACCCCTTATGTCAGTTTCGCGGATGGTGCTTCCCGCAGTACCAGGAATTTGTCTTCAGCAGCCTGGGTAATCTATGATCCTGCTAGTGAGTTGATAGATCTGCAAGGTATTTGTCTAGGGCAAACTACAAACAATGTTGTTGAATATAGCGCTGCTATTGAATTATTAACCGAGGCAATCAACCTCGGCGTACGCGCGTTGCTTGTAAATCTAGATTCACAGCTTGTTGTTCTGCAACTCAATCATCATTATTCAGTTAGAAATCTGCACATTCTGAGAGTGTATTTACGTATTCGTTTGTTGGAAAGACATTTTGATTTTATTACATATCAACATATTCCTAGACGAATGAACACATTAACTGATATAGTGGCTAACATTGTATTAGATAGACATTTGCATAATTTGTAATAACATCATCATATGTAAAAGATCCATGTAAGGAAATAGATGTATATATATATATATATATATATATATATATATATATATATATAATTGTGTGCATCATAATATATGTATGTTTATATTACATCCTAAGACATCATGTCTCACAAAATATGCAGATAAAATAAACCTAGGTGTCTAATCAGCATGATGCTTGTGATAACATGTCACAGCCCGTACTAGCCGCCTCAGCAAGCGGTGAATTCAGCTGGGCACTCCTACGGTATGTCTCTGGTAGGCGCGAGGAACATCATCAAAACGTGCATAATCTGAGACTCCTTGTGTGATCCCCTCCAGGTTGCGCACTATCTCATCTTCCTCGTCGCCCTTGCCTTGAGGGTCAAAATCGCGAGGGATTCGCCTCGCTATCGGTGACATACCGGCAAGTCTCTCTGGGCCAACATCTGCATTTACATGGATTTAATGTCAAAACATGCATAAATAAATAAATAAATAAATCATAATACTCATAAAACTTAAAAAATGAGTCTCACCCAAATCTTCATCCCAATCTTCTCCCTCCGGGAGTGGGAGGTCCGGATCATCATTGAAATCTGTGTCAGAGTAGGGCTAGTCCTCCACAACAATCAGTTGTCGACGGAGCCAATCAAAAAAATCCGGCCTCCAGGACATCTGTTGGCCACCCCTTGCCCTTGGCATCAGAGCTGCCATTAGGGGAATTTTGAGGTCTAAAATGGGCCTCCTAAGGAAATAATAAAATAATAGTTAAACCAATAAAATAATATTTATGAATTTTCAATTCACTTTTTACACCAAAATCCATGTAACCATAGTTAAATTCAATTCAAAAGTTGTACCAAAATAAATTTAATAAAAAAATTGTGTTGATGGGACTATAAATAATGATGAGTTTCTCAAGAAAAAGTAATTATCATTGAACAACTAATGCATTTGTCCTTTGTACTTAAATAACTTAAAATAAAATTTAAATTTAAATTTATAAATTCTTAATTATACTATATGCTATTAATTAAAATTTATATTATTTAAGTTGTATAATAACATGGAATTAATATACTATATACAAATAATATAATATAATATAATATAATATAATAAATGTATAGGGATATGCATTGTTTCTTTCAAGAAATATGAAATGACAATAATATATTTTTATTCAAAAAGTGTGAAATTACATTTACTATAGCATTTTACTTTGACTTTAAAAGTACTTAGAGCACTACCATGGTTAACCATGAGTTTTTATCCACCATTGAGAATGTGACAAGTAAGTACCTTTAACTCAAGCAATGCCACCTCAACCATTAGGGGTGATGTCATCCCCTAAAATGTGATTGGTTCTCATAAAGTGAATTTTGATTGTACATTTTTCTTAGGAAGCCCATTTTAGACCTCAAAATTCCCCTAATGCCATCGAGCCATCTGTGGTTCTCTCGCTGGTGGTGTCGGAACTATGACCTCCTGTCGCTGAAAAATTGGTAATCGTTCCAAGAAGAACGATACCAGGATAGATCCATAACCAAATTGTTTCAGTTTGGTCTTCTTACATTTGGTTAGTTGGCACTTCATGTTTATGGTCACGGCCTCTGCCCAATTGTAAATGGTCGGTGCCATGCAGTCTACAAAAAGAAGCAACTGTGTCTTTGTTTCTTCTTGTGGTGCTTGTAATCCCGCAGCCCGTGTCATGGTATGCAATACCACGCGTAGTGTCAAATCTGGAATACTTTGTATATCAACTTTCCCACTACCTGAACCCTTTTGTGCTCCTCGACATACCCTGTCTATTACCATGATCATGTTTTCCATGCAAGGTCAGGTGCCGGTTAGGAGTGGTGCTGCACCTCTCGCGATAATCCTGTGATGAAATATACGTCAGAGACATCAATCTCAAGTTCTTGACCCCGTAGGATGAAATTCTCTTGATTTTTGTCCCATATACTGATCAGATACTGTAGTAATTCTAGTTGGGCTCGGAGACATGGTGTTAAGAAGAATTTTTTCAAACCACAGTTTCTGAGGGTTTCCATAACTCCCTCATTTTCCATGGCTAGCTCATCTTTTTCACTATGTTCCTATTCTTTCCATTCAATGACCATTTTGCCTCTTTCTACCTGCAAACACACACATATGAATGGTATTAGTCAATTTCAACCCTTAAATTTGTAAACAATTGGAGTATTTGATGCATATTTTTTGCTATAAATGGTTTGTGCCGTTGGCGCAACTGTTTCCAAAATAGTCAAGCCAATGAGCGCGCCCTAGTGATAAAAATCGGGCGGTTGGCACGACTCCGTGCCCGAAACCCGCGCCAACCACGCAACCCTAATTTTTACATTTCCTCCCCCAAAAATTTGAAATTGATAATTGCAGGAAACAAGAAATAGTTTAAAATGACAAGAGGGATCTCAGCGCTTACTTGGAGTTGACGAATTTGTGATTGATCTACTGGATTGGTCGTTATCGTCGCCACAAGATTGCACAGTAAAATGGGTAACTATTGCTCCACAAGAGGTAAAAAGTGAAAAGCAATTATTTTTACCATTTTTGGCATTTGATAACTTTTTCACAACCCTAATTAGGTTTTAAGGCATGTTTTTCGATTATTTTATTATATTATTTTCGAAAAATAGGTTTTACACGTCTCTTGTGCAGCAATAGCTTTTCATGTGACAATGATGAAGTAACGAGTTATATTTTATACTTTTTCGGACTCGATAAAAACACGAAAAAGTCACTACTGAAGTCACCTTTCAGCGCTTTTCTGACTCTCTAAAATTGAAAAGATTGTCGAGATTCTTGTCGTTTTGAACTCGTTAAATGGTTGCAAAACGATATCTACCTAGTATACATTTTACCCTTTTTCGAGCTGGGATAGATTATTTACGAAAAAGAAATACCTTAGCCTATCGCGACTAAGAGGTTCTCGCAGACACAGTTTTCTACATTTTCGGATCTGTGAGACTACCTACGAAAAGGGACTGCTAGAGTTTTCTTTTCTGCCTTCTTTTCAAACTCTCTAAACATGAAAAGATGCCGATTTCTCCCTTTGTTAGACTCGTTAAGCCCTGATGACATCAGACTTCGTCACCATGACATTATTTCGAGTTCCTCCTTCCTAGGGCTTGTAAAATGTACTAGGTTGGATTTGTCCGAAGGACAAACTTACAGTACAAGCATATGTTATCCCCTTCAAGGTTGTTTTAAAAAATAATTGGGGTACTCGCCAGAAATGGTGGGGGAAAATGGAACCAAGTTCTAGTTATGCTGGCATTATGTCGCTCTTGAACATGGCACTCGTTTGCATTCGTGTCGGGTTGGAGGCATCTCATTTTGTCATTTTTGCCTCCATGGGTTTGGGTAATCTCTTTTGACCTCTCATCTGCTCTTTGCCACGTCATCATGACCTCGGATCCTTTGATGTCAAATACTGTCAAATCCAGTGTCGTGTTGTTGATATGTTCAAGAGAAGTTTGCCACCACATTTTTCAACCTTCCTTTGATCTCCTGTTGGCCCTGATCAACTTTCATCATGTTCCTCTGTCTCATGTCGATGATGTGGGAAACATTATGGCCCTTCTTCGACCAGGTGACTTCCTGTTGACTTCAGCTCATTATCCAGGAATTTGATCTAGAGACTCCCTTTTGGTACCTTGGAGCCTACATGCCTCAATGCCAGGTTTTTCGAATTCGACACAAGGTTCACATCATTAGCCTTCGATCGAGTGATTCTGCGGATGTTCGACGTCAAGTCACTTTTCACATTCCGCAGATTGTACCTTTTGTACCTTGAGGGCCATCGTCATCATTGGTGGTTTCTCTCGCGTCTGTTAACAGCTTTCATCATTGGCTAGCAATTAGACGATTTTCCCGCATGTTCGACTTCAACTCATACATTCGCATGCTCGAAATTGTACTTGTTCGAGTCGAGATGAAGCGCAAGACCTTGGATTTTCTCTGATAAACTCCAAGCTGCAGATTTTTGTGGATTATTATGACTTATTGCATGACCCTTTTGATTGGATGGCTGCGACCATACCTGAGTCTATTTATTGATCCTTCCTAATAGATGGTTGTGTCCATACCTTGGATCTCAGTTTTTATGTACTCTATTATGGATGGCTACGCCCATGCCACATGATTCATGTATCACAGATATCAATTATATTTGTAATCGCAGATCTTCCAACAACGGTGTTTGGTTCGAACGCGTTCTCATAAAGCATTTCACCCCTCCCTCTCTCTCGGACTTCATACTTTAAGGGGCATCTGTTACATAGCATTTTGTCATTGTCCCTACAATCTCCAACTCGCACATTAGAGGGTCGTTTCTGTGACCAATACGCACTGTCATGCTTTGCAAATATCATCCTTGCATCCCTTTTGATGAAAGCAACATTCTTCTTGTTGACATTTCCCTAAGCAGAGCTGTGAAAATCCCTATTTTTTCCTTGGCGCGAGTAGCCCGTTACATCCTCACGCCAACCTGGAAATTTAACATTGAGCCCGCGCCACTTGGTGCTCTGTGCCAGTTAGACACTCGTGCCAAGCTATATATGGAATGTTTTTTAAAAATAGAGGCGGGGGTTCCATCCAACCACCTCGGGGATGAGTCATTGAGAGTGGTTGAACTGAAACAACCATGGACTCCTTCATTTAGTTAGTAGTTTCCACCTCCCTTGGAACTCTCCTAAAGGATAGGACTCCCTCCCACCTTTGTAGGGATCCCAACCTCCTCTTTTCCCTCTATATAAGAAACTATCTCCTTTGGTAGACGCTAGCTGAACACATTATAGAAAAATCGCTGAATAGCTGAACTAGAGAATTATACTATAGCTAAGCTGCTAGAGGAGATAGAGTAAGAAAGATTGTGTTGAGAGAGCTTGAGTCGATGACTTCTAAGAGAGCTTGAGTCTGAATTCCCTGACCGACAATTGAGATGTGTTTCATCTGAACCCTGCTGGAGGAGATCACGACGTCAAAGCATCGATTGTACTCTTCCTTCTACTCATTAATATACATGACTACTATTTGGTTCCACTATTGTGTTATGATGTTTATTTGATACGATATGTTTAGCCCTCTTTGACTGGCTAATAGTTGTGAGTGAAACTACGCTGTTATATGTTGTTCTTGTTCTTTGTCTTATGTACAGGTGTCTGGGCGTGACAGCGAACAGATCGTGACTTGTCAAGGCAGGAGCGAGAGACCACTACTCTTTCTGCAACATCGACGGTGTTGGATTCAAGGTAGGTCAATCTACCATGTCTTTTGTTCATTCATTAACTAGGAAGCAACACTTTAGTGTGCCCTTTTGTTACTAGACCCACCCTAGGGCTAGAGGGGTCGTCTCTGTCCGCAGAGAGGATTTACCTTCAATATGCCATAGCTCCCCCTGGTCTCTCAAACTAATGCTGCTAACTAGTGCCTTGGGCGTGTCTAACTGGAACATATACAACCGGCCACTCCTCACCCCAACTGCTATAGTTGACCTCCAATCCTTATGCTTCAACAACTTCGCCCCTTTAAGAATAAAATTGAATCCTTTGTCCTAAAGGACAATTAGAAAGATCAAATTCATCCCCATGCCTGGCACATGGTACACATCATGGATAGTATGCTTGTCTTCTCCCTATGAAATAGAATAGTGCCTTGTGCTACAGGAGTGCACTTGGACTTGTTCCCCATTTGAATTTGGGACCTAATGTCCTCCTTGTAACTAGAGAAGTACTCCCTAACTCTTGTCATGTGAAATGACGTTCCACTATGTTCCAAACACCTTCTAAATTCGAGCTAGTCAGGCAAGCGATCAATGCAAACTCCTACTCCATCCTGCTAGAGAATGTTTATTTTCAACGACCTTGGGTCTAGGTTAGAGTCTTAAGATCACCGACGCTACGAAACTATGAATATCAACCATAACTACTTTGCCTAGCAGAATATAAACAACAGTAAATCACATATGTACAAAATATAGACAACTTTTTAAATCTTTTCAACCCAACTTCGTTATATTAATCCAATTGCTATGATTCAACCCTCTAGGGCTCCTGTACCAAGGATAATGGTCCTCATAAATCCACTAGTACAAGATACAAAACAACATACTATTACCATCTGGTTGTAGCATGCTCTCTTAGCTCCTCTTGGTTGTACCTTGTACCTACACAGTCCTTCGACTCCCGATCTGCAACTCCTTCCTCTATCAATGCTCCAAGTCCATCTGGCCCCTAAACCTCAGTTTTCAATATTCTCTATAGTTGATCATTCGTCCACCAACAAATCAACACATCGAGACTCATGTCAAGTTGTTAACAACTCGGTTTTTGAACAACTCTCAATCATCCCATTGTTGTTCCTCAGCTACTCAAGGACTTCAGCCCACTGTGGTCTTCCTACGTTGCTCCAATGAAGACCAAAATAGGGCACGAAGGGTTGCCACCTATCACTATAAAATGTCCATCTACCACAATGAACACATACTAGGAGTATTGCCCATCATTTGTTGTAGAAGTCCTTCTCCACACACAAGTCTCGAGCTCCACAAACTACTCCTCATTGATCAGACCCTTGAGCTCCACCAACTGCCACTCTAACAACTACCTTTGTCCATCGTGCACACTGGCCTCCAACTTGGACACTATCACATTTTCCTCCAACAAACCATAAGTGTCTAATACACATTCACTCTTAGCCCACTCTCATGCTGCCCTCCAACAGTCCACGAGAGACCAAATCCACGTTGAAGCATCTACACCTAGTTAGGGAATCCTCACACCTAGGAAACCCTTACACACGACTGCCAACAGACTTCTCCACATCCGCCCTTTGTTATGCAATAGAGGAGCTATTGCACAAATCTAGGCTCCATCAAGTCTTCTCCTAGGACACTACATCACTCCATAGTAAGATTTGCTCCTAGTTGGAGTTCCTTCATGCCCAAGGCAACTCCAACAAATGGCTCCCAACAAACTGCAATGTAAACTGGTCCAACCTGATCCTCATACTAGGATCCAACACAAGTCACCAATGGAGGAAGCACATACCTCTTCACTGCTGTTCACGAACAAAGTTTTGATCACTGGTTAAGGATTCTTTTGTAGCCTACAACAACCCTCTAATCCAACCAAAACTCACCTTATTTGATGTGACTTCCTTCCCTTTACAAGGTTGGGAACTCATTGTTTGAATAGGCTCCTACAACTCTCTGTTTAGGGCTTGTTTGACCCTCAAAACACCCCTTACATTCCTGCAGCCTATCCATCACAACATTTTTATCATTTCGGCCTATTTCAGGGAGGTATTCCCACGCTCAGCTAGCGTAGAGAAACTCTTATCTAATGTGGCCTTCTTTCTATGAGCTCCTTCGCCTCCGCGTTGAAGATATAGGCACTACTTACCCTCAATTAGACTCATGTTTCCCTGCAACCAAGTGTTTAAGGTTTGCAGCCTAATCACACCTTCTAACTGTGCTCACGGCCTGCATGAAAAAGTGGAACCCATGCACAAAAATTCCACAACATACCTGCACTTCCTTCCTAAGCCTCAGCCCTCCTACAAGGTAAAATTTGCACCCAAATAGTCATGAAAGATGCCACTACAGACCTTTTTCTCCTTCGTTGTTCGTGATCCTTTTACCTGTGGCCAAGACAAAGATATTCCACCTTCTCAACAAGATTCTATCTCACTTTATGTTGACCTTATGTTACACCGAATTGGATGTTGAAATGATCACATATTACCTCCTGTTTATACTAAATAAGAGGGATCCTTCCAACGTCATCTTTAGGTCTTTGCCAACTGTCATGAGGCTTATAACACCTCAAGCCGACCTTAAACATAAGCAACAAGCCTACACATAACCTTCAAAAATTCACAACTTTCCAACGACAACTCGGAATCGAATGATTTTCGATTCGTCTGATTCGTCTTGACGAGCACTATCATCCTCATACATCACATGTCGAAGATTCATCATGGTCTTGGCCCAAACATTGATGGGTGCAAAACCCCCAAGCTTAGTTTTCAAGCCAACAAACCTACTTGTGAAGATTTTCCCTCCAATCCCCGAACCCTAGGGCTTGGAATACCTCCCAAGCTACTCAAAAATCAACACTCCCTCTTAGTAAGGGAGGTACTTCCAAGACTAGTAAGTAACTATCATCATCTTCGACAACACTAGCCCATCTAGCATCCATCACTGCAACATACCCTGTAGAATGAACCCTGCATCTCGCTAATGTCTTTGCCTCATCACATATGAACCTGAAGATCCCAATCCTCCATAAGGTTGCTCCCTCTGAGGCTAGACTCCCTTTGAGCCTACATGATATCCATTGGCTCAATCCTGCAAGCACTCATCCTCCTGGATCAAATACCACTCATGAAAATCCCACCAATCTTGGATATGCAACATCATGATCCGATGAAGACTCTAGCCTGCCAATTTGCAGCCCAACACATGAATCCATCTCAATCAACCTGATCTCATCCCTGCCAAAGCAATCCTCAAATTGTCCCAACCATCCATGAAAAATCAACAGAAGTCCATGATCAACTACCTATACTACAACAAACTAATTTTCACCAAGCTCACCACCAATGCACCAAAACTCATAGCCAATCTCATTGTCAAGCCAATCAAGACCACATCTCCATGTCTTTAGTTGAACCCTCTGCTCCATGATCTAGATACCCACAACTCCATTTGAGTTGCTTCATTGTGCACACTTTTATTCACTATCCCTCAAAGTAGCTCAAATATGCTTTGATACCATGTTGATTTTCCATGACCTTGGATCTAGATTAGAGTCTTGAAATCATTGATGTTACCAAACCAAGATTCTCAACCAGAACTACTTTGCACAATGGAACATAACAATAGTAAATCACATATGCATAGAATATAGACAAATTTTAAAAAAAAAATCAACCCAACTTCGTTATATTAATCTAATTGATATAATACAACAGTCTAGGGCTCTCATACCAATGATAATGGTTTGCATACATCCACTAGTACAAGATACTATGACCGTCTGGATGTAGCATGCTCTCTCATCTCCTCTCATTCATACCCTGTACCTGCCTGATACTTCGACTCCCGATCTACAACTCCTGCCTCTATCAATGCTCCAAGTCCTTCTGGCCACTGAACCTCAAATGTCAATCTGCTCTCTAGTAGATCGTTCATCCACCAACACATCAACACATCGAGACTCATGTCGAGTTGTTCACAACTCCATTTTGCTCCTCAAATGCCTCTCCCTAGAATCCAATATAGCCTCTAGCTGAAGTACCAAGTGCCCCTCATCATCTATGGGAGACAACTCAACTGTTGTTATCACCTTCTGGCCCAAAGCCTTCCTCAAGAAAGATACATAGAATATGTTATGCACCCGACCCCCCGGGGGTAGCTCCAACTCATATGCTACCTCCCCCACTCTCTAAGTGCCTCTATAAGGCCCATAAAATGTGACTTCAGCTTCTCTACTCCCTTCTGCTTCGGTGCTAACTGCTTGTACGACTGGAGGCATAGGTACACTAGATCCCCAACCTCAAAGTGTCTCTCCACACAGCCCTTGTCAGTGTAGATCTTGTGTTGGTTTTGTGTTGTCCGCAAGTTGTCCTTGAGAGCCCTCAAAATGCCTTGGCTCTCCTAGATCCACTCCTTGGCCCTGGGGGCCTTACTATCTCCAAGCATGACATCAATGAAAGTCAAAGCATCATAACCATACAAGGCATAAAATGGAGACATACATATGGACATGTGGTAGGTGGTGTTGTAGCAGTACTCCCCCATGTGTAGCCACCTCAACCACGCCTTCTGCTGCCCGGTAACAGTTTTGCAGGTAGCCCTCCAACCACTTGTTAACTATCTTTGTTTGGCCATCCGTTTGGGGATGGTAGCTCGTACTAGGAGTGACCTCCGTACCCACCAACCGAATTAGCTCCTGCCAAAATTGTGAAAATTCCACTGCATTATATTGGTTTCTTTCCTCCTACTTGATTTAACTTATACAATTTATTTTCAAGAATTAGATTCAGAAAATACCAAAAATAAACACAACTACGACCTACACATGCAGATCATTTACAGAATAATTCACTCATGCAACAAAGTGAAACATGGATTTTTGGACATAAGTCCCTGGAAAAATCCAAAGCGGGAAAACCGGTTCAGCAGATATGAGGGTTTTATTATTAAGTAGTTCTAAGTAGCAAATCTGGGTTCCAATCTGGAAAACCAAACAGAGAATAAAAGATATAAAATCTGCAGCTAACCTGAAGCTCTACTGCCAAATATCTAACTGATCCATACCCTCAAACGAGATTTACAGGACTTAGCCCGGATTTGACCCTAGAAACCCTCAGCGCTGCCCCTGAAGCCTCAATGTCAGCCCTGCTAGCCTCAAATGCCACTGCGTTGCACCAGAAGGGACTACGTCACCCCTGGAAGCGTCTCACAGTCTCACACTCGCCCTAAAAGACCCTCTGCGTAATTTATGAAGCCTCCCAGTGCCTCTACGTTGCCCTGCGTAGTGGCTGCGTAGCACCTGCGTAGCTGCTTCTCCGCGTTGTCCTTGAGCTGCTCCTCTTGCCTCTTGCTATCTCTTGGCTCTTGGAATTAGATCATTCCCTCAGCCAATACTACCCCTCACTGTAGGAAATTACATTGGAAATTCTTAGCAAACCCGCCCTAGAATTCCAGATCTATTCCTCAGTTCTACAGAAATTGTGTGTCTTCAAATGACCCTCAAGCCTTTCTCTTATAATTTTTCATTGAACCCTACAACCGCCGAGATTAAATCATCCATCAACAACTGAGATTAAAAGACTACTTGATCCATGTGACTTAAGACAATTTCAGCACGTGTTAATTAATTCACTTTAACTATTTTATTTTTGTAAGTTAAACTTAGGAAATCCATTTAAAATAATTAATTATTTGAATAACTTCAACAAAACTTCAAATTTCTCAAATCCGTTTCTGGGTCTTGTAGATCAAGTGTACTCTAGTCCCTCCACAAAATTTGGGAGCTAGAGCACAACTGATGCTACCCAAAATACACAAAATCTCAACACTCCATCTCAGCATCAGAAGTGTGCTCTAGCAATACATCACACCATCTATCACAAGATCTTGAGTATTGGATCTGTGTTGTTGATGCTTGGCTTGTTGCCCTCCATCTACTGCATTGTTGCTCTCTGTACTTCTGCCCATGCCACTGCCATTGACACTGCCACATTTGTACTGCAGCTCCCTCTCAAATTGTTGCATCATGCTGCCCATAGCACTGCAACTCAGTTGCTGAGAAGTAAGCAACTGAAAGACTCTGCCCAACTATTTGACAGACAAGTCAAGTTTCCCTCCACCACTGAAGCTCCCTGGATGCTAAATCATGTTGTCCCCCTGGAGACACTGTCATGTTGCAACACTGCACTAAGTGAGCCCAGCTTCTCTATGTTGTTGAAGTCCCATCAGCCTCTCTGCGCCACTACCTCCACGATGTTGTTGCCTCTGCATTACGCTGCTCCCTCTTCTGCTTCAATGTGGCCATCTACAACCATCTCCCGACTCATCCCACTACCATCTTAAGGCTCTCGTAGCTCGTATGTGATCCAAGATTAGGGTTGACTCAAGGATCTCGCTACTCTGTCTATGGACACTCTATATATCCATGTCACCCCGCCTCTTCTTTCGAGGTGCATGAGCACTCATGGCTACATCATCATCAGAGCCATATTCATTTGTTGCTGCTGCCTTGGAATCAGAAGTCCCTTTGTCCTTCTTCTTAGGACAACTGCTAGCGAAATGACCAAGATCACCACAATTAAAACACCGAACCTTGGAGAGACCCTTCTTCTTCTCCCCTTGATGCAAGGGCTACATCCTCCTCCTCTTCTTTCTTCACTCTGGTTGATCCGCTTCCTGCACTGAAAGATTGTTTCTTGGTGATCCTCCTGGTCTCCTCTTGGCGGAGAATAGCCCACATATCTGCGCATGATGGTAACGTTGCCCTTCCCAGAATGCTTTGGAAAAACGTCTCCCATTCTTCAGAGACAGCATTTAGGGTCGTCCTCGCTAGGAGCCCTTCATCTGGAGTAGCACCCATGCCAATCAGCTAGTCACAGATAGCTTGAAGTTTGAAGAGAAATGGATCTATTTCTTCGCCCTTCATCATTTGGAACATCTGCATCTGATTCTCAAGAAGCATTCTTCTTTGCACAGAGCCTCCTTGGTACATCACCTCCAAAGTCATCCACATGGCATTTGTTGTATTCTTAACAACAATATGCGGAATCACGTGATCCTTGACTCCGTCTATGATCAACCGCTTTGTCCGTGCTTGATTTTCTTCATACTTCGTGAGTGGATCTGCATCAGTTGGTACAATAAGTGTCTGCTCTACATGATCTTTGAGACCATACTCATCTAGCACTGAGAGGATTTTGGCCTTCCAGATGACTTAGTTGGACATGCCATCCAACCTGTCTTGATCCCTCCATCCATATCGAGCCACCTTTGCTCATATCTGAAGCAAACAGTACTTCTCCCTATGGACCAAGGTTTCTTGGTGACTAGAAACCCTCTAATAGCTGCTTCTTTTTGCAAACTGACTTCCCTCTTAGAAATCTTCCACCAAACTCAAACGGACAATATTCTCCGATCCTCCTGATCGAATCTCGGATCTGTTTGGCTCAGATCTGTTGAATTACTGTCTTCCTCCCGCCTTTGTTGCCTTAGCTAGGCACAATTCTCCACCTACAGAATCTCTACCCCACCAACACTTATGAAGATCTGAAGCACTGCTTCCAGATCTTGGCAAGATTATTTCGCAACAGCAGAAGTGACTGGACAACGTCTTCCTGGCTGGCCCAACGCTGCTCAGAAGTGGACTGCGTAACCCCAGGTTGGGTGACACAGCCCTTACGCTGCCCTGGGAAGGGCCTGCATAAGCCTAGAGGCCTTTTGCAGCTTCAGCGTTGTCTCCCTATGGATCTGCGTCCTCCTGTTGTCAAGATACCCTTTTTGGATTTACTGCTTCTTCTGCCACCCTGCAGAAAAGATATTTCTTCAATCGATTTGCTGGAGATTTAGCTTGAACTACTATCACTCTGATACCATGTGAAAATTCTATTGCAGTATATTGGTTTATTGCCTCCTACTTGATTTAATTTATACAAGTTATTTTCAGAAATTAGATTCAGAAAATACCGAAAATAAACACAACTACAGCCTACACATGCAGAGCATTTACTGAATAACTCACTCATGCAACAAAGTGACACATGGATTTTTGGACATAAGACCCCGAAAAAACCCAAAGCGGGAAAACCCGTTCAGCAGATATGAGGGTTTTATTATTAAGTAGTTCTGAGTACAACAAATCTGGGTTCCAATTTGGAAAACCTGACAAAGAATAAAAGATATAAAATTTGCAGATAACCTGAAGCTTTAGTGCCAAATATCTTACTGATCCACACCCTCAAACGGGATTTACAGGACTCAGCCCAAATCTAACCCTAGAAACCCTTAGTGTTGCCCCTGAAGCCTCAGCGTCAACCCTGCTAGCCTCAAATGCCACCGCGTTGCACCAAAAGGGATTGTGTCACCCCTGGAAGGGTCTCACAGTCTCACGTTGGCCCTAAAAGACCCTTTGCGTAATTTATGAAGCCTCCCAGTGCCTCTGCGTTGTCCTGCGTAGTTGCTGCTCTGCTTCTCTGTGTTTTCCTTGATCCGCTCCTCTTGCCTCTTGCTGTCTCTTGGCTCTTGGAATTAGATCATTTCCTCAGCCAATACTACCCCTCACTGCAAGAAATTCCACTGGAAATTCTTAGCAAACCCGCCCTACAATTCCATATCTATTCCTCAGTTCTACAGAAATTGTGTCTTCAAATGACCCTCAAGCCTTTCTCTTATACTTTTTCGTTGTACCCTTCAACGGCCGAGATTAAATCATCCATCAACCGCTGAGATTAGAAGACTGCTTGATCTATGTGACTTAAGACAATTTCAGCACATGTTGTAATTAATTCACATTAATTATTTTATTTTCCTAAGTTAGACTTAGGAAATCCATTTAAAATAATTAATTATTTGAATAGCTTGAACACAACTTGAAATTTCTCAAATCCATTTCTGGGTCTTGTAGATCAAGTGTACTCTAGTCCCTCCACGAAATTTGGGAGCTAGAGCACAACTAATGCTACCCCAAATACACAAAATCTCAACAAAAATCCCCACATGAAACAATTGTCTCGGTCACTAACAATGGTCTTGGGGAGACCATGCAACCGGAATACCTCTCTAATGAACAATTCAGCCACCTGTGAGGTCGCGTACTTGGCTGAGATTGCAAAATAGTGAGCATACTTGGTCAAGCAATCCACAACCACGTAAATGCAATCTTTGCCCTGTACCAAGGGCAACCTCGTGATGAAATCCATCGAGATGCTCTCCCATTTCCCCTTGGGGATGGGGAGTGGCTGAAGCAACCATGTTGAGTGTGTCATCTCCCCCTTGTTCTGCTGACACACTTCGCACTCCCTGATGTGCCGCAGAACATCCTCCTTGATGCCCTTCCATAAGAACCTCTCTCTGATGGCTCTGTAAGTTTCGGTGTACCCCTGGTGCCCGGCCAATGGTGAATCATAGGTTGCATGTAGGATCTTCTCCCGTAGCTGGGAGTTGGCTACTAAATAAATCTGGTCTCTGTAGTATATCACTCCATCTATCACCCTGTAGTGGTCATCAGTCACTTGCTCCTCCAAGACCTCACATGCAAAACAATCCTTGCAGTACTCTACCAGCAAATGAGCCTTTGAATCGGGCTCAATACTCATCAGTAAAAAGAAGTCGGCCTCCTGGACAACACATCAGCCACTAGGTTGTGCTTCCCCTTGACATACTCGAAGTTGAAATCATAGGCCTAGATCTTGCTCACGCACTGGCGTTGCCTCTCCTTCAACTGCTTCTACTCCAGGAAGAATCTGAGGCTATTGTGGTTAATCCTCACCCGGAATATGTTTCGCAGAAGATATTGCCGGAACTTGGCTAGCGCATGCATGATGGCCAACATCTCCTTATCGTAGATGGGGTACAACCTCTCAGACGACAATAGATTCCGGCTCTCGAAAGCTATGGGGTGTCACCCTTGCATCAGTATTGCGCCTACTCCCTCCCCGGAGACATCGCACTCCAACACAAATGATTGCGTGAAGTCCGGTAGAGCAAGCACCGGGCAGCGGCTCATCAATTGCTTGAGCTGATCAAAAGCCCCCTGCGTTGTCTCGATCCAACTGAAATCCCCTTTTTTAGTTAGATCTATGAGGGGTGCTGCAAGCTGCGAAAAGCTTTTTACAAACTTCCTGTAGTAGGTGCAAATGCCCACGAACCCCTGAAGTTTTGTCACATTCTTGGGCTCTAGGCAATCCCTTATGGCCCTAATATTCTTCTCGTGGATCTTCACTCCATCCACCCCAATGATATGCCCCAAATAAAGCATCCCTATCAAACCAAACTCACGCTTGGACAGCTTGGCGTAGAACTATTGCTCCTCCAAGATACGCAATACTGCCTTTATGTGTTGTAAGTGCTCCTGCCATGTGCGGTTGTATATCAGAATATCGTCAAAAAATACCAACACAAACTTCCTTAGTTGGCCACGGAAGATATGATTCATGCAAGACTGGAAAGTGGTCGAAGCATTACTCAGCCCAAAGGGCATCACCAAAAACTAGAAGTGGCCATAGTGACAATGGAAGGCAGTCTTGGGGACATCCTTGTCCCTCACCGGGATCTGATGGTACCCCGACCTCAAATCAATCTTGGAGAAGAACTTCGCTCCCCTCAGTTCATCCATCAACTCATCAATCATGGGGATGGGGTAGCGATTCTTCATGGTTTTCCTGTTCAGGGCCCTATAGTATATGAACATCCTCAACGTCGCATCCTTCCTCTTCACCAGAACAACAGAAGAAGCAAAAGAACTGGTGATGGCCTTGATGTGCCCCAATGCGAAGAGCTCATGAATAGCCCTCTCGATCTCGTCCATGTAGGCCTTGGGATGCCTATATGGGGTGGTGATCACGTCTCGAATGCCAGGCTCCAACTCGATAGTGTGCTCAAACCCCCTGTCAGGTGGTTGCCCTGGTGGAATGTCCCCGAAAACCGTGGAGTAATGGTCTAGGATGGCCTATACATCGGGGTGCGTGGGTCAAGTTGTACCATTTGCCTCTGAAATCCTCAGCTCAACTACCCACTTTATGTCTCCCCGCTTGAAGTCTGCCTCCATCATATGTGCAAAAACTATCTAAGGGGGGTATGTATGCATGCCCCTAAGCGTCATCAGTTTCCTACTCTTCTTATCCAGGAAGTCCATCTCCAACTTCTACCAATCGGTAGTGACTCTACCAAGGGTGATGAGCCATTGGACCCCCAACATTATGTTGGTGTCCGGATTGTTGACCAAAAAAAAATGGTCTATCATAGAGTACATCCCCATGGTCATCGTCAAAGTTGGAACATACCACATGCACTGCATGGTTCTAGCCCTAGAACTAGCACAAAAAATCCATCAAACCCCTATATTTGTATGCCCCTCCTCTGCACCATCAGGGCATCGATAAAGTTGCACATGGATCCATTGTCCACTACCACCGAGACACGATGTCCCTGAATTGTCCCCCGGATCCGCAGCGTTAGGTACTTGGGTATCCCTCGCAAAGATGCAAGGACCCCTCTGGTCTGTGCAAACGATGATCCTCTTGCTGTTGGAGGAGGTGGTGGTGGTGGACCCTCTGTCGGTGCTCCTGTGATGACATCTCCTCCCATCTCAAAGAGTGTCTCCTCTTCTCCCTCACTATGGGAGAAGACCTCAATGTAGTGTGCCTTCCCTCCAGCACACCTATGACCCGGTGCCCTTGGCTCCTGCATGTGAAGCAAAGCTTATTCTGCCTCAAATCTCTCCGGGTATCATCATCTAACAGCCCTCGGCCCTAGTTCCCTCTCAGGTGTGGAGCCCTCATGTCCCTTCCTCTCTACTGGAAGACTGGTTTGTTGGGTATGGGGCCCTAATCCTCGGTAATGCATCCTGCAAATCCTGGGTCCTCTCAAATGCGACCTGCAGCATAGTGGGCCGAGTTGACCTCACTAGCCCACGCAAAGGCTCTGCCAATTCGTTTATAAACATATAAATCCACCTTGGTTCCGACAGATCTGGAACCATCACTGACAATCTCAGGAACTCTAAGATATAGGTCTCAGGATTCCCAGTCTGCTTGAGCTTGGTCAGCTCCAAAAAGTGCTCCTTTGGATCCCTCCGATCAAACCTCTCCAACATCCTCCTACTGAAGTCATCGTATGTTGTCACCCCTGAGTGACCCAGCGTAGTCATCCCATGAAACCACCAGTCATGGGCTTCTCCCTCCAAGTGTAGCACATCCACCTTGATGGCCTCCACCTTTATCATCTAGTTAAGCTGGAAATATATGTCCAGAATCTCCACCCATACTTTGGCTGAACTCTTCGATGACCCATCAAAAGTTGGCAGAAAAAGCCTGCCCACGGTACACTGCAGGTCACTCCCATGCATGCACCCTCCTCCTCTAGCTTGGCCCTTGGGTCTGTTGTTGTTCCTCAGCTGGAAAAACTCATTGAAGGTGATAGCTCCTCCAAACTTCGGCCCGTAAGACTGGTATTCTGCAAAATAATCTCCACAGTTAGCCACCTCCGGCTCTTGTTGTCCTGCTCCTGAGGCTAGAAATGTGGGAATGGTAGAGCGTGGTGGAGTATGAGGTACAACCTGGTGTATAGTGTGACGACCAGTCTGGTGGTGTGAAGTGCCAGATCCTTCGCCAATCTGGAATTCCCCTTGAATTCCCTTCTACTTACTGTCTCCGCCAAGCTTGTCACCCATCTCCTCAATCCTCTTGGAGAGGTCTTGCACCGATTTCAATAGAAGGTGGGAAAATTCCTTCTCCTCATCTCTTTCATCAATCCAATGTGCCATCTCTCTCTCTTCGACCTTCGAAACGTTGTCAACCTGGTCAAGAATGATTTCAAGCCTCCTTTCCTTGCTCCTGTACCTCTGTCTCCTATAGGTGATGTTATGCCAATCTTCTAGTGTCATAGACCGTGTGCTCCACAGGCAGAGCCAAGTCTATGAGCTCTGATACCACTGTAATATCCCCAAATGGGGATTGACAATACTAAAAGTGCAAATAGACAATTAACTACAGCAAAATTGGAAACACCAATAAACACGCATAAAAATTAGCCAAATACAGTGTTGAGCCATTTTATTAAAATGTTGGGAAAGACTACAATATGGTGCTTGGAAGGATAGCACTTAGGCTTGCACAAGGCAGGTTGAAAAAAAAACTCTACTCCTAGCAAAAATCCTCCGCTGAATGTGCTTTGCGTGGCTCACCCACTGTGTTGCCCAGTCCTGGAATTCACTGTTGTTCCCTGGTTTCGAACTGTTGGTTGGCCTATCTCTCGTGCTCATAAAATTTTGGGAATCGGTCACTGGACACCTCTCACTAAACCCACAAAAACCCGTGAAGGTTTGTAGAAAGCTTGACCCTAGAAAATTGCCTTTTTGGGCTTGGCACGCTGCTCGGCTGGGGAATTCGGCCTTCTGGTTGAATCTATTGGAAAATGCCTCTGAAATGCTACCAAAATCCCTGGTAGGAGGTGGCTAGCCTCCCCTCCAAATCCTTTGGCAACTTTCCTCTTCAATCCCCTACTCTCGGCACTCTCCTTTGGCTGGATTTCCAAGCCTGGGCTGTCTCCACACTGTCTTGAAGGAACTGCGTTCCCCTGCTGATGAAACTCTGAATCCTCCTCACAAAACAGTGAAATTTCCTCTCCTGAGCGGGCACTCGGAGTCCCCTGAGGCAAAGGTTGAGATCTCCGCTTGAAGATCTCTTGTGCTGAACAGCACTGTAGACTTGCCTCTCCAGCTCAAGCATGCTCAATCAAGAAGACAGAAAATACTTAAGTGAATGAATGATGAGCAATAAGCTGCGTCTTCCCTTTTGTCTCCAATAGCCAACCGTTGCTCTTGGGCCCCACCTAGGACTGTGCTGCCCCCTCACTGGCCACTCCTGCGCTGCCCCTCCTTGGCCACTCTCAGCGCTGCCACTCAGCCAAACGCAGAGCCTTCTCGTTGGCTCTCCCAGCCCCCACCAAGGCCGCAATTTTTGCCTCTAACAATAGGAAAAATACTTCTGCTTGCTTTAATATGATTTGTGGGTCCCAGCCCACATTGTTTCTGCCTAGCACTAGGAAAAGCCAAAATCTGTCAAAAATTAATATTGGGGATATTACACTATTAACATGCATGTAATACTATTACATGCAGTTGCTCTACTAAGGCATGTCTGTCTACTTATATACTGATGAAGTATTTACCTTGCATGAAATATTCATGTACTCAATTATAACGATTGGAATGAATCTGCTTACAAACAAAGAGAAAAGTAAGAAATTAGGTACTACAGCAACAAAAAATATGCAGTGAAATGAAATGGGCCAGAGTCTGTGTATAATTTACCCAAGCATGTATATTATCTCCTGGACAATCGAGTTCTCAGATAACAATGACTCCATTCTCAATTGTAAGCCTTTTCATAGATATAGTCATTGCCTACCCAGAATAAATAAAATATTTTTATTTTTCCAAGATGCCTTTCTTAAGAGGACGAGGAAATAGTAGATCTAATGCCAAACATTTTAGAATTTCTTGCCAAAGTTAGATTTCATTGGAGAGTGCTCATTCATGTGGTCTTCCTCAAACTCATATGTTTTGGAAACAGCGAAAATCACAGACAATGTCATAGAATAAAGACCCTTAAATGACAATCTTTTGATTTTTCCAAGCCTTTTTTATCCCATCATCTTTAGAAATTTCTGCCTCTATCAGAAAAAAATTTACTAAACTTTTGATGATGTTTTGTCTTGATACCAATTCACAATAGTAATTTTTCTTAGTGTTCACAAAAATATAAAAAGAATAACAAAAAAATGTGGAACATAATAACCTTTTAATCAATGGAATCGTGTCAAAAATCCTATATACAAACTTCAAAAAGATAAGAGAGTTTCCAATTTACAATAGTAATTTTTCTCAGGGTTCACAAAAATATAAAAAGAATAACAGCACAAATGCAGAATATAAAAACCTTTTAATTAGTGCAATCATGTCAGAGATCCTATATACAAAACTTCAACTATAACCCAATTTTGAAAGCTTGGCACTCAATGAATTTGCAGCGTCCCAAAAGTGGTTTGGTTTGGCCTCAAACCCATTCACAAGGTTTACAAAGAACCTTCAGCAATTCAGCTTCTGGGGATCCAATCTCTGGTACAACATTGTACTTCCAAGCGACCAGAGGAGGTGCTGTAATAAAATGTCATAATATTCAGCGAGTTCTAGTATTCCTTTTGTTAGAAACTTCATGTACTTAATTCAAAAATGGTTCTTCAATGAAGATGCCCTTTAACTATTTTACCGATCATGTTCATTGTTTGTCTTTCCTTGTTTTACTTAATCATATTTTCTCAATTTGGATCTACAAAGAGTGTGGATGATGTACCTGAAACCATAATCGATTCCATTCTTCCACCATCAAGACCGAACTTGATGCCACGATCATAAAGCAGATTAAATTCCAAATATCTCCCACGCTGAAGAAGCTGCCAATCTTTCTGTATCTTCCCATATTCCAGGAACCTTGATTTATTAGCAATGGGCAGAAAACTAGTTGTAAAACCATCTGCCAAGTCCTTTATAAACTCAAAGGCTTTGTCCTTCCCATTTATTTTAGATTTCTCTTGATTATTGACCGACTTTCCATTTGAATCCAACAATTTATTGTCAGTATCCCTCTGCTCAAAATATTCCAAGTCATCAAAAAATATGCCTCCAATGCCACGATGCTGCTTCCTTGAAGGAATATAAAAATAAGCATCACACTCGGATTTACATCGTGAATAAAAAGATGCATCATATCTATCACAGATTTGCTTGAGAAAACGATGGAAATACTTCGCATCTTCGATATCAAGGTCTGCAAAGAAATCATTATCAGTTAATTAGCATGTCACATTTTCAATTTCTATAGATCATTGTGTCCATGGTAACATGGCATTGATAACATCAAAAACTCCAAAACAAGCAATTACTAAACAAGAGAAATCTGATTTTTTTTGTCATACCTGATGACAACATATAACTCTGAATATTTTAAGATATTAACTAGGAATTCTGCAAAGATTTATGAGTAACCATCCCATAGTCAAATTTAGTGGCTCCCTCCTGTCAGAAAGCATGCACATTGAATCTTGATATGCTGATGCCCCAGTTCTATGGCCCATTAATATGGCAGTGCCCAAAACATTTTGAATTCAGATTCTGATATTGGAAATTTTTAAAGCACGAAATTATAAAAATCACAATTCAGCCACTGAAGTGTTTAAAATCCATGTCGGTCTGAGAATTTCAATCGCACAGAAATACATAAAAATATCATATGTAAGTTGTAATGTTTCAAAATATTTTACACAGTTTATGTCCAGAAAGTTCAAGCATCCATATGCAACAGTTGTTTATTCCAATATGACCATTTAGAACTTTATTCTCAACAATTGTTAATTTGCATTCTATTGAAGAATTATTCTTATAGATTTTAGAGGTTACATGTAGGGAACCCTCATTGCCTAAACATTAAGAATGCCAAATCAAGTTGAACACTTACAATAAGGGGTAAGATCCGCACCACCCCCAAACCAACCAGAGCCTCCCTCTATCTGTAATTCTTTACACAATTGGATAAATGAAACCAAAACTAATATGTAATACATACACACCAAAACATTTATTGAAACAATTATGCTTACAACCTCAAAATATCGCACATCTGCTCGAAATGTAGGGACATAAGGATTTTGAGGGTGAAAAACAAGTGAAAGTGCCCCAGCAAAATAATGACACCCAGTTGCAACACCTTGCCTTCGAACACTCATAGCCTGCACAGTTGAACTGAATATTGTTAATCTAACTAGCTTTCACATCAGACCTTGCAGACAGAGATATGAAGAATATATGCTTCCGCGTGTCAGGGAAGCATCAACAACATTCACAAAACTACTAATTTAGATGAAAAATGAAAAATACCAAATTATCCTATCATTTAAGTAGAATCAATTTCTATATTGGATTTCCTACATTTCCAAATCAGGAACTAGTCAATTTAATATTGTTAAATTATACTTTTATATGTCAGTTGATAAATTACAATTAAAAGATTGGTCGAGACCAAACTTTAGGGTAAATTAAAGCTGTGGCCATATAAACAACTTTAAGGTAGACAAACTGACAGAAAGACATGATTGCTGCAACACAGGATATGGAACAGACAATTGTAATGAAACCAAACAGAGCAGAAAATAATGAGGCAATGTTCATGTACCTTGGAGGCCTATCATAGACAATACTATTGGGATGACAGATTGTTCCTCCTCTTCCCTCTCTCTTTGCTCCAAAATGGGCATACATAGCTTGAAATATGGAATCCTGTTTGTGTGAGAAGGAAGCTGAGTATCCTTTATGAAAGACCGATTTCTGTGAGGGAGTCAAACTTCTATTCTCTCCATTTTTCTCTGCTGAGAAAATATGGAATGAAGGAAAGTGTGGAGATGTGTCAAATTGCCAAAAATAGCGATTTGTGTGATATGGTGAAAAATTCAATAGAGGATATAACCTGTGTTCAGTCCCAAAATTGAACTTGGAAAGTCGGCCTGCATTTGAACCCGTAACTCCAGATTTGTGTTTTGCATCATCATCACACTTGAAAGGTCGGCTTGCATTTGAGCCCTTAACTCCAGATTTTGGACCACTCGGGATTACTGGGCTCCTTTGGGCTCATTGAGGAAATTTATGATAGTTGTTATGGGGCTGTCACAGCTTTGCCAATTGTCAGGAAGACTGCAGTTAAGATTGGCTTTGCATTCTCCACATATTTTGGGGCCACTTCTGATCAAATTTGCAGATATACGTGGTCTCAAATCTGTAGAGAATCCTTTTATCAAGTTTTGTTATTGTTACTTCGCTCCATCTTCTTTGTATTTTGTCACCCATGTTGATGATGATCCCTAATGTGATCTTTGTTGTAAATTATAACAATGTCAATGCTTTCAGAGTGGAAAGATTGAAAGAATCAGCTTACAAGAGCACTTTTGTCGGTGGGACCGAATTTGGGGAATTGGACTCTGGAGTCTGAGACCTTTTGGAGCCAGTTTCAAGCATTAAATTACATTTTTTTGGGGTAAAACTTCCCCACTTAGGCAGGGATCCCATGATGTTTTACACTCGAAGACCTTTCCAATGGTGCAAGAATCACGTCAATCATAGTTTGGATGCGACAGTTATGTCTCCCGAAAGTTGACTCATCATGATTGACAACCATAATTCAAGAGGATGACATGTCATCCCCCATTACTCATGCAAAAGGGGCTAGCCACATGGGCACTAGGAAGAAGACTCTAGGGTGAAAATTCCTTGAAATGCAGCGACTGGATTTTATTCTTCTAACTGATTAATTATGCAGTTTATTTTGTTATGGCAAAATAACGAATAAATCACACTGCAATTTTTTCACCATAAATGTTGCGGAAAATAAACTAGAAATTGAGAAAATAGATGCACACACACAATAAAAATGACACCAATATTTTGGATAAAACTCCTCGAAAAAACCCAACTGGGAAAACCGGTGCAGCAGATGAGGGTTCATTTTATTGTTACCAGACTCGGAATCCGCAATAAATCGGCGAGGCAAAAGAGCGAAGAGTTTTAATCGGATCGAGAAAAAATCGATGAATTCAATAAATAAAGATATACACATATATTGAAATAAAAAAATATTTTTATTGATATTCAATAAAGCCATGTCCAAACAATGCATAATATCAATAGATGTCCAAAATATCATGAATGAATAAGTATCTCATATATGTTATGAGTCCAAACATGATCCAAAATACTAGGTCCTGACTCCAAACTAGTGACTACATAGAACCAGAAACATCTACTTCTAAAAGTTTATAAAATACTACATACTAGTCAGTAAAAAAAACAGTAACTAAAATATTTTGATTGTTGCTGAAATGATACGATAATGGTTTGCTACTAAAATTTCCGATAGAGCACACGTTGAAGCTAACGCTGAAGCACACTGCACACTATAGCTATATTACGCGGAGTAAACTGAAACTAAAACCATGCCTCTATTACCTTCTTAGCATATGAGTTGTCAAGCCTGAGTAGTGAGTTACAGACCAACGTAATTTTTAACCTAACTAAACCATGCGGCGAACAATGCGACAACATTAAAAGTGAAAACCCTTTCTCGCCGAGTTGAGGGTTGAAAATCGCCTCAGTCATCGATATCGCAATTAATTGGTGAGTCACGAGTCAAACTCGTGTTGACCACAAGTCAAACTCGGTTAACATGAGTTTGACTCGCCCAAAGTTGAATCAGATCGTTTGAGGAAAGAGCAGAGTTTGACTCGCGATTAATCGTGAGTGATCGGAGATTCATGTTTCACTGAAATTCAACAACAAAATATGAGTACAATATCTGGCTGCCAATTTGCCAATCCTGTAGCAAGATAATCTAGCCAAAAATAATAATGAGACAATTTGTCTCACCCGATACTAATCCCAGCTCTAGAAATTGGCCCAAATGGGCTAATCGAAACCCTCTGCATCAGCCTCTATGCAGGCTCTACTAGCACTGCCTTCTAGAATTGCTCTGATGTTGTCGTCTTTCCCAACTCAGACACTGGAGGTGATACGCTTGGCCTCGAGGAAGCTCTTCTGGCCACTAGCCCCTGAACCGACCTCTGCTCTAGTTGAATCAAACCACCCTCTGAATTTTCCTCCGCAAGCCCTTCGCAGCCTCATCGAGGAATAACTCGGCCCTCTTGTTGCTGACTCTCCGGCACTGGAAATCCACTGAAACTTATTGTCTTTGCTCCCTCTAACTTATGTGTCCCTTCTAGCTCGAACTCTTCTTCCCTACTCGACCTCTACAGCTGGATAGCTCGATCTACCAAGGAACTCGCTCTCTTGATGTGTCTATCTCCATCCCCATCAACCTGCTCTTATAATCTCTTGTTGGTGAACCAACAACCATGATTAGATCTCCATCAATAGCTAAGATCATCTCAAACTCAATCCATGTGAGTTTCTAGAGCATTCTCACCTTTCCTTAACTAATTACTATTAATTAACCAATTTTCCTAATTTAGACTTAGGAAAATTTTAAATTATGGCTAATTAACTTGATTAAGGCGTTTCACAAGCTTATCTCGCAAAACACTTTCTGGCTTTTGAAGATCTCATATTCTCCTGTAACATCTTCTCTCACGCTGCTAATGTCTAACACCTGTAACAATTTGTCACTGTCCATCAAGCCACTGCACCTTCTCTAATTCGTCTGCTAACCTTATAGTTGAACCCTACTCCATATGCACGGTTGCTGACATTGTACTGTACCATCCTGCACTGCTGCCAACACTGCTCTGCACTGCATCTGATCTCATGATGTTGTTGTTGTTGTTGTTGCAACTATTGCAATTGAGAACTTATCTATTGATCCATTGCTACTGAAAAATGTGGGCCCCTATAGCAAGGGTAATGATCCGTAAGGAAATGCCTGTCCAATGTTGTCCTCCTTGTTGAGATTTTGTGTATTTGGGGTATCATCAGTTATGCTCTAGCTCCCAAATTTTGTGGAGGGACTAGAGTGCACTTGATCTACAAGACCCAGAAATTGATTTGGGAAATTTCATCTGGTTTAGGAGATATTAAATTAATTAATTATTTTAATGTATTTCCTAAGTTAAAACTTAGGGAACTTAAATAATTAAAGTGAATTTAATTAAACATGCAATGAAATTGTCTTAAGTCACACAGATCAAGCTTTCTTTTAATCTTAGCCATTGATTAAAGATTTAATCTTGGTCGTTGGTTTCCCAACGAGAAAAGTATAAAGGAAAGGCTTGGGGTCATTTGTAAAGACACACAGAGCACTGAAGCTAAGCTAAGATTCTAGGGCGGGTTTGCTAAGAATTTTTAGAAGTGTTTCAGCTGTAGAGAGGGAAATTTAGGCCAAGGGGATGATCTGATCCCAGGATCTAGAATACACAAGAGGCAGAGATCATCTCAGAGGACAGCGCAGAGAAGCATGGAAGCTGTAGCAGCAAGGGCAGCGTAGTCCCTCCAAGGACAGCGTGATTCTCAACAGGAAACCCTCAGGGGTTACGCAAAGAACCTAAGGGGCAGCGTAAGGCCCGCGTCACCCAGTCTGGGGTAACGCAGACCTTTCCGGAGAACTGGTGAGGGTTAGAGGGGCTTCAGAGGCCGACGCAGAGGCTTCAGGGGCAGCGTTGGGGTTTCTAGGCCCTAATTTTGGCTGAGTTTTGTAAATCCCATTTGAGGGTGTGGATCAGTCATTATTTTTGCCTTAGATCATCCAGTGAGCTATAGATCTATTTTATCTCTGTCGGGTTTTCCAGATCTGGAACCCAAGCTTCTTGTATTCAGAAAATTCTTAATAATAAAACCCTCAAGCAGCCAGAGACCGGTTTTCCTGCATTGGGATTTTCCGAGGACTATTTGTCCAAAAATAGCTGTGTCACTTTGTCTATGTGTGCATGAACTTGTTCTAGATCTAGATTGGTGGAGATTTGTTATGTGTTTTGCTTCGATTTTATTCAGTTAATAACTTGTCTAAGTAGGAGAAGCATAACCAGTTTAACAATAAATAATTTTTGCATAAAGTGTAAAGATTCAGAAATTTCCACATGGTATCAGAGCAATTGCAGATCTAGGAGGGTCACCAAAAAGAATTTGAAGGTTCTAGCTACAGGAAGCAGCTGGAAAAGAAACAGAAATGCAAATCTGAAGGGACAGTGTAGTTTTCAGAGGCATATTCCTGCAGAGGGAAGGGTGATGCAGTCTAACATTGTCTCCTAGCAAGCCCACACAATTACTGCGCAGAGGCAACTCAGAAACAGCATTGGATTAGTCTGAAACCTGCCAGGGTGATGCAGATCTGAATATGTCAGATCCAGAAAATACTGAAGATTAGTTGCAGAAATTCAGAAGGTGTTGGAGGGGTTAAATTTCTTAAGTTTTCATATTTTTAGCCTAAGCACAAGTGACAAAGAGTGCGAGGAGATTAGCTTCTCAGAGAGTTTCTAGCCAAAGAAACTTGCAGTTTGATCAGAGGATCAAAGAGAGCTGAATCATAGTTGATTTGGCAGATTTACAAGAAGGGAAATCAGTTGTTAGAGGGAGCAGAAGGTGCCTGTTTCACCCAGGGCCTTAGATCCATTTCTCTAGAAAAGAGAAAAGGAAGTTCCGACACATTCTGAGCAGATGGCTCCTCATGGAATGCGTGATCAGGACATGCTGGATGGCCTCTCAAAATTTTCAGTTTGGAAGGCAAGGATCCTGATAGTCCTTGAGGCACACAATCTTAGAGACCATGCAGAGCAAACTCTGGCCACACCGACAGATCCGGATCTCCTTCGGAAGCATAAGGAGGTTGTTGGGCATGCCAAGTGACTGATTATGGATGGAATCAAGGACCATATTGTACCACACATAGCTGTGAAGAAGACAGCTAATGAGATGTGGAAGGCTTAGACACCAACTGATTTCCCTTCTTGTAAATCTGCATTAGCCCTCTTCCTGCAGTGTTGGCTTTGGTTATATCTCTTTTGCCTCTCTCTGACTGATGCTCCACCAATTGAGAAAATCTCCTCTCTGGATTCTATCTTTGCCCCTCACTTATCAGATCTCTAGCTCGAATTTCTCAGCAAAACCGCCCCAGAAATTTCGATCTTAGATCAATTCAGTGTCTCAGTGTGTTTTCTAAATAACCCTCAAGCCTTCCTTTATAGTCTTCTCGTTGACATATCAACGACCCAGATTAGTGTCTAATCAATGGCTAATATTATAACATGACTTGATCCATGTCCTCTAGAAAATTCACACTCTGTTTTATTTAATACCATTTAATTATTTAATTTCCCTAAGTTTAGACTTAGGGTCCCCATTAAAATAATTAATTTTTCAAATAAAACAAAATCCGAGTGGAATTTCCACAAACGCTTTCTGGGTTCTTTGGAATACTAGTGTCTAAGCCTCCACACCAAACTTGAGACTTAGAGCACTTTCTGATGCTACAAAAATCAACACTATACTCAATATTCTTTTGACCAGGCACATATATTCTATAAGCCTTAGGGTTTTCGCAATAACCAACAAATGTACCTTTATTTCCTGAAGCTTCCAGCTTCTTCCTTTTGTCCTTCGGCACATGAATGTAGATGGGGCAGCGAAAGATCCTCAAGTGTCTCACATCAAGCTTCACACCTATGAAAACTTCTTCGGGGATCTTGTCACCCAAGGCTTGATGAGCAGTCCTATTTTGAACATAGAAAACAGTGTTTGCAGCTTCTCCTGATAGAAACTTCAACAGTTTTTGATTATGTAACATAGATCAGGAAGTTTTCATGATATTCTTGTTCTTCCTTTCAGCTACTCCATTTTGCTCGGGGTTATAAAGCACGATGGTCTCCTTCTTGATTCCTGATTTCTTGCAAAAGTCAATGAACTCATTTGAAATGAATTCTCCTCCATTATAAAACGTGAAAACTTTGATTCTCTTCCCTGTATGATTCTCTATCAATGCCTTGAAGTCCTTGAACATGTCAAATGCTTGGTCCTTGTGCTTCAAGAAGAAAATCCATGTTTTGCGGCAGAAGTCATCCACAAAGACTATATAGTATAGGTAGTGTGAAAATTTCTAAATCTCACAAACAAAAATCCTACTATTGTTAACTAATTTGCATTACCTACTTGTATTTTCCATTTAACAAGTTATTTTCTAAATACTTCAGTAAAATATTAATGCAAATACTAAGCAATCTACACCAATATCCAGATCAAGTACTGAAAAATAAATGAGACAATCACACAAAGGACACACTTATTTTTGGACTAACGTCCCCGGAAAAACCCAATGCGGGAAAATCGGTGCAGCAAATATGAGGGTTTTATTATTAAGCATATTTCTAAATACAATCTAGGGTGCCAAATCCAGCTCACCCAACAAAGAAAATCCCAGCAGAAGTACCTCTATCCAGAGAGATATATTGGCTGATCCAACTGTTCAATGAAGAAACCCCACAGGTGACTGCGCAGTCCCCAATGTTGCGCAACGATGGATGCAACAAGCTCTGCATTGAGAATGTGTCACCTCCTCCAGGAAATGCGTCACCCTCCTCGTGAGCCTTCCCGGCTCAGAAATCGATCTATTGAATTCCTGCCTGATCTGCCCCACAGAAACCCCAGCGATGCCTCTCCAGTGACTGCGTCACCCTTCTGGCTCTGCGTCACCCTTCTGGGCCTACGTCACCCTCTCTAGTACTGCATTGTCTCTCCTAGTGTTGCTCTGCCTCTCTGCAATTGTATTTTCGGCCTTGGACTGAAGTCCCGCTGCCGAACTACCCCTCTCTGCACTGCAAGCTCACTCCGAAATTTTCAGCAAACCACGCCTCAAAATTTCGACTTTGCCCAATGTTGCTCTCCGTGTCTGTGTTCTCCAATTGACCCTCAAGCCTTCCTTTATACTTTTTTTGTTGAGAACTCAACGGTCGTGATCTAATCCTTAATCAACGCCTAATATTAAATTAGACTTGATCCTCGTCACTTAGAAGCTTCTCACCCACATGTTAAATTAATTCACTTTAATTATTTAATTCCCTAATTTTTAATTTAGGCTCCATTAAAAATAATTAATTATTTGAATAACTTTCACTCTAGGTGGAATTTCTCCAAATGATTTATGGGTCTTCGAGATCTCGTGTGTTCTAGCCCCTCCACAAAATTTCGGAGCTAGAGTGCATTCGATGCTAGCCAAAAATCAACACTCCCTCTTAGCGAGGAATGTGGTCTAGCAATACTTCTCAACTAGAAGCATTACCCTGATCCACGACATCGGTCCTTTGCGCTACTAATGCTCGGCCTATTGCCCCTCATCCACTGCGCTGCTACAATATGTACTGCTTCCCATGACTCTACCATTGTCATTGCTACATTTTTACTACAGCTCCCTCTCAAAATGTTGCATCATGTTGCCCATAGCTGCCACTGCTAACTGCTGCACTGCAATTCAGTTGTTGAGAGTTAAGCAACTAAAATACATCCCAAATACTGACATATTGGTCAGTCTGGATGCACCTCGATGCTGGAACTACATCTACTACTAATCTCCACTAACCCTACGATGCTATTGCGTTGTTGCTGCTCTGTACTACGTAAGCACTGCTCTGCACTGCGCTACACCACTGTGCACTGCGTTGTTGTTGTTGCCTCTGCTCTACACTGCTTCAGAATTTGGCGCTCTAGCTCTTCCATTGTCGTTCCACCATCCCTCGCACCAACTAACACCCATCATTCTGCTACTATCATTAAGGGCTCCCGTAGCCGTGGCCCGTATGTGATCCAAGAGTTTGAGCACCTCAAGGATCCTGTCCCCCACTGTAGCTTCAATCTACAACTCCATAACACCCCACTTCTTAAGTGCATCAACACTCATGGCGCATCCATCATCATCATCCTTATCAGCCTGAGCTAGAGCAGCATTCGAGTCAGATTCTTCCTTGCCCTTCTTCTTCAGAAGGCACCGTGTGGCGAAATGTCCCAATTCCCCACATCTGAAGCATTTGACCTTCGAGAGGTCTGTCTTCTTCCTTCTCTGCTGTCCTTGATGTCCCTTAGATGCCAGAGTCGCATCTTCCTCTTCCTCCTTCTTGACTTTCATCCCTTTGTTGCTGCTTCCTGCCTTGGTCCACTGTCTAATCTCTTCTTGTCGAAGAGCTACCCAAATCTCTTCCCAGCTTGGAAGAGCGGCCCTGCCCAAAATACATTGGACAAAAGTCTCCTAGTCTTCAGTGACTACATTCAGGGTAGTCCTGACCATAAGTCCACCATCTAGTGTAGCCCCTACGAAAGCTAGTTGATCTCGGATCCCTTGCAATCTGATGAGGAAGGGATCGATCCCTTCTCCCTTCTACATCTGAAACGATCTCAACTAGTTCTTAAGCAACATCCTTCGTTTAACGGAAGATCCCTATGGTCAAAGCCTCCCACATTTCCCTTGTTGTGTTGTTCTCAGCAATATGTGGGATCGCATGATCCTTGACTCCATCCATGATAATGCATTATGCTTTTGCTTGAGCCTCCTCATACTTCTTGAGAAGATCAACATCAACCAAAACAGCAATAGTGTTCAAGGCATGATCCTTGATGCAATGTTCATCCAAAACTGCCAAGATCCTAGCCTTCCAGATGACAAAGTTGGATGCTCCATTCAACCTGTCCTAATCCCTCAGTCCATTCACGGCCATCTTTGCTCAACTAAGTGTCAAACGGGTTCCTTTCTCCCTCTTCCGCTACTGCCCCAGCAAAACTCGAATCTAGATTTCTTTGGCACTAGAAATCCTCTAAGGAACAAGCTCCCTCTAAAATTCGATTTCCTTCACGGAAATCCTTCTGCCAACAAATGTCGAATCACTCCTCTCTGATCTCTCTTTGTTGCTGCTCAGCACTGGATCTAGACTTCTCGGCAAGAAATCTTTTGAGGAACTAATTCCCTCTACTTTGCTTCAGACCCACTAGACATTGTTCTCCACCAACAGAATCAACGCCCCACCAGCAACTCCAGAAAGAAACTGTACTGCACCTCCAGCCACGACAATCCAGAAAATTGAGACTCAATAGCGTCTGCGCTGACCCAACAAGCACTATAGTGCCCTTTGCAACTACTGTGTCATCCTAGCAGGCTAACGCAAGCTTTGCGTGAGCCTTCCCAGGTGACTGTGTCACCCTTCCTCTGCCTCTCTGGCCTAGGACTACGTTGTCTCTCGGGGCAACTGCTTTCACGCTGCAGACTTTCTTATGTCCTTTCGTTGATGGCTTCAATCCTCCTTGATCTGCAATCACTCTGATGCCATGTGAAAATTTTTGAATCTCACAAACAAAAATCCTACTGTTGTTAACTGATTTGCATTACCTACTTGTATTTTCCATTTAAAAAGTTATTTTTTGAATACTTCAGTAAAATATTAATGAAAATACTAAGCAGTCTAAACCAATATACAGATCAAGTACTAAAAAATAAATGAGACAATCACACAAAGGACACTTATTTTTGGACTAACGTCCCTGGAAAAACCCATTGAGGGAAAACCGGTGCAGCAGATATGAGGGTTTTATCATTAAGCAGATTTCTGAATACAATCTAGGGTGTCAAATCCTGCTCACCCAACAAAGAAAATCTCGACAGAGGTACCTCTATCCAGAAAAAATATATTGGTTAATCTAGTAGCTGAATGAAGAAACCCCACAGGTGACTGCGCAGTCCCCAATGTTGCACAGCGATGGCTGCAACAAGCTTTGCGTTGAGACTGCGTCACCTCCTCTAGGAGTTGTGTCACCCTCTTCGTGAGCCTTCCCAGCTCAGAAATTGATCTGTTGAATTTCTACCCGATTTTCCCCACGAAAACCCCAGCGCTGCCTCTCCAGTGACTGCATCACCCTTTTCGCTCTGCGTCACCCTCTCTGGTGTTGCGTTGTCTCTCCTGGTACTGCTCTGCCTCACTGCAATTATATTCTTGGCCTTGGACTGAAGTCCCGCTGCCGAATTGTGCCTCTCTGCACTGCAAGCTCAGTCCGAAATTCTCAAGAAACCACGCCCAAGAATTTCGACTTTGCTCAAGTGATGCTCTGTGTGTGTGTGTGTTTTCCAACTGGCCCTCAAGCCTTCCTTTATACTTTTCTTGTTGAGAAATCAACGGTCATGATCTAATCCTTAATCAATGGCTAAGATTAAATTAGACTTGATCCTCGTCACTTAGAAGCTTCTCAGCCACATGTTAAATTAATTCACTTTAATTATTTTAATTCCCTAAGTTTTAACTTAGGCTCTATTAAAAATAATTAATTATTTGAATAAATTTTACTCCGGGTGGAATTTCTCCAAACGATTTATGGGTCTTGGAGATCTCATGTGTTCTAGCCCCTCCACAAAATTCCGGAGCTAGAGCACATCCGATGCTACCCAAATATCAACAGGTAGACACCAAGAGAAGTCACTGGCATGGGTCTACAAAGATCAGACTATATGAGTTGTAGAATTCCATTGGTCCTGCTCCTGCTTGAAGGGAATGGACCCTTCAACTTCTTTCCACTTGCACATCCTGGACTAACTCCATCAAGACTTACTCAAACATCAGGCATTCTAGAAACCATCTTCCTCTCTTTAGGCAAGGCTTTATAATGAAGGTGAGTGAATCTTTGGTGCCACAACTCAAAATTGATGATTACTATCATGAACCAATGCTCGGATTGGTGTTCCATTGACTTCATAAAGGCCTTCAATTCTTGATCCTAAAGTGAAGGCATCCCAAGCGAGATTCCATTGGCCAAGTAAGGACCATTCCATTTATAAAAGCAACTTTCATTCCTTTGTCCTCCAAGGCAGATATAGACACAAGATTCCTTTTCATTCTCGACACATATAGAACATGTTAGATTTGAGACTTTTGTGATCCATAAAGTAGATAAATGTATTTTCAGATTAAGATTAATCCAAAAAGACATTTATCTACATATAGAACATCTTGTAGATGTATAGTTTGGCCATAATCCAAATGAAATGATACAGAACCAAACCCCTTTACCAAATAAGTAGAATTGTCCCCAAGAATGATCTTCAAATTTGTCTCCCTCTCAACCTGACTTCACGATAACCAATGAAGTGTCTAGAAGCCCCACTATCTACTAACCAGCTATCAAACGAATCTGGAGGAGCGGAACTAGAAAGAGCAAAAATAAGAAAATATTCATATTGAGTTGAAGTTGCATTATTTTCATACCTTGAGTTCCTTGATCTCTTTTAAGGATGGTGGCCTTCTTCATAAGCAACAGGAGCATCTTGTCTTCTTCTATTATTGAACCTATTGTTGTTGAAGCCAGGTTGTTGTAGTTGGACCTTGGAGCACTTCTATTTTCTAGACAGTCTTGATCATGGTGACCATATTTGTGGCAATTGTAGCATTGAACTTTTGGCATGTCCTTTCTAAATCCTCTATTGGAGTCCTTGGATGTTCGAGCAGGCTTTCTTGAATTAGATGCTCCTCCTCTTCCTTTCCTTTTCCTGTCTTGAGCAGCAAATGCAGAGGGTTCTACTTCTTCATTCTTTTGAATTCTCCCTCTAGAAATCATCTTGGTCTCCTCTTGAGTGCACTTGCCCAATAGTTCATCAAATGAAGGGTACCTGTCATTGTTGCTAATGGTGGTGATAAATGTCTCCCAAATCGGAGGAGGACCTCCAACTGAAATTAGTACCAGTTCTCTATCAAATGTAATCTCTCCAGCAAACAATAGTTGATCTTTGAGTTGATATATCCTCTTGAAGTATGACTGCACAATCTCTCCCTTGTTCATCTTGATGTCCTTGAGTTGATTCTTCAAGGAAATATTATGGTTCAAGTTGTTCACCTCATACATCCCAACCAGCGTGTCATATATTTCCTTAGACTTCTTCAACTTTGCAACATAAGTGATCAAATTATCTCTCAACGAATCAATAATAATTTTCTTAGCTTTGACCTCACCTTTCTTGTTCTTGGACTTGACAGCAGAAAAAGCATTTTCGGAAGGCTCGGGTACCCTTTCCTTCAACATATTCCAAGACATCATTCTCTTCCAAAGTCAAATCAACCCTAGCTCTCCAAACAACATAGATAGATGAGTCATTCAGCTTCTCTTCAATCTTGAACTATGAGGTAGACATCCTGACCAAGTCAAGTTATCTTCAGCAGTGGATAAGATGTTTTCAATGGGTGATTGTTCTTGCCTCCTTGGGCTTGTATTCACCTTAGCTCTGATACCATGTTAATTTTTCAATGTTTTATGCTATAACAATCACTTATAACAATTCTACTTTCTAATAGCAATCAATTATCCAATATATTTTTCAATCACCCAGAATAGTAAGCAATTGTAGATAGAACATAAAACCATATGCACAATAGAAGACACCCAAGAACAATAGAGCAATGTTGTGAACATCGACATCGTTATAAAATCGGCAAGGGTCCGGAAAGCTAAAAATTCGTAAAATTTGGGAAAATATCAATAACAATTGACAAACATAGGAAAAATCAAGATACCATCAAAATATCGGTAAAAATCGGCAAACATCGGCTAGGCCAAAAAATCGTGATTTCGAGATAAAATCGGGACGTTATCGAGATGTTCACAACACTGCAATAGAGACACAAAGACCAAGGAAAATACCCAAAAGGGGAAGAACCTTTCCAAATTCTTCTTCTATGAGATTGTCGTCAAATGTTCAGCAGAGAAGTACATCAAAGGTCAAAGCCTTGACCAATCAAGTCAGCCAACCAATATCCAATCAATTCTGAGCATAAAAGTCAAATATGGTCAAACTTCAATTCTACAATCTTTTAGTCAAAGTCAACAGCAGTCAACGCAGCCCTAACTAGTTCAAAGTCAATGATCAAATCTGCTTCAAAAAGTTTAGTCAACCTGTCAAAGAAAGCAGCCCTCCTTGCTTGGTCAAAATTGGTCAAAACAGTCCCAAGAGTCTGCCCATAAAATATGGTCAAAGTCAAAGTTTGACCTGCAGAAACCCTAGATCAGAAATTGTAACCAACACTAGTCAAGACGCCTAGAAAATTTTAGTCAAAGTCCCAGTCAACTTGGCCCTCCAAAACAGATCCAAATCCAAGTCAAATGAAGTCAAACTTTCCCAAGTCAACGTTGGTCAACATAATTACTCTCTCTCTCCTTCGCACGTGTGAACTCGAACCCTGCAATTTCAGATCAGATCGAACCAATGAAGAAGAGATGAATGTGTGATGTGATCTCCAAGTGATGCCAAGTGATGTCTATTTATATGTGGTCTTGGAGGTTGAATTTCCTCTTCTAGGCCAACTTGTACTTTTTTCGTTATCATGGTTCCACATTAAAAATAATATTTTCCCATGTGCAAATTAAATTCTTCCAAGGGCCAGTATGGTCTCCTTAGGGTGAAAAGGGCTTCCCCAAGGAGGGAATTTCTCCCTGAGCTGCCAAATTTCAACATCATGAAACATTATCTAGCACATCTAAGATCGAGAGCTTAGGGCATAAGAAATGATATACCATTACATCTTAGATCGTGAGTATAGGGCACAAGAACTGATATTCCACTAAACGTGTGAACACTGACGAGCACAGGTATGCAACTGATAAGATGGAGAGTAATAGGTCCAGGGTGATGAGCAAGAATCTTATTAGAGAAACAACAAATCACAACCAGAGAAACAACAAATCACAACCATAAGAGAGTGGGTCTCTGAGGTAGTTGCCAAAAGGGGCTTTTTGCAAATGAGAGTAGCCACACATCTCTTGTCAAAAATAGCTACCACCATTCTAATCCATTGAATATTGTACAGTGCCTTTCACTTCTTTAATTAATAGAACTTGGATTTCACTACAGGAGCGGCCAAAGACTTATTCAAAGTTTCTTCTTTTCAACCTTGAATGCTAGGAATATCCCTCGCTCATACATCCCCCCCAAGGTCATACTATGGGATCAACTATTGGCCCCATGGGCCTTCGACAACAAACCAGTAATTAGTTGGCCTCCCTCACCATCGGTCAGTAGACTCAAGAGCCCTTAACATCTCTACCTCCATTACCAGACCTTACCATCTCACTCACTCATTCCTTTTTAGCAGGCCATTATTATTTTGTAGCGTGTCGTAGACTATTGAGTATTTTGTATTATACCATGGTCTCTTATACATGTGTCACAGAAGCACTACCACTGGTTTCTTTCTCTCTATATATTATTTTTAGCATTTTTTTAGGAGATGTGGTTGCACTCACACATTGTAGTCATACTGGCTGTACTCTTCTTCAGTCCCATTGACCAACATTTGTGGTCATCAGTTAGACCTTAATAAATTTATTTACTTACTAACAATGTGTGTTTTGTTTGCAGTGTGTGCTCATCTCTTTATATGCCATAATCTAGATCACTGAAGGAAAAACAACATACAGCTAGATGGCAGCCTACATAATTTCAAATGAGGAAATTTGAAAGTCATAGAAGCTATTCCAAGAGACCAAATATGACAGAACCAACTGATTATTATTCCAACAATGCTCTTAACTACAATAGCTAAACCTATATCTCTAAAAGACCTGATAGCCACAACAAGACATCCATAGAATAAAAGCTTGCAATCGGATGTGCATAAGTTGAAGGGATCAACAGAAATATTTTGCAAAAGAAAAAAATTATAATTATGATATTAACTTTTCTCCTTGTGAATGGAAGAGAACATAATTGAGTCATTATATAGTATATGCTGTCTTTTGCATGCCAAGTTCCATCTCTTCACACCATTTCCTTTGCATGATGGTGCAAACTAGGCACAAGCAGCCTTTAACATCCTATTAAACATAGGCATATCTATCTTGGCCCTTGCTTGCGGCGTGTGGTCATCTCTTTCTATGCCATAATCTAGATCACTGAAAGAAAAAACAACATAAAGCTAGATGGCAGCCTACTAACTTTCAAATGAGGAAAATGTAAAGTCATAGAAACTATTCCAAGAGACCAACTATGACATATCCAACTGATTATTTTTCCAACAATGCTCTTAACTACAATAGTTAAAACTTAAACCTATATTGCTAAAAGACCTGATAACCACAACAAGACATCCATAGAATAAAAACTTGCAATTGGAAGTGCATAAGTTGAAGGGATAAACAGAAATATTTTGCAAAAGAAGAAAATTATAATTATGATATCAACTTTTCTCCTTGTGAATGCAAGAGAACATAATTGAGTCATTATATACTGTCTTTTGCATGTCAAGTTCCATCTCTTCACACCATTTTCTTTGCATGATGGTGCAAACTAGACACAAGCATCCTTAAGCATCCAATTAAACATAGGCATATCTACCTTGGCCCTTGCTTCTGACAGTTGACCATGAACTATTGAAACATTGACTGCTCCTTTCTCCAGCAGATTGCCATCTTCAATGACTCTTGTAATACCATAACTGCACCACCCACCCATCCATCAATAAATATTAAAATATGATTTCACCCTATCCTGAGAAGACTATTTACAGCATATCCTCATATTGGAAGATGACAAATAGATTAAGAGAAAAAAAACAGTGTGAAAGGTATAGAATCTAGATAGTTTGTTTCAGTCAATACACAGACCACAAAAATATTACATTGAAAAGAAATACTCGAGTATAAACCTATTTTGTATGGTTGTAAGAGATGTAGAACAGGTTGGCAAGAGACTATTACAAACTGCAAAAAAATGGTAGCTTTCCATCAGAAGACTTCCAAGCAAATTGAATTGTCATAGAGAACAGCTTTGTTGCTAGCAAAAGACAAATAAAGTTGAATGGAGAGAAGCATATATAGAAAACAAGAAAATTATATGATTTCCCCGTTTAGTTTCCTTTTCAAGCAGTTCAGTCAAAACAGCAATAATTTTGGGATATGTAATGTCTAAGAAAGGACTCATTTCCTCTAAGGAAACTTCAAATTTCTACTAAGTTATGGCAGCCTCTTGACAGAAAGTGCTATCAAATCTCCTCAAAAGAGCAATTAAGTCTTCCCTTGACTGGAAAAGTACCCCCGGATAGCAGAAACCTAGTCACACATGCAACTATGAGCTATCCCTATAATATGCCCTCCTTCACCCTATTCTCCCATACTCCAGGACAATTTTCACTTGTACTACGCTATGGCAGTATCCTGACACAAAATGCTGTGAAATCTCCTCACTAGAGCAATGCAGTCTCCTCTTGTGTGGAACAGCCCTGTTGGAGAGCAGAAACTTAGCCATAAATGTTGAATTTTGTAACTATGGTCGGTCTTCATAATGTATATTTTGGCCCTTGGTGCATTTATATTGATTATTGTTAGGCATGTTCTTCATGCTAGAGTCAAAAGAAAAAATTATTTTTTGAGTGATGTCCTAAAAGAGAAAAATTTGAATTTTCAAAATTGTATTTTTGGCTCCAAAGTTAGTCAAGTCAGCTCCCTCCAAGCCAAGTCGGCCCAGGGCAGAAGACACACCCATTCGACCCAGCAGATCACTATATAAAAACAGCTCAACCTCCTCCACAAGGAAGCAATTCAATCTCTCTCAAGCAAGAATCTTCTAGGCATCCAAATCAAGGACAAGAAGGACAAGGAGGAAGAAAAGATGGACAAATTCATCTCTTTTTCTCTCTATCTAGCTCACATGTGTGGAGGATCTCTCTCTCCCTCCAGTTCGCATCTTTTTCTGGGCAGTTGCAATTGCAGGACCGAAATTTTCTAGGCAGTTGCAGGGCTGAAATTCTGGGATTTTGGGCAATTACTGGGAGGCCAAAATTTGGCCTAGGTTAGAACAAGAGGGCCGAATTGCTGGAACAGATTGGAGACTTGACTTGAAGGGTGTTGACCAGGTTTGACCATAGATTTGTTGAAGGTCAGTTTGACCTAGTTGTGTGAAAAATCCTAAATTCGGATTCCTACTGCAACAAATCTGAATTACTTCTCCTATTATTTTAATAATTATTTCATTACATTGAATACCGAAGTAATTACTAAAGCAGTCTACACACATAATGCTGCGGAATAAATCTAAGTGCTGAAACAAACTGAACAAAATGCAATGAAAAACAACCACATTTGACACAGTTATTTTTGGACTAAGTCCCCGGAAAAACCCAACTCGGGAAAACCAGTGCAGCAGATCTGAGGGTTTTATATTATTAAACAGCAGTATCTTGAGTACAACTAGGGTGCCAACATCCGGCAAACCCTTCAGATAATTCTAGACAACAGATGAAAATATGAGGTATACCTCACTGTGCAAATCCCCGGGTGATCTGAACAGCGCTGGTGAAGCCCCTCTACCTCTGCATGACGCCTACACTGAAACTGTGGAAGCCTGCATGGGCAAGCTCTCGAACTGTGTCACCCCTGCTCAATCACTGATCTAGTCTGATCTAGAACTGGATTTTGGCTACAGCAGCCCTTGACAAATCAACAACCATGATCAAATCTTGAATCAATGGCTAAGATTAAAAGAAAGCTTGATCCGTCTGACTTAAGACAATTTCATCACATGTTTAATTAAATTCACTTTAATTATTTTATTTTCCTAAGTTTTAACTTAGGAAATACATTAAAATAATTAATTAATTTAATATCTCCTAAACCAGATGCAATTTCCCAAATCCATTTCTAGGTCTTGTAGATCAGGTGAACTCTAGTCCTTCCTCAAAATTTGAGACTTAGAGCACAACTGATGCTACCCCAAATACACAAAATCTCAACAGAATTTTCCAAAACCATTTATGGGTTTTATAGAATACATGTGTCCTAGCCTATATACAAAGTTACAAGGCTAGAGCACATATGATGCTACCATAAATCAACACTCCCTCTTAGCAAGAAAAGTGCTCTAGCAAAACAACTCAATGTGTTGCTCTGACTTTTGGAACATCTATTGCTGTGTTGTTGATGTTGCTCACCAACACTGCACAAAAAAAGTTGCATTTGTACTACTGCTGACTCTGCATATTGTTGCCAACTGCCACTATACTACAACTCCCTTTGAATTCTGCAATCATGCTGCTACACTGCGTGAGCACTGCTCTGCACTGCGCTGCACCATCTGTGCACTGCGCTGCTGCTGCGCCTCTGCTGCTGCTGCTCAACTATTGCTACTATTGCACTATTGCTACTTGCAACAGAAAAACATCTGAAATTGGACAAGTAAATCTACAACTGAAAATAAGACTGATTGTTGCTAGTTTCTGCACTAGCTTTTTGAAAATATTGTGTTGTTGTTGATCTACACCAGTGTGCACTGCGCTGCTGCTGCTCAACTGCTGATGCTACTGCACCCTCTCTGCGTTGATCAGGCTCTAGTACTACTAGCCACTGCACTGTCTTCTCATCTTCCGCTGCAACTGCCCATCTTGCTACTGTCTTTAGGCTATCGTAGCTCACAAGTGATTCAAGAGTTCGGAAATACTCAAGGATCCCGCCTCCTTGTAGATTTTGGATCTACAACTCCAAGTCAGCACATTTCTCTCCTCCTGAAATATGAGCTAACATAGCACAATCTCTTTATGCCTCAATCTTGGCAGCTCCTGCTTGTGGATCTTCCTTCTCCTCTTTATCCTTTTTCTTAAGAGGACACTGTGTGGCATAATGTCCCATTTCCCCACACCGGAAGCACTTGATCTTGGACAGATCTTTCTTCCTCTGCTTCTGTTGCCCCTTTGATGCAAGGGCAGTGTTATCTTCTTCCTCCTTCTTGACTTTCGACCCACTGCTGCCATCCTCCAAATGGATTTTGAGGAGGTCTCTCCTCAGCTCTTCTTGCTGTAAGGCTGCCCACATTGCTTCCCATCCTGGAAGCCTTTCTCTGCCCAGAATGCTCTAGACAAAGACCTGATAGTCTTCTGAAACCGAGTTCAGAGTGAGCCTTACCAACTCTGAGTCTCTAGGAGCAGCTCCTACTGCTGACAACTGATCACGGGTGTCCTAAATGCGAGACAAGGAGTCAAAATGCTCTCCGTTCTTCATCATGGTATTACGCATCTTCTCTTCAAGATACATCTTCCGCTGCTCGGAAGATCCTTGGTATAGCTTTTCCATCCCTACCCACATTTCTCTAGCAGTACCTTTTTGCTGCTATGTGAGGCACAATGTGATCCTTCACACCAGCTAGGATAAATTGCTTGGCTCTTGCCATATTCTTCTTGAATTGTCTCAGATGTGCTACATCCAAGGATTCTGCAACTGCGCTTTCAATGAGGGCCTTTAGATCATGCTCATCAAGGAGAAACTCAATCCTTGATATCCAAATAACATAGTTGGAGGCACCCTCCAATCTATCTTGGTCACGCAGTTCGTTGTTGGCCATCTCCTCAACTGTTAATATCTTTCTCTAACTCTCTGCTCAGCTAGACTTACGCACTCCTGGTGGAGTTAGTCACTGCTTCTGCTGCTGCATGGGAAAAACTAAGCTTCTTTGAGTAAGAAACTCTCTGAGGTCAAGAAATCCCCAATCTGTGTTTTTCAAAAAAAAATTGACGCTTTATGCACCAGCTCTTATTGTTATGCAGTAACTACGTCCTTCAGCTACGCTGGTCTGCTACGCTGCCTCGTCTGCAACTGAAAAAATAATTACCCATCTGTCAATTCTCTCAGAGGGAGCCTTTTTCTGCACTGGATTGCCTTCCTGGCCTGGACAGCGTAATCTCTGGGAGGGTCTGCTGCTTCTTACACAGATCCCAGTCTCTCCTACGCTGATCTGCTGGTTCACTCTTGTTTCTCCTGCATTTTAGCTTGAATAAGCTCTAATACCATGTGAAAAATCCTAAATCCGGATTCCTACTGCAACAAATCTGAATTACTTCTCCTATTATTTTAATAATTATTTCATTACATTGAAATTCCGAAGTAATTACTGAAGAAATCTACACACATAATGTTGCGGAATAAATCTAAGTGCTGAAACAAACTGAACAAAATGCAATGAAAAACAACAACATTTGACACAGGTATTTTTGCTAAGTCCCCAGAAAAACCCAACTCGAGAAACCAGTGCAGTAGATCTGAGGGTTTTATATTATTAAGCAGTCGTATCTTGAGTAAAACTAGGGTGCCAACATTCGGCAAACCCTTCAGAGAATTCTAGACAATAGATGAAAATATGAGTTATACCTCACTCTGCAAATCCCCAGTTGATCTGAACAGCGCTGGTGAAGCCCCTCTCTGCCTCTACGTGATGCCTACGTTGGAACTGCGTAAGCCTGCGTTGGCAAGCTCTGGAACTACGTCACCCCTGCTCAATAACTGATCTAGTCTGATCCGAAACTAGTTTTTGGCCCTCCTGGCTTAGAAATCCTAGCTCCCATCTATCTCTGGACTGGATCAAAAAAACACTGTGTCACTTCTACGTGAGTTCCTTCAGGAACTGCGTTACCCCTCTAGGTGACTGCGCTATCTCTCTCTGCGTCACTACTGCCTCTCTCTGAAATGTACTCCTGGTCCTCCTGACCAGTTACTGCATCTGCCCCTCTCTAAAACTGATCACGGAATCAACATCACTTAGCAAATCTTGCCCTGATGATTCGATTCTGATCAAAAGCTGTGTCTCCTCACACAAACTCGAAAATACTCAAGTATCTCAATGTATTTTCCATAGGTTTCTCACCCTCCTTATATTCTTCCATTGACCCTTCAACGGCCAAGATTAAAACATAATCAAGGGTTAAGATTAATTTTGAGGTGATCCATGACTTTATGTAGAAGATTCACACTTAGTTTAATTAATACCCTTTAATTAATCAGTTTCCCTAAGTTTAGACTTAGGAAAACATTAAAAAACGATTAATTAATTTAATTAAACCATCTCTAAGTGGAATTTTCCAGAACCATTTATGGATTTTATGGAATATATACAAAGTTACAAGGCTGGAGTACATCCGATGCTACCATAAATCAACAAGTTGTCGACTAGAAGTCTAGGTGTGTCTTTTGTTGAAAACAAGAATTTCTCTATTGAAAAGTTGTTGGAATTTTCACCCAAGTGGGTTTTCCCAAGGTAATTCTTGCATTCTCTTTCTGCATTGTGATCTCTATTGTCCTATTGTTTTTATATGTTTGAATTTCAAGTGTAATTGCTTCATGATATACTAGAAAAATAAAAAACATCATTAGATATAATTATCAGTTTTCAGAAATATTTTGTTTATATCTATTGCACTAAAAAAATCAACATCATATCAAAGTTTTGGTAAAGGAAGGGACACTGAGATCACTCTTGAAGAAGTCTACATTGAGATCACTATTGTTAAGACCTTCTTGATTGTTTATCTACATCTATGGCTTCTTCTATGAAGTGAAAGAACAAGTTAGAAGGGGATTCAAATTTCAAAACTTGGAAAACTAGGATTGATCTTATTCTTGCAAAGAATAATGTTTCAAATATTGTGAAGGGCAAGGTTGTAGACCCAGCAAATAATGCAGAAAAAGAGAAGTTCAAGGAGGATGGCATCACTTCTATGAGCCTTAGAGTGGATTCCATTAGAGATCACTTCATCCCCTATATTTCAAAGCTTGAAACTTCAAAGATGATGTATGATGCCCTGACTAATCTATTTATAGTAAACAACATTGCTCAAGTCATGAGTTTGAAGAATGAACTTCGTGTTAAAATTGGAAACTAGGGCCAAATTTCACTTTAGACAATTCATTTGATGGAGATGATTATTGCATTGAATTCTTCTTTTCAAGAGGACCAAAATCAACCTAAAGATCATCAAATTTGGATAAGGAAAATATGTTTTTGAGGTCAAGCCCACACATGTGCAAAGAGGTCGACCACAACATCATGTAGGCTCATGAAGCCCAATGGACATGTCTCTTGACCCCCAACGACTTGTATAAATAAGAGAGACCTCCTGAGTCCGCCCTCATTTGGCATCATCACAACTCACACATTCTTCTCTCTCCTCATCTGATTGGTTCATACACCTCATTGAGCAGCTGATTTCTTCACACATGTGGCAGAAAGGAGGACAAAATTACAGGGCCAAAATTTCTGAAATTTTTTGCAATTTAATCAGCGTTGACTTTGACTTTCTAACTATGTTGCATGTGTTCCCGAACCCAGGGGTGTGGTTCTTGAACCCGTACCGGGTTCTCGAACCCAAGAACTGGATTCAAGTATGGGTTCTTCTTAAACAAACCCATAAGAACCGGGTTCTTCGTTAAAAAAATTTGGTTGCTTTTGACGTTTAGGGTACTTGGAACCTCAATAATGTGTACTTGGAACACCAAAATTGGGTTCCTTAGGGTTCTTTGTTGAACAATTTTTGAAATAAAACTTTAAATATAAAAAATCGTGGAAATTCAAAAGGTAAATACATAACCCGTAAAACCTAAAATCGCTTCACTCTTCGACGACAACATTTTGTTTGAGACAACAACCATTCGGTTTGACTATTGAGACGACGAGCATTCCCTGGTGTGTTTGGGGCATTCGCTGGTGTTTGTGCTGGTGACTAGAGGTTCCCACAGAGACGCAATCCACAAAGATGCAATCCCTACTTGAATATTCACAGGTAGCTCTTGAAGATTCACCGTGCGGCATGAATTAATTCTAATTTATGTGTTCAAACTTCACTTTTTGCATAACAAAATTAGTAAATTAAAATTTAATTCTATATAGTAAATCGACCCATGATGTCAAAGATGGGAAAGCTTACTTGTGACGAGTATTAGAATCTTGAAGAAAACACAATAAACAGTCTACTGCCAAACTCCTATTTTTCTACTGTAATCTCCACATTCTCTCATGGCCAACTGACATCACTTGCTTTTCTACACACTCTTTTAACTGTGTTTTTTTTTACATTTTTTTCCAAGAGTGTAACTTTTGGCCTTCTCTTTCCCTACCAGAGTTTTGGGCAAAATTAGCTTGGGGCCAAATTTACATGTGTAAACTTCAATTTTTACTTGATATCAAACTAGAAATTTTGAAATTTCAATGTAAATGTTGAAAGTTCAATGATATGCATGTTTAAATACTTAAAGTTTAAATCATATATATATATATATATATCTGTGTGTGTGTGTGTGTGAATTTATATAACTAAAATATATATATATGTGTGTGTGTGTGTGTGTGTGAATTTATATAACTAAAATATTTATGATATATAAATTCACATAAATATATATATATATATATATATATATATATATATATATATGTTTTGAAAATCGTGATCGGGATTAAATCGGCGAGGGGAAAAAATCGAAAAAAATCGTAAAAATTGGGAAAAAATTGGCACATACAAAAATATTCATTTTTTTTCAAATTTTTTTAATATCTAAAGCACCCACAACATAAAATAAATGCAGACACATAAATATGAAAAAAAAACTAATATATAAGATGTGTAATATCATGTCTAGTGCTACATCACACATAATAGTGAATCATGTCCTGAATACTAAGTCCCGAGTCTCAACTCAACCTCAAAATATCAACAAAAAATATAATAATGTATCTCATATCATGAGTCATAATGTTATATACAAAGGAATGCACCAAATAAACTATACTATTGATTTTCTTTGCCCCTCTTGCGAGAAAATATAACAGCTTTTCCTCTAGACGAAGAAGCTGGCGGGGCTGGCAATGGACTCTGTTGTGCTCCAGATCCTGAAGCACCAGGAGCTAAAGGAGGCAGATCATGTCCTCTACCGGTAGCAGGGGTAGGTGGTGTCGCCTCCTCCTCTTGCTATTGCTCCTCCTCCTCCTCCTCATGAAACTCATCATTGATTCATCGCTACTAGAAATGGGATCATCAACAAGAGATACATAAACATCATCTAGCTCAAAGTCTTCAGACTTGGATTGCTCAACCTTATAACATGATAGAAATTGAAAAAGTTTAACATGCCTAACCAATGATTTTGGTTTGAGTGAAGGGTTCATTCCTCAACCTTAAAATGCGATAGAAAAAGATTAACATGCCTAACCAGTTGTTTTCCTTTGAGTGAAGGGTACATTCTTGTTAAGGCCACAGTAGGGGAGTTCAACAATCAACACCACCAACATCAACAAAGTTCAACAATCAATGCCACCAACATCAAGGTTCTTAAAGGACTTCATGCTCTTGATCAAATGCCAATCTCATACCCTTACACATAATAGAATCAAATGGAAACAATGCAAATCCCCAAACCATGAAACCCTAAAAACCATTAAGTCTACTGAATTTTGAGTGAAATCTAAAATTCTAGTTTCTCCATATGAAATCCGATGAAGTCGAAACCACTCTTAAACATCCTGAGTCGTTTCATGGTAATGTTAAAAATTTAAGTAAAAGGATGAAAATGAAAAATAAAGGAAATATTACTTTTACTTCAAGAATTTAACATTACCATTAACTGCCAACAAGGTGTGTTAGGAAAATGAGAGGTCTGCAAAAATGACAAAAAAAAAATCAATTTTTGAACTTATAGGGTTGCTGTTTGATGGGCCCACGATTTTTACCGAAAAAATCGCGATTTTTCAAATCCAAAAAATTGCCAATTAAATCGGCCTTCCGAAAAAATCGCGCGCAATTTTCGCTTCTTTGATATATATAGACCCCCAATGAACCCACGCACCCTGTTTAAAAAAATGACGCACCTGTCCCCGTCCCCGTCCCCGTCTGTTTCTTGGCAACATAGCTTTCTAGGCACCTTTTGACTTCGATTTTTTGGGAGAATCTCTTTCTCAACAGGTTGCATTTATTGGCACAAAAACGGAGGCTTTCTGTTGAATTTGACTGCATTGACTTCAGACTTGCAATTAGGGTTTTTGCAACATATTTGACTTTGACTTTGACCGAGTTTAAAGAGGAATTTTGGGACTGTCTTCAGGGCATCTTGACCAACTGGTCAAGTCACATTTGACCAAGGTTGACCGAGCTCTTTTGTGGACTGTTTGTTGTTGCACCATTGACTAATTAGGGTTGATTTCACTGTTGTTGACTAAGAGCAGAATTGTAGATTTTGACAGGGTTATTTTGGACATCTATTGGCAAGTCAATTTTGACCTTATTTTACTCTCTCTCTCTATGCTCAACATTTGATATTTATAATAAGAAGAATTTATCAAAGGGTTTTCCCCATCTTGGGATTTTTCCTTGGCATTCGCCAAATCTAGTGTTCTCTTGTCTTGGCTTGTCGTCTGCATTTATTGTTTATGTTCTATATACATTTACTGACAATGTGAATGGTTAATGTGATTGCTATTGGAAACTAAATTGGAAATTGTCATTGGGTTGCTAAAAGAACATTGAAGTAATTGTTAAAAACTAAAACATGTGAAAATTCCTAATTCCCGGAATCCTATCGCAGCAAACTGATATTACTTCTCCTACTTGATAAAGTATGCAAGTTATTTACTGTGCTCTACAAGTAAATATTGAAGCACATACGTTGCAACCTTCACTAAATAAATTGCGGAAAATAATGGTAGAAACAAGATCTGAGCAAGAAAATTAGACACACATGACATCGTTATTTTTGGACTAATGTCCCCGAAAAAACCAATGCGGGAAAACCGGTGCAGCAACTGAGAGTTTGTATTATTAAGCAGAAGCTTATGAATACAACTAGATGCCCAAATCTGGCTATCCACAGAAAATTTGACTGACTGAGAATTAGTGAGGATTACCTCACACTAACACTAGAGATTCAGTCTCCGGATGCGGATGCATTTGAGGCTTGATGGGACATGGCACCCTACGCGTCTCCCGAAGGAGCTCGCGTGGGGTGGCCATATGGCCCTCTGTACAGGATTGAACGCAGTCTTAAATTCACCAGCTCGAACAGTCTTTAATACCTCTACCTGGACGCCCATTCAACTTCATATGGCGGTTCACTTGGCAATGGAATTCATTCTGGATAGTTCGGATGGTTGTAATTGCAGTGGAGGCTTCCCGTTTCCTCTTAGCGGTGCTTGCCCTCCCGGATTTACTGAATCCAGCATAAGAACGCATACTGGTCGTCGTTGCACCTTGCTTGCTTGTTTTGAGCCGCTTCCTGGGTACCATTTCACCCACAGTCTCTTCTGTAGTTTCAATTCTCCTTATTGTACTTGGGCGGCTCATTTCGGTGGTTTTACTTCTCCGCGCTGTGCTCGGTCGGCTTCTTTGAGCAGTGTCAACTCCCCTCTCTGGGCCTCTGTGTTCTCTGTCTGCCACTTCTGCGGAAGATTTCATCACACCGCCTCTGCCTCCATGCCGTGTCTCCGCCACCGTATGCGGTGCCGGCAAAGCACTAGTCGGGGTCGTGGAGCTCGGTATCGCCCTTCTGCAAGTTCTGCCTCGGGGTCCTCATCTGATGAGGCGCTGGACCAGCCTCAGGTCGCGCAGAGGTTCAGAAGACGAGGCCGTCATGGTGACTCTGTTCGTTTCGAAAGGAATTTCCCCCCTCCTGCTACTGACCCCCCCAATTGTGCAATCCCTCCTATTTCTCTTGAGCCTGCAAGCCTCCCTATTCGTCAAACCTCCCAGCGAGCTGATTTTCGCTTTGAATGCTCCTCTAACCGTCCCATTATTACAGCCTTCGTCACAGTAACTATCCGTGAAGAGTCCCCTCTCCCTGCACCAACCCCTGCAACCTCTTCCCTGCCCCCTCCCGTCCCCAGCTCCCCCAGAAGCTCGGTATTGCCTGCAGACTTCACTCCGTCTTCCATGGAGGCGCTGCGCAAGGTGGAGGCAGACATTGGCAAAGAAGGCGATCTCAAAGGTGGCACGGATGATAGCAGCGATGATTATGGTTGCAGGATTGTGGAGGAATCTCCGACTCAGGCTCATGAACCGTGATACTCACAGCTCTCAAACTGATCTGGTATTTTTGACCAATTACTATTGGAATTTTCTGTTCTTTTGCTTTAATGCTCAGCTGGAAAGGCTGACTGTTACTCTCTGTATCTTTTTCTCTGTTATCTTGTTAAGTATGAACTGTAGACCGGTTTCCCTTCCAAGGGCGGTCAAAATATTTTTGTTAAAAGGACTGGTTTCCCTACAAGGGCAGTCCAAACTCTCTTGGACAAGCATGGTTATCAAGCCCAGTGTTCAGGCTCTCACAGCTGACACTGTGGCAGTTTTGTATCAGTAATCTTTATACATAATAGAATTAGTTTTACTTTAGAAAAAAAAAAACACTAGAGATTCAGTACTGATCCAACAATGAACTGGACAACCCCACACTGCCTCTGCGCAAATTTGCGTCACTCTAGTTGGGGACTACAACACCTCCTTTTGCCAGTCGTTCTACTGGCTGAATGTTGATATTTTGCCCTTCCGATCTCACACCCCAGCACTATTGATTTTTATAGCATCAGAAAGTGATCTAAGTCTCAAATTTGGTGAGGAGGTTTAGACACCAGTATTCCAAAGAACCCAGAAACCGTTTGTGGAAATTTTGTTGATTTTTGTAGCATTTGGAAGTGTTCCAAGTCTCAAACTTTGCAAGGAGGCTTGGACAACAACATTCCAAAGAACCCAGAAACCGTTTTTGGAAATTTCACTCGATTCGTGACTTGTTAAAATAATTAATTATTTTAATGAAGACCCTAAGTCTAAACTTAGGGAAATGAAATAATTAAAGGGTATTAATAAGTCATAGTGTGAATCTTCTAGAAAACAAAGATCAAGTCAAGTTTTAATCTTAGCCATTGATTAAACTTCTAATTTGGGTCATTGGTTCTCCAACGAAAAGATTATATAAGAAGGCTTGAGGGTCATTTGGAAAACAAGTCGAGCATACACTCAGTACCCAAAGGAGATCGATTCTGATTTAAGTGAATTCGATTTCAATGGGAGAGTTGCAGGGCGGAGACTTTGCAGAAGTAGAAGGACAGAGTCAGCAAGTGATCAAGGTTGGGGACAAAGGGGAACATTGGGCCACTGGAGGCAGCTCTAGGTTGCAACACAGAGAATTCACGCAGACCATACAAAGACTTACGCAGTCCAGTGCTGGGACTACGGAGAGAAACACGCAAACAGGCACAGGAGAAAGCAGAGGTTGATCAGGGTGTCAAAGATTTGTCGGAAGGAGCCGGGAATTCTGTCTTAGGTGTTTTAGATTTTATCTGCTAGTATTTTACCTTATAAAGAAATCATTTCCTGACAAATTAATAAAACCCTAATCTGGTGCACCGGTTTTCTCGCATTGGGTTTTTCCGGGGACAATTGTCCAAAAATAATTGTGTACATGTGATTGATTCTTGTGCTTATGTCCTTTACTGTTCATTTCTCTACATATGTATTTGCGAATGTTGCAGCAGTATTTATTTCAATATTTGCCAGAAGATTTCTGAAAATAACTTATTGAAATAAGTAGGAGGAATAAATCTATCACCGCAACTGTATAGTTTTCAGATTGAAAATTTCACATGGTATCGAAGCCAAAGATGAGTAACATGTAATATTCCCAATTAGCCTTGCTAATTGGAATATTTCATTTTTGCTTTATTTTGCCGCTTTAGCTAGACATAATAAATAAAGTGAGAAATAAGAGGGGTCACCTCACTTTAGTCACCTCACTTTATAATAAAGTGTTCCTTTTCCTAGTAGATTGACTTTGTAACTTAGAGAGGGGGCCTTGGGGGTCCACGTGGATATGATGGGGAAGGCATCAGGCTAACCCAAGGTAAACTGCGCAGATCCAGGGAGAGTTAAGTTTTGGAGGGAGTTTGATGTTATAAAAAGGAGAGGCTCTCACCTCATTTGATCATTCATGATTTGATATTCTTATTGATAGCTGGACTCTTGTCTGCTTCAGCACGCCGGTTGTTTAGTCGGTCTGCAGCACTGTTTAGTGCACGAGTGTCTCCGGCCGGAGATCTCACCCTTAGCCTCGGGGGACTTCGAGTGCCGGCCCTGGTAAGGTTTTCTGGTTTCACCCTTAGCTTCGGGGGACTTCGAGTGCCCGCCCTAGTAAGGTTTTTCTGAGTTCCATCTTTCAGTTCCAGCAGCAGAGCAGCAGCAGTTTCTGAAGCATATTTGAGGAGGAGAAAGCCCTCTTGTGGCTGCGCAGAGCAAGAGAAGGAAGGACGCTGATTCTTGAAGGAGAAGGACGCTGTCTCATCTGGAGAGAGGACGCTGATCCTTGCAGGAGAGGAAGGACGCTGTCCAAGGAGGACGCAGTTCAGGATTGGCAGAGAAAACGCTGTTTCGGGAGGCAGAAGGACGCTGTCTAGCCCTGGAGTGAGGACGCTGTCCATTTCTGAAGGTAAGGGTTACAGATCTGAAGGCTTATTGTTAGATCCAGCTTTGGGAAGGATAGATCTTGCAGATCTAGTCCTGTATGTGGCAGATCTAGTTTTGTATGTTGCAGATCTGGGGGTTTTGCACTAGATCCAGCTTGAAGAGTTGCAGATCTGAAGAAATATTGGCAGATCTAGTTCAGATCTGAAGGGTTAACAGCAGATCCAGCCCTAGAGGCTGTAGATCTGAAGAGATATTGTCAGATCCAGTATAGATCTGAAGGTTTGGTGGCAGATCTGATAGGGGAGGACGCAGATCAGGGAGAGAAGGACGCAGATCTGGTTTGGAGGCTTCGGATCTGTCAGATCTGAGTGTTCAGGAGCAGATCCACTTGGTAGGACGCTGATCTGAGGAGCAGACTTGGGAGAGACAGGCTCAACAGCGTTTTCTAGCCTTCAGTGGCTGATCTATTGTCTGGAGGGTTTCCTGCGCTGTCACTAGCAGAGACAGCGTTTTCTATTGTGGAGGGTTTACAGTCTTCAGCCCCAGCACCAGCGCAGTTCATCTTCAGCTTGCAGAGCAGCTAGGACGCTGTCCTTGTTGCAGCCATTTGTCTGTTGAGAGGGTCTCCACTTGCCTAGGGCAAGGATAGGTGCACTTGATCTGATTTATTGTACTCCTCTCTATGTACTTTCTGATTAATAAAATGGCTCAGTTTCTGGTGTTCCATGTGCTATGATTCAGTGATCTGGTTCATTATTATATTTTCTATATCTGCATTGGTGTATTTCTGTTATTACTGGTTGTTCCCCTTTGGGGATATTACATAACAGGAACGGAGAATCAACTAGTGAATGGAAGTCTACCATTGCAACAGTAGCACTGAAGGGTTCACGCAGTTCTCCAGGGAGGGAAATAAGCATGATAGAACAGATGGATCACGATGTCTCTATTCTGGCATCCAAACTTGAAGAAGAATTTGCTTGCATATCAAGCGCTGCTTCTTCTTAAGTCTGGTATATTGACAGTGGAGCCTCTGCTCACATGACTGGAGTACGGAATGTTTTTCCGACTACCGAGAAGAGAAGATGAATTTTTAAATAAGCATGGGTAATAAAGCAAAATTCACTCCTATTGGGAGAGGTACTGTAGTTTTTCAGACCGAGGCTGGAAATAAGATACGGGCCACTAATGTACTACATGAGCCTGGGTTGGGGATGAAGTTGCTCTCAGTGTCTCAGCTTCAAAACCGAGGCTATGACATCTACTTTATCAGCAATAGGGTCTATGTCAAACACCCCAGTTGGAAGAAGAAGGCACAGATCGAGATAAGAAGCAACAAACTTTGCAAGTTGCAGCCTGAGTCTCCAATGGCCCTGGTGGGCAGCGCAGATGAAACGAACCTGAATGAGCTATGGCACAAAAGAATGGGACAATTGCGTCATGGGGCATTAAAAATTCTCCAGAAGACTGTCACAGGAGTTCCAGAGCTGAGCACTAAACGAGATGATGTCTGCAAGGGGTGCGTATTGGGAAAATATGCCAAGGAAACGTAACAGAGAAAAAACAATAGGGCCAAGGGTGTATTGGACTTAATACACTCAGATATCTGTGGACCAATGTCCACTAGAGTTCTTAGTGATGCCAAGTACTTCATCACCTTCATTGATGACCATTCCAGGAAAACCTGGATCTACTTTTTGAAGACCAAGGATGAAGTCTTCAGTCGGTTTAAAGAGTTTAAGGCTCTGGTTGAAAATCTGACAGGAAAGCGGATCAAGGTGTTGCAATCAGACAATGGTGGTGAATACATAGATAAGGAATTCACTGGATTCTATGCAAGGGAAGGTATCAAAAGAGAGTTGACAGCTCCATACAATCCAAAGTAGAATGGTGTGGCAGAAAGGAAAAACAGGAATATTGTCAAAGCAAGAAGGGCAATGTTGTATGACCAAGACATGCCCAAATTTCTGTGGGTTGAAGCTTGTAATACAGTTGTCTACATTCAGAACAGGACTCCTCACGTTGCATTGGGAAAGATCATGTCGGAAAGTGTCTTCACTGGCAGTAAGCCTGAAGTGAGTCACTTTAGGATCTTCGACAATACAGCTTACTGTCATGTGCCCAGTGAAAAGAGGAAGAAGTTGGAAATGACTGCAGAAAAAGGGTATATGGTAGGATACAACGAGAATGCAAAGGCATATCGCATCTACATTCTTGAGAGCAAGAAAGTCGTGGTGCGGAGGGATGTGAAGTTCATGGAGGAGAAAGCCTTCTAAAGGTCTCGCGAGTTGCCTTCTGCTATGCAATCTGAGGAGGAGCCTCTGGTTCAGCCCCAACAACCAGCGGCAAAAAATTCAGTTGCCTCTCCAAGGCATGGGGATCCAAGGGACGTGTCTCCCAAGGATTTGCAAGAGGGAGAGCCAGTAAATCCACCAACCACCAGTGGAAGAACGAGTAGTGAACTACGACAGATTCTGAAAGATGCAGAGGACTTTGTTGGAGTCCCCCGAAATGAGAAGAGACAGCGTAAGCAGCTTGAGAGGTATCAAGCCTTGGTTCCTCAAGTCGGAGAACCTTCCAGTTTTCGGGAAGCAGCTCAGCACCAGGGGTGGGTTGATGCAATGGTGGAAGAGTACAGTTCCATCATAGCGAATGATGTCTGGGAAGTGGTCCCTAGACCTCAGGAGAGATCAGTTGTAGGATCGAGATGGATCTACAAGGTCAAGTATGCTGCCGATGGCAGCATTGAGAAATTTAAAGCCAGGTTTGTGGCTAAGGGGTATGCTCAAAAGGAAGGGATTGATTATGAAGAAACCTTCGCCCCAGTAGCCAAATACACCTCTATCAGATTCGTGATATCCCTTGTTGCACAGCTGGGATGGGAGATTCACCAAATGGACGCCAAGACAGCGTACTTGAACAAGGTGATAAAGGAAGAGGTGTATATAGAACAACCAAAGGGCTTCAAGACACATGATCAGAAGACTCATGTGTACAAATTGAAGAAAGTATTGTATGGATTGAAGCAAGCTCCTAGAGCCTAGTATGGTTGAATTGATAGCTACCTGCAAAAGATGGGATTCGTCAAGAGTGACGCAGATCCCAATCTCTACTATTTGAGAGAAGGGAGTGAACCTCTAATACTGGTTTTGTATGTAGATGATCTATTCTTGACAGGATCATCAGGGCTCATCACAGACAGCAAAAAGAATTTGGCTGAGGAATTTGACATGAAGGATCTAGGATGAATGCACTATTTTCTGGGGTTGGAGGTTTGGCAGCAGAATGGGGAGATCTTTCTTGGTCAAGGAAGATACACTACGGAGATTCTGAAAAGATTTCAGATGGAAGATTGTAGACCTATGACAACTCCAATAATCACCAATCGGAAGAAAATCGACACGTCCAAAGACGATGAGGCTGATCCTACATTATATAGGCAGTTCATAGGATCATTGATGTATCTGGTAAACACAAGGCCAGACATCTGTTATGTTGTAAATACCCTCAGTCAGTTCATGGTAGAACTTGTTGTGGCTCATTTGCATTTTCTTTTGAAATATTTCTCAAAACACCAAAAAAAGCATTTATCTTAAAAAATGTAAATTTTTGTATACCGAAAAAGATTTTTTGATTTATATGTTGGTGTATTAACATTATGTGCGGAGATGTGAAGGCGGGTCGAGTCGTGCTTATTCGCATGCAGAACAGTTCAAGAGTCGAGCCGATTGATGCGTTCAGAACATTACATGACAGGGTTGAGTCAGGTGTCCCCACCTCCACTTGCCACGTCATCCCTACCTATATCTCACATCGCAAGCTCAGGAGGAATGGCGCTCGTGAATATGTTATGAATGTCGAAATGCAAAGTGCGACAAGGGCCGGACGCGATGCAGCTCAGAACTATGATTTAATATATTCCAATCGCACATCGCAAGCTCAGGAGGAATGGTGCTCATGAATATGTTATGAATGTCAAAATGCGAAATGCAAGAAGGTTTTATATCACCGATTGCGATTTGCGATCAGCCCCACCTCCACTTGCCACATCATTCCTACCTTTATCGCACATCGCACATCGCAATCTCAGGAACAATGCCGCTCATGAATATCTTATGAATGCCGAAATGCAAAATGCGATAAAGGGACGGACGCAATAGTTTTCAAAGGAAATATTGAATTTATTTAAAGTCCAGGATTATGTGTAGTTGCGTCGTTCTATGAAGAAACGTGAACGCGGGCAGTGGACTCGGGTAAGTGACCCAACGCAGAGCATAGGAGAAGAGAAGACGGAACACTGCGGGCACGAGCAAAAGACGCAGAGTCGGGCAGAAGGAGACATGATAACATTGTTTGAAACGTAGAGGCATAGGCAGAGTCAGGCAAAGGGATCACATGGTGGCACTGTTGGAAACGCAACAGCTGGGTCGAGTCGAGCAAAGATGCGTTATTGCAGAACTATTCGAATACCACATTAGAAACAGAAAATACATGACAGCAATTAGAAAAGACAAATATTGAACTCTGGAAGAAATGCAGGGCAAGGATGTCCGATCTGTCAGGGAGACACATCAGCACTTCAGGGAGACGCATCAGCAACAAATCAGATTCAGCAAAAAGAATAATATTTCAAGTTTTAATTTGTTTTCTTTGTTTGTTAAGATCGAAGCTATAGTGATATCCTCAATTGCAATGTAATAAGTAGTCTTAACAGTTTAGGTAGTCGAAGTAGTTTCAAGAAGTTCTAGCAGTTACGAACTATTTTTGATGTATTTAAGCAAGATAGAAAGAAAGAAGAAGGGTTTCGAGCTTTGGACCTTTGGAAGACTAAAACTTTTGGTACTTCTTTTTTTGATGGGAAAATGAAAGAAGCAGCAAGTTTCCTGCAACTGTTGATGGTGATTCGTGTTTCTTGTGTCATTTTATGTTGTTTCTTCCTTGAATGAAGTGAAGTAAAGAAGCAGTCGGTCTCTGATTTACGTTTGTAAGTAAAGAGTTAAATAGCCTTAATATACGTTCCTTCACTCCAACTCCTCTCCCTTCTCAAATTCTCTCTGGAACTTAAAAGTAATAGATTTTGTGTTTACAACATATTATTTTGAGTTTCCTCTCTCTCCATGAATTCTCTGTTAAACTTAAAAGTAATAGATCCTGTGTTTACAGCATATTACTTTGAGTTACCTCTACAGTTCTTCTTTTCCATTTAGATATCAGTAGTTAATGGCATTGTAGAGTCTTTCAATATATCAAACTATTAAGGGTTTAAAAGAATTAGCTTCCAAAGGGATTGAACAAAGACCACTTGATATAATTACTTTTGTGACACATTTTTAAAAAATGTCTTAAACACTGATTCCTTTCCTCGGCCAAGGAACTGTCTCTTAAGATACAACATTTTTTGGCGTCGTTGTCGGGGACGAAGAGACGAAGTTTATTTTCCCTGGGTTTTTACATTATTTCCTCTAGTTGTTCAGTGAGGAGGAAATAATTGGTTGTGTTTGTTATTCTCAGAATTTTGGCTCACAAAAGGCCTCACATGAGGTCGGATACCTCATAGCAGAAGGTCCCTGCTTTGTCAGACCCTGAAAGATTGGTTTCTAAAAGGGTTCAGAAACCCAAAACCCCCTCAACACCTAGTCCTACATTGTCTGCTCCTAGCAGTAGTTCTAGTAATCCTTTGTTTGAAGATATCTCTAAAGTACTTCCTTTCTTGGAACAAGATTCACCTTTCACACCAATTTATTTTCAAGAACCGAAGTTGGAAGAACACTCCTTTGAGTCTGTTTCTTTTACTTTTACTCAAGCTCAACAAACTCTGGTTGTCGGTCCCTCTGCCATTGTCCATCAACCCACTCCCATATCAGTTTTACCTTCACCTTCGTTCATTTTCACAGCAGGTTCATCGACTACATCTAACCAAGGAACAGTCAATCAAGGTGCAAACATGGCAGCACCAGCCTTTTTGTTGAACAGATATGCTCCACTTAACCTTCCACAACCAATGAATGTGATGCCTCAAGAGTATCTTAAATTACTCCCACATTTTACTGGAGAAGATGAAATAACTGCAGAGAAACACTTGCCTGTGTTTTGTAATTTTGCTGAAAATCTAAATGTAGAACATCTTGATGTTGTAATGAGGCTTTTTGTTCAGTCTCTGGATGGAGAGGCTAGAAAGTGGTTCAAGGGATTGCCAAATAATTCTATTAATACATGGGAAGAACTGGAAAATCAATTCACTCAAAGATGCGGTGAAAAAAGGGATCATGGATATTCACTAACAGAATTCAATGCAATCAAAAGAAAACCAGATGAGAATATATCAGATTTTATCAAAAGATTAAATAAATTGTATAACATTTTGCCTGTAGAAATGAAGTCTCCTCCTTTTGGAGCAAAGGTGGTTTTGCTAGGTCTTTTGAAGCCGATTTTAGTTTCACACTTGGAGAACGGAGATCCCCTACTCTAGAGCAGATACAAACAGATGCTTTAGAAATTGAGGCTAATATGACTACCGCTGGGAAGGCGAAAGGGAAACAGACAGTCCAAGAGAAGGGGAAAGCAAAAGAAGAATCATCACAAGATCAAAGAATTGAAGATGTGACAAAGGTGATAAAAAAATCGTCAAATAAGTTAGTTAAGATGGAATTGGAAAGCAAAAACTCCCAAAGACAAGTACAACAAAACCGAGGAGGATTCAACCCTCAATTCAGGAGACAACCCCTGCAAATTTTGCAAAGGGAAAGAAAAGATCAAGCCCAAGTTCAAGCACCATTGTATATAGAAGCAACACCCGAAGATTCAACAGAAGATGACCAAAAGGAGGTTGAAGATCAAATATCTGCTATGTATACAATAGAAGAGGATGAAGAGGAAGATTGTGAAGGAGAATATACTAAAGTTGAAGTATCTTTTGTTGAAGATGAGATGAATGAATACTGTAAACAATTTGCAGATTTTATGCAGGCTGAGTTGCACAAGAAGTATAATTTGAGATCAAGGCTACAGGACACTGAGGGTGAACAACAAGACCCTGACCCTCCTACAATGGCAACTACACAACAAAAGGACCCTATAAAACAAGTCAGTAATGGGAAGCAACCTGTAAATTCAGTTAATAGAACAGATGTGCAACAGGGTGAACCTTCCCAGAGAAAATCAGTTGATACTAATATTTTGGAGAGAGTTGTTCATGTATTCGAACAAGCGGCAAATTCTAGAAAGAGTGAAGAAGAACCTCAAAAGAATGTTAAACAAACTCATGCTTCCAATTTGACAAAAGAGTTGGAGAAGGTAAAAATTCAGGTACCTCTTCTAGAATTAGCTAAAATACCAATCTACAAAAAAGAAATTTCATAATTTATTAATCTCACACAGATTGAAGATATAAGTGACACTATGAACTTACAAGAAGAGAAGCCAGTGGTCACCTTTGGTCCTCATGTAGAAGAAGTAGATCCTTCTATTCCACCATTCTATATTTCTTTGTTGCTTCATGATTTTACTCTCCATAATTGTATGTTGGACTTAGGAGCATCCCATAATCTCATGCCATTGTCTATTATGAAGAAACTAAACTTGCAGATTACCAAACCTTACAGGGATCTGTATTCATTTGATTCCAAAAGGGTGAAACGTGTTGGGTTCATTAAAGATGTAGTAGTCTCTTTGGCACAAATACCAGCAAAGAGTATAGCCATGGATGTAGTGGTTGCTGACATTCCAACCAGGTTTGGAATGCTCCTGTCAAGATCTTAGGGAGCAAAGTTGGGAGGTGTTCTAAAATTAGATTTCACTTATGCTATCATTGCTGTTTTTAATGGGGAAGAAAGGAGATTGTACAGGGAAACAAGGTTCGTGAAGACCACTACCAAGAAAGATGCAGGAAATTCCCCTATTTATAGTCAAGACACAGAAGATCTTTCATGTTTCATGCTGCATGAAGATGCAGAATTTGCTGAAGACACAGGGAAGCAGCTCTCTTCAGCGATTGTACATAATGAGCCACATTCAAAGAAGATTTGGAAATGCTACTTTGATGGTGCCTACTCCAAGGATGGCACAGGAGTTGGATTCTTGTTGATATCACCAGAAGGTAACCACATGCCTTTTTCTTTTAAATTAGAATTAGATTCAACAAACAATGTGGTTGAGTATGAGGCCTTAATCCTAAGCCTTCAAGTTGCCAAACATATGGGAGTTCAGTGTATTTCAATTTTTGGTGACTCTGAAATGATAATAAGACAGATTAAAAATCATTGTCAGACCAAGCATTCGAGATTAAGATCATACAGAAATAAAGTTTGGGATTTGATAGAGAACTATTTTGAAGCCTTCAATCTTCAGTTCATTCCGAGCGAGGGGAATAGGTTGGCAAATTCGTTAGCAGTTGCAGCTAGTACCTTTAAGCCATCAATGAATCCAAAGTTATGGAATGAGATTGAAATTAGACATAGACCCTTTATTCCTGACAATGTGAAACATTGGCAGGTGTTTGAAGTTGATGAGCAGATAAATCATTTCTTGACAATGATTGGAAACTTTGAAGATGTTGAGATAGATCGAGAAGAAGAACAGACAGAGCAAAAAGGAGAGATAAGAAACCTTAAGCAGTCAATAGGTGAGCAGAAGATTATCCAATTGAAAGATAATATACTCCCTAAAGGACTGGTTCCCCTTGAAAGACTATTTGATTCTAATGATGTTGTTGTTAATTCAAAGAAAATACATCAAGAGGAAGAGATCGAAGATTGTAATTTGGGAACTCAACAGGAGCCAAAAATGGTGAAATTATTCAAAAGTGTTCCCAAAAATTATAAAGAAAGATACATTGACCTTTTTGAGAAGTATATGGATGTGTTTGCTTGGTCATATGAAGACTTGAAAACGTATGATAAAAGCATAATACAGCATAAGATCCCATTGAAAGAAGGAATTAAACCACACAGACAAAAGATCAAACAGATTAATCCATTACTGTTAGCTCCAAATGAAAAGGAAGTGAAGAAATTGCTGCAAGCAAAAATCATAGTTCCTCTCAGATATTCGGATTGGGTTTCTAATCTAGTTCCTGTGAGGAAGAAAAATGGAGAGATAAGATTGTGTGTAGACTTTAGGAATTTGAATAGAGCATCTTTAAAGGATAATTATCCTTTACCTAAGATGGATTATGTCTTACAAAAAGTGACAAGAGCTTACAGGATGTCCATGATTGACGGATTCTCTGGGTATAATCAGGTAGCAGTGGATAAGGAAGATCAGAAAAAGATAGCTTTCACAACCCCTTGGGGTACTTTTATGTATGCAAGAATGCCATTTGGTCTTATGAATGCAGGTGCAACTTTTCAGAGTGCCATGGACATGGCGTTTGTAGGTGACAAGTATGTGGTTATATATCTGGATGATGTAACAGTTTTCTCAGGGTCAGATGATGAACACCTGGAACATTTGCAAAAAACTTTTGAAAAATGCAAGAAGTTTGGTCTATCACTAAACCCCAAGAAATCTTTGTTTGCCTTAGAAGAAGGTAAATTATTGGGCCACATAGTTTTGAAACAAGGAGTGAAGATTGATCCAACAAGGGTGGAAGCAATTCAAACAATTCCTTTACCCAGAAGCAAGAAAGATATTCAGAGATTTTTGGGAAAAATAAACTTTCTGAGAAGATTTGTACCAAACTATGCTGAGATTGTGAGAAATACAAGTGACATGTTGAAGAAAAATGCAGAAGTGAAATGGGATAAAGAAGCAAGAGAAGCATTTGCCAGAATAAAAGAAGCACTCCAGGAAGCTCCAGTTCTAATAAGTCTTAATTATCAAAAGGTATTTCAAATATTTTCATTTGCTTCTCCCACTACTATTGTTGTTGTGTTATTCCAGAAAAATGAGGATAATAAGGAGCAGCCAATGGTATTCTTCAGCAAAGTTCTCAGAGATGCTGAGCTCAAATATAACATTTTGGAGAAACAAGTGTATGCATTGGTCAAAGCACTCAAAGCCTTCAGGACTTATGTGTTACTATCCCAAATAAAAGCTTGTGTACCTAATTCTGCGGTTAAGGACATGTTGGTTCAAAGTGATGTCGAAGGAAAAAGACGAAAATGGATAGCTAAAATCCAGGAGTATGATTTGGACATTAAACCCACCAAGTTAATTAAAGGATAGGGTTTAGCAAAGTTGCTAACAGAAACAAATTTTCAAGCATTGGGAATTAACCTTTTGGCACCAGTAGATGGAGCTGACAATGAAGAAGGTCAGGATAAGCCCAATACAGGTATTCAATACAATTTTTTGTGTTCTGATTGGTATAAAGATTTTGTTCATTACCTGTGTTTCTTCTCTTGTCCGTCTTCACTATATAGAACCAAATACAGAGCTCTCAAGCTTAAATCTCAGCCATATGTCATAATAGAAGCAAAGTTGTACTGGAAAGATCCTGCTGGTATTTTGATGTTGTGTTTAACTGAAGGTGAATACATTGAGGTTATCAAGGAATATCATGACAATCTCTGTGGAGGACATCATAGTTGGAAGGTCACGGCACATAAAATCCTCAAGTCAGGTTTTTATTGGCCTACACTGTTCGTTGATGTGTACAAACTGGTTAGAAGTTGTCAGAAGTGTCAATTCTTTTGTAAAAAAGAAGAGACTTGCTCCATTACCTCTCATTCCAGTATTCATAGAAGAGCCTTTCAAGCAGTGGGGATTGGACTTTATTGGAGAGATCAATCCACCATCAAGTGGACAGTTCAAATGGATTCTAACTGCTACTAATTACTTCACAAAGTGGGTTGAAGCAATCCCCACCAAGAAATCAAATGACCAAGTGATGATGAAGATCCTAGAGGAGAACATCTTCAGTAGGTTTAGTTGTCCAGTCAAGATTGTAACTGATAATGCTCAGGTATTTAATTCTGCTCGATTCATTAATTTCTGCCAAACATATAATGTCATTTTGTCACATTCCACAGCCTACCATCCATGAGGGAATGGATTGGCAGTCTTCAAACAAGACAATGGTCAGGATTCTGAAGAAAACGATCACTGAAAATCAAAAAGACTGGGACTCAAATTAAAATTTGCTCTTTGGGTATTTCGAGTAACTACTAGGAGGTCCATTGACAAATCACCTTTTGAGTTGGCATATGGAACTCAGACATTATTTCCTACTCAGTTGACCAAACCAGTGATTGCTTTCCTTCAAGAAGCTCAGGAAGAACCTAATGCTCTGGTAAGAAGAATGAATAAGGTGGTTGAGTTAAATGAATACAGAGACAAAGTTAGAGATAATTTGATTACTTATCGGGCAAAAATGAAGTCTATTTTTGACAGGAAGGCGAAAGAAATCCTCTTTCATGTAGGAGATTTAGTACTGAGATGGGACACTAGGAGGGAGGATAAAGGAAAGCATGGTAAGTTTGACCCTCTCTGGTATGGTCCGTACAGAATTTATGAAGCCAGATCAAACAACACTTTCATCCTAGAAGATTTAGATGGAGAATCTCTGCAGTTGCCTATGAATGGGCAGTACTTGAAGCATTATTTTGAGCATTAAAAGTTAGCATTCCACCTTTGTAAATACCGGATTGCTCATTGTTCATATGTCACCAAGCAATATTTGACTCCATGCCCAATGGATAAGGCACTAATCTGCGGTTCTTAGCGCTTTCATGGAAAAAAACACTATCCCCAGATGGAGCCAGATGTTGTGGCTCATTTGCATTTACTTTTGAAATATTTCTCAAAACCCCAAAAAAAGCATATATATTAGAAAATGTAAAATTTCTGTATACCGAAAAAGATTTTTTGATTTATATGTTGGTGTATTAACATTATGTGCAGAGATGTGAAGGCGGGTCGAGTCATGCTTATTCGCGTGCAAAACAGTTCAAGAGTCGGGCCGATTGATGCATTCAGAACATTACATGCCAGGGTTGAGTCGGGTGTCCCCACCTCCACTTGCCACGTCGTCCCCACCTTTATCGCACATTTCACATCGCAAACTCAGGAGGAATGGCGCTCATGAATATGTTATGAATATCGAAATGCGAAGTGCGACAAGGTTTTATATTGCCGATTGCGATTTGCGATCGGCCCCACCTCCACTTGCCACATCATCCCTACCTTTATCGCACATCGCACATCACAAGCTTAAGAGGAATTGTGCTTGTGAATATGTTATGAATGTCGAAATGCGAAATGCGATAAAGGGACAGACGCGATAGTTTTCAAAGGAAGATTTGAATTTATTTAAAGTCCAGGATTATGTGCAGTTACGTCGTTCTATGAAGAAACGTGAACGCGGGAAGTGGACTCGGGTAAGTGACCCAACGCAGAGCAAAGGAGAAGAGAAGACGAAACGATGCAGGCACGAGCAAAAGACGCAGAGTCGGGCAGAAGGAGACATGATAACATTGTTTGAAACGTAGAGGCATAGGCAGAGTCCGGCAAAGGGAGCACATGGTAGCACTGTTGGAAACGCAACAACTAGGTTAAGTCAGGCAAAGATGCGTTATTGCAGAACTGTTTGAATACCACATCAGAAACAGAAAAGACATGACAGCAATCAGAAAAGACAAATATTGAACTCTGGAAGAAATGCACGGCAAGGATGTCCGATCTGTCATGGAGACACATCAGCACTTCAGGGAGACGCATCAGCAACAAATCAAATTCAGCAAAAAGAATAATATTTCAAGTTTTAATTTGTTTTCTTTGTTTGTTAAGATCGAAGCTATAGTGATGTCCTCAATTGCAATGTAATAAGTAGTCTTAACAGTTTAGGTAGTCAGAGTAGTTTCAAGAAGTTCTAGCAGTTATGAACCGTTTTTGATGTATTTAAGCAAGATAGAAAGAAAGAAGAAGGGTTCTGAGTTTTGGACCTCTAGAAGACTAAAACTTTTGGTACTTATTTTTCTGATGGGCGAATGAAAGAAGCAACAAGTTTCCTGCAACCGTTGATGGTGATTCATATTTCTTGTGTCATTTTATGTTGTTTCTTCCTTGAATGAAGTGAAATAAAGAAGCAGTTGTTCTCTGATTTACGTTTGTAAGTAAAGAGTTAAATAGCCTTAATAAGCGCTCCTTCACTCCAACTCCTCTCCCTTCTCAAATTCTCTCTGGAACTTAAAAGTAACAGATTCTGTGTTTACAACATATTATTTTGAGTTTCCTCTCTCTTCATGAAATCTCTCTGAAACTTAAAAGTAATAGATTTTGTGTTTACAACATATTACTTTGAGTTTCCTCTACAGTTCTTCTTTTTCGTTCAGATATCAACAATTAATGGCATTGTAGAGTCTTTCATTATACCAGACTATTAAGGGTTTAAAAGAATTAGTTTCCAAAGGGAGTGAACGAAGACCACCTGATATAAGTACTTTTGTGACATATTTTTTAAAATGTCTTAAGCATTGATTCCTTTCCACAGCCAAGGAATTGTCTCTTAAGATACAACAGAACTGAAGAGGGCTCATTGGGCAGCAGCCAAGCATGTTCTCAGGTACCTTCAAGGAACAGTCGAGCTTGGATTGAAGTACACTCGTGGCAATGATGTCAGGTTGAGTGGTTTCACCGACGCAGATTGGGCTGGGAGTTCAGTATATTGGAAGAGTGCCAGTGGGTATTGTTTCAGTCTAGGATCAGGAATGACTTCCTGGTGTAGCAGGAAACAGAAGTTCGTAGCATTGAGCTCAATAGAAGCAGAGTATATGGCAGCCAGCACAGCTTCGTGTGAGGCCATACGGCTTCGGAAACTGTCAGTGAACCTACTCAAAGAGAAAATGGAAGAGACCAGTATCTTATGTGATAATCAGAGCTGCACCAAGCTCTCTGAAAATCCGGTGTTTCATGATCATTTGAAGCATATTGATATCAAGTTTCACTTCATCAGAAACTGTGTACAACATGCATTTGTTCAGTTAGAGTACACTCCAACATGAGAACAGGTGGCAGACATGCTCACAAAAGCTTTGGGGAAGACTATGTTTGTCTAATTCAGAGAAAGGATGGGGATGATGAAGAATCCTTTCCAGTAGCAGGAATGGATAGAATCAGTATTCAAAGGGAGCTGTTGTACAAATGCAGCAATGACAGTAGGCAATGTCAAAGGCAGCAATACAGAGGGTAGCAACGCCGCAGATGAGGGACAGCGTCCAGAGATCCGCAGCGCAGAGGGTGCTTCAAAAGCTGAGCAGCATGCACCAGGCATATTGTTGGAACACCTTTCTCGCTAAGTGGGAGTGTTGATTTTTGTAAGATCTAGAAGTATTCCAAGTCTCAAAATTTGCAAGGAGGCTTGGACAACAACATTCCAAAGAACCCAGAAACCGTTTGTGGAAATTCCACTCGGTTCATAACTTATTAAAATAATTCATTATTTTATTGAAGACCTAAGTCTAAACTTAGGGAAATGAAATAATTAAAGGGTATTAATAAGGCAGAGTGTGAATATTCTAGAAAACAAAGATCAACTCGAGTTTTAATCTTAGCCAATGATTAAACTTCTAGTCTGGGTCGTTGGTTCTCCAACGACAAGATTATAAAAGAAGGCTTGAGGGTCATTTGGAAAACAAGCCGGGCATACACTCAGTACGCGAAGGAGATCAATTCTTAAGCAAGTGAATTCGATTTCAATGGGAGAGTTGCAAGGCAGAGAGTTTGCAGAAGCAGAAGGAGGGAGTCAGCAAGTGATCGAGGTCAGGGACAGAGGGAAGCAATGGGCCAATGGAGGCAGCTCTGGGCTGTAGTGCAGAGAACCCACGCAGACCCTACGTAGACTTACGATGTCCAGCGTTGGGACTGCGTAGAGAAACACGCAAATAAACAGAGGTTGATTAGAGTATCAGATATTTGTCGGAAGGAGCCGGGAATTTTGTCTCAGGTGTTTCAGATTTTATCTGCCACTATTTTTCCTTGTAAAGAAATCATTTGCTGAAGAATTAATAAAACCCTCATATGTTGCACCGATTTTCCCATATTGGGTTTTTCCGGGGATAATTGTCGAAAAATAATTGTGTACATGTAATTGATTCTTGTACTTATGTCCTTTACAGTTCATTTCTCTGCATATGTATTTGTGAATGTTGCAGTAGTATTTATTTCGATATTTGCTAGAAGATTTCTGAAAATAACTTATTGAAATAATAAGTAGGAGGAATAAATCTATCACTGCAATTGTATGCTTTTTAGATTGAAAATTTCACTATGTTCATGTTTTATTACAATCATTAATTATTTTAATGGAGACCCTAAGTCTAAACTTAGGGAAATTAAATAATTAATGGGTGTTAATAAAAGAGACTGTGAATCTTCTAGAGAACTAAGATCAAGTCAAGCTTTAATCTTAGCCATTGATTAAACTTCTAATCTGGGTCGTTGATTCTTTAATGAGAAGATTATAAAAGAAGGCTTGAGGATCATTTGGAAAGCAAGTCGAGCATACACTTAGTAACCTGAAGGAAGTCAATTCTGAAGGAATAGAATTCGATTTCAGAGGGAGAGTTGCAGGGCAAAGAAAGTAGAGGGCATCAGCAGTGTTGGGGATCGAGGGAAGAAGGACGCAGAAGGCCAGAGAGGGCAACAAAGAGCAGCAGCGCAGAGAGCTCACGCAGGGTGACACAGTCTCACGCAGGCTCTATGTAGAGAGACACACAGAGGTGACGCAGACTGGGGCAGTGAGTCCTCAGAGTGTCGGGAATTCTCCGGAGCATTGATGAGAATTTATCTTAGGTGTTTTCTCATGAAGTTTCTCAGCTAGACTGTCAATCTTCATTTGTAAAGAATTTACTGTTGAAGATTAATATATAAACCCTCATCTGCTGCACCAGTTTTCCCACATTGGGTTTTTTCGGGAACAATTGTCCAAAAATAACTGTCATTGTGATTGGTTCTTATGCTTGCATCTTACTGTTCTTTTTCTCTATATGTACAAGTGATGACTGCAGTAGTGTTTATTTCGAAATTTTCTATAATGGTTTTGAAAATAACTTATTGTGGAAATAAGTAGGAGAAATAAATCTATAACTACAGTACCAATTCAGATTTGAATTTTTCACAGGCACTCTGGCACTAGATCTAGCTGATCATTAATGAAACTTCGGATCTCCTCAAGGCTTCAGCGCTGACTCTGCCCTGCCCAGCGTAGCCCCTACGCTGCCTCTTCTATGTCCTCTTCTCTCCCTTCTTTGCAATGTATTCCCGGCTCAGGAAAAGATCTTCCAACCGGAACTATCATTGCCCCTCACTTCAATCGAATCAACTCGATGATCTCTCCGGCTGCTTTGTGTTGCTCACTTGAGAGAATGATCTCTAGACTCACTCAGTGTCTTTTCCAAATGCCCATCGAAGTCCTTATAATCTTCTCGTTGGATAGCCAACAACCCAGATTAAAATATAATCAATGGCTTAGATCAGATTGACACGATCTTCGTCTTTTTATAGAAGTTTCACACCCAGTTCTATTAATATACTTTAATTATTTTAATTCCCTAAGTTTAGACTTAGGCTCCCATTAAAAATAATTAATTATTTTAATAAAACCCCATCCGGGTGGAATTTCCCAAAACGCTTTCTGGGTATTTTGGAATACATGTGTCTAAGCCTCCCTGCAAAATTTGAGACTTGAAGCACATCCGATACTACTAGAAATCAACACTCCCTCTTAGCGAGGAATGTGCCCTAGTAATGCATCCTGCTGAAGCACTACACTGAATCTGTAACATCTTCCTTTGTGTTGTTGATGTCTAACCCTGCTACCCATCAACTACGGCACTGCTGCATCTATGTTGTTGTTGACCCTACATACTACCGTTAGTTGCATCTGCATTGCAACTCTATTACTTCTGTTGCTGCAAAAAACATCCAAAATTTCTTAACTAAGTGTTCAGCATGATGCACCTGATTCTGAAGATCTGATTATTGCTAGTCTCTACGTTGACCCTCTGATTTTGCTGTTGATTATGCGTTGTGCCTTGCTACACTACTGCCAACCCTGCTCTGCGCTGCTCAAATTATGGCGCTCTCTAGCCACTACATTGTCACTCCGGCACTCGTCTGCACCAACTGACACTGGTCCATCCTGCTACTATTGATTTGGGCTCCCGTAGCAAGGTATTGATCCATGAGGTAGACTCCTCAAGGATCCTGCCCACCCGCAGTTCTTTCAAACTACAACTCTAGATCACCCCAATTCTTCCCTGCAGATATGTGGGCAATCATGCCGAACTCCTCCTCCTCAATCCTTTGAAAATTTTTGAACCTAAGTTACAAAAACCCTATGTCAATTTTTTGATTTACTTCTCCTACTTGTTCAATTTAATTAACAAGTTATTTTTCTAAATTATTCAACAAAAACATCAAAGTAAATACTACTGCAACCTACACATACATACAGATCATTTACTGAAGCATAACACACACATGACAAAGGACACAGTATTTTTTGGCCAATGTCCCCGGAAAAATCCAATGCGGGAAAATCGGTGCATCAACTCTTAGAGGGTTTGTTTATTAAGCAGAATATATGAATACAATCAAGGGCACCAGTAGTTGTTTTCTCAAAAGAGAAATCGTGGCAGATGTACCTCTATCACTCGGAGACAGAAAATATGGCTGATTCAGCTGAGGCTTCACACTTTCTGAATTGTTGAATACGAGCCCTTTCTGGCCCACTAGAAATCAAAGCGTTGCCTCTCCCAGCACTGCGTCAGCTCTGCATAGCTACGCATTCTCTACGCAGCACAGGCTGCTCCTACGTCACCCCTCTGGGCTCAACGTTGCCTCTGCGTCAACCTTTGTGCTGCCTCTACGTGAGCCTGGCTAGGCTACGTCCCTCTTGTTGGGTCTCTATGCTACCTGGTACGGATCTGCCTCTATGCCTATGTATTCTCGGCCTCAGATCTGAATAATCACTCGTCGATCTACCCCTCGCCATCACTACAAGCTCACTCAAAAATTCTCAGCAAATCGTGCCCCAGAATTTCGACTTAGCTCAAGTGCCACCGCTCTGTGTGTGTTCTCCAATTGACACCAAGCCTTCCTTTAATACTTTTCTCGTTGAACATTTAACGACCATGATCTAATCTCTAATCAACGGCTAAGATTAAAAAAGACTTGATCCACGTCACTTAGAACATTCTCACCCACATGTCTAAATTAATTCACTTTAATTATTTAATTTCCCTAAGTTAGACTTAGGCTCCTCGTTAAAATAATTAATATTTTGAATAACTTAGGCTCTTGGTGGAATTTCTCTAAACGATGTTTCGGTTTTGGAGATCTCATGTGTTCTAGCCCCTCCACAAATTTTCGAAGCTAGAACACATTCAATGCTACCCAAAATCTCAACAAATCCTTGCAGTTGCAACCTGCGGATCATGTTTCTCGTCCTTGTCCTTCTTCTTGAGAGGACACTGAGTAGCATAGTCACCCATCTCACCACACCGGAAACACTTGGTCTTTGAGACGTCCTTTTTCCACTTTCGCTGCTCCTACTGCCCCTTAGACTGAAGGGATGCATTCCCTTCCTCCTCCTTGGGCTTCGACCCATTGTTGTTGCTGCCATCAAATTTGCACTTGATCATATCTTGCCTCATCTCTTCCTACTGAAGAGCGGCCCACATATGTTCCCAATTAGGCAACCTTTCTCTGCCCCGGATGCTCTGGACAAAGACTTTCCATTCATCTGATATAGAGTTTCGAGCCAATTTGACCATCTGGCTTGAGGTATTGATCTGACAACTGACAACTGATCTCTGGTTTTCTGAAGCTTTGCAAGGAATGAATCAATGCATTCTCCCTTTTGCATCCTCATATATCGCATCTTCTCCTCAAGTACATCTTTCGTGGCTCGGAAGATCCTTGATACAACGTCGCTAAGGCATCCCACGTCTCCTTGGCAATCCCTTTGTCAGCGATGTGACATACTACATGATCCCTCACTCCCTCGAGGATCAACCGCTTAGCCTTCACCATATTCTTCTTGTAGGCTTTCAACGGATCTGCATCTACGGGGACAGCTACCACATTCTCGATAAAGGCCTTGACGTCATGCTCATCTAACAGACATGTGATTCTTGCCTGCCAGATCACATAGTTGGATGCACCATCCAACCGATCTTGATCTCTCAACCTGGCTGCTACCATCTTTGTCGATTGAATAATGTTGAATTTCTCCTTCTCTCTCTTCTACGCAACTGCTAGGCTAGCCTACGCACTCCTTGCTAGAGTTAGTAGATTTGCTCCTCGATATTGTTGCTTAATAACTGAGAATTAGAATTCCTTGGCTCGAAAATATCCGAGGAAGAAAATTCCCTCAAAAAGTGTCTCCTTCCTTCTGGCGCTTTTCTTCCCACAAAATGTTGCAGAAAAAACTGAGTCCCACAAAAAACTACTCTACGCTAAAGCTACTATTGTGTTGCTCCCTCTGTTGCTGACAAATCACGAACTAGAAGGTCCTATCTCTGTCGAATCACTCAGAGACTGCCTCGCAAATCTTTCCCTTTCTGGCCTGGACTGCGTAATCCCTTGGGGATTCAATCTACTGCCCACGCAGCTATTTGATCTCCCTCTTTCTCTTCAATGCTGAGTTCCTCTGATCTGCTCTCTTGCTTCACTTGTACTGCTCCGATACCATGTGAAAATTCCTAACACCCAAAATCCTATTGCAGCAAACTGATATTACTTCTCCTACTTGATAAATTATGCAAGTTATTTAATGCGTTCTATAAGTAAATTTTGAAGCAAATACACTGCTACCTTCACTAAATATATGCAGAAACAAGATCTAAGCAAGAAAATTAGACACACATGACATCATTATTTTTGGACTAATGTCCCTGGAAATACCCAATGCGGGAAAACTGGTGCAACAGCTGCGGGTTTGTATTTTTAAGCAGAAGCTTCTGAATACAACTAGATGCCCAAATCTAGCTATCCACAAAGAATCTAATTGACAGAGAATTAGTGAGGATTACCTCACACTAACACTGGAGATCCGATACTGACCCAACACTGAACTGGACAACCTCACACTGCCTCTACACGGATCTGCATCACTCTAGCTGGGAACTGCGTCACCTCCTTCTATTGGTCGTTTTGCTAGCTGGATGTTGATCTTCTGCCCTTCCGATCTCACACCCCAGCACTCTGGCACTGGATCTAATTGATACTCAGCAAAACTTCTGATCTCCTCAAGGCTTCAGCGCTGCCTCTGCGTGGCTATGTGCTGCCCAGCGTAGCCCCTACGCTGTCTTTTATGCATCCTCTTCTTTGCCTTCACTGCAATGTATTCTCGACTCAGGAAAATATCTTCCAACAGGAACTATCACTGCCCCTCACTGCAATCGAATCAACTCGATGATCTCTCCGGATGCTCACTTCAGAAATCGATCTCTAGACTCACTCAGTGTGTTTTCCAAATGCCCATCGAAGTCCTTATAATCTTCTCATTGGATAACCAACGGCCCAAATTAAAACATAATCAACAACTTAGATCATATTGACTCGATCTTTGTCTTTTTCTAGAAGTTTCACACCTAGTTCTATTAATATACTTTGATTATTTTAATTCTCTAAGTTTAGACTTAGGCTCCCATTAAAAATAATTAATTATTTTAATAAAACCTCATCCGGGTGCAGCTACGGAGCAGGACAGTCCGGGAATTCTTGGTGAGATGGAAGAATTTGCCGGATGAGGATGCCACTTGGGAGAGTGAGAAAATTTTGCAACATCCATCACTTCAGTTGCTTGAGGACAAGCAACATTTTGCCGAGAGAGACTGTAATATTCCTAATTAGCTATGGCTAATTGGAATATTTGATTTTGCTCAATTTTGCCGTCTATAGTTTATTCATAAATAAAAAGGTGAGTAGGGGAGACATAACTCACTTTAGAAATAAAAGTTCACTCCCTAGTAGCACAACGTTTTAACTTAAGTGAGCCGAGGGGGCCAAGAGAGCACATAGAGAGGGGGCCCACGTAGACACATGGAGGGACTGCGCAGGCCAAGAGGGAGCACGTGGCAACGTTGGAGGGAGGTAGAACGTGGGGTTGGAGAGGGGCTCATGCTATATAGAGGGGAGAGCCTCCTCATTTTGTTCATTCGTTGTTGATGATATTGAGCTAGTCGTTTTGACTTCTTGAGCACGCTAGTTGTTTAGCCTGTCTGCAGCACTATTTAGTGCATTCAGTGTCTCCGATTAGAGATCTCGCCCTTAGCCCCGGGGGACTTCGAGTGCCTGCTCGGGCAAGGTAATTTCTTCAGCATTTCGTGGGAGGATTGGTGTTTGGGTTTTGTTGCGGAGCTGTGCATTCAGAGACTGCGCAGTCATTGAGAGGGAGGACGCAGTCCATTCAGGAGGAGCTCTGGATTGAGTTTCTTGCAGGGGTTTTGAGCCTAGAGATTGAGCAAAGGATCAGCCTTTGCCTTTGGGAGGATTTTAGTGGAGTTTGAGGTCGTATTTCATTTGTTCCTATTCAGCCTCTACGCAGAGCCTTGGAGGGCAGCGTAATTCCCCCAGGGGGTGATTTTTGGGGTTCAACCATTTCAGATATGGATTCTGGGTTTTGTTGTGGTTGGTGAGTAGAGGAGGATTCCATATTTTCAGCTCATTCTGATGATGGGATCAGCCCCAAGTCATCAGTTCAGTTCAGTAGTAGCAGCTACACGGCAGTTTTCCAGCAGCTGGGACACAGTTCAAAGAGCAGCCATTTCTTGATATTCTAAGAGTATTTCTTCACTTGCCTTGAGCAAGTCTAGGTGCCATCACTCTAATCACCTATTGTACTTCATTATATTTCTTAGTATAATAAAATGGATTAGCATCTTCTCTCTGTATTTCTGGATGATTTGTCGTACATTCTATCTATGCTATTGTATGTCTGTTTTACTGCTATCTTTATGTATTTTCGAGCATTCTAGTTCTATACCACTTGGTGTGTCTATCTCATACTCTTAGACAGAGTCTGGAAAGGGCCAGGTAGCCTCCAGATCTCACCCTCTTCACAGAGGTGAAATATCTGGTAAACGCCCTCCCAGTCCATCTTTGGTTGGAGTTTGTTGTGTTTTAGAGATATCCCTGAAACGGGATATTACAGTGGTATCAGAGCATAGTTCTGGCTCAGCCTGTGGAGCTAGTTGTCTATGACATCGGGGAAGAGGCCCTACATTTGTTACAGAGGCAGAAAGTACAGAGATTGTGAGCGTAGGTTGGAGAACACCTACGGAGAGGGAGACTATGTTCGGGTGGTGGACACAGAACAGGAGGAGCCTGTGACAGACGCAGAGCAGGAGGAGCCTGTGCTAGATTCAAAGCAGAGAGAGCCGATGGCAGATGATAGTGAGGCAAAACAATTTGGGGAGGCACTCCTCAAATCAGTGCAGAATCTAGCGAGACAGATTGAGGTGATGGGTCAGAGATTCACCGCTGTGAAGGCTAGACAGCGTGAGACCCCACGGGTTTTCCAGGTAGGAGAGGGATCAGGTACATCCCACCATTTGCCAGAGCATGGTGCTACTCAGTGTGATACTACTCAGTCGATGGCTTCACATGCACCTACATGCTCTACCATGCCCACTTTCTTGGGAGCAGACACAGGGGCAGGAGCCCAACAGGAGGCAGAGCTCGGACATATGGGTGATTATTTTGCAGAGTATCAAGCCTATGGGAAGGAGTTTAGGGATGCTCTCTCGTTCAGAGATTTTGTTCAGCTTCAGCGGGACAGTAGACCCCTCGACCATCATAGAGGGCACCGCCATTATCATGATGGAGACACCCACCGCACAGCTAGCAGATTCCACTTGCCTACGTTTGATGGTTCATCAAACAGTTCGGCGAAGTCTTGGGTGGAGAAGTTGAATATCTATTTCCAGCTTAACCAGATGTCGGAGGCAGAGGCCATCAAGGTGGCAACATTGCATTTGGATGGTGAGGCCCAAGACTAGTGGTTCCATGGGATGGTTACACTCGGACATTCTACAGTGGCGACATATGCCGAGTTTACCAGGAGGTTGATAGAGAGATTTGACCGGAGGGATCCGGAACAGCATTTTGTTGAGCTGACAAGGCTCAATCAGACCGGGAGCCCAGAGACATACATTGCAGACTTCTTGAGGGTTTCAGTGATGGTGCCAGATCTATCCGCGGCCCGGATGATCTATATGTTTGTGGAGGGGTTAGCAGAGTCACTTCGGGGTCTAGTCAAATCTACTAGACTAGCCACACTCCAGGATGCTATTAGCAGGACCCGAGATCTACAGGATGCATTGCCCAGGACTCGGACACCTTACCCCCAGAGACAAGGTTTCCAGCCCAAGGGGAAGGATGTGAGGATTCCGCCTCCAAAGGGGAATCCAGGACGGGCACAGACGGATGATGATGCCAGGAGGGAGCTGAAGAAGAAGCAGTTGTGCTTTTACCTGTCAGGAGCCGTGGGCACCGAGACATAGATGTGCTGCTAGGAAAGCACACTTCAATGAAGTCTTCTCCGAGAGTAGCGGGGAAGAGGATGAGGAAGATGACGTGGAGGCAAGAGACAGTCAGACAGCCCAGGATCAGTTGCCACCACCACCACCTCCAGGAGCAGGAGGTGCAGCTTTTGCACCCACAGGGAGGACCCTTGCAGCATTGCGAGGAGTTCCTAAGTATTTGACACTGCGCGTACGGGGGACAGTACGTGGTCAGCGAGTATCAGTTTTGGTTGACAGTGGGGCAACCCACAACTTCATCGATGCACAGATGGTTGAGCGGAGAGGGATACCGACTAAGAGCTTCGATGGATTTTCAGTTTTAGTCCCAGGAGCTCAGACGATGCAGTGTGCCCGATATGTTCCAGAGTTGGCAGTGATGATGGGTACCTACACCGTGACCGACCACTTTTTCGTGGTCAACATACCGGATACCAATGTGGTATTGGGTGTTCAGTGGCTAATTACTCTGGGAAAGGTCACCACAGATTAGGAGGCCTTGGAGATGGAGTAGGATGATAAGAAGACCGGGAAGCATGAGAAGATCCACGAGATGCACACTTACCCACCTCAAACTGTTTCGGCTCACCAGATGGAGGCAAATTTTCGGAAGGGAGACATAGAGTGGGCAGTTAAGTTGCGGGCATCAGAGGCAGGGACTACCGGTCAGGCCGTTCATCCTGATATACAGGCCATCCTTGATAGGTATGACACAGTGTTCGAGGATATACCACCAGGCCAACCACCGAATCGGGGGTTTGAGCACACTATTGAGTTGGAGCAGGGTATTCAGGCAGTGATTACCACACCCTATAGGCATCCCAAAGCCTATCGGGATGAGATTGAGCGGGCCATCTAGGAGTTGTTGGCTCTTGGGCACATCAGACCGAGCACGAGTCCTTTTGCTTCTTTCGTGGTGTTGGTGAAGAAGAAGGACGGCACTTTGAGGATGTGTATTGACTACAGGGCCCTGAACAAGAAGACCCTGAAGAACAGGTAACCTATACCCAGGATCGATGAGTTGATGGATGAGTTGAGAGGAGCTCGGTTCTTCTCAAAGATTGATTTGAGATCAGGGTACCATCAGATTCGCGTGAGGGAATAGGACATTCCCAAGACCGCCTTCAGGTGTCACTATGGGCACTTTGAGTTTTTGGTGATGCCCTTCGGGCTACCCAACGCACCAGCGACATTCCAGTCTTGCATGAACCACATCTTCCGCAGTCACTTGAGGAAGTTTGTGTTGGTGTTCTTTGATGATATCCTCATTTAAAACAGGACTTGGGAGGAGCATCTCCAGCACATTGAGGCAGTGTTGCGCATTTCGAAGGAGCAGCAGTTCTATGCCAAGCTCTCCAAATGTGAGTTTGGGTTGTCGGAGATGTTGTACTTGGGACATATCATAGGGGTGGACAGAGTGAGAGTCCACGAAGAGAAGATCAGGGCGATCAAAGATTGGTCGGAGCCGAGGAACGTGACGGAACTTCGGGGATTCATTGGTATTTGTACTTATTACAAGAAGTTCGTCAGGAGTTTCTCACAGCTTGCTGCACCCCTTACTGATTTGACGAAGAAGGGGGCATTCAGTTGGTCGGATACAGCGCAGCGAGCCTTTGACAAGCTCAAGGAGGTGATGAGCAGCTGTCCAGTGCTTGCATTGCCGGATTTTACGCAGCCATTTGTTTTGGAGTGTGATGCGTCGGGAGAGGGGATCGGCGCAGTATTGATGCAGGGAAGGCACCCTATAGCCTTTGAGAGCCGAAAGCTCCTTCCACACGAGAGGTTGTATTCTATATACGACAAGGAGATGTTGGCCATTATGCATGCATTGGCCAAATTCCGACAGTATTTAGTGGGTAACAGGTTCAGGGTGAGGACTGATCACAACAGCCTCAGGTTCTTTTTCAAGCAGAAGCAGCTACAGGAGAGGCAGCAGAAGTGGATCAGTAAGATCCAGGCATATGACTTTGATATTGAGTATGTCAAGGGTAAGAACAACGTTGTAGCAGATGCCCTTTCACGTAGACCAGCCACGTTGTCTCTTATGAGCTTGGATACAGATTGGAGGGCTCGAATTTTAGTAGAGTACTCCAAGGATAAATTTGCATGTGAGGTTCTGGATGGACAGGTGGCGGATGACAGGTACAGGGTGGTCGATGAGATCATCTACTACAGGGACTGGATCTTCTTGACTGAGGGATCTCAGCTCAAGAAGAAGATACTTCAGGCATCACAACTAATGCCTTTGGCCGGCCACCAGGGGTTTACCAAAACCTACAGGGCCATTAGAGAGAGGTTCTCATGGAAGGGCCTCAAGGAGGACGTACTCCAGCACATCAGGGAGTGCGATGTTTTCCAAAGGAACAAGGGGGAGATGAGCCATCCCGCAAGGTTATTGCAGCCTCTTCCCATTCCGAAGGGGAAATGGGAGAGTATTTCGATGGACTTCATCACAAGGTTGCCCAAGGTGCAAGGCAAGGATTGTATCTTTGTCGTCGTTGATCGACTGACAAAGTATGTGCATTTTTTCGCCATATCCGCGCACTACACAGCAGCACAAGTGGCCGAGCTGTTCTTCAGAGAGGTTTTCAGGATACACGGTCTTCCTAAGACCATCATCAGTGACAGGGACAGTCGCTTCATGGGCAGATTTTGGCAGGAGCTTTTCCGGTTGGTGGGGACAGAGTTGACACCGAGTACCAATTATCACCCACAGACGAATGGACAGACGGAGATAGTTAACAAGTGGCTGGAGGGCTACTTGCGTAACTATGTCAGTGGGCAGCAACGAGCATGGCTGAAGTGGTTGCATCTGGGGGAGTACTGCTACAACACTACTCATCACATGTCCATTGGTATGTCACCATTCTATGCTTTGTATGGGTATCATTCTTTATCTTTTGTTGATGTGATGTTTGGTGCTAGCAAGGCTCCGAGAGCCAAGATTTGGATCCAAGAGAGTCAGGATATACTCCGAGCTCTCAAGGACAATATGTCTATAGCACAAAACCAGCAGAAGTTGTATGCTGACAGGGGTCGGATGGAGAGACAGTTTGAGGTAGACGACTTGGTCTACCTACGATTGCAGCCATACCGACAGTCATCACTGAAGCAGAAGGGAGCTGAGAAGCTCAAGCCCTGCTTTTACGAGCCATACAGGGTGATACGCAAGATTGGACAGGTTGCATATGAGTTGGAGCTGCCCCAAGGCAGCAAGATTCATAATGTTTTTCATGTATCATGCCTGAAAAAGGCACTGGGGCAGCAGGTGACAGTGACAGATGAGCTACCACCCACGGATGATGAGGGGCATTTGGTGTTGCAGCCAAAGGCTATTATTGATACCAGGGAGAGGCAGCTACGGAGCAGGACAGTCCGGGAATTCTTGGTGAGGTGGAAGAATTTGCCGGATGAGGATGCCACTTGGGAGAGTGAGAAAATTTTGCAGCATCCATCACTTCAGTTGCTTGAGGACAAGCAACATTTTGCCGGGGCAGACTGTAATATTCCTAATTAGCTATGGCTAATTGGAATATTCGATTTTGCTCAATTTTGCCGTCTATAGTTTATTCATAAATAAAAAGGTGAGTAGAGGAGACATAACTCACTTTAGAAATAAAAGTTCACTCCCTAGTAGCACAACGTTGTAACTTAAGTGAGCCGAGGGGGGCCAAGAGACCACGCAGAGAGGGGGCCCACGTAGACACATGGAGGGACTGCGCAGGCCAAGAGGGAGCACGTGGCAACGTTGGAGGAGGTGAGCATTAGGGTTGAGAGGGGCTCATGCTATATAGAGGGGAGAGCCTCCTCATTTTGTTCATTCGTTGTTGATGATATTGAGCTGGTCGTTTTGACTTCTTGAGCATGCTGGCTATTTAGCCTGTCTGCAGCACTGTTTAGTGCGTTGAGTGTCTCCGATCGGAGATCTCACCCTTAGCGTCGGGGGACTTCGAGTGCCTGCTCGGGCAAGGTAGTTTCTTCAACATTTTGTGGGAGGATTGGTGTTTGTGTTTTGTTGCGGAGCTGTGCATTCAGAGACTGTGCAGTCATTGAGAGGGAGGACGTAGTCCATTTAGGAGGAGCTCCAGATTGAGTTTCTTGCAGGGGTTTTCAGCCTGGAGATTGAGCAGAGAATCAGCCTTTGTCTTTGGGAGGATTTTGGTGGATTTTGAGGCCGTATTTCAATTGTTCCTATTCAGCCTCTACGCAGAGCCTTGGAGGGCAGCGTAATTCCCCAAGGGGGTGATTTTCGAGGGTCAGCCATTTCAGATATGGTTTCTGGGTTTTGTTGTGGTTGGTGAGTAGAGAAGGATTCCAGATTTTCAGCTCATTCTGGAAAGGGGATCAGCTCCAAGTCATCAGTTCAGTTTAGCAATAGCAGCTACACGGCAGTTTTCCAGCAGCTAGGATGCAGTTCAGAGAGCAGCCATTTCTTGATATTCTGAGAGTATTTCTTCACTTTCCTTGAGCAAGTCTAGGTGCCATCACTCTGATCACCTATTGTACTTCATTACATTTCTCAGTATAATAAAATGGCTTAGCATCTTCTCTCTGTATTTCTGGATGATTTGTCGTACATTCTATCTATGCTATTGTATCTCTGTTTTACTGCTATCTTTATGTATTTTCGGGCATTCTAGTTCTATACCACTTGGTGTGTCTATCTCATACTCTTAGACAGAGTCTGGAAAGGGCCAGGTAGCCTACAGATCTCACTCTCTTCACAGAGGTGAAATATCTGGTAAACGCCCTCCCAATCCATCTCTGGTTGGAGTTTGTTATGTTTTAGAGATATCCCCGAAACAAGATATTACAGAATGAGATGATCTTTGGATCAATTTTGGTCCTCTCGAAAAAAGGAATTTAATGCAATGATCATCTCCATCAAACGAGTTGTCCCAAGGTGGAATTTGGCCCTAGTTTCCAATTTTAACACTCCCTCTCAACTAGGTAGAACTCCACCTTCCAATCCATTTGTCGTCATATACCATCACTATCATCTTTGCTCTGCTTTGCTGAACCATGAAGTAATAATGAAGAAGAATTAATCAAGAGTGAGTCACAAGACCTTACCACTCTCCACTGACAAAAGTCAGTCCAGAGGTAGAACCTTAGTTGATCCCAGATCAAGTTGTTGAACATCATGCATCCTAGACATAGGGAGTACGGCAATACACGATGTGTCCAAAGATAGTGCTATGGTCCCTATCCACGTTTGTCAACTCATTGGCCAGATGAGAGGTACTTCCCACGAGTCTCAAACTGCATGGGTAGGATGTATGTTGGGGCATCAGCAGGAGAAGATGAACCACTCATCCTGCTCATATGCCATAGGAGAAGATGAACCACTCATCCTATGCATATGTCAATCGTAGGAGAAGGTAAACCACTCACCCTACATACATGTGTCCGCAATCGTAGGCAAAGGTGAACCACTCACCCTACACAAATGTCAACCATCATGGGGTATCACAGGGGAAGGTGAACCACTCACCCTGTACATAGCACACCAACAGGGGAAGGTGAACCACTCACCCTATGGTCGCTCATAGCTCCAAGAAGTACCCCAAGCCCCCAAGAGCTTTCAGAGCTCAGTGTCCAACTCATGTGGGACGCTCATAGGAGGGTCTTTCCATGACTCCAAGTCTCTCAGGGAGGGCTAAGAATTTGACCTTCCCTAAGGGCTTCGTGAAAATGTATGTGACCTACTTATCAGTCCTAATGTGATGGAGCCTTATTGCTCCCTGCTGTACCATATCCCGAATAAAGTGGTACCTGATATCAATGTGCTTGGAGCGGTCGTGGAACACGGGATTCTATGAAAGGAAAATCCCACTTTGGTAGTCGCAGTAGATCATGCTGGTATCCAGCACATGCTCAAATAGCTCATTAAAGAACTTCCTCAATCAAACAGCTTCACAATAGGCCATACTAGCAGCAATGTTTTCGGCCTTGGCGGTGCTTAAAGCAACCGATTTCTGCTTCCTGCTCATCCAAGATATGAAGCAGACCCCAATGAGAAGCGACATACAGATGTGCTCTTACAATCCACCACACTGCCAGCCCAAGATAGGCAATGATTTTGATGACAGATCCATAACTGCCTATTGCCACTGTTTCAACTGTCCACTGTCAGAACTGGATAGGTCATTATACTAGTTGATAGCTCCACAACTGCCTGTTGCCACTGTTGTTATCACTTCTGCTGCCACTGTTTCAACTGTCCAGTGTCACTCCTGCTATCACTGTTGCTACTGTCCGTTATCACACCTGCTACCCCTGCTGCTACACTTCAACTTGACACTATGTTGCACATTGACTCAGTCATTCGGTCTCACAATACTGTTCTCAAAGAAAGCATAAGTAACACTATTATACATCACATAAGCCACATATCACTGTCATAGGGTCACTAACATGAATTACACTGTCATAAGTCACTGTCATAGAGGCACTGCCATATATCTTAGACCAATGTCATACATCACTGAGACAGACATAGAAGATCACAGCCATACATTGTCGTCAGGCCACACATCACTAAAGGTAACCACTGCTCAAACTTTGATTACCAGTAAGAATGTTATAGCCTAACCTCATCATTCACTATTCAAACCTGGGGATTAACATTTGTGCTTAAACTGGAAAACTAGCTGCTTCATTACAAAATGATGAAAAAAAACCCTTACTCCTGCTAATGTTAAGCCTTCAAAGTTCACAGTTGTACTGCTCTAACTGTTGTAGAAGAGTACTGTAACCAGACTACTGTTTCCACTGTTGTAGCCCTCAGTAAGACATAGGATTTGTGTAACTGTCTTTAGGATTCAAATGCAGTGAATTCTTGCTGCAGTTCTCATGCCAAAGGTGATACAGATACAAATTTACTTCTCAAGATGAAGTGCTCTGGTATGCTCAGGTCTATACCTTTATATTTCAGAACTTTTACATATCTTTACCAGTTAATGAACAAGACTTGAACCCCATGAATCTGAACATGAAACCATGGAATTAATTATGAGACCTTACCTCGTAACATGCCCCACAGAAACCACAGATTTGAGTCGCAATGAATTATTTCAACAATTATCAACAAATCTCAGAGATAGAGGATTAATGGAATTTCGGTTTTACACCTTCAGATATACATTAGATCTTTGCTTCAGATCTCTGTTCCAGAGGATTACTGAACCTTGTATACGCCCTGCCACAATGATTATGCAAAGAAGGCATAAATTATGTGCACAAAAATATAATTTCTCAAGTCTCTTAGCCCTTAACTTTTGATGCCATTATCACTGGTCAATCTAGTCTCCTTTCCTTGTGTTTCTCTTCAAACAGGTTCTACTTCAGATTTTGTAGATCTGAGAAATGTGTTGCTACAGTAGTACTGAACTTATGTTTTGCTTCAAAAATTGTTGTAGATCTCTGGTTAGGGCATTGAAATACTTTATAATACAGAGCTCGGGTTTGTTGCAAAGACAGCGTCCTTTGACTTCTAGAGAACCCTGAAAGGTATGGTCTAATAGATTAGCTTTAGATAGGCCTTGAACAGGTGCAACAGTCAACTATTTCCAACCAACGGACAGCAGTGATGCCCTACCACAAAACTGAGATGCTTCAGGATAAGATCCACAAGAATGTAAGTTGTAGCTCCTTACGGTTGAAAGCACAGGTCTTCAAAGTCTTTTAACAAAGCTGCTCCAGAATGTCTTTCTTCCAGGTTTCCCTTAACCTTCAAATATGCTTCACAAATATTCTCAGAAACATTACAAGATTTTCTGGAATCTTCTGCAATGATCTCGTTGTCCTTAGAATAGATTGACCTTTGAATTGTTATTTGATTACTTGTATGCTTAAAACAATTTTGAGATCTTAATCACCACTACCACATGAAGACCGCAGATATTATAGGTTTGTGTTGGTTTTGTATCCCCTAACCTAGTCGTAAATGCTCCACTAAAATAGATACGATTGCAAGGATACTTCAGGTTTGAAGAGCCAATAAGGAATCAGATTTGTGAGATGCAAGGAATGCTCAGTTAAACATGTCCACAAGTATGACGTTTCAAGCAACAATGTTCCAGTCCAAAACGTATACCTTAACTTTGTGAGTTTATTTCAGATATCCACGGACTAGGTCCGTCAAATCTTCAGGGCATGCATTGACTATAGCATTACAGGATGTGCTTAAAAAGATCCTCAACTACACTTGCCGGACATAGGTGCGAGCTCAGAAGTTCACCCAGGCTTTAAGGCTCCATGTATCAGATTTGCATGCAAGTCCAGCCAGAATTCATTCAACAGGCTAGGGCTTGAATTTGGACTACCTTTTCTTTTGAGAAGACACCCTTCAATCATGTGTAGAAAGCCTTTAGACCCTGCAGCTCTCAGATGGAGGGTTGCCTTACAGAGGGGCCAAAACTCTTATTGAATGTCTCAGAAATTGTTGTTGTCCTTCAGAAAAGGGCCAAGTAGGCCTCAAAGGAAATGTGGGTTGGTTTCAGTGATTTATTCCTTCATCACAATGTAAATCCACCTGCAAAAATAAGTTTCAAAAAAAATGAATCCCATGCCCAAGGAGAAAACCATAAGCCCCAATGAAATGTCCAGATTTGCCCTTTCAAGAGAGTCGAAGTTCCTCAAGGAATTTGCAGATCTCCTCAACAGTATTTGCTGACCTTCTTGAGATGTTGGGAACTCCTTATGGCCACAGACAAAATAGACAGATAGAGGGAATTTCTTCCATAGTGTTTAAAGAGGATTGATCACCCTTTATATAGTTTTTTGGATGAACATCTAGGAGGGTAGCCGAGTTGATCATCAAGGAGGGAAAACATTTAATTTGAAATTCAAAATTTCCCTCTCATATTTTTGGACCACAAACAAATTCGATTTTTATTCAAGATTTTGGACCACGGAGATTTTTATCTTTTATTATTAAATTTCCTCCTATAAAGAATTATTCTCCTTTTACTTAATTAAGTGTGCCATAGACTAGCCAACATAATATTGCCACATAATCACCCTTTGGGACTATTGACCATGAGATGAGGGTTTGCACTTTGACTGGGCATATCTCTCAAACTGTGAGGACCCAAGAAGCGCTCCACATATCAACGGAATCGGCATGACGAGGAGAATCCAATGGTTAGGGTCCCAAGGAAAATTCAGTGATCTGGATTCTGCATCTTCAAAATCTCCAACAGTTGCAGGGTGTGCTCCTCTTCCAAGGGATCCACCCTACAGCTAGGGTTTCATCAATGTATCATCTCAACCATGCATGAAGGACATCAATGACTTCATCAATGCATCATCTCATCCTTGCATGAAGGACATCAATGACGATATCCTGTACCCGCTTTGACATCCTACACTCGCTTTGATATCATGCACATGGTTTGACATCCTGCACCCGCTTTGAATCAATGACAACATACTTGACAATCTCCCCCTTTGTCATTGATGTCAACACACCTAATCATCATTTGGCGTGTTGCATAAGATCCCCTTGACTTTGTGCTTCTTCTCTTGTTTCTTTCCAAGATTCTCTCCCACTTTGACATCAATGGCAAAGGGTGACTAACTAGTCCTTCTCATTGAAGATATCTTTATTTGGCATAGGCTCCCCCTGACAACAGGCTCCCCCTAACAATATGCTTTTCGGTTGCATCATCTCTTCCAATACATAGACTCACCCTGACAATACGTTCTCTTGTTGTATCATCTCTTTTATTACACAAGCTCCCCCTGATAATATGTTCTCATGCTGCATCATTTCTTCCATTACATTCATCATTGATTATTTTAGAATTTGATTAGTACAAAGCAAACTAGTAGATACTAAACTCTGAAGACTAGAGTAGCAAATTGAAATTACTCAAACTCAAAAACAATAAAAAGAGTGACAAGTCAAAGACTCGGTCTGGGGTCATCGTATCTAGACTCAAGACTGAAAGTCAAAACTGAAAATGAACAATGGTCAATGAACCAATGTTATCAGAACTGGATAGGCCATTGTACAAGTTGACCCAAAAACCAGGAACCAAAAAAAAAATCAGACCAAAAAAACAAATATATGCATGTGCATCCATATGAATCCAAACATTACACATAAATAAGCACAATTTCTCAAATATATAGAAAGGGTGCATATAACCAAAATAGCACCAAGTGTAATCAACTCTAAACCACAAATACATTAATAAAGAGGCTCTAGATGGCCTCCATAGTCCAAAAAAGATCATGTTATAAAAAATACCTACATATCATCAAAATCATTGCCCACAATGGGATCCTCACCATCCATATCACCCCCTAAGCATTAAAATAAGATAGAAAAATCTTAACATGTCAAATCAGGATTTTGTTGAGTGATGGGTACATCTTTACTAGGGTCATGACAACGGAGTTCAATAATTAATTCCACCAACATCAAGGTATAGGGAGAAATTGGTGCTCTTAATTAAATGTTAGTTCCATACTCTCATACATGATAGAATCCATTGGAAAAGTTGGAATCCCACCAATCCTGAAATCTTGAAAATAGTTAAGTCAACCAGATTTTGAGTGGGATCTAAAATTCTATTTTCTCCATATGAAATCCATCAGGGTCAAAACGACTCTCAAACATCCTCAAAACAATTCATGGAAATGTTTAAAATTTAAGTAAAATGATCTATACTTCAACAATTTAACATTACTAGTAATACATAGCAATAGTAGGGCCCTAGGGTCGAATATTAGGCTTCCCCACTCATAAATTATTGTTTTTAGAATAAATACAAGTGGGGGTGCAGAGAAGGCCCCACAAGTACCCTTTTTGGGGAAACATAACCCCAACATTGGGGAAACATTTCCCCCTGTGTTTCCCCGAGTTTCCCCAGAAGGGGGACGTGGAGAAACTTTTCCCCAAGCATCCCCCCATCCCAGTAGTGTGGGAAACATGGGGAGTGCATCACCCACCTTGGGGGATGCGTCCTCGTGGAACATTAGTTATTGTTATATCTTGCGTCCTCGTGGAACATTAGTTATTGTTATATCTTGCAGTGAATAGTGGATTGTCCACATAATTTTATTTTTATTGTAGATTTGTTGAGAAGATTAAGGATATGATTTTTTAATCATTATTCCATGGAGAAAAGCACGGATCTAGATGTTCTATTGTAAATTCTTGGAGAAATTGTGGATCTAGATCCCTCTTAGTATCACTTTACTTTAGGAGATTGAGTTGAAGATTATATTTAAAGATCAACGCCCTCACTTGTTTCTCATGATTGGATTTCGGGAGATTCCCCCTTTGTGTGAAAATTCCATGATTGGAATCCTTCTACAGCAACTGGTTAAGTTTCTTCTATTTTGTTATATAACTGAACAAAATTATTTACTGTTTGCTACGGTAAATAACGTAACTAACACACTGCAATTTTCACAAATATAAAAATGTTGCAGAAACAAAATACAGCGCACGAAAGAAATAAACACACATATACACTGTTATTTTTGGACAATATCCCCGAAAAAAGCCAATGCGGGAAAACTGGTGCAGCAGCTGAGGGTTTGTATTATTATGCAGTAGTTTCTTAATACAATCTTGGATGTCTTACTGGATATCCAATACAGAGAATATAACTGGCAAAAAGTTAGTGAGAAATAACCTCACACTATCACTGGCGATCCGACACTAATTCAGCCTCTGAATGGCTAGCCCCAAGCTGCCTCTATGTAGCCTTTGTGCAGTCACTGTGCTGCTTCTACGTCACAACTCGTAGGGCCTGTGTCACTCCCTTCGCTGATCGATCTATTGGTTGGATGCTCTGACCTCTGACCCTCTGATCTCACACCCTAGCTCTCGTCACTAGACTAGGAATGCTCGTCGATAGAACTGCAGATCTCCTCTCAGTCTCTGCGTTGCCTTAGCGTGGCTCTGCGCTGCCTCTCTGGATCTCTCTCTGCCTCCTCTGCGTCGTATTCACCGGATCAGGAAAACTTACACAGGTCACTATCCCTGCCCCTCACTACAAGAAATCTTCTTGATCTTCCTCCGGCAACTGCTGCGCTGCTCTCTTGAGAAATCGATCACTAGATCACTATTTCAATGTATCTTCCAAGTGGCCATTGAGCCCCTTCTTATAATCTTCTCATTGAACATTAAACGGCCCAGATTAAGTCTTAATCAATGGCTCACATCATCTTGACTCGATCTCTGTCTTTTTCTAGAAGATTCACACTAGTTTAATTAATACCCTTTAATTATTTAATGTCCTAAGTTTAGACTTAGACATCCATTAAAAATAATTAATTATTTTAATTAAACTGTCTCCGGGTGGAATTTCCCAAAATGATTTATCGGTATTATGGAATGCATATGTCCGAGACTCCCTGCAAATTCTTGAGGCTAAAGCACATCTGATGCTACTAGAAATCAACACTCCCTCTTAGCGAGGAATGTACTCTAGTAATGCAACTTGTTGAAGCATCACCCCAACTCTGTATCATCTCCCTCTGCATTGTTGATGTCTGACATCACTACCCACCAACTACTGCACAAATGTTGCATGTTGCTGCCAACTGCATCAACATTGCAACTTTATTGTTGTTGCAACAAAAAAACATCCAAAATACTAAACCAACAGCATTCAGTATGATGCATCAGTCACTGGAGTTCTAACTGCTGCTAGTTTTTGCGCTGGTCCTTCGAACCTCTACGTTGTTGCTGACTCTGCATTGTTGCCAACTCTACTTTGCGCTACTCAGTCTCTAGCACTCCTAGTCACTGCAGCTGTCACTCTGGCACTTCTCTGCACCAACTAACATTGGTCTATCCTGCTACTTCTGATATGGGCTCCCGTAACAAGGTATTGATCCAAGAGGTGGACTCCTCAAGGATCCTGCCATCTACAATTCTTTGGAACTATAGTACTAGATCACCCCACCTCTCCCTTGGAGGTATGTGGGCAATCATGGCAAACTCCTCCTCGATCTCTGCAGTTGCAGCCTACTGATCATGTTTTTCTTCCTTGTCCTTCTTTCTGAGAGGACACTGCGTAGCGCAGTGACCAAGCTCACCACACCTAAAACATTTGATCTTCAAGAAGTCCTTCTTCCGCCTTTGCTGCTCCTATTGCCCCTTTGATGCAAGGGTTGCATTCTCTTCTTCCTCCTTGGGCTTCATACCACTGCTGATGCTGCCATCCAGTTTTGCAATTCACTAAGTCACGCCTCATCTCTTCTTGTTGAAGAGCAGCCCACATCCCTTCCCAATCCGGAAATTTTTCGATGCCCAGAATACTCTAGACGAAGACTTGCCATTCTTCGGAGACGCAATTCAGGGCCAATCTCACCATCTCCGTAGACTGAGGCGCTGACCCTAGAACTACCAACTGATCTCGGACTTCCTGAAGCTTCGAAAGGAAAGAATCTATGTTCTCCCTGTAAGATCTTTGTTCTATATTTACAATAAAACACTTATCTGATCTTTATATTTAAGCAGAAAATAATTGCAAGAGGATTTAAACTTAAACTCAAATGACAAATTCACAGTTTTTAAAATATTCCTAAGTTCACAAACCCAATAACCAGCTGATGCTGAAACACAATAAGTAACTGATGCTCAAAGAAATACCTGGAAACGGTGAGCTGCAAACCAGAGTTTAATCAATGATTGCTGGATGAACTGAACAAGCTAATAACTGTTGGAACCGTGATCCTCCTCTCCAGCTGATCGGACAGATTACAGAACCAAAATGTTCCTCCCAGCCAATTTAGGATTTAATCCCAAATCCAGAGGACGCCTCCTCTGCCCCCGTGTCCAGAATCCCGAGAACAGTAAGTCTCCCTTCCACAATTGATAAATTTCCCACAACCGCCTTCTCAATTTCATTTAAGAACAAAAAGCCCTCTCCTCCTTCATGTCTTCTTGTTTAAATAACAATCTGCCCCACCGCCACAACTCCATCAAGATTTGACGTCCATAAATGTAGAAATGAATATTTTCAAAGAGATGTCATTCGAATGTAAGAGGATATGGTTGTATTAATGAGATGTCATTCGAATGTAAGATGATAAGGTTTGTATTAATTCGAATGCATTTAATCATGGTGCTTTGAATGTTTAATTAATTATTCTAATTATTCTTTAAGGTTAGTTTTTCTTTATGTTTGTATATTATATTTAACTATTAGTTAAATATTAGGAAGTAGGAACTTAGGGTGTAGGTTGTTACATACTTCCTCCCTTTGGAAAACTTCGTCCCAAAGTTGGGGTTTCATATACTCATATCAATGATTGTATTTTAGAGATTAGGGTGATTGTAGAAGGCTGATTTTTAAGATTGACTCTCTGTTTGAATAAGTATGTATCTGCAATTTAATTGTTACTTCCCATCTCAACCAAATCTCCAAACTATTATAAAATCATCCTATCCTTCCTAACCTCTTCCACTCCCATCCTATCCGTCCTCTACAGGAATATGCCATGGCATCAGTTTTACTGATCCATTCATAGACCTTAAGGATATCAGCGTCGAGTACGTCAACCTGATATGCTTGTAGGCATCCGGCAGTTATCATCACACGTCTAGGGGAGCGTGACTCGCACAGTCCTCCCATGACTCCAGTTATCGGAGGATAAACGGTGGGCAACACCTCCACCCCTCCCAATAGGGCCAAGGTCAACACCCTATCGTGGAATCTCGGGAGTCTCAATTGTTCTGGGGATTCTGTCATCACGTATTTTGGTTCTGAAATCTGTATTCTGCAAAGCAATTACTTGTACACAATCTGCAAGGTAAACACTCGTACGCACATTACAGCAGATGCATCTATATTGTTCATTACAAATTGTTACCCATATAACAATCTCTACACATTCCAAATATACTGTTATCAATGTAAACATTCGTATACACATTACAGCATATGCATCTATATTGTTCATAACAAATTGTTACCCATATAACAATCTCTACACATTCCAAATATACTGTTATCAATGTAAACATTCGTACACACATTACAGCATATGCATCTATATTGTTCATAACAAATTGTTACCCCTATAACAATCTCTACACATTCCAAATATACTGTTATCAATGATATTGATCCCAGAACTTATATACGTACTCGGTTAAAACACTTGTCCACAGATGTATCAATATGTCCAATACAATTTTCGTTTAGATACTGCCCTAATTTAGTTCATACATGTTCTATCTATGATGCATTTGTTTTAACCATGTTCAACCTGTATAACCATATGTTTCATTTTGATATTTAAAATGTAGTTACTCTTCTATTTCTTTTCCTTCAATCATATGGACATGTAAATAAAATGAATTGATACATGATGTCATTCATAATGTGAGCTATGATCTATATTTCATATTCCTGCAATGATAATTTAAACGACATAAGGCATGTTGGTATCCCTGCACCAGTAAAGTCAAACAATAGCATATATTCGGTATCACTAGAGTTAAGTAACATCCGTTCAGCAAGTAAAATTCATTCTTACGTGATAATTCAAAATAAAGTTTCAAGTATCAAAATAGAGTAGTCAAAATTTCAGTTCTCAAAATTTAGCATAAGTTGGGGTAATTCTGGCAGAAAGTCTCAGCATCCTCCCAAGTTGCTGATCCAGCACTATATTTATTCCACTGGACTTTAACTTGGTCTATCCGGCGGTTCCTGAGCTGTCGAACCCTACGTTCCAGAATACGTAATGGTTCGACCGTTAGGGTTCTCTCGTCTGATACCCGCAGTTCCTTCAATTGAAGGTCATGAGATTTATCAGCAATATAATGTCGTAAGGTAGATACATGAAATACATTATGAATTTTGTGCAGGTGGGGTGGGAGTGCAAGACGATAAGCGACAAGTCCAACTTTTTCCAGGACTTCAAACAGACCTATAAACTGGGGGGATAATTTTGTACCCCTCCCAAACCGAATGGTGCTCTTATTTGGTCTAATGCGGATGAAAACTTAATCTCCCACTACATAGCTTCTATCTGTCCTGTGAGCATCAGCATAACTTTTCTGTCTATCGTGTGCCTTTTTCAATCGTTGCCTAATCAATTTTACCTGATCCTCCATCTCTTGGATCAATTCTGGTCCGACGATTATTCGATCTTCTAACCTATCCCAACTCAACGGCGTTCTGCAGGGTCTCCCATATAGAGCTTCAAATGGCAGCATCCCGATTGAACTGTGATAACTATAATTGTAAGCAAATTCTACCAAGGGTAAGTACTTTTCCCAGCGCGACTGTTGGTCCATAACATACATCCTTAGCATATCCTCAAGTACTTGATTTACCCTTTCTGTCTGCCCATCGGTCTCCGGATGATATATTGTACTCAAATTTAACTGAGTTCCCAAGGCCGACTGCATACAATTCCAGAACCTTGATGTGAACCCAGGATCTCTGTCGGATATGATTTTCTTAGGTACTCCATGAAATCTGATAATTTCATTTATGAATCCCCGAGCTACATCAGCTACTTCATAAGTATCTCTTACCGAGATGAAATGGGCGCTTTTTGTTAATCTATCCACCACAACCAAAATGGCATTATACTTTTGTTGCGTAAGAGGCAGCCCAACGATAAAATCCATAGAAATTATCTCCCATTTGGTCATAGGGATATCGTGAGATTGTAAGAGACCTGCTGGGTGACGATGATCAGCTTTGACCTGTTGACATTCAAGACACCTAGCGACAAATTGGACAATGTCGTTTTTCATGTCTGACCAAAAGAAGAGTCTCTTAGTGTTAGCATACATCTTCTTTACACCAGGATGTGCACAATACACTGTTCTATGTGCTTCCCTCAAGATGGTGTTTCGGAGATCTCCACTATCTGGTATGTACATCCTTCCATGAAATCGTAGAATTCTGTCTTCTTCTAGATCATATCCGTCGAACTTAGGTTCCTTTGAATGGTTGCTCTCAAGCCTCGACCTTACCTTTAAGTACCAACTATCATTTACAAGATGTTCAAGTACCTGATCTCTTAAGTTCACCCTGATAGGTATGAGGGAGAATATTCGAGATCTTCTACTTAAAGCATCTGCTACAACATTCTCCTTCCCTTTGATATATGAAATCACAAAATCATATTCGCTTAAGAGTTCACTTCATCGTCTTTGTCTTGCATTCAAGTCTCTCTGAGTGAACAAATACTGCAGACTTTGGTGGTCACTTTTAAGCACAAAGATTTTCCCTACTAAGTAGTGCCTCCAAATCTTTAATTCTAAAACCACCGCAGCTAACTCTAAATCATGTGTAGCATAAAGTTCTTCATGGGGTTTTAATTTTCTTGAAGCGTATGCTATTACGCCTCCTTCTTGCATTAATATTGCGCCTAACCCTTGTTTAGATGCGTCAGTACACACAGTAAAATCTTTATCCATATCAGGTACTCGTAAAATCGGTGCACTAGTCAATCATTTTTTAAGTTCAGAAAAAGCTTTATCACATTCCTCACTCCATTCATACTTCACACCTTTGCGCTGGAGGTTTGTGATCGGCTTTGCAATTTTGGAGAATCTCTCCACAAACCTTCGGTAGTAACCTGCTAAACCCATAAAACTACGCACTTCATGTGCATTCTTAGGTATCGGCCACTCCCTGATTGTGTTTACCTTTTCAGGATCTACAGAGATTCTTTCGCCTGATATGATATGACCTAAGTAATGGATTTCCTTCTGAAAGAAAGCGCATTTGGATAATTTTCCAAATAACTTGTGTTCTCTGAGACAAGATAACACTATCCGAAGATGCTCTTCATGCTCCTTCTCATTCTTAGAGTAAATGAGAATATCGTCTAGGAAAACTTGTACAAATTTGTCGAGATATTTGCGGAGAACGCTATTCATAAGGTTCATGAAGACTGCAGGTGCATTGGTCAACCCAAATGGCACCACAATGAATTCATAATGCCCGAAACGAGTTCGGAATGCAGTCTTAGAAACATCGCTCTCGCTAATCCTGAGTTGATGATAACCTGATTGCAGATCGATCTTTGAAAATACTGTAGCTCCCTTCATTTGATCGAAAAAGTCGTCAATGCGAGGCATCGGATACCTATTCTTTACCGTGGCTCGGTTCAAATCTCGATAGTCCACACACAGTCGTAATGAACCATCTTTCTTCTTGACAAAGATTACAGGAGCACCCCATGGTGAAACACAGGGTCGAATGTGCCCTACATCTAACAGTTCTTTTAGCTGTATTTGCAACTCTAAAAGTTCTAAGGCAGTCATTCGGTAAGGAGTTTTGGATATAGGTTCCGTACCAGGTTTCAACTCAACGGTGAGGTCTAGCTCTCTCTGAGGAGGCAGTCCAGGTAGTTCTTTTGGAAAAACATCCGGAAATTCTGATAGAATCAGATACTGATCTAAGGAAGGCCTTTTTTCTTTGCTTACCATTTGAACGGCATACACTTGACAACCCTTCCTTAAGCACCGCTTCATCTGCATGGCTGAGATGAAACGCAAGGATACCTTTCTCTTAATACCTTGAATTTGGATTGTCTCACCCATATCATTTACGCAAAGTATTGTTTTCCCGGAACAATCTACCCATGCTCGATGAGACTCTAACCAATCCATTCCTATCACCAGGTCGTAAGTACCTAGGGCCGTGACATATACTTTTAGTTTGGTCGAACAGACTCTTAGATCAACTTTGCAATCCTCAATACTTAATTCTACTGGTTGAAGGTCTCTCGAAGCCATTTCTACCTGTCTGAAATCGTTTTGCTTGCAGGCTGCCAACCCACATTTATTTAATGCATAAGATGAAATAAAACTATCAGTAGCTCCAGTGTCAAATAAGATTTTGAATTTTATTCCGTTGATTGTACCTAAAGATTCCACTAAAGTGGATTGATGTGCTGCTTGGTTGTTGTTGATGACAGCATGGATTCTATGATTGCCTTGAGCATCTGATGATGGTCCTTTTCCTGTTCGCCGAGAGTTTTCCCGACAATCACGCCGAAGATGAGGTCCTCCACACCCCCAACAGTCCACTTGGGCTGGCCCCCGAGAGTTCGACTATGAATTTCTAGACCAAGAGCTCTGTCCCCTGATGCCCCTTCCTCTCCCATTCCTTCCCCGATTACCACTTCCTCGAGATTCCCAAGGACTGATGTTTGAGGATTCAGAAGCTATAGCATATATGGTCCTGGGAGCTCCTGCTCCCGCTCCTCTTGGGGTAAACCTATTACCATAAGGAGGTGGTCTCGAGTTATTTCCCCGGAACAAGTTTCGGGGAGTTTTTCCTGTAAATGCCTGCGGTATTGATTCAGCTGGCCTGAAATCCCTTTTAATTCCCAGATGTTCTTCTGCATAACGAGCACATTCAACCGCCCTTTGCTACCGTCGATGGCTTCCACATTCTTACCATGGCCCTGATTCTAGGGTTTAATCCAAATACGAAACTTTTGGCCTGGCGTTCATCCGTGTCTAGATAAGGAACATATTTTACAAGTTCCATAAACTTTGTCTCTTAGTCTTCCATGGTCTTTTTACCTTGGATTAGAGTATGGAAGGCTTCGGCTTGCTGCTCTTGAAAGAAAGGTGGTAAGTATTTCGCACGGAATCGATCCACGAACAACTCCCAAGGAACGGTATCTGAAGTGAGATGTAGCTGTTTTTCTAGATTTCCCCACCAAATCAGAGCATTCCCCCTGAGTTGGAATACACCGATCTTTGTTTTAGAAGTGGAAGAATATTCTCCTAGCGCGAAGCATCTTATCATCCCTTCCAACCATGCTTCGACATGTTCTCCAGCTCATCCTCCAGAGAATTCTGGGAGTTTAATCTTTTGCAGTTCCCGCGAAATATCTTCTCTATGAAGCTTGTACTCACAATCCTTAGGCTTTTCTGAATGTCTTTCTTCTAGATGACGTCGTTCCTCCTTGCTACTGGTCGGCCGCGACCCTTTTAATGTTTCTAAAATGGCTTCCAAAGAGCTCATCACAGTAGTAAGATCGGGTGCTGGAGCGACAGGTACTGACGATGATCTACAAGGTGGCGATGGTGATGGCGAGGGAGGAGGTGATGGCAATGCATTTCGCTGACGTTGCCGCCTTTGGTACGTTCTCAACATTGTAACCTTTCCTGATTTTTGTAATAAAATAAATGAGTCAAATATGATTTTAAATTTATTTTGTAAAAAAATTCAAACTCCAAAATAATTTATTTATAATATAAATAGCATTATTCAATTTACAAAAAAATAATTACTATTTTAACAATCATATATATATATACATTATACCTTTTACTATTTTCAATAATATATATATATATATATATATATATATATATATATATACCTTTTTAACCATAGATAATAGCATTTAACTTTTTGTTATTACATACTTTTTAAATTTATAAATTTTAATAAAATTTAAATGTTAAAAAAAAAAAAAAAATCGTAATTTATATGGCATGGTTATATATATATTTAAAAATCATACAATGTATATATATTTAAAAACCCTAAGATATATACATTTAACCAAAAACAAAACATACGATATAAATTAAAACCATACGACATATAAATTTAACCAAATAATACCGAACGATATATATATAAAAACCATACATTTAAAAACCATACGATATAATTTTAAATCTATACGATATATATATTTAATCTAATGATACATGCATATATATTATTTTATTCTGTCTATTGCATATTCGGTGGTATATATATATATATATCATGATACCTCAGAATTAAAATACATTACACCTAGCTGGCAAAATGACTCGAATACACGACTAAGATTGGATTTCATAGTGTGGCTTCCCCTTATCAAATTTCATAACGTGGCTTCCCTATCAGATATTAATAATTTGACAACGAATCATATAGATACCCAGATGGCAATCCGTTGTCTTAAGATTTTCATTAAGTTTCTTCCTGCATTCGATGTTTAAAGCCGGGACGGTTGCATTGAGTCTGAGAGGTTATGGTGACAGATTTAAATTTGATGGGCTATGCCCGCGCAGGTTCGAACACTGCCGTTACCATAGCGGAGTCAAATAGAGCATGCACAGTGGCGCAAATGGAGCATGAAGGGAGCATAAGTACTCAGATTTCTCCACTTGCTCAAGTGAGAGATGCTGGAAATTTGCTAACAATGGCTGGGCTTGCACTTCCGGCAGTTGATGTTGATGAGTTCACAATCAGATATGGGAGTGGTATATTCACTTTCTAATACATGGATTTTATCTTATTTCTAATGTGAGATTTGTATAATACATATTAGCATAAGATATATAAGCAAATTCTACGATGACTGCATGAATTCTCATTGATATAAATACTCATTGATGATAGTAAAACTTGGAATAGAATAAATCATAACTACTATGGGATGCCATAGATCGTAAGTTGCCAAATGAAATGTATGTCTGCAGAGGGCTAGTTGATTTGTCCTTGAGAGAGAATAAGAAGCAAAGATAGTTTCCATGACTGTGATGCGGTGCTTATATACAAGTGAAAAGATAGGTGATGATGAACAATTGTGTCCATTAGAAAAGTTATCTAGCCCATTATTATTTTTTTTATATTACCAGTTTACATTATATAGAGGTGTAAGTAGCCTGACTAGGTATATATGCTATATATCGATATATTGTAGACTGCACATACCTTTGGCTATGGTTTCATATTTGTTATGGATTGTCAATAGCCAATGATATTGGGATACAATTTTGAGAAGTGTTTGTGCAAAATATATGAATAATCTTCCATACAAGATGTGAAGACAAATTATAATCTCTGGGGTCATTTGTTAACAAAATCCTAGCTTTTTCTTATTGTTAATACGCTGAAATAGGTATGAAACTAAACTGGAATCAACATGAGAAAAAATTGAAAGATTAAGAAAGCATCACCAAGGGTGGTTGTTGGCCTTTTCTAAAACATTCCCCAAACTTCGGGGCCCTTCAATTCAAGAAGGCAATGATTATTCCGAACATTCAAATAAATCTGAAGTAAAAGTAAGGTGCAATCCATTCAAGGGGAGGAATGGCCCGTTCTTAAATAAGCTACCAGCTCTTGGCAAAGGGAGCCTTGTTGATCAAAGATGCACAATCTTTGAATCACCCTAAGGGACTGGCTATACGTTTGTATTGGGATTTGATAGCCTTAAAAGTCAAAGTGTCTCCCCTCCTCAATGGACACTGCGTAACATTGATGACAGGAACCACTTACTTGTTTGTATTTTGAAAATGTGCAAAGAGATTGTTGGTCGCCTCCCTAAAGTTGTTGGAATGGATGTGGTTGAGATGGCTCTTTGGGCACAGGCCAATACAAAAACGGTTCCTGTCAGTGCGAGTGCACAGGATGCTCGAACAGTAGATGGTGATACTCCAAATGATTTGAAGGTGACAGTGGAGGAGGACCTTGTTTCTCAAGCAGAGGAGGATGACATGGAGGCTCTTCTTGGCACGTATGCGGAAGGTCAGAGAATCAACAAGAGAAATGGGGCATGTTGCTGCTGTTGCTCAAGGGAAGACGGTTACAATGAGGAACGCACAAGGTGCATTTGTGCTTGTTGCTGATTGCCATCAAGTGTTGGTTGTTGTTGTGGGCTATACTACAAGCTTTGACACTATTAAGGAACAATGGCAAACGGCTTAAGTTCAGGGAAGAATTTGTTCTATCTTCTAGTTCTGACTTATTGGAATATATGATATTTTAATGGTTCATCTACTGCATCTTGGTCTTTAGCTACTGTTACGACTCCGAAAATCTGTTATTATGGTTCTCTAATAATCTGTTGTAAAATTGCAATTGATTAATGTTGAATATTTTGCTGTTAGCGGTGAAATTACTGTTGTTCGCACTGATTACTGTCGTTATTGTTGTTATAATACTACTGTCCATATTCAATTAGTTGCAGATTTTAGATCTGTTCAGACTTCTAGAACTCAATTATGAGTCCCTTCCATTGTAATATCAGATTTCAGTTACCAATTGTAAGAACCCACTATGGGATTTTTCTAACTAATCCACTTAATTTTAGAGTTTTGCCAGAGAGGGACTTCGCTAATTCGACCAACAGGGTAATCACTGCTACAGCTATCCTCCTTTTAATGAATACAATCTAAGACATCCTTTCAGCATGAATGAATCTATATATATATATATATATATATATATAAGTCAGCAGTAATACAATTTTATGCAGATCAGCGATGAAATTTTAATCTTTCATAAGGAACTAATCTATACATGGAAAATACCTGGAATAAAGCTTATGATTTAATGGTGGTTCTCCTCCTGTGATGCTGTGGACAGTTGAACAGTTCACCGAAACAATCAAATCCTTCTAGCCAATCTAGGAACAATCTTAAACCCAGAGGATGTCTCCTCTGCCCCCGTGCCCAGATTTCCAAGAAAACCAGAGACTCCCTCTCAGCACAGATCCTTTCTTATCATAATATCACTTGGTAATCAGCCGAAGTTCAAAGACCCCCTCCCTCCTTCGAATCAACTTCCTTATATAAATTTCTCCACCGCCATACATCCTACCCCACCGCCTCTTCTCCATCAAGATAAGATCTTCTTAAAGGAAGGTACGAATGTCATTTAAGGAGATGTGATTGCTATTAAAGGGGAGAGGTGATCTTATGGTTATTAAATTTGTTTAGGAGTATACGACTTGAATTTTAAGTATTTTTATGAGTAAAGCTTATGTTGGAATATAAATTAATTATATACATATATTTTAATTAACTCAAGTTTATTTTCTTTTTATTAGTCTTTTTTATATACTTTATACTATATTAATATGAATATTAATTTGAAATCTTAATATTAATTTCTAACTCAGGTAATCTTGATATTAGTAGTTAGGTGTACTAGTGCGATGTGTGCGAGATAGGCAGGTGTAGCTATCAAATGCCTATACCGTACACACGCTAATATCATTGCGTATAACTCAGGAACGGGTTGTTACATACTTCCTCCCTTCAAAAAAACTTCGTCCCGAAGTTCAGGGTTTCATATACTCATATCAATATTGTGTTTTTTTGGGATTAGGGTGATTGTAGAATGCTTGTAATTTTAAGATTTGAATTTCTGTTTGAATAAGTATGTATCGATAATTTAATTGTTACTTCCCATCTCATCTGAATCTTCAAACTATTCTAAAATCATCCTATCCTTCCTAATCTCTTCCACTCCCATCCTATCCGTCCTCTACAGGAATATGCCATGGCATCAGTTTTACTAATCCATTCATAGACCTTAAGGATATCAGTGTCGATTACGTCAACCTGACGTGCTTGTAGGCATCCGGCAGTCATCATCCCACGTCTAGGGGAGCGTGACTCGCACAGTCCTCCCATGACTCTAGTTATTGGAAGATAAACGGTGGCCAACACCTCCACCCCTCCCAGAAGGACCAGGGTCAACACCCTATCGTGGGATCTCAGGGAGTCTAAACTGTTCTTGGAAATCGGTCATCACGTAGATTGCTTCGGTAATCTGTTTTCTGCATGGTAATCACTGGTACATAATATGCAATGTAAACACTCGTACACATATTACAGCATATGCATCTATATTGTTCATAACCAATTGCTACCCATATAACAATCTCTACATATTCAAAATACTTTGATATTTATAATATTGATCCTAGAAAAAAAAAATTTGTTCACATAGGTATCAATATGTCCAATAAAATTTCTCATTTCAGATACTGCTTTTGTTTAGTTCATACATGTTCTATCTATGATGCATTGTTTTAACCATTTTCAATCTGTATACCAATATGTTTCACTTTTCATATTTAAAATGTAGTTACTCTTCTATTTCCTTTCTTTTAATCATATTTGAAATGTAATGAAATTTATCAATAGATAGTTTCATCTATAATGTTTAATCTATGATTTCATATTCTTGCAATGTTAATTTAAATGACATATCGCATATCGGTATCCATGCACCAGTAAATTTAAACAAACAACATATATCCAGTATCACTAGAATGAAGTAGCATTCTATCTTTATGGGTATCCATGTACCAGCAAAGTAAAAACTCATCTTTACGTAATATTTCAAAATTTCAAGTATCAAAATAGAGCAGTGATATACATAAAAGTTTTCAATTCTCAAAATTTAGCATAAGCTGGGGTAATCTGGCAAAAAGTCTCAGCATCCTCCCAAGTCGCTGATCCAGGACTATACTTGTCCCACTGAACTTTAACTTGGTCTATCCGGCAGTACCTGAGCTGTTGAACCCTACGTTCCAGAATACGTAAGGGTTCCCTCGTCCGATACCTGCAGTTCCTTCCATTGAAGGTCATGAGATTTATCAGCAATATAGTGTCGTAAGGCAGATACATGAAATACATTATGAATTTTGTGCAGGTGGAGTGGCAGTGCAAGACGATAAGCGACAGGTCCAACTTTTTCCAGGACTTTAAACGGTCCTCTAAACCGGGGGGATAATTTTGTTCCCCTCCCAAACCGAATGGTGCTCTTATTTGGTCTGATGTGGATGAAAACCTGATCTCCTACTACATAGCTTCTATATGTCCTGTGAGTGTCAGCATAACTTTTCTGTCTATCCTGAGCCTCTTTCAATCGTTGTCTAATCAGCTTTACCTGATCCTCCATCTCTTGGATCAAGTCTGGTCCGACGATTATTCGATCTTCTAGCCTGTCCCAACTCAACGGGGTTCTGCAGAGTCTTCCGTATAATGCTTCAAATGGCGGCATCCCGATTGAACTGTGATAGCTATTATTGTAAGCAAATTCTACCAAGGGTAAGTACTTTTCTCAGCGCGACTGCTGGTCCATAACATACATGCGTAGCATATCCTCGAGTACTTGATTTACCCTTTCTGTCTGTCCATCGGTCTCAGGATGATATGCTGTACTTAAATTTAACTGAGTTCCCAAGGCCGACTGCATACAATTCCAAAACCTTGATGTGAACCGAGGATCTCTGTCGGATATGATTTTCTTAGGTACTCTATGAAATCTGATGATTTCATTTATGAATACCCGAGCTACATCAGCCACTTCATAAGTATCTCTTACTGGGATGAAATGGGCGCTTTTTGTTAATCTATCCACCACAACCAGAATGGCATTATGCTTTTGTTGCGTAAGAGGCAGCCCAACGATAAAATCCATAGAAATTATCTCCCATTTGGTCATAGGGATGTCGTGAGGTTGCAACAGACCCGCTAGGTGACGATGATCGACTTTTACCTGCTGACATTCAAGACACCTAGCTACAAATTGGACAATGTCGTTTTTCATGCCTGACCAGAAGAAGAGTCTCTTAGTGTCGACATACACCTTCTTTACCCCAAGATGTGCACAATATACTGCTTGGTGTGCTTCCTTCAAGATGGTGGTTCGGAGATCTCCACTATCTGGTATATACATCCTTCCGTGAAATCGTAGAATTCCGTCCTCTTCCAGATCATATCTTTCGAACTTAAGTTCCTTCGAATGGTTGCTTTCGAGCCCCGACCTTACTTTTAAGTACCAACTATCTCTTACAAGATGTTCAAGCGCTTGATCTCTCAAGCTCACCCTGATAGGTACGAGGGAGAATATTCGAGGTCTTCTACTTAAAGCATTTGCTACAACATTCTCCTTCCCTTTTATATATGAAATCGCAAAACCGTATTCGCTTAGGAGTTCACTCCATCGTCTTTGTCTTGCATTTAAGTCTCTCTGGGTGAATAAATACTGCAAACTTTGGTGGTCACTTTTAAGCACAAAGTTTCTCCCCACCAAGTAATGTATCCACATCTTTAAAGCTAAGACCACCGCGGCTAACTCTAAATCATGCATAGCATAAAGTTTTTCATGGGTTTTAATTTTCTCGAAGCGTATGCTATTACGTCTCCTTCCTGCATTAATACTGCACCTAACCCTTGCTTCGATGCGTCGATACACACAGTAAAGTCTTTATCCATATCCGGTACTCGCAAAATCGGTGCACTAGTCAATAATCGTTTAAGTTCAGAAAAAGCTTTATCACATTCCTCAGTCCATTCATACTTAACACCCTTGCGCTAGAGGTTTGTGATCGGCTTTGCAATTTTGGAGAACCCCTCCACAAACCTTCAGTAGTAACTTGCTAAACCCATAAAGCTACGCACTTCATGTGCATTCTTAGGTATCGGCCACTCCCTGATTGTCTTTACCTTTTCAGGATCTACAGAGATTCCTTCGCCTGATATGATATGACCTAAGTAATGGATTTCCTTCTGAAAGAAAGCGCATTTGGATAATTTTCCATATATCTTGTGCTCCCTGAGACAAGATAACACTATCCGAAGATGCTCTTCAGCTCCTTCTCATTCTTAGAGTAAATGAGAATATCGTCCAGGAAAACTTGTACAAATTTGTCGAAATATTTGCGGAGAACGCTATTCATAAGGTTCATGAAGACTGCAGGTGCATTGGTCAACCCAAATGGCACCACAATGAATTCATAATGCCCGAAACGAATTCTGAATGCAGTCTTAGAAACATCACTTTCGCTAATCTTGAGTTGATGATAACTCGATCGCAGATCGATCTTTGAAAATACTGTAGCTCCCTTCATTTGATCGAAAAGGTCGTCAATGCGAGGCATTGGATACCTATTCTTTATCGTGGCCCGGTTTAAATCTCGATAGTCCACACACAGTCGTAATGAACCATCTTTCTTCTTGACAAAGATTACAGGAGCACCACATGGTGAAACACTAGATCGAATGTGCCCTACATATAACAGTTCTTTCAGTTGTATTTGCAATTCTTGAAATTCTGGGGTGGTCATTCGGTAAGGAGTTTTAGATATAGGTTCCGTATCAGGTTTCAATTCATTGGTGAGGTCTAGCTCTCTCCGAAGAGGCAGTCCAGGTAATTCATTTGGAAAAACATCCGGAAATTCTGATAGAATCGGACACTGATCTAAGAAAGGCCCTTTTTCTTTGCTTACTTTTTGCACTGCATATACCTGGCAACCTTTCCTTAAGCACCGCTTCATTTGCATAGCTGAGATGAAACGCAAGGATACGTTTCTCTTAATACCTTCAATTTGGATTGTCTCTCCCACATCATTCAAGCAAAGTATTGTTTTCCCAGAACAGTCTACCCATGCTCGATGAGACTCTAACCAATCCATTCCCATCACAAGGTCATAAGTTCCTAGGGCTGTGACATCTACTTTTAGTTTGGTCAAACAAACTCCTAGATCAACTTTGCAATCCTCAACACTTAATTCTACCGATTGAAAGTCTCCTGAAGCCATTTCTACCTGTCTAAAATCGTCCTGTTTGCAAGCTACCAACCCACAATTATTCAATGCATAAGATGAAATAAAGCTATCAGTAGCTCCAGTGTCAAATAAGATTTTGAGTTTTATTCCATTGATTGTACCTGAAGATTCCACTACAGTGGATTGATGTGCTGCATGGTTGTTGTTAACGACAGCATGGATTCTATGATTGCTTTGGGCATTTGATGATGGTTCTTTTCCTGTTCGCCGAGAGTTCTCCGGACAATCACGTTGAAGATGAGGTCCTCCACACCCCCAACAGTCAACCCGGGTTGGGCCTTTTGCGTTTGACTGAGAAATTCCCGACCAAGAACTTTGTCCCCTGGTGCCGCTTCCTCTCCCATTACTTCCCCGATTACCAGTCCCTTGAGACCTCCAAGCACTGATGTTTGAGGACTCGGAAGCTATTGCATTTATGGTCCTGAGAGCTCCTGCCCCCGCTCCTCTTGGGGTAAACCTGTTACCATAAGGAGGTGGTCTCGAGTTATTTCCTCGGAAGAAATTTCGGGGAGTCCTTCCTGTAAATGTCTGCGGTATTGGTTCAGCTAGCCTGAAATCCCTTTTAATCTCCAGATGTTCTTCTGCATATCGAGCACACTCTACCGCCTCTGCCACCGTTGGTGGCTTCCACATTCTTACCATGGCTCTGATCCGAGGATTTAATCCAAATACGAAACGCTCGGCCTGGCGTTCATCAATGTCTAGATAAGGAACATATTCCACAAGTTCCATGAACTTTATCTCGTATTCTTCCACAGTTTTACCACCTTGGGTTAGAGTATGGAAGGCTCTGGCTTGCTGCTCTTGAAAGAAAGGTGGTAAGTATTTCGCACGAAATCGGTCCACAAACAACTCCCAAGGAACAGTATCTGAAGTGAGATGCAGCTGTTTTTCCATATTTCCCCATCAAATCAGAGCATTCCCCCTGAGTTGAAATACAGCGATCTTTGTTTTAGAAGTTGATGAATATTTTCTTAATGCGAAGCATCTGATCATCCCTTCCAACCATGCTTCGACATGTTCTTCAGCTCGTCCTCCAGAGAATTCTGGGAGTTTAATCTTTTGCAGTTCCCGTGAGATATCTTCTCTATGAGGTTTGTCATCAAAACCCTTAGGCTTTTCTGAATGTCTTTCCTCTGAATGACGTCGTTCCTCCTTGCTACTGGTCGGCTGCGACCCTTTTAAAGTTTCCAAAATGGCTTCTAATGAGCTCATCACGGTAGTAAGATCGGGTGGAGCGATAGGTGCTGACGGCGATCTAGATGGCAGCGATGGTGATGGTGAAGGTGGAGGTGGCGGCAATGCATTTCGCTGGCGCTGCCGCCTTTGGTACGTGTTAAACATTGTAACTTTTCCTGAAAATCATAATAAATTTATGAGAAGTGGGTAAATTTTTAGACTGACAGAATATAATTTTCGTAAGATTTAAGCTTGCATACGGGTATAGTTCTTTTGCTATTTTACCTGCAGGCAGGTCTTACTGGTACCGAGGTCAAAGAGGGTGGCAACGCGACCTCCTTGTCCTATGTAGGGCATTTTATGCGTACAGTTCTTTTGCTATTTTACCTGCAAGCAGGTCTTACTGGTACCGAGGTCAAGGAGGGTGGCAACGCGACCTCCTTGCCCTATGTAGGGTATTTTATGCGTACTAACTCTAGAGTGAAATGCAGGGGTTTTCATAGATCAGAATTGTTAGTTTGTAAAACTTGTCTAGAATGTTTTAGTCCTTGATGCAGTGATAGAAGGGATTTAATGATTTCAGCTACTTATGACTAAAACTAATACTTGAATATTAATTTTCTTTATCCTTGTGACTCTCCCTGTCTGCGTAATGAGAGAAAAATTTCAATTATTTTTGTAAAAAAAATCAAACCCTAACCTTAATTTATAAATAGTGTTAATCAACTTTTGACTCCTCACATTTTTATAAGTATTTATTATGCATATAAATAAAATACCTTTATTGTACCCCCTTTCAATCGTGAAAGCATTTAAACTTTTACATTTAACTCATAACTTTCCATGTGCAAAGTTATTTAATCCCAACCCAACGTGAATTATCTAGTTAAGTAAATTAAAATTTTATTATTATTATTTTTTTTTTAATTTTTTTTTTTTTACATACGGTATATATATTTTATCCACCTACCTTTACACACGATAATCCATATAAATTTACAGATTTAATTTTAAAATTTAAATTAAAACACATTGAAATTTGAATATTTTAAAATTTAAATTAAAACATATTTAAATTTGAATAAGATATTAAATTTTAATTCAAATAGGATGTTAAATTTTAAATCGAATAGGATGGCATGGGCCGCCGGCTGGTGGAGCCCTGACCAGGCTTCAAATCCTGTCCAGTCCAATGGTGGAGACACTTTGTAGTGTGTGTAAAGTCACGGGTTCAACCACGGACCTCAACCTCTACTGTAGATATAAAAATAACTTATCCACCCATTATCCAAAAACACCTCTCTCCACTCTACCGACTCTGTATGTGAAAGGCTATTATTGTAAACGGATGTTATTGAGGTATTATGCTGAAACACAGTTTGATTATGAACGTTATCCGTTGTAATTTTCCATTAAATCATTCTTATCCAGTGGCGAGACAAGCATTCCACGTCATCAAATTATAGACACTGTCAAAATTGCCCGGCTGTCACTAAAGCTGACCACGTGGATTTTAAATTTCCGACCTTACTTTTCATTAAATAAACATATTTGCATAAATACGTGGATTTGGCATTACCTTGGCATACAGCGTAATATATATACATATATATCCTATGCGAATTTTTAAACTAAGAGGAACAGTGGGATATTTAGCGCTGAGTTTAAAGGCGTTGGCATATATAGTTTTGGAGGGTCGGCGGTTCAAACCTCCGCCCGACCTCTCCATTGAACCTCCACTCTATACATTACATATTTGGCACATATTTATTATAATTACAACGTTGAAACCTTACGATAAGGTTTACCTCATCTATACTCCGACAGTCACATTAATATATCGCATATGGTGATATATCAATGGCTACCACAACATATCCCGTATCATAAGTAAATTTAATTAAAGTTTGAATAATATATATATACGCGCAACTGACGTCAAGCCTCTGTCTGACTCCTCCATCGATACAGCGGTGGTTTTATACATAATTAAACATATTTACCGCATTTAAATTTGGATAAATTACATCCATATTCTGGCGACAGGATATATTAATATATATATATACGGTGACATCTGTGGCATAAACCTTAAGCAACGCAATTGAATTTCATACCATATCCTGTCCAACATGCAGCAACAGAGAGATTTTTTTTATCTTTATTATATTTTATCCGTTAACGTGGCTTCACCTTATATACACACCAATTTTAAGCTTTTGACACAAATTATATGTAACCCAGATGGCAATTTAAGATCCACGATATTTCCTTACTTATACCTCATGAATTTACATTAAATTTTCTCACGCAGGCTCATATATTTTGAAGTCAAGGAATGCCAAGGATCATAAATTCAGGAGTTTGAAATATTTCTGAGGTGTCATTCACCTATCTGTGGCAATCACGGGTTCTGTCACACAATCTGAGGCAAGCAAGGGTTTATGTGCAAAACTCTCAGCTAGCCTCATAACTGAATTGAAGTTTGGCAAGTAAAAGATGAAATTTTTATGTCCTAGTCTAAATATGCTAATATTTCAGCACCAATGAGTTCAACCTTATAGGCTTTTGCATATTTTTTCAACGTAGGATGTATGAAAGAAGAAATTCTACATTTTGATACATGTTTTACCTTAGTTCATTGACTATTTCTTCGAGCAGTGAACTGTAACCTACTGTTTCTCTTTCACCCAGGGAAACCTAAAGTATAAGGCCACGGTTTCAGCCATAAGTGGAGCTATTGTTTGAGAAGTAGAGGCAGTGAAGTGGTATATTGACAGTCATAGACTGGTTTAAACATGCGGAAACAACCATAGACTGGTTTAAACATGCAAATGCTTAGAAGCAAAATTTAATGGACCTATAAGGTCCCTAAGGTTTCAAACTGTGGCTTCGATACCATGTGTAAGATCTCTGTTCTATATTTACAATAAAACACTTATCTGATCTTTATATTTAAGCAGAAAATAATTGCAAGAGGATTTAAACTTAAACTCAAATGACAGATTCACGGTTTTTAAAATATTCCTAAGTTCACAAACCCAATAACCAGCTGATGCTAAAACACAATAAGTAACTGATGCTCAAAGAAATACCTGGAAACGGTGAGCTGCAAACCAGAGTTTAATCGATGATTGTTGGATGAACTGAACAAGTTAATAACTGCTGGAACCGTGATCCTCCTCTCCAACTGATCGGACAGATTACAGAACCAAAATGTTTCTCCCAGCCAATTTAGGATTTAATCCCAAATCCAGAGGACGCCTCCTCTGCCCTCGTGCCCAGAATCCCGAGAACAGTAAGTCTCCCTTCCACAATTGATAAATTTCCCACAACAGCCTTCCCAATTTCATGTAAGAACAAAAAGCCCTCTCCTCCTTCATGTCTTCTTGTTTAAATAACAATCTGCCCCACCGCCACAACTCCATCAAGATTTGACGTCCATAAATGTAGAAATGAATATTTTCAAAGAGATGTCATTCGAATGTAAGAGGATGGTTGTATTAATGAGATGTCATTCGAATGTAAGATGATAAGGTTTGTATTAATTCGAATGCATTTAATCATGGTGCTTTGAATGTTTAATTAATTATTCTAATTATTCTTTAAGGTTAGTTTTTCTTTATGTTTGTATATTATATTTAACTATTAGTTAAATATTAGGAAGTAGGAACTTAGGGTGTGGGTTGCTACACTCCCCCTTGTGCATCTTTATGGATCTCATCCTCTCCTCCAAGTACATCTTTCTCTACTCGGAAGACCCCCGATACAACGTAGCCAAAGCATCCCACATCTCTTCGGTTGTCCCTTTGCCATATATGTGAGAAACAATGTGATCTCGAACTCCATCAAGGATCAACCTCTTGGCATTTTCCATATCCTTCTTATAGGCTTTCAACGGATCTGGATCAGCGGGGACAGTTACCACATTATCGATAAAGGCCTTAAGATCGTGCTCATCCAGAAGGAAGGAGATCCTTGCCTTCCAGATCACATAGTTGGAGGCACCCTCCAATCGATCCTGATCTCTCAGCCCGGTTGTTTCCATCACGCACAAAAAAAATGTCGAATTCTGTCTGTAACCCTATGCGCAACTGTTGATTGGCTCTACGCACTCCTTGCTGGAGTGAACAAAACTTCTCTCGGCTACTATTGCTTTTGCATGGGAGAATAGAATTTATGGGCAAGAAATTATCTGAGGTCAAAATTCCCTCAATATGCTCTTATTCCCCTCTGACGCTTTTCTATACCAGCAACTAGTGCAGAAAATTTGCGTCTCAGCTGAAGCTACTGTGTTGCTCTCTCTGCCGCTGACAAATCTCGATCTAGAAAATATTCCTCAGTCGACTCACTCAGAGAGATTTTTTCCTTGAGAATCATGTCCTCCTGACACTAGACTGTGCAAGCCTTATGCGGATTCGATCTCCTGCCTACGCAGCTCCTCAAGCTCCCTCTTTAAATCTGCTTCTGAGCTCTTCTCTGCTTCACCTGCGCTCTGATACCATGTAAAAATTCCATGATTGGAATCCATCTACAGCAACTGGTTAAGTTTCTTCTATTTTGTTATATAACTGAACAAAATTATTTACTATTTCCTACGGTAAATAACGAAACTAACACATTGCAATCTTCACAAATACAAAAATGTTGCGGAAACAAAATACAACGCAAGAAAGAAATAAACACACACATATACACCGTTATTTTTGGACAATGTCCCCGGTGCAGCAGCTGAGGGTTTGTATTATTAAGCAGTTGTTTTTTAATACAGTCTTGGATGCTTTACTAGTTATCCGATACAGAGAATATGACTAGCAAAAAGTTAGTGAGAAATAACCTCACACTATCATTGGCGATCCGACAATGATTCAGCCTCTGAATGGCTAACCCCAAGCTGCCTTTGCGCAGTCACTGCACTGCCTCTGCATCACAACTCGTAGGGACTGTGTCACTCCCTTGGCTGATCAATCTGCTGGCTAGATGCTCCAATCTCTGACCCTCCGGTCTCACACCCCGGCTCCTAGCACTAGATCAGGACAGCTACTTGACAGAACTGTAGATCTCCTCTCAGTCTCTGCGCTACCTTAGCATGGCTTTGCACTGCCTCTCTAGATCTTTTTTGCCTCCTCTGCATTGTATTCACCGAATCAAGAAAACTTCCACTGGTCACTATCACTGCCCCTCACTGCAAGAAATCTTCTCGATCTTCCTCCGGCCACTATTGCACCGCTCTCTTATGAGATCGATCTCTAGATCTCTAATTCGATGTATCTTCCAAGTGCCCATTGAGCCTCTTCTTATAATCTTCTCGTTGAACATTCAACGGCCCAAATTAAGTCCTAATCAATGGCTCAGATCATCTTGACTCAATCTCCGTCTTTTTCTAAAATATTCAAACCCATTTTAATTAATACCCTTTAATTATTTTAATTTCCTAAGTTTAGGCTTAGGCACCCATTAAAAATAATTAAATATTTTAATTAAACTGTCTCTGGGTGGAATTTCCCAAAACGATTTCTGGGTATTGTGGAATGCATATGTCCTAGCCTCCCTACAAATTCTTGAGGCTAGAGCACATCCGATGCTACCATAAATCAACACTTCGAGCTTAGTCAAATATCTAAGGAACGCAATGAAAGGATGAGCGTTTCTAGACATGTGTGACTTCATTTTTCATTCATCTTGCTGATTTTATGTGCAGGAAACATCTAATAATTCTGCTGCAATAAGAACTTCATTTCCATTCATTTTGCTGATTTTATGTGCAGGAAACATCTAATAGTTCTGCTGCAATAAGGACGTCATTTCCATTCATCTTGCTGATTTTATGTGCAGGAAGCATCTGATAATTCTGCTGCAATAAGGATCTCATAATAGGGCAGCTAGTTGTATGAGACAGGAGATTGAATGAGGTTCTACCTATACATCTCTTTATTGATTTTATTTCTATATTTGAGGCATTATTTTATGTCATTTCATTGAAAGAATTCATGATGTCTTTAAACATGGAATCAGATCTCTTTGTGTTGCCTAAGATGCGTATAAGTAGAGCACCTTTATGAAGGCCTGCAGTTCATAGGGGAGAATTTGCATGTTGTAACAGCACCTCTCACCACCCCATTCATCAAATTTCAGCCCTCTCCATTCCTTTATTGACTCCCTTTTCCCATGTTGGATAAGCATTAGTCTCAGTCCTCCATCCACTTTGTTTTCCTATACTACAATTTTCGTTTTGCTAAAGCTAACTCTTCATATCACCTTGAGCATCCATTTCATAACTTTAGCGATCCTATTCTAGGAATACACCCCTTGTGCTGGCGTAGAACTGACTTAAAGTGAGACTAGGGAATTGTTATAGTGACAATGGACAACCCCTCTTTGCTCCCTCAAGGTTGTGTTACCACTCAAACCAGCAAGAGATCTAAAAGGGACTCCTAAGAGGGAAACTACTAGGTCAAGGGCAACGATGAAGACTTAGTCCACTGTCACCATAGCTAAGACCCCCTGCGCTTTACAGACTTTCACCGATGGGAGGAAATCTGGTAATTAGGAAGTCACTTATAAAGGATCGATCAACAAATAGATGTGAAGTGACCTTAAAGACCTTTTCCCTAGGATAGGATTAAGAATGGGGCTTGTTTCCTTTTTAAGCAACGTACAAGACTTTCTAGGGAAAGGAGGTAAGCATTTGAGGGTTCGATTATGAATATGACATGAAAAGGATTTTCCCAATCCCTAAAATCCTTATAGAACTTGGATTCCCGAGTTGCCCTTGATGAATTGTCTTTGATAAGAAATGGGACCACACGGGGCCACGTGGACCCAACCCAGGTTAAGGGGATGGAGTCTAGCAACGGATGATATTCTTAACCTGACCAAGGCAAGGGAAAGGATCAAACAAGAATTTTCACCTAAAGATGTGAAATTGATCTTATAAGTTACTAGCCTTGGAAACATCGGGGCAAAGTTTGATCCTAGACCTAGGGCTTGGGATATCTCGCAATCCCAATGCCGAAATCTCTTCAAATTCATAGGAGACCTTGAGGATAGACCAATGTAGTAAGGCCTAGGAGATCAAACTTTTTCTAGGGCTAGTTTCTCGGAAATTGATGCCCTAGGTGGCCCAGCATGACTGAACCTAGAAAAGGGAGGAAAAGGTTAAAGAATTGGTTTAAATGACAACCCTTTGATGGATCAATGCCTAATTCCTCTTGGGTATATGGAGTCAAGGAGAATTATGAAGACAGACTTCGTTTCTTGTTCAAGGAGGCTCTCAAAGTCGACTTTGTCCAATGTTAAGGGCAAGAGAAGAAATGTGACATTCAAAGCGTTTATACTTCGTTGCAAATGGAAGATGCTTATTGAGATAACTCGATCTCTAGGACAATTCATTCATCAAACATGGCCCATACATGGAGATAAGCTAAATAGAAACATAATTCAACATTGATGGCGTAAATGCATGCAGCAATTAGCCCTAAAATAGCAAAAATATCATAACCAATGTATGCAGCAAAATGAAAGAAAATAGCGTTAAAATTGTACTTACATGTAAGTAAATATATCCAACCATCAACACATTTGCAATATAAGAACCTCCAAGACAAGAAGAACCCAATCCATACATCAAAATTCATCCATTATCCAAAAATATCCACCAAGGAAAAGGTGTGAAGTTCTCTAAGGAGAGAATGATCCAAATCCAAGTGTTGGTCCAAAATGAATTCATCCAACTCCTATTTATACACTTATTAGGCGTTTGAATTACCTAATGGGGCTACATTAGCCCATAAAATAAAATAATGTGGAAATTAACTAACTTTTCGTGACAAGCCCACTAAACAAGCTCACAAATGAAATAATAAGCGTCTCAAGAGGTCAAATAATAAACTATGCATGCCGTATGGCCCTCCAAGGGGCCTGATGAGGCCCATAAGTTCCATAATCATGAGTAGGATCCTCCAAAGTGATAGACAAGGGGGTGGCCCCTTGTTCTCCAAACAATAAACTTGTGGTGCTCCCAGTAGGTGTGGGGGCACACCAATGACCTCATGGGTCTCCAAATGAGTCAAAGATTCATGTAGACCATCTGTGAGACCTCAGATGATGGAATGAAAGATGTTGTGTCCACGTACAAGTCTTGGGACACCTGCCAAGTGTGTGTTGCACCTGTGGGGCCAACTGGGCATAGTGTACCAGATACATCTTTCTCGTCCAAAAGGTGGATCTTGAGCGATCACTGAACATCTCTGGGAATCCATGGGGTGTTGTCTATTGTTGTGGAGGCCCATGGCTCTCTATACACACGCTATATGTGCCAATGTAGCCCTCTAGAGGGTTAGTGTTGATTTTTTTGGGTAGATCTCCAAGACCCAGAAATCATTTGGAGAAATTCCACATGGAGCTTAAGTTATTCAAATAATTAATTATTTTAATGGGAACCCTTATTCTAAACTTAGGGAAATTAAATAATTAAAGTGAATTAATTTAACATGTGTGTGAGAATGTTCTAAGGGACGAAGATCAAGTCTTTTCTAATCTTAGTCTTCGATTAGAGATTAGATCACGACCGTTGATTCATCAACAAGAAAAGTATAAAGGAAAGGCTTGGGGTCAATTGGAGAACACACACAAAGACTGAATTTAGAGATTGAATTCTTCTGACGGAGCAGTGCTCGGACGAAGATCAAATTTGAGCAATGAGGGGCAATGAGGGGCAGTTCAGCAATGGGATTTTCATCCAAGGCCGAGAATACAATTGCAAAGAGGCAGATTAGCTCCGAGAGGGACAACACAGCTCAGAGAGAGTGACGCAGAGCCAGCAAGGCTCACGCAGGAGTGACGCATGTTGAGATTTTGTGTATTTAGGGTAGCATCAGTTGTGCTCTAGCTCCCAAATTTTGAGGAAGGACTAGAGTACACTTGATCTACAAGTCCCAAAAATGGATTTGGGAAATTTCATCTGGTTTAAGAGATATTAAATTAATTAATTATTTTAATGTATTTCATAAGTTTAAACTTAGGGAACTTAAATAATTAAAGTGAATTTAATTAAACATGTGATGAAATTATCTTAAGTGACACGGATCAAGCTTTCTTTTAATCTTAGCCATTGATTCAAGATCTGATCATGGTCGTTGGTTTCCCGATGAGAAAAGTATAAAGAAAAGGCTTGGGGTCATTTGTAAAAACACACAGAGGTAGAGCACTGAAGCTAAGCTGAGATTCTAGGGCGGGTTTGCTAAGATTTTTCAGGAGTGTTTCAGCTGTAGAGAGGGGAATTTAGGCCAAGGGGATGATCTAATCCCAGGGTCTAGAATCAACAAGAGGCAGAGATCAGCTCAGAGAGGCAGTGTAGAGAAGCAAGAGAGCAGCAGCAGAGAGGGCAGCAATTGTGCTACGCAGTCCCTCCAAGGGTAGCGTGACTTAGCTAGAAGCCCTCAGGGGTTACGCAGACACCCTAGCATAAGGACTGCGTCACTTTGGGGTAACGCAGCCCCTTCCAAGCCAACGTTGAGGGACGCAGGGGCTGATGCAGAGGCTTCAGGGGCAGCGTTGGGGTTTCTAGGGCCTAATTTTGGCTGCGTCTTGTAAATCATGTTTGAGGTTGTGGATCAGTCATTATTTTGGCTTCAGAACAACCAGTGAGTAGTAGATCTATTATTTCTCTATTGGGTTTTCCAGATCTAGAACCCAGATTTGTTGTATTCAGAAAATTCTTAATAATAAAACCCTTCAGCACCCAAAAGTCCGGTTTTCCTGCATTGCGTTTTTCCAGGGACTATTTGTCCAGAAAATCGCTGTGTCACTTTGTCTATGTGTGCATGTACTTTTTCTAGATCTGGATTGGTGAAAGTCTGTTATATGTTTTGCTTCGATATTGATCTAAATTTATTCAATTAATAATTTAACTAAGTAGGAGGAGTATAACCAGAATTAACAGTAACATTTCTGCATAAGTATAAGATTCAGAAATTTTCACATGGTATCAGAGCAATTGCGGATCTAGGAGGGTCACCAGCAAGAGACTGAAGGTTCTAGCTGCAGAAAGCAGCTGGAAAAGCAGCAGAAACACAGATCTGAAGGGACAGCGCAGTTTTCAGATGTCAATTTACACAGAGGGAAGGGTGACGCAATCTAACGTTTTCTCCTAGCAAGCCCACGCAATTACTATGCAGAGGCAAATCAGAAACTGCGTTAGATTGGTCTAAAGCCAACCAGTGTTATGCAAATCTGAATCTGTCAGATCCAAAAAAGACTTAAGATTAGTTACAGAAATTCAGAAGGTGTTGGTGGGGTCAAATTTCTGAAGTTTTCAGATTTTTAGCCTAAGCACAAATGACAAAGAGCGGGAGGAGATCAGCTTCTCAGGAAGTTTCTAGCTAAAGAAACTTGCAGATTGATCCAAGAATCAAAGTGCGCTAAATCATTGTCGACTTGGCAGATTTCCAAGGAGGGAAATCAGTTGTCAGAGGGAGCAGAAGGTGCCTGTTTCGCCAAGGGCCTTAGATCCAGTTCTCTAGCAAAGAGAAAGGGAAGTTCAGACACATTTTTTTGAGCAGATGGCTCCTCATGGATTGCGTGATCAGGACAGATTGGATGGCCTCAACAACTTTTCAGTTTGGAAGGCAAGGATCCTGATAGTCCATGAGGCATATAATCTAAGAGACCATGCAAAGCAAACTCTAGCCAAGCCGACCGATGCAAATCTCCTACGAAAACATAAGGAAGCTGCTTGGCATGCCAAGCCGCTGATGGATGCAATTAAGGATCATATTGTACCACACATAGCTGAGAAGAAGACAGCTAATGAAATGTGGAAGGCCTTAACTTTCCTATATGAGGGAAAGTCTGTCCAAAGGAAGATGTTGTTGGAGACCCAAATGAGGTCATTCATGATGACTAAGGGAGAAGACATGGAGCATTTCCTCTTCAGATTGCAGCCGATCAGAGATCAGTTGACTGCAACGAGTGCTAAGGTGGAAGACGATGTGATGATCAGGACTGCTCTCAATGCAGTCACGGATGAGTGGGAAACCTTTGTCCAAACTATCTTGGGCAGAGCGGACCTCCCAGATTGGGACAGCTTGTGGACAGTTCTGCGTCTAGAAGAACTCCATAGATTCACCAAGAAGCAGTACAGCTCTGGATTGAGAAAAGTAAAAAAGGAAGATGAAGAAGATGCAGCCTTGGCATCAAAGAGGCAGCAGGGAAAGAAGAAGAAGGATCTATCTAAGATCAAGTGCTTCCAGTGTGGTGAAATGGGACATTTTGCCAGCAGTTGTCCTTAGAAGAAAAAGGACAAGGAAGCTTCTTCTTCCAAGGTTGTTGTGGCAGATGATGGGTCGGAAGGGTATGCAGTTATGAGCGCTCATGAACCACGAAAGTGGGGCGACATGGATCTGTAGAGGAGCTACGAAATGTAGGACAAGATCCTTGAGCAGCTCATCTCTTGGATCACATACGAGCTATGAGAGCCTTAAGACAGTAGCGGAACAAGTGGAGCAGTGGATGCATAGATCACAGATAAAGCAGAGGCAGATTTGAAGACTGAAAGGAGCAGCGCAGAGCAAAGTAGTAGCAACGTAGAAGCAGCAGTGCAGAGGCTGATGTGACTTCAGCAGTGCAGAGCAGAGCTTATTACGTAGTGCAGAGCTGCAGCAGCGTAGAAGGCTTTCAGAGGGACAATGCAGTGCAGCAGCAGCATGAGAGATTTCAGCGCAAGGGGTTGATGTGACTCCAGCAGTGTAGAGGGGGTCAGCTTACGCAGTTGCAAAGTTGTAGTTGTGCATCATCCTTCAGATGCCAGCATAGATCAGTAGCCTATGGAGCTTCAATGATAAGGGTGTAGCCCAACTGACTTGTTTGTCAAAGAGTGGGCAGGAGATCCAGTTGCTTCTCTCAACAACTGAAGTTGCAGTGCAACAATTCAGTAGTGGCAATGCTATGAGCAGCACAGATGCAGCAAATTGAGAGGGAGTTGCAGTACAGATGTTGCAGTGGCAATGCCAGAGTAATGGGAAGCAGTACAGAATGGCAACAACAGTGCAGAGTTGAGTGGCAACAGGCCAAGCATCAGCATCACAGAACCAGTGCCCAAAATCAGTTGTGCTCTAGCACCCAAATTTTGAGGAAGGACTAAAGTACTCTTGATCTACAAAACCCAAAAATGGATTTGGGAAATTTCATCTGGTTTAAGAGATATTAAATTAATTAATTATTTTAATGTATTTCCTAAGTTTAAACTTAGGGAACTCAAATAATTAAAGTGATTTTAATTAAACATGCGATGAAATTATCTTAAGTCACACGGATCAATCTTTCTTTTAATCTTAGCCATTGATTCAAGATCTGATCATGGTAGTTGGTTTCCCAAAGATAAAAAGTATAAAGGAAAGGCTTGGGGTCATTTGTAAAGACACACAGAGTCAAAGCACTGAATCTAAGCTGAGATTCTAGGGCGGGTTTGCTAAGATTTCTCAAGAGTGTTTCAGCTGCAGAGAGGGGAATTTAGGCCAAGGGGATGATCTGATCCCACGGTCTAGAATCAGCAAGAGGTAGAGATCAGCTCAGAAAGGCAGTGCAGAGAAGTAGGAGAGCAACAGCAAAGAGGGCAACAACTCTGCTACGCAGGTGCTACACAGTCCCTCCAAGGACAACGTGATTTAGCTGAAAGCCCTCGAGGGTTACGCAAAGACCCTAAGGGGCAGCGTAAGGACTGCGTCACCCAGTCTGGGATAACGCAGCCCTTTCCAAGCCAACGTTGCGGGACGCAGGGGCTTCAGGGGATGACGTAGAGGCTTCAGGGGCAGCGCTGGGGTTTATAGGGCCTAATTTTGGCTGAGTCTTGTAAATCCCGTTTGAGGGTGTGGATTAGTCATTATTTTGGCTTTAGAACAGCCAGTGAGTTGTAGATCTATTATTTCTCTGTCGGGTTTTCTAGATCTGGAACCTAGATTTGCTGTATTCAGAAAATTTTTAATAATAAAACCCTCCAACAACCAGAAGACCGGTTTTCCCGCATTGGGTTTTTCCGGGGACTATTTGTCCACAAAATCACTATGTCACTTTGTCTATGTGTGCATGTACTATTTCTAGATCTGGATTGGTGAAAGTCAGTTATGTGTTTTGCTTCGATATTGATCTAAATTTATTCAGTTAATAACTTAACTAAGTAGGAGGGGCATAACCAGAATTAATAGTAAGATTTCTACATAAGTATAAGATTCAGAAATTTTCACAACGCAGAGACAGAGAGGGTGACGCAGTCACTTGAGTAGCTGTGTTGGGGTTTCCGTGGGGCAGATCAAGCAACCATCCAGCAGATCGATTTCTGAGCTGGGAAGGCTCAAGGAGAGGATGACGCGGCGACTAGGAGAGGTGACGCAGTCTCAGCGCAGAGCTACCTACAGCCATCATTGCGCAGCACTGGGGATTGCGCAATCACTTGTGGGGTTTCTTCATTCTGTCGTTGGATTCGCCAAAATATCTGTCTCCGGATAGAGGTACTTCTGCCAAGGATTTTCTCTATTGGGTGAGTCGGATTTAGCACCCTAGATTGTATTCAGAAATCTGCATAATAATAAAAACCCTCAAATCTGTTGCACCGATTTTCCCGCATTGGGTTTTTCCTGGGACATTTGTCCGAAAAAATTGTGTCCTTTGTCTGATTTTTCTACTGATTTTTTCAGTACTTGATCTGTATAATTGTGTAGGCTGCAGTGTGTTTGCATTAGTATTTTTACTAAATAACTTGTAATTTAAATAAGGCAATTTCGTAATGCAAATCAGATTTACTGCAGTAGGATTCCTGGTGTAGATTCAGAAATTTTCCCATGGTATCAGAGGTGTTGCAAATCAAGTAAAGTTGAAGCCATCAACAAAGCAGTTGTCCCGAGTGACAACGCAGATCCAGAAGAGGCAAGGAAGGGTGACATAGTGACTAAAGCGGCTCACGCAGAGCCTGCGTCAACCAATTAGGGTGATGTTGTAGTTGCACAGTGTTTGTCGGGGCCAACGCAGAGGTTTTGAGCCTCCATCTTTCTGGTTGTCGTGGCTAGAAGAGCAGTTCGTTTTTCTTTAGGATTTGTTGATGGGGCATTTATTGGTGCAGAACGATGTCTAGTGGAGTTGTGGCAAAGTAGAGGGAAGCAGTTCCTCAGAAGACTTCTTGCCAAGAAGTCTAGATCCAGTGTTGATCGACAGCAAAGAGTGATTGGAGAGGATTGATTCGACATTTGTTGGCAGAAGGATTTTCGAGAAGGAAATAGAGTTTCAGAGGGAGCTTGTTCCTCAAAGGGTTTCTAGCGCCAAAGAAACCCAAATCCGAGTTTTGCAGGAGCAGCAGCAAAAGGGGGATAAGGAACCAGTTCGAAATTTTTTTTAGCAGAGATGGTTGTACATGGACTAAGGGATCAAGACAGGTTGGATGGAGCATCCAACTTTGTCATCTGGAACACCAGGATTCTATCAGTTTTAGATGAACATCACGTCAAGGATCATGTCTTGCATGCATTTGTTGTTCCTATTGGTGATGATCCTCTCAAGAATTACGAGGAGGGTTAGGCGAAGGCAAAACGCTTGATCATGGACAGAGTCAAGGATCATGTGATCCCACATATTGCCGAGAAGAACACGGCAAGGGAAATGTGGACTTCCTTGACCACTATGTACAGGGGAACCTCCGTCCAATGGAGGATGTTGCTTGAGAATCAGCTAAGATTGTTTTAGATGCGGAAGGGAGAGGAGATAGACCCCTTCCTTATCAGATTGCGTGCGATCTGAAATCAGCTAGCTTCCATAGGGGCTACACTTGATGATGGACGTGCTTCCATAGGGGCTACACTTGATGATGGACGTATGGTCAGGACTACATTGAATGCAGTGACGGAAGAATGGGAAACCTGTGAAAATTTCTGAATTTACTTAAACAAAAACCCTACTGTGAAATTTTTTATTTACTTCTACGTACATAAGTTATTAATCTGAAAACTTCAACATTAACATCGAAGTAAATACATTAACAGCATACACATACAGATCTAAACTGAATAACACGCTCAATGACAAAGTGACACACAAGGATTTTCTGGACAACTGTCCCCAGAAAAACCCAATCCAGGAAAACTGGTGCTTCTAGCTTCTGGAGGCTTTTTATTATTAAGCAAATTCTAAGTACAACAGATCTTGGCACCAAACTGGTTAACCTAATAGAGAAATACATTTGCAGCAATACCTCTATTCCGGAGACAAACTGACTGATTCACACCCTCAAACAAGATTTACAGAACTCAGCCTTTTCTGGGTTATAGAAATCCCAGCACTACTCTGAAGCCTTCTGCGTCAGGCCTGCTGGCCTACATCAGTTTCTGCACTGCTCAGGAAGGGCCTGCGTCACCCTAGACTGGGTTACGCTGCCCCTGCGCTGCCCTAGCTGGGCATGCGTCAGCTAGTGTTACACGGGGTCTCGCCCCCCCACCTAGGGGTATAGATTCCTCGCCCCCTCGCGCTCCGGGGTCTTGGGGACTTCTTGGGGGCGTTTCCCTCACGCCCCCGCACACCCCCTTCACGCCCCCTCACGCCCCTTTTAGTTTATGGTTTCGTGTTAAAAGTTGGTGTGCCACTTAGCATGTTTGAGAATCCAAGTGATTCTGATTCATATGATGACATGGTTGATCCTGATATATTTGTGCAACAGCTAGATGCAAAGACTAGTGGGGCATTACCTTGAGCATTTATGCTCATTTATCATTATGATGATATCATTTGATATTCATATGTTATGTTTTATGTTTTATATTTCAGACATAACTTAATTGCTTTTAAGTTTTATGTTTCAGACTTGAGTTGTAAACTTTATTTTGAATCTTGATATAATATGTCATATAATATCTTAAACTTTATTTTCATTGTACATTGTTATTAGTTACATTAATGATTATACAGTTACAAACTTACAAACTTACATGTATGATTGTATGATGTATGTTTTAAGTTTTAAATTTTAAATTTGTTTCAGTTATATGATTCATCATTCATCAATTTATAATTTTATGATTTATGATTTATCTTTCATGATGTAAGTGTATGATGACTGTATATACATTCCTTGCAAAAATACAGTTACATTATAAATATTAAATTTTATAATTTTTATGACCCCAACGTCCCCCCACGTTTCCTAAAAATTGGTAGGGAACTTTTGCATAGGCCGCTCCCGCGCTCCCTCGCCCCCACCTCCAGGGGACTTGGTGGAACATTGACGTCAGCCCTCCAAACCTCCTACTGCCTCTGCGCTGCCCCTACTAGGCTCTCGGCTGCTCTGCATAGCTGTTGCCGCTGTGCTGCCTTGGTCTGTTGCTTCTCTGCCCTCGTTGTACTCTTGGCCTGGAACTACACCATCCCCCTCGCCAATACTGACCCTCGCTGCAGCTGAAACACTTCTGAAATTCTTAACAAACCACGCCCTATAATTCCAGCTTAGCTTCAATGCTCTTCCAGTGTGTGTGTTCTCCGACTGACCCCAACCCCTCTTCTTATACTTTTCTCGTTGAAACTTCCATGGTCGTGATCTAATCTTGAATCGACGGCTAAGATTAGAAGATGCTTAATCCACATCACTTAAGTCATTCTCATCACGTGTTTAATTTAATTACCTTTAATCTTTTAATTTTCCTAAGTTAGACTTAGGGTCCTTAATTAAAAAGATTAATTAATTAAATATCTCTTAAACCGGATGGAATTTCTTAAAACGCTTTCTGGGTCTTGGAGATCTTATGTACTCTAGTCCCTTCACAAAGTTTGGGAGCTAGAGTACATCTGATGCTACCCCAACACCCCAAAATCTCAACAAAACCTTTATCCAGGGTATTTTGTGCAAAGCAGCTCTTCCAAACTGGTATGAGATGTGGGGAGCTCTTCGACAAGAAGAAATCAAAAGGTTGACCAAGGCGGGAAGCAGTAGTACGGGGATCAAGATCAAGAAGGAGGAAGAGGAAGATGCAGCTCTCGCATCTAAGGGACAACATGAGCAGCAAAGAAGGAAGAAGAAGGACCTCTCGAAGGTCAGATGCTTCAGGTGTGGTGAATTGGGACATTTCGCCACAAATGCCCTCGAAAGAAAAAGGGCAAAGAAGATTTTGATTCGAAGGTTGTTGCAACAAAGGACAATGATGGGGATGATGATGATGTTTCCATGAGTGCTCATGTGCCTCGAGAGAAGAGGTGGGGCGACACTGATCTGTAATTATTTGAATTGTAAAGTGCATGGGGCAGGATCCTTGAGATGCCCAAACTCTTGGATCACATACGGGCTACGGGAGCCCTTAATGACAGTAACGGGATGACTTGAGTCAGTTGGTGTGAGGATGGAGCAACAATGGCAAAGCTAGGACGTTGAAGATTGAAGTAGAACAGAGCAGAGGCCGCAGCAGTGCAATGGTTGATGGACTTCAACAGCGTAGTGCAGAGCAGCAGCAGCGCAAAGGATCAGTGGGTCAGCGCAGAATTAGCAGCAGAGGGAGCTTCACCATTGAGATGCATCTAGACTAGTTTCTATGTCAAGTTTTTGGGTGGATTTTTTCAGTTGCTTAACTCTCAGCAACTGAGTTGCAGTGCAGCAGTTAGCAGTGGCAATGCTATGGACGGCATGATGTAGCATCTGAGAGGGAGTTGCAATACAGATGAGGCAGTGAAAAGTGGCAGTGTCATGGGCAACAGTATAGAAGGCAGCAGCGCTGTGGATGAGGGCCAGCAACCAAGCATCAGTAGCGCAAAGGACCAATGTCGTGGATCAGGGTGATGCTTCTAGTATTGAAGTATTGCTAGAGCACATCCCTCGCTAAGAAGGAGTGTTGATTTTTTGGGGTAGCATCAGACGTGCTCTAGCTTTGAAACTTTGTGAAGGAGCTAAAACACATGAGATCTCCAAGACCCAGAAATCGTTTGGAGAAATTCCACCCGGAGCTTAAGTTATTCAAATAATTAATTATTTTAATGGGGACCTTAAGTCTAAATTTAAGGAAATTAAATAATTAAAGTGAATTAAGTTAACATGCGGGTGAGAATGTTCTAAGTGACGAAGATCAAGTCTTTTCTAATATTAGCCATCGATTAGAGATTAGATCACGGTCGTTGATTCATCAACAGGAAAAGTGTAGGAATTTACAGGGTAAGTTTCTTAGATCAAACACCAAAGGTCGTCGCTCACAAATAGATCACAAATCAGTACACCAGTATATCACGTGGTTAAAACCCTCAAAGAGGGAAACAGTCTACGGCTTGAGCCAACGCGGCCACTTCAGGCAATTTATTAATATAAAAAGAAAGTTTACATATGTTTCTCCCATTAACGGTTATCGGACAAATGACCCTCCATGATCTTTAAATAGAGATCATGGACCAATCAGGTGTAAGCCACGATCAAGTGTCGTTAATACAGAGGAGAGAGTGAACCGTCGAATCACTACAAATCGTGACCATCAGATTATAAGTTACAAATGTAGATAGTAAAATAACACACTTTACCTAACTCTACACTAGACCAAGTTATACTTAACTATTTCCTATGTGTCGGAATATCCTAACATCCCCCCTTAAGAACAACTTGGGATAGGATTGAAGGAATTACAAAGGTGACACAAAAAGAGCCTATTTCCTATGTGTCGAAATATCCTAACATCCCCCCTTAAGAACAAATTGGGATAGGATTGAAGGATTTACAAAGGTGACACAATAGGAGAAGGAAGGAGGCATTACAGCCTATCCCCCCTTAATGATAACTTTCTTGAACTCCAAGCATGGATCGAAGTTTGGTAAACTTTGCTTCTGTGAGAACCTTTGTAAAGATATCGACAACTTGTTCATTGGTTGAACAATACTGTACTTCAAGAACACGATCATGAATGAGCTTTCTGATGAAGTGTATATGAAGCTCGATGTGTTTCATACGCTGATGCTGAACTGAATCTTTGCATAGCTGAATGGCACTCTGATTATCACACCAAAGTGTAGTTGGATGCTGCTGATGAAGACCAAATTCAAACAGGATCTGATGAAGCCACATGGCTTCCTTGCTGGCTTCAACGGCACCACGATACTCTGCTTCTGCCGAAGAAAGAGAGATGGCACTTTGTTTCTTACAAGACCAAGTAATAGATCCTCAACCAAAAGTGAATACATATCCTGCAGTAGACTTTCGATCATCAAGATCACCAGCCCAATCAGAATCGGTGAAACCAATCAACAATGGAGATGCTCCTGCACTGTAATGAATCCCGAACTGAATTGCACCTCGAATATATCGAATTATTCTTTTAGCTGCTTTCCAGTGACTTTCATGAGGCCGGTGCATAAACCGAGCAACAAGACCAATGACAAGAGAAAGGTCAGGACGGGTATGGGTTAGATATAGAAGTTTACCAACAAGTTGACGGTATAAGGTAGCATCAACTTCAGGGGTAGTACAAGTGACCGAAAGCTTGACTCCAGACTGAATGGGAGAAGGGGTTGGCTTACAGTTTTCCATGTGAAAGTGGCATAGAAGATCACAGGCATACTTGGACTGAGAGAGGGTAATACCTTCTTTGGATTGCAAGACTTGAAGACCAAGGAAATAATGCAAGTGTCCTAAGTCTGTCCTTTCAAACTTCTTTTTGAGGCTAGACTTCACATGGTTTATATGGTTGGGATCACTACCAGTAAGGATAAGATCATCAACATAAAGAACAAGGATGGTGAAGGACTTGCCCACTTTCTTGGTGTAGACAGTGTTGTCAGAATGACACCTAGAAAAGCCATTATCTAATAGAAATCTATCCATTTTGGCATACCAAGCCCGAGGAGCTTGTTTGAGACCATAGAGAGACTTCCTAAGGCGACAAACAAGGCTAGAGTCGTTTTGGATAAAGCCAGGGGGTTGTTCCATGTAGATTTCTTCATGTAAATCTCCATGTAAGAAGGCAGATTTAACTTCCATCTGATGGACTTCCCATTTAAAGGAGGCAGCAAGGGAAAGAACAAGGCGGATAGAATTCATTTTGGCAACAGGGGAGAAGGTTTCAGTATAGTCAATGCCTTCAACTTGTGAAAATCCTTTAGCAACAAGACGAGCTTTATGTCTATCCACTTTTCCATATGGTCCAAACTTTTTTTTGTAAACCCATCTGCATCTGACAAGTTTTATTCCTTTTGGAAGAGGAACAAGATCCCAAGTATCGTTTTCCAATAAGGATCGATATTCTTCATTCATAGCTTCCTCCCAATCTGGATGACCGGAAGCTTCTTCAAAGGTGTCTAGATCAGGATTTTCTGGAACTTGAGCCAATAAGGAAGTGGCTCTTTCGAACGGAGAACGTGTACGTCATCGATCTGTAGGGTCACTTGCAAGAGAACCTACTGCATCCCGAATAGAGCAGACCCATCTTGGAAGCTGTGGAGCGGAAGGAATATCTTCAAGAGGTGGAGGAGGATTGTCATCCTCGTTGTCATCATCTGAACTAGAAGGAATGCTATCAAAAATAGAAGAGATATAGAGAGGTGGCACATATGCCGAATCAGGCTCGCAGGCCAAAGGTGGCAGACCTACCGAACTAGGCTCGCGGGCCGATATATTTTCATCAAATTTTACATCTCTTCTAATGATTAAATTTTTTGATTTTGGTGGAAGAAGTCTATATCCTTTGACATCTTCAGAATATCCAACAGAAATGCATTTTTCACTCTTAGGTTCTAAGGCTTTATGTTTCGCATCTGGAATATGGGCCCAAGCATCACTTCCAAAAACACGAAAGTGACTTACATCTGGTTTGATTGAGCTCCAGGCTTCTTCTGGAGTTACATTCCTTAAAACCTTAGTAGGAATGCGATTTAGTATGTAATTTGCACAATTAATAGCTTCTGCCCAAAAATTGAGACTAAGTCCTTTAGATTGAAGCATACACTCAGCGATTTCTTTTAAGGTGTGATTCTTCCTTTCAGCTACACCATTTTTTTGTGGAGTATGTGGAACAGTATGTTGCAATTGAATGCCATGATTAGTGCAAAAGTTGATAAATTTGTTGTTAACATATTTTCCTCCATTGTCTGACCTTAACTTAAGAATTTGATGTCCAGATTGTTTCTCAACAAAGGCCTTAAAGGCCAAGAACAAGTTAAAAACTTCACTCTTGAGTTTTAAGAAGTATACACAAGTGCGTTTGTAAAAATCATGAATGAAAGTTAAGAAGTACTTGCAACCAAAGAAAGAAACAACAGGAAGTGGACCACATAAATCACTGTGCACAAGCTGCAAAGGGGCTGAAGCGTGCCAAGAGGCACGTTTGTCAAAACTATCCCGATGATGTTTTCCGAGTACACATTCGGAGCAAACACCATCTTGGCAAGATACCATAGGAAGACCTGTCACCATATTTTCTTTACATAGAGTTTGAAGAGAGCAATAGTTTAAGTGACCAAATCGCTTATGCCAAAGTTTGCTCACTTCATCATTATGAGCAACAAAAATGTAGGGAAGACATGATGACCCAAAGTTGTCAAACTTATACAACCTTGTGGAATCATCAGCAATGCCAGTAGCTAAAATATGTCTAGGATCTTTGAGGTCCTTGATTACAACATCATGAGGTGAGAATTCTACTATTTTCCCTTCACCGAAACGAGTTATCTGATAAACAGATAGAAGGTTGCATGACAAGGTAGGAACACATAGTACATCATTAAACTGACCATTATCTAGATGAATGGTTCGAGATCCTACAACACTAAGAGATCTATCATCACCGACATAAATATGTTTGGTGTTACAATCATTTATAAAAGAAAACATGGCTTTATTTTTGGCCATGTGGTAAGAAGCTCCAAAATCAATGAGCCACTCATGAGAATGAGAAGAACAAGATACATTTAATGCATAACCAGATGCTTGACAACCACAAGCAGAAAGTACCATTCCTGAAGATGAAGTTGAAGAGGTCTCCAAATTGATGTGGTGCTTCTTCATTGCTGCTTCCAAGGCTTCCATCTTCTTAAAACATTTGGACTCTACATGGCCATCACGATTACAAAAGTTGCAATGTTTATCTGTTTTCTTCCCTTTGTTTTTAGTTGCCTTATCAGTTTGGTGAGTTGCTTTTTTAGTTTGTGGCTAAAATTGCTTAGGACCCTTGTTTGGTTTAGGACCATACTTTTTAGCATACTGCTTCTTGGGATTCTCTTGATATGGTTGTTGTTGGGCTGCTAAGGCTTTCTTAGAAGCGTTTCCAGAAGTGATTAGACCAAGGTGTAAGAGTTTTTCTTGTTTTCTTATCAAAGAATCGCAAAAGGCATCAAAAGAGGGGTTCTTGTAAGTTGTTCCTTGAGAAATAATGGCTTCTCTAGTGGAATGGAAGGTGGAAACAAATACAAAGTATGCAGAGCCAAGCTTAGCAAGAATGGAATAGATGAGGCTACCATCTTCCTTTTTGACCTTACAACCTTTCTAAAAGAAGTCTAAGGGTCTTAAATTTGGACAAAAAATCTTCAATAGAGGAAAAATTATTGGGGTCCAAAGTAAGCAACTCATTTTCACGCTGGTGGGCCCTGATTTGATTTTGAATACCAAAAACAGTATTTAGTTTTTTCAGGGCTTCATCAGGGGTGTCAATTTCAAGGATATGAAATCGAAGATCTTGAGCAATGGACATTCCTATCAACCCTCGTGCTTGATCTTGTTTATTTTCTCATTTAGTGGCTTTATCTCCATCGGTAGGTTTATTTTTTTGTCTTGTGGCTATTCTATAAAGCCCTATACTTCTAAGCAAATCTACCATGTGAGGTAGCCATTGGAAATAATTGGTGTTGTTAAGAATAACCAGGCATGCACTTTCCATTTTTTTTTTTTAAACTTAAGCTGAAAAAAGCTGATACTAATTGCTCCAATGAAAAGATCTCGAAAAATTATGTTGATTAAAAAAAACGACTCGAAAAACAACTTTCGGATGAAGAAGTTATGCCTTTTTGAAAAAAAGGGTTGTAGAAGCCAAACAGTTACGGGAACGGTTTGAAATTTGATGATGAAGTTCAACTTTAAAAAAAAAAATCGCCCCCCCCTTCAACAAAATTCTTTTTACAAAAAGAAGTTTGAGAAAGAGACTTGAACCCAAGACCTCTATTCTCATAAACTAACTTCACACCAAGTGAGCTAATAAAAGGATTCTGTAATTGTTTGAAAGGAGGAAGGGTTTTTTTTTTTTACTCTTCGGTATGCATGCTTTTTCCTACAAAAAAAACACAAAATCCGTGCACAAAAAAACGAAATGCAAGTCTTACAGCAAAATTTTAGATTTTCAGTTAGCGTTATCGGCAACTATCATTTTTCCGCTAATTCTGATTTCTCGAGATCGCACAAAGACGCGGGGAAAGAGCATACGTAGCAAAAAAAATCCCTTCTCCCTGTTTCTGATTTGCCAAGATTGCACACAGCACAGAGCAAAGAGCATACACAGAGAAGAGAGTATAGATCCGGCAAATAAATAAAAACTATAAACCGAAATAAACAGAGGGAACCAAAATAAGCAAAACTATTAACAAATATAACTGCAAAAGAGATACTTTATACCTCCAGATTTAAACTGACATAACTTGGGCAACCGAAAACTTTTTCGCATGAAACAAAAGGGGTTCCTCATTGTAACAGATGCTCCGGACACAATAGAGGAGTTCTCCAGCCCCGAAAAAGTTTCGAAACAGTAGATCTAGAAAACGGCAGTCGCATGCAGTCATACTAGCTTCGGATTTGGATCAACAACGGATGCGGCCCTCAAAATGGCTATGATACCATGTAGGAATTTACAAGGTAAGTTCCTTAGATCAAACACCAAAGGTCACTGCTCACACATAGATCACAAATCAGTACATCAGTATATCACGTGGTTAAAACCCTCGAAGAGGGAAACAGTCCACGACCTGAGCCAACGCTATCACTTCAGGCAATTTATTAATATAAAAAGAAAGTTTACATATGTTTCTCTCATAGACGGTTACCGGACAAATGACCCTCCATGCTCTTTAAATAGAGATCATGGACCAATCAGGTGCTAAGCCACAAATCAAGTGTCGTTAATACCGAGGAGAGAGTGAACCGTCAGATCACTACAAATCATGACCGTCAGATTATAAGTTACAAATGTACATAGTAAAGAAACACACTTTAAACTCTACACTAGAACAAGTTATACTTAACTATTTCCTATGTGTCGGAATATCCTAACAAAAAGTATAAAGGAAAGGCTTGGGTTCAGTTGGAGAACACACACACAAACTAAATTTAGAGATTGAATTCTTCTAACGGAGCAGTGCTCGGACGAAGATCAAATCTGAGTAATTCAGTGCAATGAGGGGCAGTTTGGCTGTTGGATTTTCATCCAAAGTCGAGAATATAATTGCAGAGAGGCAGATCAAAACCAGAAGGGCAGCGCAACTCAGAGAGGGTGACGCAGAGCCAACAAGGCTCACATAGGAGTGACGTAGAGCCAGAGAGGGTGGCGCAGTCACTTGAGCAGCTACGTTGGGGTTTTTGTGGGGCAGATCGAGCAGCCATCCAGTAGATCGATTTCTGAGTCGAGAAGGCTCAAGGAGAGGGTGACGCAGCCACTAGGGGAGTTGACGTAATCTCAACGCAGAGCTAGTTGCAGCCATTGATGCGCAGCACTGGGGACTGCGCAGTCACCTGTGGGGTTTCTTAATTTTGCCGCTGGATCTGCCAAAATATGTCTCCGGATAGAGGTACTTCTGCCGAGGATTTTCTCTGTTGGGTGAGCCGGATTTGGCACCCTAGATTGTATTCAGAAATCTGCATAATAATAAAAACCCTCAGATCTGTTGCATCAGTTTTCCCGCATTGGGTTTTTCCAGAGACATTTGTCCAAAAAATCTGTCCTTTGTCTGATTGTTCTACTTATTTTTCAGTACTTGATCTGTATAATTGTGTAGGCTGCAGTGTGTTTGCATTAGTATTTTTACTAAATATTAAGAAAAATAACTTGTAATTTAAATAAGGCAAGTAGGTAATGCAAATCAAATTTACTGCAGTAGGATTTCTGGTGGAGATTCAGAAATTTTCACAGTTTGGACCCCGAATAGGGAGACCAAACCCAAATGGACCCCATCTGCAATCCTGCGTAAGATCTAATCTATCCCCTAGCCTTCCAGTACAACAAGCCATTAAAGTAATCAGGTAAAAGAGCTTACAAACCATGGACAACAAGTGGACACTTCATAATGGCATGCCCTTCCATAGTGGACTTTGGCATGTACTAATCTATCCGAGCTCCAAAGGGGATTAGCCAAGTACCTTATTAGGTGGTTTCTACCATTAGAGGGGAAAATATGTCTAAGGTACATCCCTCAAATGGTGGTGGCATGTGATAAAGAGGTGAAATGGAATAAGGAATGATAGGGGCAATCTTGGGTCACATAGCGAGGCACAAGGGTAGTTAGAGAAAGGGAAGTCCACCCCCAGGTATGTAATGTGTAGGAGGGAGCAATCGTGGTACATGAGGTGCCCCAGCATTGATTTTTCCACCCTTCTTTATATGCCTTTTGTCTTTTATGATTTTTTCTTTGATTAACTTCTCGGGGCTCAAAGGATAAGAGCATGATGTGTAAGATTTAGCAGTGATTAACCCCTTTTTGGTAGGGCAATTCATTGCCCTCCAGCGGTTGGGACAATCATGGGTTCCTGAATGATAAAGGAGGCTCATCAAGGACCTATGGAACCGGGGTGATGGCCATGAGTATGGGGTAGAGCTCATGCATTGGCTTTTGCCCACGTGCTAATTATGTTTGTCCCAGCCATCTTTTGCATCTTGTGGTATATTTTCCTGTTGAATATGGCCATTCATTCTTTTACTTTTTCTTTTCAGCTGCTTCAATCTTCGGGGCAACGTTCCAAGCCTGACGCAAGGTGGGGGCAAGGAAATGGGGAGGCTAACCCTATGTGGACCTAGGCGGGAGAGATGATGAATGGGGGTATAGTGAATGGAAGGGGAATGGTATATGTGGATAAGGGAGCAAAACCACGCAACCAAAGTCGAGGTTCCCCAAGTAGTACCCCCCTAAAACCAAATGGTCAGTAAAGGAGATCCCACGGAACTAAAATCCAAGGGTAACATACAAAAGAGGTCAAGAGACAAAAGCACAAACTAAGCCCATTATTTCCGCTGAATCCCCCCATCAATCCATGCCCAGAAGTTTCCATGATAAGTAAACCCAATACTCAATTACCAAATGACAAGACATACCTTTGGGTTCGGGAGGCCCACCTTCAAAAATACAATCAATACAGATGGGTGAGGTACCACATGGCTGGCTCAGGTGGCAGAGAAATGGCACAACGAGCTAGTTGAGGGCTATAAGGGGTTGTTGGCTATCGGTTGAGGTCCATCATGAAGTTCCCAGGGATATCACCCGCGAAGTGGTGGGTAACAGGTTGCACTTGTGTTTAGCAACTTCAGCACCACTTTGGTCAATAAAAATCCATAAGGCTAAAAGTTCATAGGAAACAAATCTAAAAAACCTTAGTATGTAGATTTGAAATCCAAGTTGTGGAAAGCGCTGAAAAATCCTAGGGAGCACTCAACACATGGATTTGTAACAATGCCCTTGCTTGTTACTTCTATGTGGGTTCCTTCGACAGTGTTGTTTTCATGCACGATCTTTTAGTACATCTCAAAAATGAGTTCACTTTTAAGTCATTTCCCTAGGGGGAATACTCCACGAGCAATCATTTACAATCAAAATTCTTTATCCTACCTAGGATCATAAGCAATATTTAAAATTCTAGGAAGGTTTTTCTGCTAAACTTATTGGAAGGAGGATCCTTCAAGTGTAGTTATCTTTGCAATCCACTAACTCTACCATCTTATTCTCTTTGATAGCAGATAGTGTTACTAACTTTATTATGGAAAATTCTCATTCATTGGTTGCCTACTAATGTAGACCCATCTTAACCCATCTCATGAAAATCTCTTGATGCTTAAAAGGTCCCAAGTTAAGTGAATCTGTTGATTTTGGGGTAGTTGCAGGAGGTATTCTCCAATTAAAAGAGGGAAAATTTAAATTAAACTTGCTCAAGTCAGCCCAAAAAGTAAAGGTCAACCCAACAAAAAGACGTGCCACTTGGGCACCCCAAAATAACTATAAAAAGACATTTGACCCCCTCATTTCATCACTCATCACACATTCATTCTCTCTCCTTCACACGCAGGAAACAATCTGAGGAAGAGGCTGAATATTTCTGAGAAGGCAAATTTTTGAGAAGCCGAGTTTTGACCAGCTTTGACCTGTGTTGACTAGCATTAACCGAGTATTTCTAGTCAAAGTTTGACTGAGGTTCTGGGCAGAGTTTGACCTAGTTTCTGGGCAACTTGACCAAGTTTCTAGGCAGCTTTAGGAGGTGAATTTCGACTTGTTTCTAGGCATTTTGACGGATACTTTACCAGTCAGTTTGACTAAGTTTCTGGGCTGTTGCAAGAGGGTCAGCGTTCATCCTATTTGACCAAGTTTGACCAGCGCTGTGAATTTGGTCTAGGTTGACCAAGTTTGACTTGTGAATATCAAATTTTACTTTTGTTGAACTCAATAATTTCTCCTAGAAAAGGTTGTTGGTTTTTCTCTCGAGTTTGGGTTTCTCGGGGCAAAATTTTGGTGTCTACTATGCATGGCTTTTCTACTGTGAGCATTATTGTTTCATTAAATTAATTGTTGAATTTTTTCAATGTACTTGCTTAATGGTATTGTGGACTGCACTAAAATAATATCATATATCATTGGAAGTAATTATCAGTTGCAGAAAATTGTGATTTTCTATTTAGCACTAGAAAATCAACATGGTATCAGAGGCAAGGTGAAGAAAGGTCATTAAGTTCACCCCCTTGAAGACACCTATTTTGCAATATGCATGTGACCATATCCATTGACCAAAAGGCAAGATAGTCGAACCTCGGAATGATGAGGTAGAATCCAAGTATAAGAAAAATTGGGTTTGTTCTTCAGAGGCAGAGGGAGCTAAGGAGAAAGCCTCCCTCACCTACTTTTTTTATAAAGCAATAAATTCCAACGACGAGATTCGCAACTGGTCAATGATATTCAAAGGTTTGAGATGATATGATGCCATTCAATAATGGATCAATGTCAAATTCTTTTCAAGAGACGATGATTGGTTCCATGACTATAGTGGGATAATTTGCACATGACAAGTTTGTTGGACTTGCAAAGAGTGTCGATGAAATTTGAAAGTCTTAGGGTTTGTAAACCCTAGAATGTGAAAATTTCAACTTGAAATTCTATTGCAATATATGAGATTATTTCTCCTACTTATTATTCAGAAATAAGTTATTTACAGAAATCTCTTCAATAAATATTGAAATAAATTCAAATGCAGACTTCACCATACAATTACTAAGATAAATTGTAAGGAAATACTAGCACAAGAATGACAGAGATTTTTGGACAATTGTCCCCGGAAAAACCCAATGCGGGAAAACAAGTGCAGCAGATGAGGGTTTCTATTATTCTTCAGCAAAAATCTTCTTGTACAATTTACAATCAGCGGTAATGAAGAGAATTTCTCTATGATAACACTGGAGAAATTTCTCACAAAATTTTCTGATGAGAAATGACCCCAAAAGGACCCTCCTGTGCCTCCTGCGTCACCACTGCGTTAGCTCTGCATGGGCACTACGAAGAACTACGTCACCCCTCTGCGTTGTCTCTTCCTTTCACAGCGTCACCTGCTCCTACACCCTGGATTGATGTTGAACCCTCTTTGTCTCTCCTCCACCTGCAACTCTCCCTCTGGATCAATTTTCTCTTGCCGAACTTCAGCCACTGAGAAAATTGATTTACTTGGGCAACTGATTATCTGCACTGGTGTATCTTCCAAATGAGCCTCAAGCCTTCCTTTATAGTCTTCTCGTTGAGACATCAACGACTAAGATTATATCTTGACTTGATCCATGTTCTCTAGAAGATTCACACTCTGTTTTATTAATACCCTTCAATTATTTAATTTCCCTATGTTTAGACTTAGGGTCTCCATTAAAATAATTAATTATTTTAATAATAAACATATTCTGAGTGGAATTTTCACAAACGATTTTTGGGCTCTGGAATACATGTGTCTAAGCCTCTCCACAAAATTTAAGACTTAGAGCACTTCTGATGCTACCAAAAATAAACACTCCCTCTTAGCGAGGAAAGTGCTCTAACAACATGCCCGATGCATATTGCTCTGACCCTAAAGCATCCTCTATGTTGTTGATGTCTAACAACCTGTCCACCAACCATTGCGTTGCTACAACTATATTGCTGCCCATGAGACTGCCATTTCCACTGTTGCATCTGTACTATAGCTCCCTCTCAAGTGTTGCCTCATCTATTTCCACTACTAAAATGGATTTTCAATCATCCCCACCTTTTCCCAAAAGTGAACAAACTTTGTTCTCCCTAGGGCCTTGGTGAGAATGTCTACTACTTGATCTCCTATGGGAATGTACTGCAACTGTACTGCCCCCCCCCCCCCTCGTTGAACACAGTCTCTGATAAAATGACAACTAATGTTGATGTGCTTTGACCGATCATGAAAAACAAGATTCTCAGATAGCTTAATGCAACTCTAACTATCACATCGAATGTTGGTTGCCTCCATCTTCCTTCTGAATAAATTCCTGAGCAATTTTCTAAGCTATATGGCCTCACACGAAGTTGTGCTAGCTGACATATATTCAACTTCAGCTGAGCTCATTGCTACGGACTTCTGCTTCCTACTACACCAAGAGGTCATTCCTGATCTAATATTTAAACAGTACCCTATGGTACTTTTCCAATCTACCGAACATCCTGCCCAATCTGCATCTGTGAATCCACGCAGTCTGATATCATCGCCTTGGGTGTATTTTAATCCACATATGATTGTTCCTCGCACATATCAGAGAACGTGCTTAGCAGCTGCCTAGTGCGCCCTCTTTGGTTCTACCATGCATTGACTTAGGGAATTAACAGAGTAGCAAATGTCTGGTCTGGTGTTGACTAGATACATGAGAGGCCCTATGAGCTGCGTGTACAAGGCGGGGTCCACTTCTTTATCCTCAGATGCATCTAGTTTCTTCCAATTGGTAATCATTGGAGTAGCCATGGGTCTACAGTCCTGCATTCTAAATCTCTTTAGAATTTCTGTAGCGTATCTTCCTTGTCCAAGGAAGATTTCTCCCTTCTGCTGCCAAACTTCCAATCCCAAAAAATAGTGCATCAACCCCAAATCCTTAATGTTGAATTCTTCTGCTAGATTCTTCTTACAATCTTTGGTGGGCCTAGATGATCCTGTCAAAAACAAATCATCTACATACAGAACCAAAATCATAGGCTCATTCTCTATTGTGAGATAGTAGAGATTGGGATCATCATCACTCTTGACAAATCCCATCTGCTGCAAGTAACCATCTACTCGACCATACCATGCTCTAGGTGCTTGTTTAAGCCCATACAAAGCTTTCTCCAGCCCGCATACATGAGTTTTCTTCTCATGTGTTTCGAAGCCTTCTAATTGTTCGATGTAAACCTCTTCTTCTATCACCTCATTCAAGAATGCAGTCTTGACGTCCATCTAGTGAATCTCTCATCCCACCTGCGCTACAAGGGATATAATGGATCTGATAGAGGTATATCTGGCTATAGGGTCGAAGGTTTCTTCGTATTCTATCCCTTCCTTCTAAGCATATCCCTTAGCCACGAACCTGGACTTGTACTTCTCTACACTGCCATCTGCAGCATACTTGAGCTTGTAGATCCACCTGGAACCTACAACTGATATGTCATGTGGTCAAGGTACAACTTCCCAAACATCATTAGTCATGATAGAGTTGTACTCCTCTACCATAGCATCCACCCAAACTTGATGTTGTACGACCTCCGAAAAGCTAGAGGGTTCTTCAACCTGTGTGTAATATCCCAAATTGGGATGAAACAGTGATATAAAGAAAAATAGACTAAAAACTACAACAACAAGGAAAACACCATTTAAACACATAATTTGGAGCCAAAATCATTGCTGAGCCATTTTATTAATATGTTGGGAAAGAGTACAAATGAGGCGCTGAAAAGATTGCACCTCGGCTGTGAAATTTTCAAACTGAAACACTATTATAGTGATAGATTTATTTCGCCTACTTATTTATGATAAGTTATTTACAGATTTTCTTCCAATAAATTTTGAAATAAACACAACTGCAGTATTCACTTAACCATAAGCAGAAAATAGAACATAACACATATAATGCAATAGAAACAATCACATGAACACAGTTATTTTTGAACAATTGTCCCTGGAAAAACCCAATGCGGGAAAACCAGTGCAGCAGATGAGGGTTTGTATTATTCTTCAGCAAGGAAAACCTTTTACAAGAATTAGACTTGCAGACTTCTAGAATACACTTGAGATAAATTCCCTGAATCCTCTCGGAGAATTTTTGACACCCGAAAGACACCCTAGCTCCCTCTGCGCCACTCTACGTGATCTTCTGCACAATCCTTGCGCTGGACTACGTCACTCTGCGTGGGGACTCAATGTTGCTACTTATCACTGTCCTCTGTGGCCCTTTGCGTCCTCCTCTTGCCTTTCTCTACCTATGCTGACTTCCCCTTCCTTCTTCTACCTCTGCAACTCTTCCTCTAAAATCGAATTCTATTCCTTCATAATCGATTTCCTTTGGGTACTGAGTGTGTGCGTGTGTGCCTGGCTTGCTTTCCAAATGACCCTCAAGCCTTCTCTTATAATCTTCTCATTGATGAATCAATGGCCTAGATTAGATCTCTAATCAATGGCCAAGATTAAAACATGACTTGATCTTCGTTCTCTAGAAGATTCTCACTCTATTTTATTAATACCCTTTAATTATTTAATTTCCCTAAGTTTATACTTAGGGACCACATTAAAATAATTAATTATTTTAATAAAACATGAACCATGTGGAATTTCCACAAACGGTTTCTAGGTTTTTTAGAATACTGATGTCCAAGCCTTCTCACAAAATATGAACCTTGGAACACTTTCTAATGCTACAAAAATCAATACTCCCTCTTAGCGAGGAAAGTGTTCAAGCAAAATACCAACTGCATCTGCTCTAACCTGAAGCATCTACTGCGTTGCTGATGTCTCGACTCTTGCCCCTCATCTGCTGCGTCGCTGCCCTCTGTACTGCTGCCCATGACACCATCTTTGTCACTGCCTCATCTGTACTGCAGTTGCCTCTGAATTTCGAGCCTATCCATTCCTCTACTGGAATGGATTCTTGACCATCCCCATCTTTTCTCTGAAGTAAGCAAACTTAATCTTACCCTAAGCTTTCGTGAGGATATCTGCCACCTGTTCCCCTGTAGGAATGTACTTCAACTGTACAGCTCCCCGTTGGACATAGTCTCTGATGAAGTGGCACTTGATGTCAATGTGCTTCGACCGATCATGAAACACAGGATTTTCAAATAACTTGATGCAACTCTGATTATCACACAAAATTATGGTCGGTTCCATCCTCTTCTTGAGTAATTTCATGAGTATCTTACGAAGCCATATGGCCTCACACGAAGTTGTGCTAGCTGCCATATAATCAGCCTCGGCTGAGCTCAGCGCCACGGATTTTTGTTTCCTATTGCACCAAGAAGTCATTCCTGATCCTACACGGAAACAATACCCACTAGTACTTTTCCAATCTACTGGACTTCCAGCCCAGTCTGTGTCAGTGAACCCACTCAACTAGATTTCATTGCCCTTGGTGTACCTCAATCCAAACTCGAATGTCCCCTTCAAGTATCTAAGAACATGTTTGGCTGCTACCCACCGAACCCTCCTTCGTTCTACCATGAATTGACAGAGGCTATTTACGGCAGAACAGATGTCTGGTCTAGTGTTGACCAGGTACATCAATGATCCTATGAGCTGCCTATACAAGGTAGGATCAGCCTCATCATCCTCGGACGTGTCGATTTTCTTTAATTTTGTGATCATTGGTGTAGCCATGGGTCTATAGTCCTCCATCTGAAATCTCTTCAGAATCTCTGTAGTATATCTTCCTTGCCCAAGGAAGATTTCTCCCTTCTGCTGCCAAACTTCCAAACCCAGAAAATAGTGCATACACCCTAGATCCTTCATGTCGAATTCTGTAGCCAGATTTTCCTTGTAGTCTTTGATGAGCCTAGATGATCCAGTCAAAAACAGATCATCTACATAATAACACCAATATTAAAGGCTCGTCCCCTACTCTCAGATAGTAGAGGTTAGGATCTGCGTCACTCTTGACAAATCTCATCTTTTGCAAGTAGCTGTCAATTCGCCCATACCAAGCTCTAGGGGCTTGCTTCAGTGCGTACAAGACTTTCTTAAGCCTGCACACAGGATTTTTCTGCTCATGCGTCTCAAATCCCTCTGATTGTTCTATGTACACTTCCTCTTCTATCACCCCATTCGAGAACGCAGTGTTGACATCCATCTGGTGAATTTCCCATCCCATCTACACTGCAAGGGAGATGACGAATCTGATTGAAGTATACCGAGCTACAGGGGCGAAGGTTTCTTCATAGTCGATCCCTTCCTTCTATGCGTACCCCTTAGCCACAAACCTGGCTTTGAATTTCTCTATGTTGCCATCTGCAGCATATTTAATCTTGTAGATCTATCTCGAACCTACAACCGACCTGTTCGGAGGTCTAGGAACTACTTCCCAAACATCATTTGTCATGATGGAGCTGTACTCCTCCACCATTGCATCTACCCACACCTGATGCTAAGTTGCCTCCTGAAAACTAGAGGGTTCTCCAACATGTGCTACCAATGCATGGTACTTGTCTGGCTGCCTGCATTCCCACTTTTTATTTCTAGGTGTGAAAATTTACAAACAGTTGCAGTGATAGATTTATTTCTCCTACTTATTATTTCAATAAGTTATTTTTCAGAACTCTTCCGGCAAATATCGAAATAAATACTACTGCAACATTCACAATTATATATGCAGAGAAATAAACAGTGGAGAACATAAGCACAAGAATCAATCACATGTACACAGTTATTTTTGGACAATTGTCCCCGAAAAAAACCCAATGTGGGAAAACTGGTGCAGCAGATGAGGGTTTTATTAATTCTTCAGCAAATGATATCTTTATAGGGAAAATATACGGCAGATAAATTCTGAACCACCTGAGATTGAATCTCCGGGTTACTCGGATAATTCTCTGACACCCCGAACAACCCCTGACTGCCCCTGAATCACTCTGCGTGATTCTCTGCGTAGTCCCAGCGCTGGACTGCATTAATCTGCGTGGAGACTACATGGGGTCTCTGCGATGTAGCCTCAAGCTGCCTCCAGTGACCCACTGCTGCCCTCCGACCCTGATCTCGATCACCCCTAACCTCCTCCTTTTGCTTCTGCAACTTTTCGCCCTGCAACTCTCCCACTGAGATCGAATTCTACATCAGAATGGATCTCCTTCTGGTACTAAGTGTATGTCCGCCTTATTTTCCAAGTGACCCTCAAGCCTTCTTTTATAATCTTCCTGTTGGAGAACCAACTGCCCAGATTAAAATATTAATCAATGGCTAAGATTAAAACTTGATTTGATCCATATTTTCTAGAATAAAGGATAAACTCATCCCATATATATCCAACATAGATTTCACTCAAGAGATGATGTAAGAGGCCTTATCCAAATTGTTCACAATCAAGAATCTTGGTCAAATTGCAAGCCTCAAAAATGAACTAAGAACTATGAAGATGACAAAAGATGGCATTGTGGCATCCTTCTTTGTAACAATAACTAGAATCAAAGATGAACTTCAGGAAATAGATGAAATAGTACCTGAAAAGGAGCTCGTGATTACTGCTCTTCAAGGATTACCAACATCTTGGAGTGCCTTTGCATCAGGGATCAACAATTGGAAGGATACTCCTACATTCGAGCAATTATGGAATGCATGTAGTCAAGAAGAAGTCAGAATATCATTAGTAAGCAACAATGAGAATGAACAAGAAAAAATCTCGAATGCCTATTCTGCTCATCATAAAAAGAAACGAACCTTCAAGAAGTTCAAAGGGCCAAGGAAGAAGATAGACCTATTCAAGATTGAATGCTACAATTGCAACAAGATGGGTCATTATATAAGAAATTGTCCTAAGAATCCAAAGAATAAAAGGAGGGGCAAGGATCAAGAAAACATTGTCGATGAAGGTTCACCTAAGAAAAACAAGACTGAAGACTTAGAAATCAAGGACTTACACTACTAAGTCCTCTCTCTCTTATCTCTCTTAATCTTCCACTCTAAGTTTTGAATTATTTTCCTTTATGCTTTGATTTCTAGTACTTATAGGTTTAACATGCTTTGGAAAAACATTTTTGAATTGTTTTGATAAATTTATAGGTATCCCTCAAGATTGGATTAAGAGGGAGCCCTCACCATTTCACCAAAGATAAGTATTTTACTCCTTGCATTACCTTTCTATATTTGGTTTCCCTCTCTTATCTAGATATACTCAAGGGTTATGAAGGAGACCTCAAAGAACAAGTGTGAAGCATGATAGAAGTTTTGTTGCAAAGGAAGCTCTTCAAGAATCAATGTCCTACAAGGTTTGTTAAGAAACAACTTAAAGGTATGTCTTAATACCATAAGCTTTGTTCTTTTCATAACAAAAGTATATTCATTTCTTTTAAAATTTAGCTTTACATTACAAACATTGTTATGTCTAGGACTTTGAATCACAAAGATTCTTGTTAGGGTGATTAATCATTAGATTGAATCTACCCTCATTATACATTTGATCATTCTTTTGGAATCCTAAAAAGGTTCTCTATAAAACCCTAACCTAAGGGTGTGTCGATATTGGTTATGAAACCCTAGTCTTCTTAGGGTTATTGATGAAATCTAGAAAATATTATTCTTTTGATGTTTGGGGTTTTGGTATTGTTATGGAAACCCTAGTCCTTTAGGGTTGGATGGTAATGTCTGTGTATTTAAATCCTAGACCTTTAAAGTTTTTGGTAAATTAGGGTTTATGAGCAAAACCCTTATAATATCTATAGTAAGTTACTAGGAATGAAACCCTAGGTGTATGACTGTATGTTTGATCAAAACCCTCGCCGAATCAAGTTTGTTGTATGTCTAACTTTAATGTTTGTATCTAGGATTTCCCTGATAGATGTTGTTGTGATATGCTTGTGCATGATTATGAAATCCTAGATATGTATATGTGCTAACTTAATTGTTGATGCTCATAGTTCTAGTGTTTGTAACTAAGCCCTAATAAAAGTTTGATATTTTAGGATATGGTGTTATTGTTTCAGATGTGATGATAAAGTCTAGGGTTTACAAAAAGGTTGGTCATATTTTTGAAACCTTAGATTGTGCTATGATTGGTTTTGATTGTTGATATCTAAGGCCTAGTGTCTCAAAGATGGAATCTAAGGTTTGCATTAAATTCTAGTAGAAATCTAACATATAAATTCTAAAAATTATTAGATACATTGTAAGAATTGTACTTGTTTGAATTGCTTCTAGGGTTTGCAATATATCATAGAAGAGTTTCCCATATCTCTAAAAGAAATATTGAGGCCCTAGATATAATGAGACTGATATCTTGATCGAGTTACTTTAAATGATGTGATCTAGGGTTTATGACCAAACCCGAGCAAGAAGTTGAAGTATAGAAGTATGTGTCTCTTGTTGATTACGAACCTAACTAAGTTTAGGTATTTGATGCGTTAAGTCTAATGTATGATTCTGATATAGTTAAATCCATGCTTCTATATATGTATTTGGTTTTACTTCTTGTTTAAGTTGTGTAGGTACATAATCTTCAAGATGTTGAAGATATTTGTAAGTAAAGTTGACTTGATTGATAAGCATGACGAAGGAAGTTATATGAATGATGATGACTTTGATAAGAAGGAATGAAGCCATGAAAGATTCTCCAATGTTATAGAAAGTAGTTGATCTCCCTAAGTTAAGAGGGAGCTTGAATAGAAGAAAGGATATATCTCCCCAAGTTGAGAGGGAGAGCATATTATGATAATCATGGTGGATGTTTGGGATCTGCTATGATTTCGTGGATGAGTAGAAAGCTAGATATTGTTGCATTAAACAAAATATGTTGTTGCATGTGAAGTAAGAAAGGAAAGTCTATGATTAACTAAACTTCTATCGGATTTGTTTGGGAATCCTCTAAGTCCTATTGTGATAAATTGTGAAGCAATATCAAGATGATTGAAGACCCTGAAGGTTTGTGTTTACTTATGTGTATTTGAAAGTTTTTATTGATTGGGGTTGTGTTTGTATAGTTAAATCTCTCGAAGTTTTGGAAGCATGTTTGATGTTACCGATTTGTTTGATCGGGAGAGATTTCTTGTTAACGATTTGAATAATCGGGAGTGATGAGGCAGCGTGCGTAATACAAAATGCCTAGGAGGACATTTGGTCAGCATGTGTGTTGATGTCTAGTTCCCAAAGTAGGGAGGGTGGTGTTGGTCATAGAGCTTTGACCTTGCATTACGCACCTAGTGTAAAAATTTACAACCAGTTCAAGTGATAGATTTATTTCTCCTACTTATTATTTCAATAAGTTATTATTCGAAAAATCTTCCGACAAATATCGAAATAAATACTACTGCAACATTCACAATTATATATGCAGAGAAATAAATAGTAGAGAACATAAGCACAAGAATCACTCACACGTACATAGTTATTTTTGGACAATTGTCCCCGAAAAAACTGTAATATCTCGAATGGAAACAAACAGCAATATAAAGCACATAAATAGATACAAACAGCAACTAGAGAGATATCACATGAATAATAACCAATATGGAGAACGCTGAGCCATTTTATTAATACTAAAAGATAGAAATGAATACAAAGGTGATCAGAGTGATGGCACCTTGGCTTGCACTAGGCAAGCGTAGAAATACTCTCAGGATATGACCCGAAATCGCTGCTAACTCAAGACTGTGTAATCTCCAGTGTTGTTGCTACTGTTGTTGCTACTGCTGGAATGAGAGGATGATTTGGGGACGTTCCCTTCCTCAGAAAATTATGAAACTCCGGGAATGGCCTCTTCACACAAAACCTAGAAAAGCCCAAAGAGCTTTCTGGAAATGGCTAACCCCCGAAAATACTTCCCTTGAGGCACTACGTTATTCCCCAAGAGAAACGCTACCCCTGAATGCTCTGATGCAAATGATGGTCTCCCTCTCTGTCAAAATGATAGAATATGGAAGGGTTGATCCCTCTCCAACTCCTCCGGGCTGAATCCCGTGATAAACCCTCAATCCGGAACCACCTCTATCCAAGGCTGTGTCCTCCCTCTCACTGACTGCGCTGTCTCTTCCAAGGAATGCTCCCAACTGTGGATGTTGCTATCCTCCTCAGTAAAACAAGATGAAACTGCTCACCCGAGCAAGCACTCGAAGTCTCCCGGGGCTAAGGTTGGGATCTCCGAACGGAGACACCCGATGTACTGAACAGTACGTGTAGACTTTGCTAAACAACAAGCGTGCTCAATGTCAAAAGACAAATCTCAAAGACGCATAATCAGAATGAATCCAAATGAAGAGACCCTCTCCCTTTTTATGCTTGGAGAGCCTTGCTCTCTCCTAGGCCACACCATTAACTGCGCTGTCCCTTGGAGCCACGATGTCCATCTCTCTCTGCGCTAGCTTGGTCCCACACTGCCCACACTGTCCCTTTTTCCTGCGCTACCACTTGGCCTCTAGGCCCCACGCTGCCAATTAATCATGCTCCTCAAGTGACTTTAGCAAATACTCTTTTATCCTAAGTGTGAGTAAGTGTCCCCTTCACCCACTTTATTTATAATTTAACTTATTAAAGTAAAAGTAATCAAAATTAATATTTCCAATTAGCTATTGCTAATTGGGAATATTACAGTCCTCCCCGGCAAAATGTTGCTTGTCCTCAAGCAACTGCAATGATGGATGCTGCAATATCTTCTCACTCTCCCAGGTGGCATCCTCATCCGGTAGATTCCTCCATCTCACCAGGTACTCCTTGACTGTCCTGCTCCGCAGATGCCTCTCCCTAGTGTCAATAATGGCCTCCGGCTGTAGTACCAAATGCCCCTCATCATCTATGGGTGTAAGCTCCTCCGTTGCAGTCACCTGCTATCCTAGTGCCTTCTTCAGGCATGACACATGAAAAATGTTATGAATCCGGCTACCGATGGGCAGCTCCAACTCATATGCAACCTCCCCAACACTGCCTGTCACCCTGCATGGTCCATAAAAACGGAGCTTGAGCTTTTCAGCCCCCTTCTGCTTCAGCGTGGATTGTCGATATGGCTGCAACCGTAGGTAGACCAAGTCCCCTACCTCGAACTTCTTCTCAATCCATCCCTTATCGACATATAGCTTCTGTCGATTCTGTGCTGAAGCCATGTTGTCCTTGAGAGCTCGGAGTATGTCCTTACTCTCTTGGATCCAATCCTTGGCCCTAGGGGCCTTGCTAGCACCAAACATCATGTCAGCAAACGATAAAGCATGATACCCATATAAAGCATAAAATGGTGACATACCGATGGACATATGATAAGTGGTGTTGTAGCAGTACTCCCCCAAGTGCAACCATCGTAACCATGCCTTCTACTGCCCATTGACATAGTTATGCAAGTAGCCTTCCAGCCACTTGTTCACTATCTCTGTCTGCCCGTCCGTCTATGGGTGGTAACTAGTACTCGGAGTCAACTCAGTGCCCACCAAACGAAAAAGCTCCTGCCAAAACCCGCCCATGAAGCAGCTATCTCTGTCACTAACAATGGTCTTTGGAAGACCATGCAATCTGAAGACATCCCTGAAAAATAACTTCGCCACCTGTGCTGCTGTATGACATGCTGATATGGCGAAGAAGTGTGCATATTTTGTTAGCCGATCAACAACTACAAATATGCAATCCTTGCCCTGTACAATGGGCAACCCTGTGATGAAATCCATCGAGATGCTCTCCCATTTCTCCTTAGGTATGGGAAGAGGCTGCAGTAACCCAGCCGGATGGTTCATCTCCCCCTTATTGCGCTGGCAAACTTCGCACTCCCTGACATGTCGAAGTACGTCCTCCCTGAAGCCCTTCCATGACAACCTCTCCTTGATGACCCGATAGGTATTGGTGAACCCCTAGTGTCTTGATAATGGTGAGTCATGCAAGGCACGCAATATATTCTCCTTGAGCTTGGAGCTCTCAGTCAAGAAGATCATGTCCCTGTAGTAGATCACCTCATCCATCACCCGGTACCTGTCATCTGTAACCTACCTATCCAAAACCTCACAAGCAAAACGGTCATTAGAGTACTCTACTAGAAGTTGAGCCCTCCAATCCGTCTCCAAACTCATCAAGGACAATCTTGCTGACCCACTTCTGCTGCCTCTCCTGCAACTGCTTTTGCTCTAGAAAGAATTGGAGGTTGTTGGATCCGTCCTCACCCTGAATCTATTCCCTACCAGGTACTGTCGAAACTTGGCCAAAGCATGCATGATGGCCAACATCTCCTTGTCGTATATAGCATACAACCTCTCATGTGGCAATAGCTTTCGACTCTCGAAAGCTATGGGATGGCCTCCCTGCATCAAAACTACGCCTATCCCCTCCCCTGATGCATCACACTCCAAGACAAAGGGTTGTGTAAAATCTGGCAATGCTAGCACCGGACAGCTGCTCATCACCTCCTTGAGCCTATCAAAAGCCCTCTGCGTTGTATCCGTCCAACTGAATGCCCCCCCTTTTTGGTAAGGTCGGTAAGGGGTGCAACAAGCTAGGAAAATCCCTTGACGAACTTTCAGTAGTAGGTGTAGATCCCTACAAATCCCCGAAGTTCCATCACGTTCTTCAGCTCTAGCCAATCCCTGATGGCCCTGATCTTCTCCTTGTGGACCCTCACTCCGTCCACCCCGATGATGTGCCCCAAGTAGAGCATCTCTGTCAACCCAAACTTGCATTTGGAGAGCTTAGCGTAGAATTGTTGCTCTTCCAAAATGCACAATACAACCTCTATCTGTTGGAGGTGCTCCTCCCATGTCCTGCTATAGATCAAAATATCGTCAAAAAACACTAATACACAATTCCTCAAGTGACTGAGGAAGATGTGATTCATGCATGACTGAAAAGTGGTTGGGGCATTGGTTACCCCAAAAGGCATCAGCAAAAACTCAAAATGGTCGTAATGACACCTGAAAGCGGTCTTGGGAATGTCCTGCTCCCTCACACGAATCTGATGTTACCTGGATCTCAAATCAATCTTTGAGAAGAACTTGGACCCCCTCAGCTCATCCATCAGCTCATCGATTCGTGGGATGGGGTACCGGTTCTTCATGGTCTTCTTGTTCAAGGCCCTGTAATCAATGCACATCCTCAACGTGTCATCTTTTTTCTTCACCAATACCACTGAAGAAGCAAAGGGGCTAGTGCTAGTACGGATGTGTCCAAGAGCTAGGAGCTCATGGATAGCCCTCTCAATCTCATCCCGATAGGCTTTGGGATGCCTATAGGGTGCAGTGATGACAGCCTGGATGCCTTGCTCCAGCTCGATCGTGTGCTTAAACCCCCGATCTAGTGGTTGCCCTGGTGGTATCTCCCCAAATACTGTAGCATACCAGTCGAGAATGGACTGTACATTTGGGTGTACGGCCTGCCCTGTAGATCCTGCCTCTGAAACACGCAACTCCACTGCCCACTCTATGACCCCCTTCTGGAAATCTGCCTCCATCCAATGTGCTGAAACTGTCTGTGGTGGGTAGGTGTGCATACCCAGAATCTTCTCATGCCTCCCAGTCTTCTTGTCTGTCCACTCCATCTCCAAGGTCTCCCAATCAGTGGTGACCTTCCCCAGCGTGATCAACCACTATACCCCCAGTATCACATTGGTGTCCGGAATGTCCACCACGAAGAAATGGTCAGTCAGGGTGTACGTCCCCATAGTCACTGCCAAGGCTGGCACATACCTGGCACACTGCATGGTTCGGTCCGCTGGAACCAGTACCGAAAATCCATCAAAGCTCTCCGTCGGGATGCCCCTCCGCTCTACCAACTGGGCATCAATAAAATTGTGGGTGGCCCCACTGTCCACTAACACTGAAACACGTTGTCCCCGCACTATGCCTCAGACACGCAGTGTCAAGTACTTGGGAACTCCCCGCAAGGATGCAAGGGCTCCCCCAGTAGGCGCAAAAGCTACACCTCTCGCTCCTGGTGGTGGAGGTGGCAGATGATCCCCTCTCTGCACTGTACTGCTGCCTCCTGCCTCCATCTCCTCATACTCCTCTTCTTCCCCACTGTTGTTGGAGAAGACCTCGATGTAATGTGCCTTCCCCACAACACAACAGTGTCCTGGTGCCCATGGCTCCTGGCACGTGAAACATAACCTCCTCCGCTTCAGATCTCTCCTAGCCTCATTGTCTACAGGTCCTCGGCCCTGGTTCCCCTTTGGAGGTGGAACCCTCATGTCCTCCCCTTCAGTTGAAATGTCGGTCTCTGGGAAAAAGGAGCTCTAGTTTGGGGTAATGCATCCTGCAAATCTCTAGTCCTTCCAACTACATCATGGAGTGTAGTTGGCCTCATAGACCTGACTAACCCCCAAAGAGGCTCTGCCAATCCGTCGATGAACATATAGATCATCCAGCCTGCAGATAAATCAGGCACCATCACGGAGAGTCTCAAAAACTCTGAGATGTAAGCGAGCCTAGCATTGCGCACAGGAGAAAGAGAGGGAGCAGATTTGACATTTTCTTAATGGAAAAAATGGCAGCTCACGGGCTTAGAGCTCAGGATCGGTTGGAGAAAGCCTCCAACTAAGTGATCTAGAAGGCGAGAATCAAATGCCTTCTAGATGAATACGATCTCAAGCTTTTTGTGGAAAGTACGGTTGTTGTCCCTACAGATCTAGATCAGAACAAGAAGTACAAAGTTGATTTGGCGAAGGCAAGGATGTTGCTCCTTGATGGAGTCAAATATCACAGTGTCCCACATAGCCAGCAAGGACACAACTAGGCAGATGTGGGAAGCCTTAGCATCGCTATACGAAGGATCCTCCGAACAGCGGAAGATGTACTTAGAGCAAAAACTGAGGATGATTCAGAAGCAAAAGGGGGAGCATATTGTTTCGTTCCTGTCTAGGCTTCAGGAAACTCATGATCAGCTAGCAGCCATGGGGTCCACGCCTCAGCCTACTGCGATGGTAAGGCTAGCCCTCAATGTAGTCACAGAAGAATGACAGGTTTTCGTCCAGAGCATCCTGAGAAGAGCAACCTTGTCGAGCTGGGAAGAGATGTAGGTTGTTCTTCAACAACAAGAGCTAAGGAGGGACCTAGTCAAGTGCAAACTTGACGGCAGCACCGGCAATGGGTTGAAGTCAAAGGAAGAGGAGGAAAATGCAACCCTTGCATCCAAGGGGCAGCAAGAGAAATGGAGACGAAAGAAAGACATTTCGAAGATTAAATGCTTCACATGTGGTGAACTTGGTCACTATGCAACATAGTGTCCTTTGAAGAAAAAGGACAAGGACGAGAAGCACGATCCAAAGGTTGCATCTGCAAAGATAGGAGTGTGAAAAATTATGAATCTTAACATCCAGAAATCCTATTGCAATTATATGATTTGTATTACCTACTTGTTTTCTTCATTTACCAAGTTATTTACAGAATTATTCAATAAATTCTAATACAAATACACTGCGGCCTATACCAATATTCATATCAAGAACTGAAAAGTAAATGAAACGATCACACAAAGGACACACTTATTTTTGAAAAATTGTCCCCAGAAAAACCCAATGTGGGAAAACCTGTGCAGCAAATCTGAGGGTTTGTATTATTAAGCAGCAGTATTTTGAGTACAACTGGGGTGCCAAAATACGGCTCACCCAACAGAGAAAATCCTCGGCAGAGAGATAAATTAGTGAGTTTTACCTCACACTGCAAGCCCTAGTTGATCCATGATCTGAACTGGTGAAACCCCAGCTCCCTCTGCGCTGCCTTTGAGCAGTAGATACGTAGGCCTGCGTGGGGACTGTTGAAGTCTTTGTCACCTCCTCTCTACACTGATCTACCTCTCAGAAAATCAGGTTCCAACCCTCCCAGCTCAGAAACCCCGATCTTTAGCTAAATCTTAGACTGTCTCTCGGAGGCTTTGTGCAACCCCTGCGTGAGCCTGCTTCACCCTCTTTGGGGACTGTGTCACCTCTCCTGGTGGTTGCGCTGCTTCCTCTGTTGTCTCTTCTGCCCTTTCTCTGCTATGTACTCTTCGTCCTCCAACCAATAACTGCTTCCGCACCTCACTGCAACTGAGTCACTTAGATGTTATCTTCATCTGAGCACTACTCCATCAGAAGAATTCGATCTCTTGATTCACTGTATGTGTTCTCCAACTGACCCTCAAGCCTTCCTTTATACATTTCCTGTTGAGAAATCAACAATCGTGATCTAATCCTTAATCAACGACTAAGATTAAATTAGACTTGATCCTCGTCACTTGATCCTCGTCACTTAGAAGCTTCTCACCCACATGTTTAAACTAATTCACTTTAATTATTTTAATTCCCTAAGTTTTAACTTAGGCTCCATTAAAAATAATTAATTATTTGAATAACTTTCACTCCAAGTGGAATTTCTCCAAACGATTTCTGGGACTTGGAGATCTCATGTGTTCTAGCCCCTCCACGAAATTTTGGAGCTAGAGCACATTCGATGCTACCCAAAAATCAACACTCCCTCTTAGCGAGGAATGTGCTCTAGCAATACTTCTTCACCAGAAGCATCACATTGATCCACAACATCGGTCCTCTGCGCTACTTCTGCTCGACCTATTGCCCCTCATCCACTGCGTTGCTGCAATTTGTACTGCTACCCATAACTCTGCCACTATCACTGTTGCATCTATACTGCAACTCCCTCTCAAAATGCAACATCATGTTGCCCATAGCACTGCCACTACTAATTGTTGCACTGCAACTTAGTTGTTGAGAGTTAGGCAATTGAAAAACATCCTAAAAACTGACATACTGGTCAGTCTGGATGCACCTCGATGCTGGAACTACCTCTGCTGCTAATCTGTACTAACCCTCTGATGCCACTGCGTTGTTGCTCTGCACTGCATAAGCACTGCTCTGCACTGCGTTGTTGCTCTGCACTGCATAAGCACTGCTCTGCACTGCGTTGCTACTGCTACATTGTTGTTGCCTCTACTCTGCACTGTTTCAAACTTCAGCACTCTAGCTCGGCCACTGTTGCTCCATCATCCCTTGCATCAACTAACACCCATCATTCTACTACTGTCATTAAGGGCTCCCATAGCCGTATGTGATCCAAGAGTTTGGGCACCTCAAGGATCCTGCCCCTTCTCTATCTGAGGTTGATCTACAACTCGGTATCGCCCCACTTCTTAGGTGCATGATCATTCATGGCGCATCCATCATTATCATCCTCATCAGCCTAAGCTGGAGCAGCCTTCGAGTCAAATTATTCCTTGCCCTTCTTCTTCAGAGGGCACTGCGCTGTGAAATGTCCTAGTTCCCCACATCTGAAGCGTCTAACCTTCAAGAGGTCCTTCTTTTTCCTTCTCTGTTGCCCTTGCTATCCCTTAGATGCAAAAGTTGCATCTTCCTCTTCCTCCTTGACTTCGATCCCTTTGACGTTGCTTCCCGCCTTGGTCCACCGTCTGATCTCTTCTTGTCGAAGAGCTGCCCACGTCTCTTCCCAACTTGGAAGAGCCGCCCTGCCCAAAATGCCTTAGACAAAGTTCTCCCAGTCTTCAGTGACTACATTCAGGGTAGTCCTGAGTCCTGACCATAAGTCCAACATCTGGTGTAGCCCTTACGGAAGCTAGTTGATCTCGGATCCCTTGCAATCTAATGAGGAAGGGATCGATCTCTTCTCCCTTCTGCATCTGAAATAATCTCAGTTGGTTCTCAAGCAACATCTTCCGTTGGACGTAAGATCCCTGGTACATAGTTTTCAAGGCCTCCCACATTTCCCTTCTTGTATTCTTCTCAACAATATGTGGGATCACATGATCCTTAACTCCGTCCATGATCATGCGTTTTGCTTTTGTTGATCAGAGAGGATCAACATCAACCGTAACAGCAATCGTGTTCAACGCATGATCCTTGATGCGATGTTCATCCAAAACTGCCAGGATCCTGGCCTTCCAGATGACAAAGTTTGATGCTTTGTCCAACCTGTCCTGATCCCTCAGTCCATTCACTACCATCTTCGTTGAACTAAGTGTCGAACACGTTCCTTTCTCCCTCTTCCGTTGTTGCCCTAACAAAACTCGGATTTGGATTTATTAGCACTAAAAACCCTCTAAGGAACAAGCTCCCTCTGAAATTCGATTTCCTTCACGAAAATCCTTCTGCCAACAAATGTCGAAACACTCCTCTCTGATCTTGCTTTGTTGTTGCTTAGCACTAGATCTAGAATTCTTGGCAAGAAATCGTCAGAGCAACTGCTTCCCTCTACTTTGCTTCAGCCCCACTAGACATTGTTCTGCACCAACAGAATCAGTGCCCCACCAGCAACTCCAGAAAGAAACTGTACTACACTTCTAGCCACGGCAATCCAGACATTTGAGACTCAACAGCGTCTGCGCTGCCTTCTGCAACTACAACGGCGTCTGCGCTGCCTTCTGCAACTACAACGGCGTCTGCGCTGCCTTCTGCAACTACAACGTCACCCTAGCAGGTTGACGCAGGTTCTACGTGAGCCTTCCCAGGTGACTACGTCACCCTTCCTCTTACCTCTCTGGCCTAGGACAACGCTGTCTCTCGAGACAACTGCTTTCCCGTTGTAGACTTTCTTCTGTCCTTTCGTCGATGGCTTCAGTCCTTCTTGATCTGCAATTACTCTGATACCATGTGAAAATTTCTTAATCTTAACATACAGAAATCCTACTGCAATTATCTTATTTGTATTACCTACTTGTTTTCTTCATTTAACAAGTCATTTATAGAATTATTCAGTAAATTCTAATACAAATAAATTGCAACCTACACCAATATACAGATCAAGAACGAAAAAATAAATGAAGAAATCACACAAAGGACACTTATTTTTGGACAATTGTCCCCGGAAAAAACCAATGTGGGAAAACTGATGCAGCAGATCTGAGGGTTTGTATTATTAATCAGCAGTATTCTAAGTACAACTAGGGTGCCAAAATTCGGCTCACCCAACAGAGAAAATCCTCGGCAGACAGATAAATTAGTGAGTTTTACCTCACACTGCAAGTCCTGGCTGATCCAAGATCTGAACTGGCGAAACCACAGCTCCCTCTACATTGCCTCTACGCAGTAGATGCGTAGGCCTACGTGGGGATTGTTCAAATCTGCGTCACCTCCTCTCTGCGCTGTTTTGCCTCTTAGAAAATCGATTTCCAGCACTCCTGGCTCAGAAACCCCGATCTTCAGCTAAATCTCTGACTGTCTCTCGGAGGCTCTGCGCTGCCCGTGGGTGAGGCCTGCGTGGGCCTGTGTCACCCTCTCTGGGGACTACGTCACCTCTCCTAGTGGCTGCGTTGCTTCCTCTATTGTCTCTGTTGCCTTGCTCTGCTATGTACTCTTGGTCCTCCGACCAATAACTGCTTATGCCCCTCGCTGCAACTGAATCACTTAGATCTTATCTTCGTCTGAGCATCGCTCCATCAGAGGAATTCAATCTCTTGATTCACTGTGTGTTCTCCAACTGACCCTCAAGCCTTCCTTTATACTTTTCTTGTTGAAAAATCAACGGTCATGATCTAATCCTTAATCAACGACTAATATTAAATTAGATTTGATCCTCACCACTTAGAAGCTTCTCACACACATGTTTAAATTAATTCACTTTAATTATTTTAATTCCCTAAGTTTTAAAACTGAAACGGGACGCATAAAGAGACCTCATGTATCTGAGAGCTCAGATTCTGATAAGGAAATCCCCTTGCAGGTAGATGGCAATCAAATGGAAATGGTAACAACAACTCCTAATCAAGGTGTTTAGCGGAAGGTGGGGAAAAAGAAGGGCAAAAATGAGAAACTAGGTGATTATTATCACACGTAGTCCAGGCAATCTATGTAATTTTTATATTTTTTAGCTAGTTTTCTTAATGTGCATAAACCATTAGGGTGATATGATCAAATGCTTTTGAGCATCTGCAAAAATGTAATTTGTTCTTTGAATAAAATTGTGATTTTTCTTCATATATATATATATATATATATATTATTGGAAGTAATTAATAATTATCAGTTGCAGAAAATCGTGCTTGTCTATTTAGCACTAGAAAATCCATATAATCTACATTGGGATAGGTGTGAATGTGTGTATATATATTAATTAATGCTATGTATTATTTTCTTTGTTTATATAACTAAACTTTTTTTCATATTTTGTTTTATTTCCCGCTAGGGGTAGCTTGGGCCTCACGGTAAGAATGTTGCCCACCTTAGTTCAAATCATAACTAACCTTGCCTGGTATGGCTTGCAGGTTATCACATCGGACCAAGGGGGTTTTCTTGTCAGCAGTGCTATGTGATCCTTGGCAGTAGCAATGATTGTATGTTCTAGCTACCGACATTCCCCCTAACAAAATAAAATAAAATAAATAAATAGATAGATAAATATAGATTTATAAGCATGGATATTACACATCTCATCCATATTGGGTTGTTGTTCCTTATTTTTCTAAATATTATATTGGGTTGGCTTATGCCAAATGTCACATCAGCGCTAGGCACATAAATTACATCTCCTGAATAGTAAACATACTCAACTACTATATGAGCATAACATAAGATCCCTGTGGACAATAATAGAAACGAAAATTATGAATATTGGTTATGACGATCGTTTTTAATAACATTTTCTTACCCAGCTGAAGAATCTTGTCCTCTTAACCATTTGTCAATACAAAAATATTTACCACTGCCATCAACGAAAGCCACCTGAAAATATTTGAAAAGATCAAAGGTAAGTTAATTACATCCTAGATATTTATTAATCAAAACACCTTATATGCATAGAACCTAATTATTAGCATATACCTACAACGCAAGTCATGTAGATACCCATCATATATAAAGTTGTAGTTTGAGGGAGGCACTAAACGTATTTAGTGCAACACAAAAACACATCAACAATGAGTTTCAATGATTTTAGACTTGTGGCTGTCGATTTGATTAAGAGAAAAATATATTAAGCAAATTTTAAAAGGAACTAAAATAAACAGTATGAAGTTTGAACTAACATCAACCATTACTAACCAATTTCATTGGCCTTCAAGTCCCAAGGGAATCAAATTTATTGTAAAGGCCAACAAATAGCACAAACATATACAACACTAACGACAACTTGAGCTTCAAATTACACGCTTTTAGGTTATAACCAGGACCAGATCATAAACAAAAAAGGACATAGAGGTGATGTTACCTCACAAAGTAGCACCTTTAGATTAAAGTTCAAAAGATCAGTACTCGCCTATGGGCAACTAAGAGAGAGGCCAATATCATCACAACAACCCTCTTCACACTTTAAATTGGTTCTTCCCCAACCATTGGGGCTTCCCTAAGGTAGGATTGCTAAAGCTTTAGTCATTAAAGGCTGAAGGTGAAAGAAGAATAGCTTCTGCAAAAGAAGTGTTGTAAGTTGTAACATAGGAAAATAAAAGGTGATGGATAGATTAAGCCTAGTTACCATCCATTGGGTATATAGCATCTATAACGACATGTTTTATGAGCTATATTCTCAAGTAATAAGGCAATGTTATAGCTGGAATGAACAAATTACAGCATTCTTATGTGGCGTTTATGAATGACAAAATTGAAAATCTAAGTTGAAAAGGCCCTAATGAAGGAGAATTTAACAAATGAGCATGAAATTATGTTCTTAACACAGAAGATGTAATTTCAGCAAGCTCTAATTAAGAAAACATAACATTCATTAACACTTTCCAGCAGCAAACATAAAGAATCCTAAAGGAAAATGAATCACAATTAACTCTTCAAGCTAAGTCCTCTAGATAAAGAATAGAGTAACCATATTTGAAAATTATAGCTCGGACAGGAACTTCCACACATGTTCAATCTAAACATACAACTTGCAAGAAGTAATATGAGATATTTTCGTAAAAGGACAAAATAATTTTGAAAAGTAAATTATATTTTGTAATTCACTTTAGTAAAGAAGTCAAAGGCTTATATTTAACAATTGAGTTTAAAATTGTATCTCATCATGACTTAGACTAGGAGAAATCTTAAAATAGATTCTTCACTAAAAATATAAAGACAGAACAAGGTAGAGTCTTTCTCACACACTTGAGCAGTTGAGCAAGTTGAATGATAAAAAGGGAGAGAGAGCGAACGGTAAGGAAAATTGTACAAACTCATCCAGTCATACAAATTTTGTACAAGAGCATCAAACAGCAGTTGTACATCCTGTACAGCAGACAGTTGTTGCTGCTGTTTCTTTCAGTAATTGTACCTCTCAAACAGCTTGTAAAAGCTCAAATTTGGGGTGATTTTGAAAACCATGCAGAGTTGTTTTTTTGAACAGCGTGTGGAGGTTTCCTTGTAAATTTTTCAAAAGAATCAAAAGCTTCATTAAGGAGTAATTACATGTATGTGTGTATGAAATTAATTTAATCATATTTTATTCTTCTGCCATTTAATTTCTAGCTATTTGTGATTGATGTGATTGATGTTATGGTTTAAAATTTAATTTCAGCTTTAATTTAACTCAGCATTCTAATTGTTTGATTGAGATCACGAAGACATTTGTCACCTAGGGCTTGAAATTCTAACATAGTATCAGAGCCTGATCTTTGATTGAGATTCTCAAGCATTTGCTTTAGTAATCTCAAGCACTGGACGAAGGTGGGCTTCCACTCAAAAGGTATCAGAATGCAATCAGGTGCTTATACTCGTTTGTCATTGGTCATTTAGTATGGATTATGGAGTGATCTGGAAGGATTGACTGTAATATTCCCAATTAGCCTTGCTAATTGGAATATTGCATTTTTGCTTTATTTTGCCGCTTTAGCTAGAAATAATAAATAAAGTGAGAAATAAGAGGGGTCACCTCACTTTAGTCACCTCACTTTATAATAAAGTGTTCTTTTCCTAGTAGATTAACGTTATAACTTAGAGAGGGGGCCTTGGGGGTCCACATGAGTATGATGGGGGAGGCATCAAGCTGACCCAAGGTAAACTGCGCAGGTCAAAGGAGAGTTAAGTTTTGGAGGGAGTTTGGCATTATAAAAGGAGAGGTTCTCACCTCATTTGGATCATTCATGATTTGATATTATTATTGATAGCTGGACTTCTGTCTGCTTCAGCACGCCGGTTGTTTAGTCGGTCTGCAGCACTGTTTAGTGCACAAGTGTCTCCGGTCGGAGATCTCACCCTTAGCCTCGGGGGACTTCGAGTGCCTGCCCTGGTAAGGTTATTTCTGGTTTCACCCTTAGCTTCGGGGGACTTCGAGTGCCCGCCCTAGTAAGGTTTGGTTCTGAGTACACTTTTCAGTTTCAGCAGCAAGGTAGCAGCAGTTTCTGGTGCAGATCTGGGAAGAGAAGAAGCCCTCTTGTGGCTGCGCAGTTCAGGAGAGGAAGGACGTTGTTTCTGCAGAAGGAAGGACGCTGATCAGGCCGGGAGAGTGAGGACGTTGTTCCAGGGAGGACGCAGTCCAGATCTGAGCAGGGAAAACGCTGTCCAAGAGGAGGAAGGACGCAGTTCAGCTTGAGGAGTGAGGACGCTGTCCAATCTTGAGGGGAAGGACGCAGATCTGAAGGCCATTGATAGATCCAGTCTTGGAGAGGGTAGATCTGAGCAGATATTTGCAGATCCAGTCTTGTATGTTGCAGATCTGAAGGTATAGCACTAGATCCAACTTGGGAGATTACAGATCTGAGGAGATATTGGCAGATCTAGCCTAGATCTGAAGAGATAACATCAGATCCAGCCTTGGAGGCTGCAGATCTGAAGACATATTGTCAGATCCAGCATAGATCTGGAGGTTTGGTAGCAGATCTGATCTAGGAGGACGCAGATCAGGATGGATAGGGCGCAGATCTGATTGGAGGCTTCAGATCCAGCAGATCTGAGCATTCAGGAGGCAGATCCACCAGGTAGGACGCTGATCTGGGGAGCAGGCTTATGTGAGAGGGCTCAACAGCGTTTTTCTAGCCTTCAGTAGCTGGTCTATCTGTCTGGAGTTTTTGGTGCCTAGTGCTTCATCTGTTTCTGCGCTGTCACTAGCAGAGACAGCGTTTTTCATTGGAGAGGGGTTTGGAGTTGAGATCAGCTGTTTTCCAGTCTTCAGCCTTCAGAGCAGCTAGGACGCTGTCCTTGTTGCAGCCATTATTCTGTCTGAGAGGGTTCCCACTTGCCTAGGGCAAGGATAGGTGCACTTATTCTGATTTTCTTGTACTCCTCTCTATGTACTTTCAGATTAATAAAATGGCTCAGTTTTCTGGAATTCTATGTGTCATTATTCAGTGATCTGGTTCAACATTGTATTTTCTTTATCTGTCTGGGATATTTCTGTTTATTACTGGTTATTTCCCTTTGGGGATATTACAGTGGTATCAGAGCATAGATCTGGCTCAGCCTGTGGTGCTAGCAGTCTATGACGTCCAGGGATAACCCCTACAAGAGTCTCTTCGGGGGAAGTGATTCTGATTCAGAGACAGAACATCGGAATCCAATGGAGGATATCATTATGAAGTTGACGGAGAAGATGGATACATTCATGCAGGATGTAAACAAGAAATTTGCAGCTATAGAGGGAACACAGAGAGAACCCCCTAGGGTTTTCCAGGTAGGGGAAGGATCGGGCGTGTCTAGCTACATACCGGACGCTATTCCCATTGTGACAACGCAGAAGGTCGATTCCGCACCCACGCGACCCACTATGCCTACCTTTCCGGTAGAGGAAGAGGAACCAACTGCACCAAGAGATGGGGGTCCAGCTCAACATGCGGCTATGTTTGCAGATTGGCGGAGCATGGGACAGGCATTCATGGATGCTTTCCCTTTTGATTGCTATATCCAGTTCCGATGTGGCGGCAAGTCTTATGATCGGGAGCGAAACAAGGGACGTGGCTCCCACCGGGATAGTCACCGTGCAGCAAGCAAATTTCATTTGCCGATGTTTGATGGTTCACAGAAGACTACGGCCAAGTCTTGGGTGGAGAAACTAGACCTCTATTTTTAGCTTAACCAGATGCCAGAGAGGGAGGCCATTAAGATGGCTGCATTACATCTAGAGGGTGAGGCCCAGAACTGGTGGTTTCATGGGTTGACAACACTGGGACATTCCGCAGTGACGACATATGCCGAGTTCACCAAGAGAGTGGTGGAACGTTTTGACAAGAAGGACCCGGATCAACCTTTCCTCGAGCTGACCAAGCTCAGACAGACGGGGAGTGCAGAGGCATACATCTCAGACTTCTTGAGGGTTTCAGTGATGGTACCTGACTTATCAACAACTCGGATGATCACGATGTTTGTAGAGGGGCTGTCAGAACCACTTCGTGGCCTAGTCCGGTCGAACAAACCGGCTACACTACAGGATGCCATCAGTAGGGCCCGTGACCTACAAGATGTCTTGCCTAGGACTCGGCCACCTTATCCCCAGAGACAGGCTTTCCAGCCTAAGGGTAAGGACACGAGGGTTCCGCCTCCCAAGGCGAATCCAGGACGAGGACAGTTTGATGATGAGGCCAGGAGAGAGCCGAGACGGAAGCGATTATGCTTCACCTGCCAGGAGCCGTGGGCACCGGGACACAAGTGTACGGCAGGGAAGGCACATTTCATAGAGGTCTTCTCCGAGAGCAGCGGGGAAGAGGATGAGGGGGATGATGAGGAGACAGGAGGATATTATGCAGCGCAGAGTACCTTACCACCTCCACCACCCGATGCAGGTGGGGCTTCATTCGCACCTACTGGGGGAGCTCTAGCAGCATTACGAGGAGTCCCCAAGTATCTGACATTGCGCGTACGTGGGACAGTGCGCGGACAGAGAGTTTCGGTCTTAGTCGATAGTGGGGCTACCCACAACTTCATTGATGCCCAGATGGTTGCACGGAGAGGCATACCGACGGAGGGCTTTGATGGGTTTTCCGTTTTGGTCCCAGGAGATCAGACCATGGCTTGTGCTCGATATGTACCAGAGTTATCAGTGACGATGGGCACCTATACATTGACCGATCACTTCTTTGTGGTGGACATTCCGGACACCAACATGATATTGGGAGTTCAGTGGCTTATTACTCTGGGAAAGGTCACAACAGATTGGAAGGCCTTGGAGATGGAGTGGGATGATCCCAAGACGGGGAAGCATGAGAAGATCCGAGGGCAGAACACATATCCACCCCAGACAGTATCGGCACACAGCATGGAGGCGACATTCCGCAGGGGAGATATAGAGTGGGCAATCGAGTTGCGAGCTTCAGAGGTAGTAGATACAGGACGGACGGTACTCCCTGATCTACAGACTCTTCTCGACAGATATGCGGTAGTTTTTGGAGATATTCCGCCAGGACAGCCACCGGATCGAGGGTTTGAGCACACGATCGAGTTGGAGCAGGGGATACAGGCGGTAATCACCACACCGTATAGACATCCCAAAGCCTATCGGGATGAGATAGAACGGGCCATTCAGGAGCTGCTGGCCCTTGGGCACATTCGACCCAGCACCAGTCCTTTCGCTTCTTCAGTAGTGCTGGTGAAGAAGAAGGACGGCACATTACTTATGTGCATTGATTACAGGGCTCTGAACAAGAAGACCCTGAAGAACAGGTACCCTATTCCCAGGATCGATGAGCTGATGGATGAGTTGAGAGGAGCACGGTTCTTCTCAAAGATTGATTTGAGGTCCGGGTACCATCAGATACGCATGAGGGAACAGGACATTCCCAAGACTGCTTTCAGGTGTCATTATGGGCACTTTGAGTTTCTGGTCATGCCGTTTGGGTTGACCAATGCACCTGCTACTTTCCAGTCTTGTATGAACCATATTTTCCAGGATCATCTGAGGAAGTTCGTGCTGGTTTTCTTTGATGATATCCTTATATACAGCAGGACCTGGGAGGAGCACCTCCAACACATTGAGACGGTCTTGCATATTCTGGAGGAGCAGCAGTTCTTTGCCAAGCTCTCCAAGTGTGAGTTTGGATTGACAGAGATGCTGTATCTGGGACACATCATAGGAGTGGACGGAGTGAGAGTCCACGAGGAGAAGATCCGGGCTATCAGGGACTGGCCAGAGCCGCGGAATGTAACAGAACTGAGAGGGTTCATTGGTATTTGTACTTACTACAGGAAGTTCGTCAAGGGCTTCTCACAGCTTGCAGCACCCCTCATGGAGCTGACGAGGAAGGGGGCATTCAGTTGGTCGGATACCGCGCAGCGAGCTTTTGATAAGCTCAAGGAGGTGATGAGTAGTTGCCCCGTGTTGGCATTGCCCGATTTCACTCAGCCCTTTGTCCTAGAGTGCGATGCATCAGGGGAAGGGATTGGAGCAGTTTTGATGCAGGAAGGTCATCCGATTGCGTTCGAGCGCCGGAAGCTCCTTCCACATGAGAGGCTTTATCCCATCTATGACAAGGAGATGTTGGCCATCATGCATGCATTGGCCAAATTCCGGCAGTACCTGGTAGGTGGCAGATTCAGGGTGAGGACAGATCATAACAGCCTGAAGTACTTTCTGGAGCAGAAGCAGTTACAGGAAAGGCAGCAGAAGTGGATCAGCAAGATCCAGGCTTACGACTTTGACATAGAGTATGTCAAAGGGAAGAATAACGTGGTAGCCGATGCTCTTTCCCGTAGACCAGCCACGTTATCACTCATGAGCTTGGACGCCGACTGGAAGGCTCGACTACTGGTTGAGTATTCCAAAGATAAATTTGCATGCGAGGTGCTGGATGGACAGATAACAGATAGCAGATACAGGGTGGCTGATGAGGTCATCTATTACAGGGATAGGATCTTCTTGACTGAGGGATCTCAGCTCAAGGAGAAGATACTCCATGCTTCTCATGATTCACCATTGGCGGGCCATCAGGGGTTCACCAAGATGTACAGGGCCATCTGGGAGAGATTTGCATGGAAAGGCCTCAAGGAGGACGTACTCCAGCATGTTCGGGAGTGTGAGGTTTGCCAGCGAAACAAAGGTGAGATGAGCCATCCCGCGGGGTTGTTGCAGCCGCTTCCCATTCCAGAGGGGAAGTGGGAGAGTGTTTCGATGGACTTCATCACGGGGTTGCCCACGGTACAGGGCAAGGACTGCATCTTCGTAGTAGTCGACCGGCTAACGAAGTATGCTCATTTCTTCGCCATTTCGGCGCATTATACAGCGGCACAGGTGGCAGAGCTGTTTTTCCGGGAGATTTTCAGATTGCATGGTCTACCCAAGACCATCGTTAGTGACAGGGACAGCAGTTTTATGGGTGGTTTTTGGCAGGAGCTCTTTCGACTAGTGGGGACTGAGTTGACACCGAGCACTAGTTATCATCCCCAGACGGACGGGCAGACAGAGATAGTTAACAAGTGGCTGGAGGGCTACTTGCGTAACTACGTCAGTGGGCAGCAGAGAGCATGGTCGAAATGGCTACATCTGGGCGAGTACTGCTACAACACAACCCACCACATGTCCATTGGCATGACACCTTTTTATGCGTTGTATGGATACCATTCCCTATCTTTTGTGGACGTGATGTTTGGTGTTAGCAGGGCTCCGCGAGCCAAATTATGGATCCAAGAGAGCCAAGACATCCTCCGGGCTCTCAAGGACAACATGGCCACAGCACAAAATCAGCAGAAATTGTATGCCGATAAGGGTCGGGTGGAGAGACACTTTGAGGTAGGGGACCTGGTCTACCTACGGTTACAGCCATACCGACAGTCTTCACTAAAACAGAAGGGGGCAGAGAAGCTTAAGCCTCGCTTTTATGGACCGTACAGGGTGATACGTAGGATCGGGCAGGTTGCATATGAGTTGGAACTGCCCCAAGGCAGCCGGATTCATAACATCTTCCATGTATCATGCCTGAAGAAGGCACTGGGCCAGCACGTGACAGTCACTGGGGAGCTACCACCGACAGATGATGAGGGGCACTTGGTATTACAGCCGGAGGCCATTATTGACACCAGGGAGAGACAGCTGCGGAGCAGGAAGATCAGAGAGTTCTTGGTGAGATGGAAGAATCTGCCGGATGAGGATGCCACTTGGGAGGATGAGAAGATCTTACAATACCCATCACTTCAGTTGCTTGAGGACAAGCAACGTTTTGCCGGGGGAGACTGTAATATTCCCAATTAGCCTTGCTAATTGGAATATTGCATTTTTGCTTTATTTTGCCGCTTTAGCTAGAAATAATAAATAAAGTGAGAAATAAGAGGGGTCACCTCACTTTAGTCATCTCACTTTATAATAAAGTGTTCTTTTTTCTAGTAGATTGACGTTGTAACTTAGAGAGGGGGCCTTGGGGGTCCACTTGAGTATGATGGGGGAGGCATCAGGCTAACCCAAGGTAAACTGCGCAGATCCAGGGAGAGTTAAGTTTTGGAGGGAGTTTGACATTATAAAAGGAGAGGTTCTCACCTCATTTGGATCATTCATGATTTGATATTATTATTGATAGCTAGACTTCTGTCTGCTTCAGCACGCCGGTTGTTTAGTCGGTCTGCAGCACTGTTTAGTGCACGAGTGTCTCCGGTCGGAGATCTCACCCTTAGCCTCTGGGGACTTCGAGTGCCTGCCCTGGTAAGGTTATTTCTGGTTTCACCCTTAGCTTCGGGGGACTTCGAGTGCCCGCCCTAGTAAGGTTTTGTTCTGAGTACACTTTTCAGTTTCAGCAGCAAGGTAGCAGCAGTTTCTGGTGCAGATTTGGGAAGAGAAGAAGCCCTCTTGTGGCTGCGCAGTTCAGGAGAGGAAGGACGCTGTTTCTGCAGGAGGAAGGACGCTGATCAGGCCGGGAGAGTGAGGACGCTGTTCCAGGGAGGACGCAGTCCAAATCTGAGCAGGGAAAACGCTGTCCAAGGGGAGGAAGGACGCAGATCAGCTTGAGGAGTGAGGACGCTGTCCAATCTTGAGGGGAAGGACGCAGATCTGAAGGCCATTGCTAGATCCAGTCTTGGAGAGGGTAGATCTGAGCAGATATGTGCAGATCTAGTCTTGTATGTTGCAGATCTGAAGGTACAGCACTAGATCCAGCTTGGGAGATTGCAGATCTGAGGAGATATGGGCAGATCTAGCCTAGATCTGAAGAGATAACATCAGATCCAGCCTTGGAGGCTGCAGATCTGAAGACATATTGTCAGATCCAAAGACATCCGGGAGGCTCAGCATCTGATCCAGGGAGGACGCAGATCGGGAGGGATAGGACGTGCAGACTGACAGAGGCTTCGCATCCAAAGCAGATCCGAGCATTCGTGGAGGTATCCACCTGTAAGGACGCCGATCCTGGGAGCGTGCTTATGTGAGAGGGTTCAATGTGCTGTTTTTCTAGCCTTCGTGCCGATCTATCTCGTCCTGGGAGTTTTGGTGCCTAGTGCTTCATCTGCTTCCTCGTCGTCATCAGCGAGACTGCCTATATATCGGAGAGGCTTGGAGTTCAGACTGCAACAAGCTTTCCGCCTTTGCCCACATGACGTTGTCCTTGTTGCAGCCATTATTCTGTCTGAGAGGGTTTCCACTTGCCTAGGGCAAGGATAGGTGCACTTATTCTGATTTTCTTGTACTCCTCTCTATGTACTTTCAGATTAATAAAATGGCTCAGTTTTCTGGAATTCTATGTGTCATTATTCAGTGATCTGGTTCAGCATTGTATTTTCTTTATCTGTCTGGCATATTTCTGTTTATTACTGGTTATTTCCCTTTGGGGATATTACATTGACAAACCTTGACCGTGATCTTGTTCTCCAAACTTACTTGGGGGGTAAATCTTTGATCCTAGTCCAATGGGACCTCCCTTAAGGACCTTTCGGTTGTAGGTGGAGCACTACCTCAAAAGCCATGATTGAGATAGCGTGGTTACATCTTCCCCATACCATACTTAACACTTTCTATCTATTAGTTTTTGTAGCATCGGATGTGTTCTAGCCACAAAATTTGGTGGAGAGACTAGAATACATGAGATCTCCAAAACTAAGAAATCATTTCTGGAAATTCCACCTAGAGATGGCTTAATTAGATTATTAGCTGATTTTAAAATATTTCCTAAGTTTAAACTTAGGGAATATGGTTAATTAATCATAATTAATTAATTCAAGGTGAGAATTCTCTAGAAACTCACACAAATCGACTCCAAGATGATCCTAGCCCTTGATTAAGTTATAATCTTGGTTGTTGGTGCTCCAACAGAGGATTATAAGAGGAAGTCGATGGGCATTTGGAGAGGACACACTAGAAGTTTGATTTCCTTGACAAATCGATTTCCAAAGAGTAGCTACAGTTGCGGAGAGCCAAGGATCGAAGCAGAGTCAGTGAGGCGAAGAGATAGTGATCCGAAGGAAGTTTTCCAGTTCCGAAGAGGCTGCAGCAAGGGGCCAAGTTATTCCCAGTGAGGCAACGCAGAGGATTGTGCAGTTGCTTCAGAAGAGCAACTCGATTTAGCTAGAGGAAAAAATCGTTTTCAGTTCCAGAGGCCGGGCAGAAGTTCCAAAGTGTGAGAGAAGAGATTTCCTCAACAGAGACACGCAGAACGACTTCATCAGAGGCAGTTCAAAGGCTAGACATCATAGGGTTTGCGCAGAGGCTGACACAGAGGGTCCAGGAGGACGAGTTTTTGAAGGAAAGTTCTGTTAGGGTTGCTTGTGGAAGAAGGGTAATTCCCTTTGATAATTTTTGCCCGGATTTTCTTGTTGCTTGGATTTCCAGTTGGGCATTCATAGATTGTACTCAAAATTGACTGTTGCATAATAATAAAAACCCTCAGCTACTGCACCGGTTTTCCCAAGTTGGATTTTTCCGAGGACATTTGCCCAAAAATAACGGTGTCATTTTTGTGTGTGTGCCAATATTTTCTCAGTTTCCAGCGTTGTTGGGCGCAACCCAACTTGGCCTAGATTTTGGCTAAGAACTCCGCATTTTAAGGAGCGGAACATGAAGTGGACCGCGTAGCAAAGCAATCTAAATATACTGCACGGTGCCATAGGGGCTTCGGAGTGGGTCGAAGCCCCTCCTTTTTGTAAAGCGCACTATGTTGTAAAGGGTTTTGGGTCATATTTGCTTGTTTTGGGGAGCCCGTGGTATTTTAATGATGTAAACCAATGATGTAATAATATATAAAGGGATGTAATGCTATGTTTAGAGGCATTCGATGACAAGATAGATGGTTAAGGGAAAGTTGTAATCTGTATTTTGTAGCGAAGGGAAGCCTCTGTAGCTAAGTGCGCAAAAACCTGTGAAGAGTCTACAACTTAGTGCATAGAGTATGAAAATTTCTGAATCTAAGTTACAGAAATCCTACTGCAAAAATCTGATTTACATTACCTACTTGTTTTCATTAATTAACAAGTTATTGTCTGAATGCTTAAGGAAAATATTAATGTAAATACGTTGTGTTAACTCTCCTTGCCGCCTGCACCTACCTACAAGTTAGTGGAAAAAGCATTCAACCCCACAAGATGTGGTTGATGGCAAGGAATTCAGAGAAGGGGTTGTCACGTATTCCCGACTCTCTATGTTTAAGCTATCTCCTAAGTTAACTATGGGGGGTGGTCCCTAATACAAAAACTAAGTTAAAGATTTTGAGTTTTTAGGAGAATTGTTAGAGTGAAATTGGATTACTTTTAATGATTTATGAGCATTTTATGAGAAGCTTTGAAATAATAATATCAAACCATTCAACCAGTGCCTTAAATAACGTGCTCAAGAATAATGCTCAAAGAGATGAGAACACAATAATCCTGAAATGGAAACAAAAGATGTCAGCACAAGATATTTGCAGGATAAAAATGATTACAGGATAACCAAATCACAACATTTAAACATATCTTGTCATAGTTAGAAACAACCAAAAATTTAGATGTTGAAGATGAAATTAAACCTTGCAAATATAGAAAATAAGCATCACACTACTTGCAAGAGATCAACAACCATAAAAAGGGAAATGTGATGAAGAGTGCTCTTGATTCATTTTAGTTAAACTTACTTTACAACAAATATTTCAAATCAACTCTTCAATCCCCAGATCTCACCCTCTCCCAAATTATGTGGATCTCACAGTGAGGAGTCAATAGGGGAGTTGAGGGTCCCTAGAGGTCTATACAACCAACTTATGATGGAAGTAAGTTTTAATGAGTTGCTTATGTGAAATGAATGTTGATTAATCTCATTTAAATGGTACATGTAAATTTTCCACAAGAGATGAGATGGTGCTTACTTGCAATGATAAACCAAACTTTGAGAGAAACAATAGACTTATGTGTGTTGTGGCATTTAATGGCAAATGGAATGAGATAAGTTCTTATAAAAAAGGGAGTTTCAATGGTTTCTCAACATGCATGAAGCATAAACATTAAATCAATGGAATTTTTCCAACCATGCGAATTTGTTCACACATAAAAAGAGATTTTGCTCAAGTTTGTAGCATTGGGGCTTATGCATGTAAGTTTAATTTAATCGAAATTTAATTAGATGAATGTAGAGTGCATTAGTTGTTAATTCATTAACATGCATAAAATGAAAATTAGAAAATGAATCAATCCACCCAAGAAATTCCTTCCTCTTCAACCAAGAAAGGGGGATACCATGGGAAAAATATCCCAAGCTCCCTCAAGCAACAAAAGTTATTTATTATTGATTACAAGTGAGGAAAACAACCTTTAAGAAGGCTGCCCAAAAGAAGGTCCTTATACGAATAAAGAGCTTTGAAAAAGGCTTAATCCCCTCCTCAAAATTTGACAACACAACTTATGGAAAAAACCTTCAAAATATGAATTTTTCAAGGCTCCAAGGCCCACGGCAGAGATTGAGTTTGCTGTTGTCCTAAAGGTGCTTACGTCCTCCCTAAAACTCGATTTTGAAGTAATGGAAGTCTTTGCATGCAAGGAGGATCAATTTCTTTTTGCCATCTTTTCCTCAATCTCCTCACTTTTCATGCTCAAACTTGCGGGCTGCGAAAGAAAATAAAAATGTTAGGCTGAAATAAAAAAGATCTAAAGTACAACTTAATATACAAAGGCACTAGCCAAGGAATGGGAGCGAACCCCCATTCTTGCCTCGTCTAGAAAAACGCTCTTGAAGTAGCAAATATGACTTTAAGACGCTCTACAAACGGAAATTTTTAGATTTTAGAATTGGAAATAGATGATCAAGTAGCTAGAGAACAAGAAACTCTCTCTTTGTCTTCCTTTGATGCAAAACTTGGGGTTGAAAGTAGTTGAGTCTTGGATCGCTTTGAATCTAGGAGTGAGTTGATCTATTTGAGCCTTCTCTCACGCCCGGATGGATTTCCTGCACACAATACGAATAGATCTTCCCTACACACTTAAACAAATATCAATCTGCAAAAAGATTAGAACATCATAATGAAATATATAAACCAAACATTCCTCCGAAAATGACTTGGCAAGCTAATTTCTAGAATAATACTCTAAATCAATGATGCATGCAAGATAGCTTGCACGCATCAATTCAAGCTGGAAAATGTAAACTAATACTGATCAAACATATAAACTAATTCAAATACAATAGCAATAGTATGGAAAGAAATCACCTCATAACTCCAAGAGAACATCCGCTAAATAGCCCCAAAGTCTTGATTTTATTGATATACAAAAATGGCAGAGTTTCCTCAAGCCCAATAGCTCGTAACATGATACAATACAATAGCCAATGGCTTTGTTATATAGAGATTCGAGAGAAATTCCCAAGGACGAATGCATGTGAGAAGTGAACTTGAAGCAAAACCTGAGTAAAGGTAAGTCAAGTTCCATATGGAGAAGACTGAGACACCCAGAGCAAAATCGAATTTCTTTGTGCACACCTGAGGAAATCGAATTCCCATATGATCTAGTGAACTTATCCATAAGCCAGAGGAAGTCCCGTGCTACACTGAGTCTGTGATCGCAAACTCGAACCAACTGAAACCGTACCTATAGCTAACCCCAGTGATCTTCTGCGTAGGTCCCTTAGAACTGCGTGATGGCTCTGAGTGACTGCGCAGTCCAAATAGCGTAAATCCTCTGAGTGCAGTGTTGAGTGTTCTCACACTCCAAATAGCTCGTGAGAAGAGGTCCCCACTTGGTCTTTAGTCAACCAATCCAGTAGAATATTCCTTTTATGCTCAACTGCCTCTAGTAAATTCGTTTTTTCTTGAGTGTAAGTGCTACTTTGTCTCTGGAAAATTTGATTTTACATAAATAAATGATGAGTTAATGACGTAGAGTGCTCAGTCATCCTCCACATGTCCGTTGACTCAACCTTTGACTTAGGATAATTTCCAAGTCATTTCCACATCATTTTGTGACATGGAATAATTTATTTCTCTCTATTTTATTTAATTCTAGCCTAATTAAATGCCACAATTTCCTCTAAACTTAGGAAATGTGAGTTTTGAGGGTCCATAATCATTATTAACCCCTCAAGTGTGTCATAGTAGAAAGTTGAAGGTGAGAGGTGTAATTTTGATTACTCATACCCCGTACAACTTCTCTAGACAACACTTATTACAATCCAATTACAAATTTAATTGCAATTTTTGACCTGCAGGAAATCTAAAAAATTAAAAAATAACTACCTAGACCTAACCAAATTCCACGAAATTTTTTGTGTGATCTAGTATGGTAATATACATTGACTCTAGACTCTAAGATGCGTCAAGGGCTCAACCTTCAAGCTGTCACCCCCGACTCTGGGGCAATGCAATAAGTGAAAAAACCTAGAAAATTATTCGCTGCTAAAAAGAAGGAATAATTAACCAAGTAAAAACAACACTCCAAGGTGTGCTCGCTTGTTGATCGAGTCCCAATATCCTAGGCCTAGTACAGACTCAATACTGACTCAAATTCATCATTACTAGCATCACTCATTACAATTCCCTGTAGGGCGTGGAATCTGTGCATCAGAGAAAGATGTTAAGAAATAGTAGAGTTCAAAAACTCTGGTGAACTAATGATATCTGATGGTACAAATGTCTTCTGGTTCATCCTTGGGCATGGAGTCTTCTCATTATCATCAGGTGCCAATCTAATGGTCAACACGCTGCGACCTACACAAATATTCAAATCAAGTACTGAAAAAATAAATGAGACAACCATACAAAGGACACACTTATTTTTGGACAATTATCCCTGGAAAAACCCAATGCGGGAAAACTAGTGCAGCAAATCTGAGGGTTTGTATTATTAAGCAGCAGTATTCTGAGTACAACTAAGGTGCCAAAATCCGGCTCACCCAACAAAGAAGCTATCGACAAACAGATAAAATAGTGAGTTTTACCTCACACTGCAAGTCTCGACTGATCCGAATCAAAAACTGTTGAAACCCCAGCTGCCTCTACACAATAGATGCGTAGGCCTGCGTGGGTCTAGTTGAGGACTGCGTCACCCCTTCTCTGCGCTGATCTACCTCTTAGAAACTAAGTTTCATCCCTCCCGGCTCAGAAACCCCAATCTCTAGCTAAATCTGGACTGTCTCTCAGAACCACTACGCAGCCCCTGCGTGGGCCTGCGTCACCATCTCTAGGGTCTGCATCACCTTTTCTGGTGGTTGTGCTGGTCCCTATGCTGCTTCTACTGCCCTTGCTCTGCTATGTACTCTTGGTCCTCCGACCAACTATGACATCTTCCCCTCACTACTGCTCTGCATCACTCAAATCTGATCTTCATTCGAGCACACTGCTCTGTCATAAGGATTTGATCTCTTAGACTCATTGTGTCTCCTCCAACTAACCCTCAAGCCTTCCTTTACACTTTTCCTGTTGATGAATCAACGGTTGTGATCTAATCTCTAATCGACAACTAAGATTAAATTTGACTTGATCCTCGTCACTTAGAAGCTCCTCACCCACATTTTAAATTAATTCACTTTAATCATTTAAATTCCTAAGTTTTAACTTAGGCTCTATTTAAAATAATAAATTATTTGAATAACTTAAGCTCCAGATGGAATTTCTCTAAACGATTTCTGGGTCTTGGGGATCTCATGTGTTCTAGCCCCTCTAGAAAGTTTCGGAGCTAGAGCACATCCGGTGATACCCAAAAAATCAACACCCCCTCTTGGCGAGGAATGTGCTCTAGCAACACTTCTCACCAGAAGCATCACCCTGATCCACGGCATCGATCCTCTGTGCTGTTGATGCTCGACGTGCTACCCCTCATCGACTGCGTTGTTGCCTTCTGTACTGTTGCCCATGACACTGCCACTTGTCATTGCCTCATCTGTATTGCACCTCCCTCTCAAATGCTACATCATGCTGCCCATAGCACTGCCACTGCTAACAGCTGCACTGCAACTCAGTTGCTGAGAGTTAAGCAACTGAAAATCCAGCCAAAAACTTGACATACAAGTCAGTTTGGATGCATCTCGATGGTGAAGCTCCCTCTACTACTAATTCTGCGTTGACCCTCCGATGCTCTGCGTTGTTGTTGCTCTGCACTGCGCTGTTGAAGTCCATCAACCACTGCGCTGCTGCTGCCTCTGCTTTGTGCTGCTTCAGCCTTCAGCGTCCTAGCTCTGCCATTGTTGCTCCATCCTCCTCACACCAACTGACTCCAGTCATCCTGCTATTGTCATTAAGTGCTCCCGTAGCCATATTTGATCCAAGAGTTTGGGCACCTCAAGAATCCTTCCCCTTACGCTACAGTTCAAAGAACTACAAATCAATGTCACCCCACCTCTTCTCACGAGGCACATGAGCACTCATGGCGACATCATAATCATCCACGTCATCGTCCTTCGCTGCAGCAGCTTTCGAATCAGAATCTTCTTTGCCCTTCTTCTTCTGAGAGCATTGTGTGGCGAAATGTCCCAATTATCCACACTTGAAGCATCTAACCTTCGAGAGGTCCTTCTTCTTCCTTCTCTATTGCCCATGTTGTCCCTTAGATGCGAGAGTCGCATCTTCCTCTTCCTCCTTCTTGATCTTGATCCCCGTATTGATGCTTCCCGCTTTGGTCCACCTTCTAATCTCTTCTTATCGAAGAGCTACCCACATCTCCTCCCAGTTTGGAAGAGCGGCCCTACTCAAAATACCTTGGACAAAGGTTTCCCAGTCTTTCGTGACTACATTCAAGACAGTCCTGACCATAAGTCCGTCATCTGGTGTAGCCCCTACGAAAGCCAGTTGATCTCGGATTGCTTGTAATTTGATAAGGAAGGGGTCGATTTCTTCTCCCTTCTGCATCTGAAACAATCTCAACTGATTCTCAAGCAACATCCTCTACTGGACGGAGGTTCCTTGGTACATAGTGTTCAAGGAAGCCCACATTTCCCTTGTCGTGTTCTTTTGGGCAATATGTGGGATCACATGATCCTTGACTCCATTGATGATCATGCGTTTTGCCTTCCCTTGAGCCTCTTCGTACTTCTTGAGAGCATCAGCATCAACAGGGACAGCAACTGCATGCAAGACATGATCCTTGATGCGAAAGTTCAATGAAGAACTAGGGCTTCGTTCTTCCAATGGAGTCGCCAAGTAAGGATCTATATTGTCGTTAAGGAAGGTGAATATTTCATAAAGGTAGACTCGCTTCTTCCCCAGCAACGACGGAAAATATGTTACCACAAAATCTAGCAAGTACCCAAGGGAATAAAACCTATGGGACAACTACTAGACTAAATGAAAACAATGGGACAATGGCCCATTGTAACCACAGCCAAGGTCCCCTACTCTTTACGTACTTTCACCGATGGGAGGAGTCTCGATACTATTGTAATCACCTATAATAGATATTCTAGGTTTGAAGGTTCAAGGTGATGCAGTTAGAGCTCATTCAAAGATAGGCTCAATAAAAGTATAAGGCTTCAAAGAAGCAAACATCTTTCTAAGAAAAACCCTAGAAAAGAGGCACAAGACCTAGTGTTTTGAGGATTCTCGATGGTAATAGGTATTCACAAGATTAAGGCCCGAAAGAAGAAAGGGCTTCCTAATATTTATTCCAATGAATAATAAGCTAATACAACCCTCAAAGAAGTCCCCAAGATGAGAGAGAAAGACCTAGGTTTTCCCTCTTAAAGTAGCACCTAGGGCAAGAGATTTTATGGATGAAACTCAAGTGGATGCCCACCAATTTTGGAGCATACGTAACCTAAACCCTGAGCTTGATGCTTGAACCCTCGGATTCCCGAAAAATCACCTCCCTAAAATTTTGCTACAAGCCCTATATTTTCGCCCTACCTTTAGGGGACCAAAATTTAGGAGGAGAAAGTATGGAGAATGAGGAGTTTGATCACCAAAATCCTTGGACTAGTGCCTAGTCCTTTGGGCTATGGAGTCCTTGACGCGTTAGGTTGGCCAAATTTGTCCTCAAGGAGGTCAAAGGTTGATGCGCTAGCGACCAACCTTCAACAATTACCTACTAGAATATAAATAACATTTCATCACTAGGAACATTCATTGCATGTTATATCATGAGTAACATATGCAAGAGTCAACCAAATAGTTTCCAAAAAAATTATTCAACAAAATTAGCGCCCAATAGCAGTTACATTAGTTGTAGCAATTACATACATTAGACATTTTCAGGAGAATGATTTTATCAACAAAAGAACTTACAAGATAATCATGCAATATACCCATCCATATTCAAGAAGTAGCTCCAAGACAAGATCAAAATTCAGCTCCAAATATCATAGTTCATCCCAGATACTCCAATAGCTTCCAAAGGAAAAGTGCGAGTTCTTTTACAAGAGAAGAATCCAAGTGATGATGATACTCTCACAAATGAGAGCCTCGTATATTTATATGATCCTCTAATAGTTCGAATGATTCTAAAATGCCCCATAAAATTATTTCAATGTGCAACATAACATGTCTTTGATGGCAAGCCCACCAAGTAGCTCATAAAGTGAAGCATAAGCCATCGAAACTGAGCTGAAATGATGAAATTATGGTGTATAAGGGTCATTGGAGGGCCTCGTTGAGTCCTCAAGGTGCCATAATGAGAGTGAGGGCTCGATGGATGATAGAAAAGGGGGTGGCCCCTTCGTATCTAAGCAAAACATCATGTGGTGCTCCAAAGTGGCTTTGGGGCACAAGTAGTGGTCTCATGGGTCTCCTAATGAAAAATATGCTTGTAGACTACTCTAAATGAGGGCACAGAAGATGTTGTCTTCCCTTCCATGTCTCGAGGATGAGATAAACCTACTATGGGCATTGGATCAGATTTCAAACCCTATATATATGCTAAACTAGCTGGGGGCACTATTAGTCCAAGTGCATCATCTCAGATATAATGTGGGGCAATGAACAAGTTGTTGAACGTGTTGAGGGTGACCATAAGATGAGACAATGCTATATCACATAACGGAGTCCCATGGCTCTCAATGCATCCCCTGCAAGGGTCAATATGATCCTCTGGTGGGCTTGGGCCCCAGTTAAGTTGCCCAACCCATGATGAAACCACCTACCAATCCTGTATAAGATCCAATGTGTCTCCTCACCCTCAGGTACAATAATTCATTAATGAATCTAAGTGAATCAAGCTTGTTAGTCAAGGGTACAAATCAAACTTCATAGTGGGCTTCCCTTCCAAATTTGGGGCTTTGAGCATGTAATGGTGTTACCTCCCTAAGTAGGAGTGGTTAATAAACAACCTTATTAGGTGTTCCCAACCCATAAAGGGAAGGGCATGTCCAAGGTACATCTTTCAAGTGGTAGGTGTCATGTGGATAATGATGAGGTGGATTGGGACACAGAAGTCTCAAGGCCAAATGTCATGGGCTCAAGGGTGGTAATGATTTGGGATGTCCACATATTTGGGTGTATGAATGTAAGAGGGAGCAGTCGTGGTACATGAGTTACCCCAACCTTTGTTTTTCCACCCTTCACTTTCCTTTTGCCTTTTATTTTACTGCTCGAGACTCCAAGGGACGAGAGCATGTTGTGTATGATATAGCAGTGATTACTACCTTAAGGTGGGGCAGTTCATCGCCCACCAAGGGTTGGGACATGCTTGGGTTCCTTAATGATGTAGGGGGCGCTCATAGGGTCTCTAGGAACCAAGGTTATGGCCATAATGATAATGGGTAGAGCTCATGTTTGGCTTTTTCCCACATGCTAAATTTTATTGTCTCGACCATCTTTTGTATTTTGACGTATTATTTCCTTTTGTATATGGCCATGACATGTTTTTATCTTCTTTTTTTTCGCTGCATCAACCTTTGTGGCATCATTCCAAGCCCAACCCAAACATGTGGACAAGCGAAGGGGGTACTAGAGCCTTATGGACCCAGTGGTCATGTGGACCCAGTGAGGAAAGATAATGAAATAGGGCATGTCATTAGGGGAATTTTGAGGTCTAAAATGGGCCTCCTAAGGAAATAATAAAATAATAGCTAAACCAATAAAATAATATTTATGAATTTGTAATTCACTTTTTGCACCAAAATCCATGTAACCATGGTTAAATTCAATTCAAAAGTTGTACCAAAATAAAAATAATAAAAATAATTGTATTGATGTGACTATAAATAAAAATAAGATTTTCAAGAAAAAGTCATTATCATTGTACAACTAATGCATTTGTCCTTTGTACTTAAATAACTTAAAATAAAATATAAATATAAATTCATAAATTCTTAATTATAGAATATACTATTAATTAAAATTTATATTATTTAAATTATATAATAACATGTAATTAATATACTATATAAATGATGGATTGAAAAAATTTAATCAAGGCATCACCAATTAGGCGCTTGTTTCTTAGATCTGCTACGACCTGCTGCTCTGCGCGCAGCTAGAGCTAGGGCTGCTGCCTCCTCGACCACTCCTGCTCTCGTCTCTGGGCCTCACGCCCCTTTCTGGATCTGTTTGGATCCGTTCCATCCTACCTGCTCTTGCCTCTGGGGCCCACGCCCCCTTCTGGATCTGATCGGATCTGTTCCTGCTTGTCTTCTTCGGCTCTGAGATGCTTCGCCCCCTGTTGTTTCATAACGCAACTTGGGCTTGCTGCAGTTGATCAGATCTGCTCGCTGCGAGGGCCTCTCAATCATGGAGACCCAGGGCTCGCCCCTTTCTTCGCAGCCTTCTCCCCCTGCCACGAAAGCTGCCTTCAACTCTTTGCTAGCTTCTTTGCCTAAGAAGAAGAAGTCTGAAGCTGCCAAGTTTGTCAAAAAGCTTGAGGATGTTCCAGAGGTAAACCTTCCTCCTGAGGGCCCGATCCAGGTCGCCTTGTCCCTGGCAGATCGAGCCCTACTGGGTCAGTTCACAAGCCTTTGGCCCTCGCCAAAATCAACATAGAACTGAGCAGTCAAGAACTGGATCCCGCTGATCAAGAACAAAGTCACTTCATACTTCCTGGGAAGAGGCTACTTCCTGTTCGAGTTCAACACAAAGGAGGATAAAGACTTGATCTTCAGGAATGGGCCCTATTTCATGGGACCCCAGGGCCTCTATCTCAATAAATGGACCCCAAACTTCGATCCTGCCGTGGATGTTCCGACGACAGTCCCCGTCTGGGTTCGGCTCCCGAACCTCCCAATGCACTGTTGGAACTGGGATTCCCTCAAGCATATAGGCAATGCCCTGGGAAAGTTCATTGACAGAGCAAACAACAAGGACCAATATGACTGCGCTCGGATATGTGTCGAGGTAGACTTAGAGGTGGGTCTTTCGTGTTGGGAAAAATACTGAGAGGGGGGGTGAATCAGTATTTAGAGCTGACTGAAAACTTTTTACTTTTTCTTTCTCTTAAAACCATACGCTACTTTACTAAACCCAACTCACATATACACGCGGATATCCTTAAGAAAACTTGCGTATGTCCGGAGATCTTATTATGCATTTAATTCTTTACTTAGATCATTGCATCATTCATTCATTGATGTTTAGTAAGCAAAAAGCATGTGCAGTAATAACAGAATAAAACATCACACATAAGCAACACACATGAACACCAGTATTTAAGGTGGAAACCCAATTCGGGAGAAAACCACCGCTGCTGTCGTCTCTGTCTTCAATATTTATTATAAAGAAAACTTCTTACAATTTTGTACTGGCGCAGACTCATACCAGCACGCAGGCACCCACCTGCAGAAGGCTGCAACCTTCTCTCATTTACCAGCCTCTCCTGGAAGGGAGCTCCAACCCCCTGATCTCGTTTCCCAGCCTCTCCTGGAAGGGAGCAACTACCCCCTGCTCTCGTTTACCAGCCTCTCCTGGAAGGAAGCTACTACCCCTTGCTCTTGTTTACCAGCTACCACTGGAAGGGAGCTACAACCCCCTCACTGAAGGCTTTGACCCTCAGCACCACCATGGACCACGTTTCATCAATTTTCATACTGGATCCATCAATTTCCACACAACATACCTTGTAGGCCACTTTTCATCGGATTTTCAGACTGGACCCACTCCACACATTTAAGCTCAACATACATCAAACTTAAACTTATAACCCCATCAATTCGTTCATTGAATCATCAACCAATCAACCAACAACTTGATCTTTAATCCACATAATCAGCAGCATAATCAACATTCAAACAACCCAGATCTGTATGAATACATCATTGACAGATAGCAGTGAAACAGCAAAACAGATCAGACATTTCATTCCACACACTTCAGCAAAACCCTAGATTCCATACGCGCTTTTACTTTACTGAACCTGCGTATATACGCGCTTTCATAGAGACAAACCTGCGTATAGATCTGCAACTATTTCAGAACTAACCTTTGATTGCATACGAGCTTTTGCTGAACCGAACCTGCGTATATACGCGCTTTTTATGAAACGAACATCCGTATAGATCTGTAACTTTTCAGGACTGTGCAGCTCTTCAGATCAGATAAACAACTCAGATCTCACCCTTTACTTCAGCAAAGATTCGCCAGATAACAGATCTAAACATTCCATAAACAGATCTAGAAAATACATAGTCATTTCAGATCTAGAGATCCCTCTTCATCATTTTCTTCATAGGTGCATTATTAATTCAGATCAATCAATAAACTGTTACCCATTTCATTCAGATATACTTCAGAGTGAAGTATTCATTAAAACCCAGACCTAAGCACACTCTTGCACAATGATCTTCTTCTCCTTATATAGATTTAGCCTTTATCAATACCATGAGTCAAACCCACTTAACTGATGGTATTCCTGGATGGGATCAAATAGATAGTCCAGCGCTCAATACAGTGATTCAATACCATGGTCATGTCTCCTGGTTTTATAAATTTAGAGCGCAAATAGGCATACGCTACTTGGTACGTACTTTTCCGCGTACATACGCTACTTCGCCTTTACAAACCCGCGTATGCTTTGTGACATACCTTGTTCATCATTATTCTGGCACTTACTGGAATTTCTTTCTTCATTACATCTGAACTGCTCTGTAGATACATCAGATTTACATCATTAACAAATAGGTTGCTATTCAAAGACAACTCATCAAGTCAGTTTCCATCAAGGACAACTTTATCAAGTAGGTTTCCATCAAGGACAGCTTCATCAAGTAGGTTTCCATCAAGGACATCTTCATGAAGTAGGTTGCCATCAAAACTTCATCAAGTAGGTTGCCATCAAGGACAACACATTGCATCATATTGCCAACATTCCGGAGGCCATCAAAATAAATGTTGGCAGTTGGACGCATGTGCAAATGCTGAACTACGAGCAGCTCCCTTTCAAGTGTCGCAAATGTCATATCTACGAACATTTTGCTAGAGGGTGCCCGAACAAAGGAGAAGCGGAGAAAGGGAAGGACGACGGTTGGAATCAAGTTAAGAGGCCAAAGACCTCTCACAAGAAATCTGGGGCCCCAAATGGCCAAGGCCCCCAGCCAGCCTCTGCCCAAAATGGACCTCCACCGAAAAGCCAAGATAACAGGTATGAGATCTTAAGCTCTGCAGAAGAGGTTCGACAGGAAGAGGATAGGCAAGATAAAACCCCAGAAAAAGGGACCTCAGCAGGATCAAGGCCTGGAGAAAGTGCTACAGCAAGAAATAAGGAAATACAAGCAGAAGCCACCGAGGAGGAACAAGACTCGGAGGAGTCAGAGGAGGAAGGAGAAATAGGAGATACGCAGACATCGGTCAGAAGATCGTCAAGGGGTCGCAAATCTGCTAGAGAAAAGAGAGATCAGGAAACCTACAAAGATAAGCTTCAGGGTAGTCAGCCCACTCTAGAGAAACTCCTTGGCAAAAATCCGAAGATGTCTACAAACCAAGCACAGGGTTCCAAGGGGGCCCATCATCATAAAAATAAATGATGAAGAATGTCTCCTGGAATTGCAGAGGAATGGGGAGTAAAGTGAAAGAAGAAGCAACGAGAAGCCTTATAAGAAGAGAAGCCCCAGATATTCTTCTAATTCAGGGGACAAAAATGGAGGGCAATGAGTTTCTCCAAATCAGTAAAAAAATTTGGAAGGAAGGCAGAGGTCAAGCAGTCTCATCACGGGGAGCCTCTGGGGGGTTGGGCTCTCTCTGGAATAAATCCAAGTTATGTTGGTCACAGAGATCCATAATACCCACTGGTTGTTCCTGAAGTTACAACTTGTGGACTCGAGGGAGACATTCTATGTTTTTAATGTCTATGCCCCAGCAAATGTAGGGGAGAAAAGGGATTGTTGGCACTCCATCAGACAACTGTCGGAGTTAGAGAATTTGGAAAACATCATTGTTGCAGGAGATCTAAATCTCACTTTGCGTACGCAGGAAAAGCAAGGAGGCAATATCATAAGGGATCCAGCAAGGGAGTGGGTGGAGGATCTCATGCAAAACTGGGATCTGCTCGACATCTCTCCAGAAAATGGTAAGTACACCTGGTCCAATAAAAGAATTGGCCCCGGCCACATTGCTACAAGACTTGATAGATTTGTGGTGCAGAGCTCCTTTCTTTTGCTTAGTTTTGAATCCAGATTGCACATCCTCCCTTGCAGTGTTTCAGATCACAAGCCTATTAAGCTTGAGATTCTGGATCACAAGGACCTAGGCCCCATTCCTTTCAAATTCAATCCACTCTGAGTCAAGGAACCTGAGTTTTTGAATTTGGTTCAGGACAGTTGGAAATTGCCGGTGAAGGGTTCACCTTTCTTCATCTGGGAAGAAAAGCTTAGAAGACTAAAAGTTGTTCTTAAATCATGGGCCAAATCCCTCCCCAACCCTGCAATAGAGAGAAAGCTGGCACAAGACAGACTTGCTCAGCATCATGCCCAAAGTGAAGATGCAGAAATCACTAAAGAAGTTTTAGATAAGGAAGCTGAGCTTCAACAATTTTTCCATAAAGCTTGCCTTTCGGAGGAAGAGCATTGGAGACAAAAGTCTCGGAGTTTATGGCTTAAAGCGGGAGACAGAAATTCTGCCTTCTTCCACAAACAAGCTCAAGCTAGAAAGAGCTTCAACTCTATTGCAAAAATTAAGGAAGGAAACTCTATTCACAAGGATTTCGGGAGCATCAAGAAAGTAGCTTTCAATCACTTCAAAAATCTTTACAGTGAAGAAGGAGTGACGGATCCAAATTCCAAATTCTTGGAGGCGGTTCCTTCTAAGATCTCCCCCTCAATGAACCAGCACCTTGAAGCTAAGATCTCTATAAAAGAAATAAAAGATGCTCTCACCGATATGGAGCCCGACAAAGCTCCAGGCCCGGATGGCTACACTGCAAGATTCCTCCAATCCTGCTGGCAGATTGTGGAAAAAGACCTCTACAAAATGATGTTGAAATCTCAAAATTGTCAGAAAATAGGGGGCAGCACCAACTCTGCCTTCCTTGCCCTCATTCCTAAGGAAAAGGGCGCTAAGGCTTTCAATCGGTTCCGCCCCATCTCTCTTTGCAACATTGGATATAAATTAATCACAAAGGTGATCACTAATAGACTAAAAGGCATCCTCCCCGCCATCATTCCGGAGAATCAAGGCGGGTTTGTCCAGGGGAGACAGATTGCTGACAATTTCATCCTAGTTCAAGAGGCGATTCATTCGAGCCAACAATGCAAAGAGAAAGGTATGGCAATCAAACTAGACTTGGCAAATGCTTTTGATTGTGTTAGACTTAGTTTTCTTTGGGAAGTCTTGCATAAATTTGGCTTTGGAACGAGCTTTATCAATTGGATTCGAGCTTGTATAGTCGGTCCCTGGATCGCTCCCTTGGTGAACGGGAGAGCAGCAGACTTTTTCAAAGCTTCAAGAGGACTTAGGCAGGGTTGCCCCCTTTCTCCGCTTTTCTTTGTCCTCCATGTTTCTGTCCTGAGTTTCTATCTAGATCAGAAACTGGTTGATCAAGAGATCCTGGGGCTCAACATTGCCAGAGGGGTTAAAAATGTAAATCATGCACTGTTTGTCGATGATACCCTCTTGCTAGGGGCTGCCTCTGTTCGATCTACCTTAAGGTTCAAGGAAGTTTTGGATGATTACTGTGAAGCTACAAGCAGCACTTTAAACAAAGGGAAATGCAATGTTTTCTGTTGGAATATCTCTGCTTCCATTCTCTCCGCCATCTCCAGAACTCTTGGCTTTTCTGCCTCCCTCAGTTGGACTTCATTTACCTATCTGGGCCTTCCTATCTTTCATAAATTTGCTTACAGCAGAGATTGGATCCCTCTGCTGAACAAATTCAAGGAAAAAATTCAGGCATGGGGATTCTCATGGTTAAACCTCGCCGGCAAAACTGTTCTCATCAAATCCGTTCTCAGTAGTCTCCCTGTCTTTCAATTCTCTGTAATCCTAGCTCCTACTGGCATCATCAGGAAAATGGAAACCTTCATCCACAAATTCTTCTGGAAAGGTGGCAATCACAATGAAAGAAAAATCCCATTGGTAAGCTGGGATAAAATCTGTAAGCCTCTGAATGAAGGAGGCCTGAATTTTAAGGATCTCAATCTCCAAAATACAGCCATGGGAGCCAAGATTTTCTGGAGAATCATTGGTCCTCATCCAGGCTGGGCGCAAAGAGCATTATGGAAGAAGTACTTCACAGGGACGCGGAAAAGATGTTTGGACAATTCACTGCCCACCACTGGATCACAATTGGTAAAACTCTATTACAAAGTAGCTCCTCTAATAAAAAACAACGCGTTCTGGATACCTGGCAACGGAAAAGAAATTAAGATCTGGGATGACAGTATAATGATGCATTCTCCCCTATCGAGCATCACCTCCCTTCAAACGCTGCGTTCGTGGTTGGATGGAGCTGGGTTCGTTTCTCTTTGGGACGTCTCGATGTGGACAGGCAGCAACTGGCTGCGTTGGAATCTACCGCTCGTTCCTCCTGAGCTGACCCAAGATCGTAATCTCCTCCTCACGCTGTTGAATGGAAAGGCTCCTCTGCGCGTTGGGAAGAAGGACGCTCGTGGTTGGGGGGCCGCACCAGGATTGTATTCAGTAGCGTAGGGGTATAAAACTTTGCAAGAGCGCCCTCACGTCCCTCCAGACCCTGCTGTGTGGAAGGGTCTATGGAAATACAAGACCATGCCAAAGGTGGACTCTTTCTGCTTGTTGTTATGCCATAGAGGAATTCTTACAAAGGACAGGTTGAAGAAGAAAGGTTTTCACGGTCCCTCACATTGCCATTTGTGCTGTGACAGCGAAGAGAACGCCCAACACTTAATGTTAGACTGCAAATATTCAATAGAAATCTGGCAGAATCTCTTGAGCCATTGGAAAATAGTGTTCATCTTACCAATTACTATCTCTGATTTATTTGCAAACTGGCGAAACTTTTATCCAGAAACACTCCCAAAAAACGAAAGCTTTAATGCTGCCTGGCTCTCCTTGCCAAAATTTATCTGCTGGCAAATTTGGCTTGAGAGAAATAGAAGAGTTTTCAGAGATGAAAGCTTAAACCCGCAGTTCATCATTATCAAGATAAAAAGTCTATGGAAAGAAAGCCTAGGTGAGCACTTGTCGAACTCAAATCTAAGTCAGCAGGACCTAGATTGGGGCGCTTCGTTGGATCTCCACTTCTCTGGAGAAACAAGGCACCATAAGGATAAAAAAGAGTGGCAATTTAGAGGGAAGGAGAATGAACTATCTGATTTGCTCATCAGGCAATCCAGACATACCTTGTTCTTCGATGGGGCAGTAAAAGGAAACCCCGGATTGGTTGGGGCAGGAGGAGTTATAAAGAACAAGGATGGCAGAATTGTGACTAATTTTTCTTGGGGATTAGGGCAATCCACCAGTATCCAAGTTGAAGCCTTGGCACTTCTTCAAGGGCTTAAGCAAGCCAAGGCCATTGGTCTAACAGAGGTAAATGTTATAGGAGATTCTCAGTCCATTATTAAAGTCATATTGGAGGATTCCCCTCCTGCAGATCTTAGATTGGCATGAGTGGTTTCAAGAATCAGAATTTTGGTGAAATCTCTTCAGATTGTTAATTTCCTTCATGTTTTGAGGGAGAACAATAAAGATGCTGACTAGCAGTGTCACTTGCAACTGGCTCTCTCTTGAGAGATGGGGTTGAGGAGTGGGACTCCATACCATAAAAGTGATTCATGTTTTACTGCATTATTCTAAAAGAGTTTGTTTGTATCCATAAGATAGGAAAAATAACGGAGATAGATTCTCTAGCTCCAAGTAAGAAACATTGGCTTCCAAATTTTGGGGCCTTTGAACAGCTAGTGGAAGAAAGTTCATGGGCTTTGCCCAAATTATTGTAACCGGTGAAAGGCATTTTGGCCACATTCCTAATATAAATCCATACCCGTTCTTGTAAAAAAAAATATATACTATATAAAAATAGTGTAATATAATATATTGTTTTATCTATGAATTTTTTAGTACATATTGAATTGATTTGATTTATAAATAAATATTTGAAAATATACAAAAATAATATTTATTGAAAAGTGTGTAAATACATGAAGATTGTGTAGGGATATGCATTTTTTCTTTCAAAAAATATTAAAAGACAATAATAATATTTTATTCAAAAAATGTGAAATGACATTATTTATGAGTACATATTGAATTGATTTGATTTATAAATAAATATACAAAAATATACAAAAATAATATTTATTGAAAAGTGTGTAAATACATGAAGATTGTGTAGGGATATGCATTTTTTCTTTCAAAAAATATGAAAAGACAATAATAATATTTTATTCAAAAAGTGTGAAATGACATTATTTATGAGTACTTTACTTTATAACTTTAAAAGTACTTAGAGCACTACGATGTTTAACCATGAGTTTTTATCGACCATTGAAAATGTGACAAGTAAGTACCTTTAACTCAAGCAATGCCACCTCAACCATTAGGGATGATGGCATCCCCTAAAATTTGATTGGTTCTCATAAAGTGAATTTGATTGCACATTTTTCTTAGGAGGCCCATTTTAAACCTCAAAATTCCCCTAATGAATGTGTGAAGAAGAGTGGAAAATGTGGAACAGAAAAATGGGACCAAGCTACCAGAATTGGGGTTTCTCAAGTAGTGCCCATCCTAAAGTTGTAAGCCAGTAGGGGGAGATCCCACAATACTAGGGTTGAGGATTAACCCCCCATTTAAGCTGAGGGAACAAAACTACAGTCGAAACCCTTCATCCTTGCAAGTCACCCAATAATCCATACCCAAGTGTGCCTAAGAAAAACAAGCATAAGCACTCGATTGCACAATGAAAGACATACTTATAGGATTGGAAGGTGCACCTTAAACATACTCTATCGACAAATGGGTGAGGGGACATACGACTGGATTAGGGAATAGAGATCAATTGGCACAACATCGGCTACGTTGGTGGTTGTTGGGGTTGCTGGTTGCCGGCTAAAGACAAATCTACGAGAAAAATTTCTCCTATGGGGTCACCCACTGGTGGTGAGTAACAAGTACCTTCCACTATAACCATTAATCTTTTATCACCCTTGAGCCTTCTTTTATTGAGGATATTTCTAGGTGATGTTTACAAGATTCTTAGAGAATCATGTCTTAGCAACCTAGGTCATTTATCCTCTAAGCATTGTCAAGGAAGCCTCCCTTGTGGGGATAACCTCTGACTAAAAAACAGTTGGAGAGAGGCCATTGAGGTGACAGTGATGGTTGACCTCTTAGTTGCCATATCGTTGAAGTTGTAACTAGTGTCGGTCTTCATAATGTAATCATTGATGTATTTATTATATTTATTATTATTAATTTATTTGGTCAAAGCATGTTCTTCATGCTGATATAGTCAAAAGAGTCAAAAAGAATTTATTAGAAGTCAAAAGGAAATGTATTTGAGTCAAGTCCCATTTGGACTTTTGTAAGAAAAGAAATTTGATTTTTATGTTGAGTCAAAGAGTCTACAAAATGTCAAGTTGGCCCTCCTTGGAACAGGCCAGCCTAGGCCTCCAAGAGCCACCTATTCGACCTCCCAAACAGCCATATATAAATCAAGTTCGACCCTCTTGGAGATCAATTATTCGACCAAAAACATATCATCTGAAGCAAGTGAAGAAGCGAAGAGAACTTAATCCAAGGAGAGAAAAAGAATAAGTTAAAGACAAAGATAAATTCTCCAAGTTGACCGAAATTTTGACCTTGAAGTAGCTCGCACGTGTGACTGTAATTTCTGTGATAAAGGCCAAATTTTTGAGGTTGCCACAAGCCGAATTTTGGCCCACTAATTGCAGGTTTGTAATTCAAAGAGTTGACCAGATTTGGGACAGTTTGACCATCGTTGACTTTGACTAGAGTTGATAAGATTTGGAGGTGACTTGGAGGAGGGTTGGACTTTTGACATTTTGGTAACAGTTTTGGGTTTTGGTCTTGGTCTTGGATAGCTCATTTTGATTTAATTCTATAAGAGAAGGATTGTGGGGTTTTTCCCTGGCTTAGAGCCTAATTTTTGTGTCTCTTTTCTCTTTGCTTTTCTTGAAAGACTAAACACTTGTATAATTGTTTATGTAAAACACTTAAGAAGTAATAAGAAGACATTAAACATTCACAAGTAATTATCAAGACAAAGAAATCAAACCTAACCTCGCTACACTTGGTTTCTCAACATGGTTTCAGACCTATGGTGAATACAGGAGCACTGTTAAGGAAACCCAAAATAGGGCTAAATCTGGAAGAAGTTAGAGCAAAAGTATAACATGCAGAGAAGTCAAAGATCATAAAAGTGTTGAGGTCAAGGAAGATCAAATCTCTGAGGACTGAACTAATTCAAGTTATTCATCTCTAAAGACTACAAGGAGGATGAAGGCCGAAAACACAAGACATGGTTTGTATACCTTCATTCAGATAAAATTAGAAGGAGAAGTCCAAATCTCTGAAGAATTTGAATTATCTGAACAATTTTAAAGGCTGATTCTTTACATTAATACCAAATTTTAATCCTAGACTTTGTAGCTAACCACAAATTTTATTTACCAGATTTTATAATTTCCCAAACCAAAATTTAGCAATTTAAATGCAGAAAAATACCTGGATGTCTGTTTGAAGGAGTTTATGGTCTGTTGTTGCTCTCGCTCATTTTACCAAACCGACTGTTTTCTCCCATCCTATCTGGGATCAATTTATCTGATTCCAAGATCCAGAAGACTTCAAAATTGAGGTCTTCTTGTCCCTGTGCCCAAAACTCCAAGAACAATTACTCAATTTTCCAGTTTTCCACGCTTTCAGTTCAATCTCGAGCCCTAGGATTGTCCCTCGATTTGTATCCCTCTTCACCGTGGCTCTATCTCTGCTTTTCTCCCCCCTTCACTTCCCCCACCCCCTCCCCCCAAGCTAAATAATCTCATCCCCTTCCTTTAGGTGGTCACTGCCTTTTTTTTAAATAATATTCCCTAACCAGTAATCAACCGTGTCAAAAAAATATCCAAAACTATTAAAATATCTTTCATAGTCATTATCGTTGACAACCACCAAATCGATGTTGATGTGTTAAAAGTGTAATAATGACATTTTGTCCAACATGTTTAAAAATGGTTGAGACAAATATCTTTCATCGTTACCTTGAAATTTTATTATATTTAGTGGGATGTTCGGTTGTTTGTTTTGATATTATGTTAAATTATAAACAAATAATTTATTTATTAGCTTTTGGTTAATTATATGATTATTTCAAACAAATAATTTATATACATTAATGCCATGGGTTATTAATAAGTTCAATTAAGTAGAAAATTATAAGTATTAATTCTATTCAATAACAATAATAATAGAGGGATATTTACTATTTTTAGAGTGTTATGTTTAGGGCAAGATCTACCTTCTTAATGGTTTAGGTATTCAATCTAGTATTTTTTTTTAATAATTAATTCGTTTCTCCTTTATTTAGACATCTTTCATAATCAATTAGTAAATATACTAGTGCAATGCATGTAATCATGCATATGTAGCTATCATATGCATGCTAATAATCCTATTGTGTCTGTAATTCGGGGTCAGTCGTTACAATAATAGATTTCTGTGAAATCTGACTTCACTGAGGTAGACTTTTCTGAGGTAAAAACAATTTTTTTCTAAGGCACTATACTTTTGGAAATGTGAGGCACAAGAAGGCTAGTACATCTATGAAGATGTGAGCTACAGGAAGGGTATGGTCTATGTGAAATGCGAGCTACAGGAGACCAATTATTTATGTAGAACTTTAAAGAAAATTATTATAAAAAAAAAACTTTATGAGGCATTCGAGCTTAATACTTTTAAGTTCTAAGGCATCCGAGCTTACTATGACAGCCAAGCTTAATGTGGCAACATACCTCTAAAATACAAGGCAACCGAAATTTTTCTGAGTAATCAAGAAAATACAATTTCTCTGTATCCAAGTTCTATGGCACTATGTGTTCCTATCACTTATGCATTTTTGTGGGCTCTGAGACACAACGTTTCATTGAGGACCTAAGGGGCGAAGGACAGAAGTTATATGCAAAGGACAGAAGTTTGTCATGAAGTTCTAAGACTCAATCTATTTGACGTGCATTTATGATATGATGTTAATCTCTGGGAGGACAGACCTGTGACATTTTTTAGAAAATCGTCATGTTGGATTAAAAGTCGGTGGTATATATAGTCTATGTTAGGAACCAAAAACATATGGATCATCTCTGAACTCTGCGGAAGGACTATGATCATAGAAATATGAAGTCATAATCTATATCAAGCCTCATTCTTGTGAAATCCAACCTCCTTGTAAGTAGTGATCAATCTATGAAAAATCTAAATTTTGTGCTAGCAGACCGAACTTGTGGTGGTAATCCGAACCTGTGGTGACTTGTGGTCTGAACCTGTGATTGGTGTGACAAAGATCCAAAGTACAGAGTTGTTACAAAGAGGGTTGACCTATACACTTGGTAGAGCTTTCCTTGTAGCATTGCAAGGACAGTTTCTTGACGCAACCCATAGAAACTATGACTAAATTTGAAGACCGTATATCTGAAGTACTTCTGCTGGAGGAAGATGATATACATTTCAACTGAAGAAAAAGGACCAAATCTCTACAATGTTGGATAAGGTAAGATTGAAAGAAGTTCGCATAATTTTTGCTCATTTGTAACCAATGACCTATGTCAATTATATTGCATGTAATGCTAAGTTTTCTAAGTCATGATGATATTACATATAGGGATGATCATTTGAAAGAGAGTGGCGTACTATAAAAGGGTCTGCATAGATACATTTGAGATCATGATTTAATTGATATTTGAAGACAAGGTTTTTGTGATCAATGAACGAAATGATTCCCATCACATAGAAATTTTGTTAATAGCATCTCTAAGGTTTTTGCAACTAGCTCATTAGTATGCTTGTAGAAATTACAATTTTAAAGAATGGCAGGCTTTGAAGACTTTAGATATTGAAGCATCTAGGTTTTGTAAACCCTAGCAAAGGTTTGAGTTAGAAAACCTAGGAACAAAGCCCTAACTAATCATTTCCACTATAAAAAGAAAACCTAGCTTTTGAGAATGACAAGAATGACATCATGTTGATGTGAGGACAAGGTTGATGAAAAGGTCCAAGATTAAGAGGAAGCTGACTCTCCTCAAAAATATAAGTATTTCACATCTCCTTTCTTTGATTACCAACTATTGCTATTTTGTCTATGCACTTTTCTTTTTGTTCTTTCATAGTCTTCTAAGAAAGTTTGCAGGTAAAAACAAGAACTATCTAACCCTTAATAGCAAATGGAAGAATTGGAAGAACGTAGCAATTTGCAAAGCATGAAGATTTTTTTGAATCTTATAAACATAGATGAAGAAGGAGAAAGCAGTGTGAAGTATGCATCAAAGTAGTTAATCAAATGGCAGCATGAAAGCAAGACTTAATAAAAGGAAGAAGTTCACCTACCTCCGTTGGAAAGAGGGAGCTTTGATTGGTTCCCTAATATATTTGATTCAAGAACACATCAATTGGGTCAACAATAATGATGTTGATAAAGATAATATTGAGGTTTGGGAACTGGTATGATTTCATGGAAGGGCATGAAGCAGAATTTTGTTGCAATGCATAGGAAGAAGATTGGAAGGCCTGTACAATCAGTGGTGAAAAAGTTTGGCTCCATAAGGTGTTTGATGAACAACTTGATGACATGTTGGATTCAATTATGATATTGATCAAAGTTGAATGAATATCATCACAAAACCAGGAAGATAGAAGTGCTTTATGATTCGAGAGTATGGTGCAAATAGGAGCCGAGACGCTACAACAGATCTCCACGAAAGAACAAGTAGTTGATGTAAGGGAAGTAAGATTACTTCTGACACAAGCTTAGGCTTGTAGTTATCTCCTCCTTGTTTGAGAGGGAGTGAGGATGGAAACCATGTTCTCCATGTGTCACGTATTATGGCTAGGACTAACAACCATAAGCCTAGTGCATGAACACTAGTAGGGAGAATGGTGGATTGGATAAGCATCAGGGACATACATTCTTGAGTCATGTATTGTGGTTAACTAGGATTAGCATCCTAAGTTGAATACATGGACATGGTAAAGAATGGTCCAAAGGACATACTTTTCTTGAATTAGGAAATGGTCCTATGAGGTCATACCTTGGGAACAACTGGGTGGGGTATGTGCCTTGAGAGGCGGTGGTGTCCATTATGCCTCCCAGCATTGTTCTCTAATCTAGTGGAGAGATAGAGTGTACTTGTCAAGGCCTTGGTATTTTGAGCAATGTTGGTTATGATGATGTAAATCATCATTGATGCATATCAATTTGGAGCTTTTCTTATATGAATATTTCAACTTGAGAATATCCTCTTAAGTCATTATGAATACCTTCCTAGTTAAGAGGGAGTGTTGAAGTTGTAACTATTATCGGTTTTCATAATTTAATCACTAATGTATTTATTATATTCGTTATTTTTATTTTATTTTTGGTCAAAGCATGTTCTTCATGCTTATATAGTCAAAAGAGTCAAAAAGAATTTATTATAAGTCAAAAATAAAATGTATTTGAGTCAAGTCCCATTTGGACTTTTGTAAGAAAAGGAATTTGATTTTTATGTTGAGTCAAAGAGTCGACAAAATGTCAAGTCGGCCCTCCTTGGAACAAGTCGGCCGGGGCCTCCAAGAGCCACCTATTCGACCTCCTGGACATCTATATATAAAGCAAGTTCGACCCTCTTGGAGATCATTCATTCAACACAATAGATCATCTGAAGCAAGCGAAGAAGAGAAGAGAACCAAGTCAAAGGGGAGAAAAAAGACTTAGTTAAAGACAAAGACAAATCCTCCAAGTTGACCAAAATTTTGACCTTGAAGCAGCTCGCATGTGTCACTGTAATTTCTGTGACAAAGGGCGAATTCCGAATTTCAGCCCCCTAATTGCAGGATTGTAATTTCAGAGACTTGACCAGATTTGGGACAGTTTGACCATCATTGACTTTGACTAGAGTTTATCAGATTTGGAGGTGACTTGGAGGAGGATTGGACTTTACATTTTTGTAACAATTTTGGGTCTTGGTCTTGATCTTAGATATCTCAATTTGACCTGATTCTATAAAAGAAGGATTGTTGGGTTTTCCCCCTTGTGGGTTTTGCCCGGCCTTGGAGCCTAATTTTTGTCTCTTTTCTTTTTCTTTTCTTGAAAGACTAAACATTTGTATGATTGTTTGATGAAGAACACTTAAGAAGTAGACATTAAACATTCACAAGTAATTATCAAGATAGAGGAATCAAGGCTAACCTCACTACACTTGGTTTCTCAACACATAAGACCCAAGGTGCATAGTGAAGCCTTGCACTAGGCTACTAGATTTACCGGTAACAAATAACATATAAAGTTAATATCTATATAAAACAAAAGAAAAAGAGAGGCTTGTGGCAGGATCACATATGTGGTGATTATTTAAACTTAAAATATTGAGGAAAATATCTTGATGTTTTCAGGTTGCCTGGTTCATGCAGGAGGATTCTGTCATCAATTGGCGAGGTTGAAGTATGCATACAAAATCAGGAAAAGCATGATGATATCTTCAAGAAGTGATTCTTGAGAAGAGATTGGATTGTTTCTGATCAACAAGGTGTTTGTCACCTTTGTACGTTCATGTAGTTATATTTAAGTTGTAAAAGGTGTACAATAGTTAGACATAAAGTGGCATATATAATGCTTGCTTTGGAAATGTGTCAGTAGGGAATGGATGTAATGGTGACATCCGTTTGGCTCTTGAATTTTTGATGATTGTATAGACCTAATAGGGAGGTTGTTCACTTGTCATCGAGTTGTCAACACGTGAGAGAGAGTATTGCATTGGCTGTGGGCACTAGGTAGACTTCTAAACCTCTATTTGGGTCAAGAGTAACCATATTATTTACAGCTCATGACGTGGTCTTTAACTTCAAAGGGAGCATTTGTCGCTGAGAACCAGAGAAATACTTTACCTAGAAAAAATAAGGGATTCACGACAAGTACTCATTGTGTGGGGTAGCACTGAAACATAATGCCGTGCTGTGGGATAAGTGATTGTGTGACTTTGATAAATGAGGGAGTTACATGCATGATGAGGAATATGCAGCAGTGGTATATCTGTTTCAGTTTCACTTCCTAAATGCACATCCTTTATATCATTAATCACACAGAGGAATACAGTGTTGTTTTGAGAGAGGAGTTTTTACAAGTCCTCTTTGGTGGGGTGATATTCTCCTATATAACACCGGTGCCATATTTTCTTTCTGTGACTTGGATCCTGCCAGCCTATTGTGCCTGCTTGTTTAGAGAGTATGGCTAACATTGGCATACGTTTATTCAAGTTCCTGTATAAAGGATTCTTTTTTAACCAAAACAATGAACATCAAATGCCTTCACAATTACATAGAAGGGTAAAGACAACATTTTAGGTCCAGGTCCTAGTCCTAGGCAGCACGCTAGATTTGGGTATAGATTACCGGGTATGCATAGAATACCAGTTTTAATGTCTATGAACTTAATTTTCCAATTATTGCCAATGTTTTTAGAGGTGATGCCAGTTTAAACTGAAAGACCAGCAAGAGTTATACAGTTTTACTTGGCATTACGCCCAAATCCAAGATTGCATTCAATACATACAATAACGAAGGAAACCTGAACGTTATCTATGCAGCCAACCTAACTCCATGGCTGGCTTGAGAGGGCACGAAGTATAAAAGGTATCTATTGAGGACCTGAATCTCGAATAATAGTAACTTCAGGGAGAATTGTGTATATACGGACCTCATTGCAGATTCGTTCCTGTGTTCTGAGCAAGAATGCTTCATACTCCTCGTTGCTGAACGAGTGGGTATCCCTCTTACTGGCCATCGCAACCGAATTCACACGCCTTCTGGGCATCACGAAACTACTTTTAAAAGTATTACTCCGCCGCAAAGGTTGAGGAGCGCGGAGATGAAGGCAGGCATAACATTGCATTGTCATCACTAAACGCTTGAATGTCTCCTCTTTATTCTTGTATTAAAATTCAATTGCTCCAATGCAGTCAGCTCCCGTTTCCGCCAAAGTTGGGCTGTTTAATCGCTATATCACAAGAGTGTACCTGCTGTCAACTTTCAACCATTCTTGCAAGAATTTCAGACATTTTTGTGAAGATAAAGCTGCACTGAGAACATTTCAGATATTCTTCTCATCTTACACTCTTCCGCGCATCTTGAATTCCTGCAACAAGTGATTTGCCCACTTGTGCGAGCACTGCACCAGTTGAAGCAGATTTCGCGACGCAACACGCATCAGGGGATGGACATTTATTGGGCGGGATATTCATGGAAGGGAAATAGTGGGATGAATAAATTAGCGGATCCCAAAAGTGATTACTAGTTAGCCATTCGTTAAATCGGGTACCTATGAGTGTGGTGTCCGTCCTTCATTAGTTTCTTTTAATTTAAATGTTTTGGTACTGAAAAATAGAGGACACTAGTTTTTATCACATAAATATGCATTTTGTTTCTATGCTTTATCATGTTTTCTTTCAATTATTACCCACCGAAGCAGTAGTAGGTATTCGATATTACGTTTGGAGTTGTTCAAGGTTGGAGAGGAATTGTTTGGATAGTGAAAATTGGTTGGAATCTGGTCAAAATTTATAAGAAATTTTGCAGTTGTAATGTTTTTTGTAATGTTTTTTTTATAGTGTAAATGGATTCAGTACCATCAAAAACCTCTAAGACACCCAAAATATTGAAGTTTGATAGCTATAACTTGGATTTACAAAAATCCCGGTCAGATTTTCTTAAAATCTTACTGAATTTTTTATAATTTTCATGGCAAGCAGTCTAGTTAGACTACAACATCACCTTTACTTTCTATTAGTTCTGATTTTCTATCAGTTCTGATGTTGATCAAATTTATTTTTATTTATTGTTAATTTGATTTATTTATTTGCATTTCTATAGGTCAGTGTTGTCCTTCGCACGGTCATAATTATACTTGGCATTGTAGTAGTGAGTCGTCAGTGCATTAGCCATCAACGCAGTACAGCTTGCCCTCCGTCGTTGCACATGACAAAGATAACTAGGAAATTGTGAAACAAATGAGCCTGTTATCGAGCCTTTAATGCGCCCAATAGCCAATGACCCATACATACAACATATCAATGGGACATTCACTTTTTGTTGATGCATGAAGAATTTCTGGTTGTTTCTTGCGACCGCAGGAACAAGCCCCGACATACCCAAGCCGTGGTAGTCTTAAAAAAACCCACAGAATAACCTATAAATTTCTGTAAAACTAGCAATTGCACCAAGAGGCGCAAAGGAACACCGGAAGGTGGAGCGGTAGATATGGAAGGGAAGTGTCTTGATGTTCTACATATGGGACATAAGGAATGTTAATAGAAGAGGGGGAGACACTGACATTGAAAAGGGAATTTTATGAAAAGAACAAGTTTGTGATGATATGGAATATTGGCTTTTAAACTGTGAAACATATTTTTACTGACCGTCTTATTGGCATGGAAACTTTCTCCCAGTTGCAAATTATCCGGGGACTGCATTTACCAGGAGTATTGGTGATCATACTGCCGAAAGCATTGGTGTCATTGTTGTCCCAAAGATCAAAGTGCTTGACCTCACGGCGGATAGTCCTTTCTTTGTTATTGCCAGCGATGGGGTTTTTGAGTTTCAAAGTCAATAAATTTGTTTTAAATGACTTCAAACTCTAAAAACTTAGCTGTCTATCCAGAGAAAATAAAGCGCTGCCTTTGTTAAAATGGATTTGATTCTTTCAAAATGTTTTTCTTTTTTTTTTTAATGGAAATGATTGGTCAAAATTTTGCTAACTTTTTTGTAAGTGTTTTTTTTTTTTTTTTTCCACAAATGACATAATTCTTTTATAATATATATATATATATATGATTTTAAAATTTAAGACAAGTATGGTTTCACATTTACCAAATTACATGTGGCTCGTTAAAATTTTCCTCCTTCAAAATCTTCATATTTAACATTGATATTTTGAGAAGCTTTTAGTACATACATGAAAATTTTAGACTTTGTAAATTTTTCCATATTTAAAATGGTCACCCTAGTATTTGAAGAAATTTATATGGAGATTTTCTGATTTTATTATCAAGAAATGAATTATCCAAGTTAGACATCAGTTCGCTTGTGAGCATTTAGTTTCGATTCATGAAAGGCTATGTTCCTTTTCACTTGGTATTGTGCCTCTTTTCAAATTTGGGAAAAATCAGAGCTTTCTTTCATTTTTTCTTTTCAATTTTTTCATAAAGTATAGGATGAGAAAGGAGTACGAAGAGGAAGAATATCATCATTACTATGCCATTATTCACGAACAATTATGTTAGTATTACTTTATGGAGTAGTCTAGCAAGGCCGCGTTTTAACCCAGAAACCTTGCCCGTCGAAAAACCTCGCTGCCCGTAAGCATAGTCTTCGAAGTCCTTTTCAAGTCGCAGAGTGCCTCGAGATCACGCCATGACCCCACTGTTGTCAGAGCTGGAAGACAGCGACGCGTTCGTGGGTGACGGATGTGGCATTCAACGTGATTAATGCATGCGTTGCGATGCATGGGCATGCAACGGGACAACCCTCCGGCCGGGAAAGGACTCAATCTCCACCGGGAAATACCGACTGTATATTGCTTGACGTCACATTCCTTGATATTTCGTGTGTGCCTGATGGTACCTCTAATTTATTATCCGTAGATTTCTATTTATATTCTCCAAGCCATTTGAATTTGAATTTTGAAATTGAAATTGAAATTGGTTGTCCCGCTTTGGTTAGAAATTTCTTTTCCCGCCTTTTTTTTTTTTTTTAATGGCATGCTCTCTTTCTTACTTGGAGTTTCAGATTTGTGTTGGGCTATGTCTGCAACGCCATGGTCATTTTTTTTACATCTTTGTTTCCGAATTTTTGGGTTCTGCAAACAGCGAGCTTGAAATTTCAATCAGATTCCCAAGTGCTTTTATTTATTAGTGGCTCTAGATAATCCCCGAACTCACCATTGCTATGAAGATTGGAAATTTCATTCAGATTCCCAGTGCTTTTATTTATTAGTGGCTCTGGATAATCCCCGAATTCACCATTGTTGTGAACGTTGAGAACAGAAGTAGACGGCGTGTTGAACATTTTTTCCAATCGATCAGATCAAGTAAAGATGTTGAATATGAAGGACCAACATTTTCGGAGAAGGAGGTTTCGCAGTGCATCCAGATTGGTCATTGTGATGCTGAGAAGGTGATTTATAGCGAAATGATTGCAAAAAAGTGACGCTGAGAATTCATGATGTCCAGAGGGCACTCTCCAAGAGATTCGATACCACAAAAATGTTTTACCATATCCTGCTGTTAAGTTTTGATGATCGTTGTCAGCTAGAAAATGTAGTTCAGATACATTTGTTCTCAATTGTTTAAAAACTATGCACCTCTAATGAAAAACTTTCTCAAACGTTTTCCAGCAGGAGGTATGTATGTAAGAAAGATTGTATATGGTTTATTCTGCGAGATATGAGATGCCATCTATCCTCTACTCTTATTTCCATTCGTCAATCCAGACATTATTGTACATCGTCTTCTCCTTGTATTTCCTTTCATTAATTAGTTATTATACCTCTATTAGTTAATGAATGAAAATGGATGAAATTTTCAACTGATAGTTTCGAAGGAGTGAAATGGGTTCCAGCTGCTTCAAGTGGTTCTCCAATCTTGATCGATTGCATTGCATATTTAGAATGTAAAATTGTACTGCGCATGGAGACAAGTGACCACTGGATTGATTATTCTGCTTTAAAAAAAACAAAATTATCAAAAGATTTACAAGAATAAGAATAAAGTTATTAAAATCAACATATCATATGAATATATATTGATGTATATAAAATGAAAAAGAAATTAAAAATAAATATATATAGCAAGTAAATGTTTAATACATTTATTATTAATAATGTATAAATGATAAGTTTTTTTTAATAAAAACAAAGTTATTTTTTTTTAATTAAAATGTAAATCTTACTTACTTTATCATATATATTAAACATGGTTTTAGACATAAATAGAAACAAATTTAAAACATGTAATATAATTTTTTTTAAAACACTATCATATATATATATATATATATATATATATATGAAAGTATTTTTCTTTGTGGTGTCAATTTGTAATTAATTATAAAGTAGATGTGAGATGTTAGATGTGTATAAGGTAGTTGTTTAGATATGACATGTAAGATGTTTTTTAATTCAATTTTTTTTTATATTGTAATTTTATTCTTTATTAATAAAATTACGAACAATTTTTTACATAAAATATATAACATATAAATAGTATTTATAAATTAATGCCCATTTTACCATATAAATTAAAATAATGATTCCATAACATTTTTTAATTTAATTAATAAGCACATAAAATTTAATATTTACAATATAACAAGATTTTTAATCATCAATATTTAGCATTGGATATTATTAACTTCAAAATAGGTTTTTTTTACAATACCATGGGAAGAGAAATATAGAGAGGGAGAGGAGAAGAAAATCATAATACCACGGTTTATAAATACCATGGGCCATCTAGGATTTTGATTATTATGTTATGGATCTAGACTTTTAATTATTATGTTACAATACCATGGGCCAAAATCATGGCTTATCAATACCACATGCACAAAAACCATAAATTATTTCAAAATCAAAATATTTTACAAATACTTTATTTTAATTTATTTTACAAAACCGTCCTCTACCATGTTGTTGAAATTTTTTTGTATTATTATCTCCCTCTTGGAGGGAGATAACTCTACTATTAAGGCTCCATGATTCTTCCTTTTCTTTTAGTATCTTAAGTTTCTCAGTTTTAGTTGTGAGACATATAGGTTGGATTCAAGGGAGTCATATCCTCCATTTACGGGGTCTTCTAACCTCACCAATTCAACTTCAATTTTTCTAAGGGTTTCTTTGTCCTTATTTTTCTTAGCCTTGGCCCATTCTATCGTCCTCTTCTTAAGGTGCAAAATGCTTCTAGTCAAGTATGTTGTCGACGACCTCTCTCCAATATGTGAACTATCTTGCCATATTTCTTTAACAAGTTGATGAAAATCCTCGTCCCTTAACCATGTCGAATTAAATTTGAAAGGTGTCCGCGAATTTGGAGATATACTTGCTATTTCTCCAGGTTAGTTGAATACGAGCTACTTCTATATCAGTGAATTTGTTTTTCTCTAAAATCTATTCAAAAAATTATGTGAGTGAATCCACCTGTGCATGGCTTCCCCAAGATTATGCATGTCCCATAGAAAAATTTAAATCTCCCCCTAAAATTATGTTGTCAACCTTCATGAAAGAAGATCCCATAACATCCTCCCTGAACGCAACATGATTGTGACAGGGACCATATATATTAACAATCCCGATGTGAATCCCCAATTCTTCAGAAAAAACATCTTCCTTTAAAACACCTTCCCTGCCCCAAATATTCAAAAACTTCAACAATTTGCAGTTAATTCCTATAGCAATACCTCGAGATCTACCTCAAGCATCTAATGCATAGAAAGACCATCTAGATTGATAACTTCCATAAACGCAGTAATTTGGTAATTGACACCATGTGTCTCTTGAAGAAAAATCACATCCAATTTCTCCAACTCTACTAACCTCATGAGTGCTAGTTTTTTTGCAAGGTTAGCCAACCCTCTGCAGTTACAGGATAACCATTTCATCTAGAAACCATTTCTAGGTTGCCTCTTCCTCTAAGAACCCTGTCAAGTGATAACTTTCTACCCTCCGCTACATCCGTAGAGGTCTTATGTTGAGTTTTTGATATATTGGAATGTCTACCTCGAGAGTATATGGGGATCTTCGAAGGAGATGAAATACCTAAGCCTCGACTAACAACAATGGGTTTATTGGATAAATATCTCAGGTTATATCTATGGCTAGTATTAGACTTGGATGATGTATCCTCCCTAGCGATCAACGATACCTGGGAAACTACTGGGATGGAAGGAGAGGGAGTCACACAACATACAAGAACCAAGACTGAGGGACAAACAATTGATTTTAAATCACATAAAGATAAGAGCACCCCACTATTTTTTGCAGGACAAGAAGTAGACGAGAAGAATGATGGATTATACGAAATATTAGGTTTCGAGGATGGGATAGAGAGATAAATACCTGGAGAAGGATTGGTTGTTGAATCTCGTGCACGAGTAACCCTTAAAGATGTAGGTCGAGAGGAGGAAGCTTGTTTCCCTTTGATTTTGTCCATTCCCTTTTGCTGTCGAGCCAAAACTTTTTGTGGTATCTCACTCATGTCATTTGGGCCTGCTCCATTCCCATGTGCACCTTCATTCCTGTCCAAATATTCTACATTCTACTATTGACTTATCTTTTCCAAACATTGGAAATTATTTGTAGAGATGTTCAACTTCATGACACCTCGTACATCAGAATGAGATTGCCTCATAGTTCAATTCCTGCAATCTGGTAATTCCTTATGGTTGAAGCTTCAAGCTTTCCACCATCCCTTCTTTGGTGTCCATATCAACCAAAATACAAGCATATTCCATTTTGCATGATTCTACAAAGTATTTATCATAATCCAAAAGAACCCACAAATCATCTCCAATATGCCAAAAAATAAATAAATTAATTAATTAATTAAAAATTAAATTATCAAAAGATTTACAAGAATAAGAATAAGGCTATAAAAATCAACATATCATATGAATATATATTGATGTATATAAAATGAAAAAGAAATTAAAATTATATATATATATATATATAATACATTTATTATTAATAATTTATAAATGACAAGTTTTTTTATAAAAACAAAATTTAAAAAAAAATTATAATGTAAATTTTACTTTCTTTATCGTATTAAACATGGTTTTAGACATAAATGGATGGTGTACATAGATAGAAACAAATTTAAAACATGTAATATATATTTTTTAAAACACTATCATATTCATATATATATATATATATATATGAAAGTTTTTTTTGTTTGTCGTGTCAATTTGTAATTAATTATTCTAAGAGATGCTCTACAAATCAGTATAGGTAGATGTGAGATGTTAGATGTGTAAATATGAGATGTAAGATATTTTTTAAATTCTTTTTTTCTTTTTTTAATAAAGTTAAGAACAATTTTTTACCAATATATAACATATAAATAGTACTTATAAATTAATGCCCATTTTACCATATATATTAAAATAATGATTCCTTAACATTTTTTAAATTTAATTAATAAGCACATAAAAATTAATATTTACAATATAACAAGATTTTTAATCATCAATATTTACCATGGATATTATTAACTTCAAAATAGGTTTTTTTACAATACCATGTGAAGAGAAATATAGAGAGAGGGAGAGGAGAGAAGAAAATCATAATAACATGGTTTATAAATACCATGGGCCATCTAAAATTTTGATTATTATGTTATGGATCTAGGCTTTTAATTATTATGTTACAATACCATGGGCCAATATCATGGCTTATCGATACCACATGCCCAAAAACCATAAATTATTCCAAAATCAAAATATTTTACAAATACTTTATTTTAATTTATTTTACAAAACTGTCCTCTGCCATGTTGTTGAAATTTGTTTGTATTATTATCTCCTTCCTGGAGCGAGATAACTCTACTATTAAGTCTCCATGATTCTTCATTTTCTTTTAGTATCTTAAGTTTCTCAGTTTTAGTTGTGAGACATATAGCTTGGATTCAAGGGAGTCATTTCCTCCATTGACGAGGTCTTCTAACCTTGCCAATTCAACTTCAAATTTTCTAAGGGTTTCTTTGTCCTTATTTTTCTTAGCCTTGGCCCATTCTATAGTCCTCTTATTAAGGTGCAAAATGTTTCCAGCCAAGTATGCTGTCGACGACCTCTCTCCAATCTGTGAACTATCTTGCCATATCTCTTTAACAAGTTGATGAAAATCCTCGTCCCTTAACCATGTCGAATTAAATTTGAAAGCTGTCCGCGACTTTGGAGATATACATGCTATTTCTAGGAATATAGGCGAATGGTCCAATATTCCTTCCGACCCAACCCATTTCCTAATCATTTCAATCTTATCCATAAGTGGTTCTTTGATTAGGAATCGATCAAGAAGTCTTACTAGCATAACATTCCTGACTCTTCTATTTCTCCAGGCCAGTTGAATACGAGCTACTTCTATATCAGTGATTTATTTTTCTCGAGAATCTATTCAAAAAATTATGTGAGCGAATCCACTTGTACATGGCTTCTCCAAGATTATGTATGTCCCATAGAAAAATTTAAATCTCCCCCCAAAATTACGTTGTCACCATGCATGGAAGAAGATCCCATAACAGCCTCCCAGAACGCCACACAATTGTGAAAGGGACCATATATATTAACAATCCTGATGTCAATCCCCAATTCTTAAAAAATAACATCTGCCATTAAAACACCTTCCATCCCCCAAATATTCAATAAATTCAACAATTTGCAGTTAATGCCTATAGAAATACCTCCAGATTTGTGCTCGTTTAGGGTCTAATTAAATTAAGACAAAGGAAAACCAATGGATATTCTAGTTAAGTGGGGTGAATTTTTCTCTCCATAGGTTGCAAACACACCATCTTGCAGGTAATATCCTCTATTTTCGCAATTCTAGTTTTGTTATATTTCATTTCTCATTTTGCAAGGTTGTTAGCATTTGTAATGCGCAAGGAAGTTTGTGTTATTGTGTAAGTTGTTTTAAGACTTGTGGAGGCATCAATATATGGCCACTCACTTTTTGTTTAATGGCGAAGTCTCAAACCTCTAAGGCTAGTTATAATTTTATGTCCACAACACTTAATTGTCTCTTGTAGTTTTCAAATTGTTTTGTTTTCCATTGACTTAACAATGAATCTAATATCTTCATTAAAGATTTATTGTAACCCCCTTTATGGTGTCTCCAGATGATTAGGAGAGAATGGTGTTTAAAATTTATTGTTCAATCATTTGTTGTATTGCCCTATGAGGATGCTTGTTTGATTTATCCCTTGCTTGGAATTAGTCATTTATTGTGTCTTGAGTGGTAGAGAGAGGAAGTATGTACTGAGTCTAATCTAGTTTAGGGGTGTGTGGGGATACCAGCTAAGTCTTGTAACCTATCCTAGTATTCACGATAGAGTTTCAAGGCCTAGAACCTGGATGTAATATTGTTTCCATGACCCCTTTTTTTCTCATTCTTGTTTACATTTATTACCCATTGGTTCAATACTGAAATTGCTTCTTTCTTGGGGGTTTTACTGTAATATCAATTTGTAGTGGCATCAAATACTTTGGAGGAAATGATGTTGGTTATTCATTGCACCACCCTCTATTGTGTGGGTTGTGATGGAAGCCTTTCTGATTCATCCCTTCTCTAGAACAAATAATTAGTCTAAGCTATATTTGGTGGGGAAGCTCTCATGTTGGCTAGTTTCCATCCGCTTTCTTCAATTTCTAATCCAATATGTTAATAATCTATGTGTCGCATGAATAACTCAATAGTGAGCGCGAGATTGGAGGTAGAAAACATATTATAAAAAATTAGCCAAAATGGGCACACATTCATGCATCATGGTTTGGAGGATTTCTCTAAGCGATATCAAGACTTGATGCTAAGCCCTATCCAGGAGGAATTTTCTAGAACTAAGGGAAAAGTTTCCATGCATAGAACTCCTCTCTCAAATATATAGGTCTTTGTAGAATGGGTATACTACATCCTAGACACAGGGGCCACACTAGGGGTTGTTTCAACCAGTACATGCAAACTATCGACCTTTATTAGTAGATGAAATTATTATTAGGGCACATGTTGGTGGACTGATAAGAGCACTAGGATGATGCCCCTTCTTTGGAGTTCCTTAATCGCCATCTGAGAGACTTGAACTCCATATTGGAAAAAATAGAGAAGCACCTCAGCATACCCCCTTTCGTGGGAACAACTCTTGAAGGCTCAAAGTAGATTGTATAGATTATAGTCTCGTATTTGGATCCCTAATCATAGTTATCTCATATCGATGTTTTGGTGTTTTATGATATAAATACTCAATCATATTTCAAATTTTATCATTGTCCTCTTTATAAAGAGTATTTTTCTGATCATGTTCTAGTCTCCCTAGTAAAAGACAAAATATTATTTTTACTCATAATACAAACTCTAAATTTTTATAGGCAATAAAATTGACCTCTCTCTATATATAAAATTATTCCTCTTACAAATTCGATTAACCTTGAATTTATAATATTGTTAAATCCTCAATAACATTTATAATTTTCAATTTAATACTTTTTAATTTATTAAGAATATAATAACAGATTTATTTATTTTTTCACAGGAAAAATCGTAATTTTATTATGAGATAACAAAATTACATGTAACATCAGTTGAAAATATATGCCAACGACTAGCCATGGCTAGTGTTCAGAAATAACCAAAAAAAATCATTAATATACAGTGGGGAGAGAAAACTATCTTTTTCTCCCTTTCTTCTTTTCCACCTTCCACCATGCTCCTTGAGATGACGTGGGGGAGACAAGGGCAAGCTGATTGTCTATTGTAGTTGATCCAACTTCCTTGTCCGAGTCTGAAGTATCTAAGGAGTGTTGTCGTTTGATCCCACCATTCTCTGTTACTTCTGGTACCTTTGTGGGTGGGTACTGCGTTGTGAGTATTTCAAAAGGATCTTGATCTTCTTTTTCTTGTGCATCCAGAACAATGGTTAACTGCTTGTTCCCATCTGTGGTGGGTGCTTCCTCTTCTTCCTCTTTTTCCTCCTATGTTTCACATGGGGGGTATTGCCATCCTTTGGGTGCTTTTACGACTCTCTTCTTTTTTCGGTTGTCTCTCTTCGCTTCAGGATAGGTGTTTTGAAGATGACTAGTCTGTCTGCATACTCTACATAGTCATGAACTTCGACTATTTGTAGCTGATTGTGCTCTTTCAGCTTCTAAGGACAACATATGGTATGTCAATTCTGGTGCATCCTCACATATGACAGGTAAGAGAGAATGGTTTGAATTTCTTGAAGAAACTTCATGTGGATCTAAAATCTATTTAGGAGATGACATAGGATATGAGATAAAAGGGTATGGTGATATTTCGGTAAGGTTACCTAGCGGTGACATTGGACATATTAATAATGTGATGTATGTGCCCGGAATTAGGAAAAGCTTGATCTCTGTATCTATGATAACAGATCAGGATCTGCTAGTTGAATTCTTCAAGACACGTTGTGTCACAAAAGATAGCAAGATGGAAACAGTTGCATCAGGAGTGTGTGTGGGGAGCCTGTAGCAAAAATTAAATACCATTAGAATGTTAATTTCTTTAGCTACAAAATATAAGTGGAAGTTGCACCAGTTAGATGTTAAGTCTGCATTTCTAAATGGTGATTTAAAAGAAGAGATTTATCTAGTCCAGTCTGAAGGGTTTGTCAAAGAAGGGCAGGAACATCTAGTTTGTAGATTGAAAAAGGCATTATATGGTTTAAAACAAGCACCCAGGTCGTGGTATGAGAAGATCGATTCATTCTTCTTACAATAAGTTTTTCATAGGAGCATGAATGACCCAAATGTGTACACCAAGTATAATAAACAGAGGTAGATTATTTTGATTTCTTTGTATGTGGATGATATGATTATAATAGGTAATGCAGATACTCTGATCAAAGAAATCAAATGGAAGATGTCGCAAGTATTTGAAATGAAAGATCTCGGAAATCTCCATTATTTCTTAGGTCTGGAAGTATGGAGAGATTCTAGACAAAATTTTCTTACTCAAGGGAAGTATGCCAGAAGTCTGCTAGAAAAATTCAGGATGGAGCAGTGTAAGTCAGCAGCAACACCATTGCAGCGAATCTAAAGTTGTGCAGTGACGATGGCACTAAGGAGGTGGATGCCACTATGTATAGACAACTAGTTGGGAGTATGATATATCTTACTACAAATAGACCAGACTTGGCATACTCTATTAGTGTGCTGAGCCAATTCATGTCTAAACCTCTCGAAAGTCATTGGGTTGTAGCAAAAAGTGTGTTGAGGTATCTTAGTGGTACTAGTGATTATGGTATTTTATACATTGACACATCTGATGTTACTCTAGCAGGTTTTTCAGATTCAGATTGAAGATTGTGGTATTGGAACTCCTAATCGGGATGGGAATACAAGGGTTTTTGATAAAACTACTTGGCTAGGAACCTCTAGGTATCAATTCACTACGGATTTCAGCCAAGAACAGAGCATCAACGCAAACCACATAACTCAGGATCCCTGGAATATATCTACTACTCAGACCTCAGGATGTTTTGTTGGCATCCCTGTTAGTGTTTTTTATTGTCAAGAGGAGGAGGCTAGGTTTTTTTTTTCCGCAGACATCCCTTTGCAAGCCATTGAAAATTTTGATGAGGGTACACAAAAGAAGCGATGAAAGAAATCAAAGAGCACTAAGGTTAGAGAAAGATGGATACTGTTGGTTTTAGGGGATGGAGTCAAATTGGAACAAGTCATGGACACAGTGTATTTTGTTTGGGTAGGAAGGGTTTCTGGGTGAAATTACTCTTTGGCGCGTCTGAAGAAATGGGTCACGAAGATGTCAGGCTAGGTCTTGAAAGAGTTTCCGACTATGGTGACAATGACCAAGGGTTAGTTCACATCTCGGTACATTAGTGTTGAACATGTGTCATGGGTATTGCAAAAATATTGGCATATTGAAATGGTCCCTGTGATGTTGAAGAGATGGTCACCCCTTTTCGATCTTGAGAGAGAAGAACTAGGGTTGCGGCCGATTTGGGTATGAATGTAAGTTTTGCCTCTTCAATTCTGGACTGAAGGTGTTTTCAAGCATGTTGGAGATGATTTGTGGGTTCTTTTGGATTATGATAAATACTTTGTAGAATCATGCAAGATGGCATATGCTTGTATTTTGGTTAATATGGACACCAAAGAAGGGCTGGTGGAAAGCTTGAAGCTTCAACGACAAGGAATTACCAGATTGCAGGAATTGGACTATGAGGCAATCCCATTATGATGTAGGAGGTGTCATGAAGTTGGACATCTCTACAAATAATTTCCAATGCTTGGAAAAGATAATTCAATAGCAGAATATTTGAACAGGAATTAAGGTGCACATGGGAATGGAGCAGGCCCAAACAACATGAATGAGATGCCACAAAAAGGTTTGGCTCGACAGCAAAAGGGAATGGACAAAATCAAAGGGAAACAAACTTCCTCCTCTCCGCCTACATCTCTGAGGGTTACTCGTGCACGATATTCAACAACCAGTCCTTCTCCGGGTATTTATCTCTCTATCCCATCCTCGAAACCTAATATTTCGTATAATCCATCATTCTTCTCGTCTACTTCTTGTCCTGCAAAAAATAGTGGGGTGCTCTTATCTTTATGTGATTTAAAATCAATTGTTTGTCCTTCAGTCTTGGTTCTTGTATGTTGTGTGACTCCCTCTCCTTCAATCCCAGTAGTTTCCCAGGTAGCATTGATCACTAGGGAGGATACATCATCCAAGTCTAATACTAGCCATAGATATAACCTGAGATATTTATCCAATAAACCCATTGTTGTTGGTTGAGGCTTAGGTATTTCATCTCCTCCGAAGATCCCCAAATACTCTCGAGGTAGACATTCCAATATATCAAAAACTCAACATAAGGCCTCTACGAATGTAGCAGAGGGTAGACAGTTATCACTTGACAGGGTTCTTAGAGGAAGAGGCAACTGGAAATGGTTTCTCGATGAAATGGTTATCCTGTAACTGTAGAGGTTTGGCTAGCCCTGCAAAAAAACTAGCACTCACGAGGTTATTAGAGTTGGAGAAATTGGATGTGATTTTTCTTCAAGAGACACTTGGTGTCAGTTACCAAATTACTGCGTTTATGGAAGTTATCAATCTAGATGGTCTTTCTATGCATTAGATGCTTGAGGCAGATCTCGAGGTATTGCTATAGGACTTAACTGCAAATTGTTGAAGTTTTTGAATATTTCGGGCATGGAAGGTGTTTTTTTCTAAATAATTGGGGATTCACATCAAGATTGTTAATATATATGGTCCCTGTCACAATCGTGTTGTGTTATGGGATCTTCTTTCATGCAGGTTGACAACGTAATTTTGGGGGGAGATTTAAATTTTTCAATGGGACATGCATAATCTTTGGGAAGCCATGCACAGGTGGATTTAGTCACATAATTTTTTGAATAGATTCTAGAGAAAAACAAATTCACTGATATAGAAGTAGCTCGTATTCAACTGACCTGGAGAAATAGAAGAGTCGGGGATGCTATGCTAGTAATATGTCTTGATCAATTCCTAATCAAGGAACCATTGATGGATAAGATTAAAATGATTAGGAAATGGGTTGGTTCGGGAGGAATATTGGACCATTCGCCTATATTCCTAGAAATAGCAAGTATATCTCCAAATTCACGGACACCTTTCAAATTTAGTTTGACATGGTTAAGGGACGAGGATTTTCATCAACTTGTTAAAGAAATATGGCAAGATAGTTCACATATTGGAGAGAGGTTGTCGACAGCATACTTGGCTAGAAACATTTTTCACCTTAAGAAGAGGACGATAGAATGGGCCAAGGCTAAGAAAAATAAGGACAAAGAAACCCTTATAAAAATTGAAGTTGAATTGGCGAGGTTAGAAGACCCCGTAAATGGAGGATATGACTCCCTTGAATCCAACCTATATGTCTCACAACTAAAACTGAGAAACTTAAGATACTAAAAGAAAAGGAAGAATCATGGAGACACAATAATGCAAAAAAATTTCAACAACATGGTAGAGGACAGTGTTGTGGAGGTAAATCCCCTCTGCGGACAGAGGCGAACCCTACTAGCCCAGACTGGGTCTAGCAACAATCGTCACACGCTATAGTGCAGGTTCCTAATTGCAAATAAACCAACTAGCGATGAAGGCTTACCTGGAATCCAACGCTGTCGCTTGTAGAGAAAGTAACGCTCCCGTTCCTTAGCTCCGACAGATCACGATCCTCACGATCTCCGTGATCAGACACCTGCACACGCAAGAAACAAAACAAACGCAAGCATAAAATCCAGTATATGCAACTATATGTCAGTCAGAGAAGACATAACTCATCATCATAATCAACAACGGGAATGGAACCATAAACAATAGTCGTTTATCATTAATCAATCAAAGGAGGATACAACCTGGCTCTGATGTTGAATTCTCCTTCGGAGGGTCGCCAGCGGAACACGTCTCGAAAAATCCTGTCGGGGACGGGACAAGCTTCTCTCTTTGAATGTCTCGACAATAATATCCTTGCTTGGATTTGGCCTTAAGGGAATGAATCAAGGCTCTTGCAGCATTAGGCTCTGATGGCTCTTGGGAACTAGCTTGCAAAGGAGATGAGCAAGCTTTTATAGATGGAGGAAGGGGAGTTGAGATCCCTATAATCATGGGATTGGCCCTATCCTCAAGGAAGCTTCCATGAGAGGTGGCAAACCACTTCCTCGACATGGAGATCCGGTGCCAAACCTCCCAACTCAAATTAGATACCAGTTTATGGATTGGTTAGGACGAAACTTTCGCCATTTATTTTTAAAAAACACTCCTTAAAATGGCTAGCGCGAGTGCGACTCTGAGACAGAGCGCCAATTGGCGCGCCCTCTTTGAAGGATTTCCCCCATTGGCGCGAGTACTGAACTGGCTTCCCGCGCCAATGTAAAAAGGGTGTTTTTAGGGTTTTTTACAAGGAGTTGTCTTCAGGGCAATGAAAGCTCATGTTCAGAGGGATGTCATGAAGGTGGTTTCAAGTCATGTCACTGCTCACAGGTCACGGAATGAGCCCTTCAATTGTGCGGGATGGGGAATTGCAGGGACGGTGACAAATTGTTGTGTAACAGATGCCCCCTAAAGCATGAGGCCCGAAAGAGAGAGAGGGGTGAAATGCTTTACGAGAACGTGTCCAACTGAAAACACCGCCGTCGAAAAACCTGCGTAGGCAAATACAACTGATATCTCAAAATACATGATATATGTGGTATGGGCGCAACCATCCGTAACAGAGTATATAATAATCCAGATCCGAGGCATGGACGCAGCCATCCAGTAAGGATCGATAAATAGACTCAGGTATGGTCGCAGCCATCCAGTGAATGAGTCATGTAACCAATCATAATAATCCACAAAATCGCAGCCTGGATTCTAATAGACAAAATCCAGGGTCTTGCGCTCCATCTCGACCCGAACGAAGTACAAGTTCAAGCATGTGAATAAGTGAACTGAAGTCGAACATGCAAGAACATCATCTGATTACCAGCCAATGATGAAAGCTGTTAACAGACGCGAGAGGTACCACCAATAATGACAATGGTCCTCAAGGTACTATAGGTACAATCTACGGCATGTGAATCAGTGAGCTGGCGTCGAACACCCGTAGAATCACTCGATTGGAGGACACTGATGAAAACCTCACATCGAACGCGAAGAACCTGCCATTGAGGCATGCAGGCTCCAAGGTACCAGAAGGGAGTCTCTAGATCAGCTTCCTGGATAATGAGCTGAAGTCGACAGGAAGCGACCTTGATCGAAGGTGGGCCATAGTGTTTCCCACATCATCGACACGAGACAGAGGAACATAATGTCTTTGTGAATCAAGATCATATGAGAATCAGAGGAAGGTTGGAATTTTGATGAGGTCAACTTCTCTTGAACATATGGCGGCACAACAGTGAGTTTGGTAGTATTTGACATCAACAGATCAGAGGTCATGGTGACGAGGCAAAGAGCAGATGAGAGGTCAAAAGGGATTACCCAAACCCACTGAGGCAAGTGAAAAACGAGATGAGATGTCCCCAACCTGACACGAATGCAGACAAGTGCCATGTTCAAGAGCGACATACTGCCGACACGACAATGATTCTGGTTCCATTTTTCCCCACCATTTCTGGCGAGTACCCCAATTATTTTTGATAACAAGCTTGAAGGGGATAACATATGCTTGTAATATAAGTCCGTCCTTCAGACGAATCCATCCTAGTGCATTTAACGAGCCCTAGGAAGGAGGAACTCGAATATCTTCATTACGACTAGATTCGATGTCATCAGGGTTTAACGAGTCTGACAAAGGAAGAACTCGGCGTCTTTTCATGTTTAGAGAGTTTGAAAAGACAGCAGAAAAGTAAACTCCAATGGTCCCTTTTCGTAAATAGTTCCTCAGATCCAAAAAGGTATAAAACAATATCCGAGAAAACCTCCTAGTCGCGATAGGCTAGGGTATTCCTTTTTCGTAAATAATCTATCCTAGCTCGAAAAAGGGGTAAACGTATATTGGGTAGATGTCGTTTCGTAGCCACTTTAACGAGATCGAAACGACAAGGGACTCGGCGATCTTTTCATGTTTAGAGAGTCAGAAAAGAGCTGAAAGATGACTCCAAAATGTCTTTTTCGTGTATTTACCGAGTCTGAAAAAGTATAAAATACAACTCGTATCACCGTTTAAGTCACGTAAAAACCTGTCGCTGCACATAAAAGCAAGTGTAAAACCCATTTTCGACAAAATATATTAAAATATTAAGAAAAATAACTTTTAAAACCTAATTTGACTTCAAAAAGTTATAAATAAGTCTCAAATGGTAAAAACAAATTTACTTTTACTATTTACCTCATTGGAGAGCAACAGTGGTCCATTTTGTGTGTGATCTTCCGACGGTGATTGCGACTGATCCGGGCTACCATTCAGATCCTCGTTTGTCCCAAGTAAGAGGCGCTTCCTTAAGCTCAATTTTGATTCATTTTTTTATAGGTTTCCATTGCACATTAGATTTCTGTGGAAGATTTTTAAAATTTTAGGGCTCCGCCCATTGGCGCAGGTATCGGGCACGGACCCGCGCCAACGGCGCAATGCGGTTTTCCGTTTTAAATTTCCAAACAGTGAACAATCCAATGGATTTTTTCATGTATCAGAGATCTAATCAAGGGTTTTTTATCATGTTGATGCAGGCAACCAAGCACAATGGTTATCGAATGGAAAGAGAGGGAGCACGGGGAAGAGGATGAAATGGCTATGGAGAATGAAGCCTGTATGAATGCCCTCAAGAACTGCGGACTTAAAAAATTCTTCCTTACGCCTTGCTTATGACCTCAACCTGAGCTCCTACAGTACTTGGTCAATATTTGGGATGAAAATGAAGAAGTATTCAAACTTCAGGACCAAGTGCTGGAACTGGAGGTTTCCGACGTATACTTCATAACCAGACTGTCGCGCAGAGGTCCAGTGCCCATCCTGACAGGCAGCAGACCATCTGGAGAAAAGATGGATATGGTAATGGCGAGAGTGTGCCTAGGGGCACGACTAGGATCGAGAAGCAGGAAAGTGGATATTCACACTGTCCCTGATCTAGCACTCAGAGTAGTGCTACACACCATTACGCGGGCTGCGGGATCGTAGGCACCGCATGAGGCAACTAAAGCCCAACTCCTACTAGTTGCTGAGTGTATGAATCCAACACTATTCGATTGGACTACAGCAGTGACAACAAATATCAAGAGGAAACTCACAAGGTGCAAGCAAGCCAAACCAAAGCAGTTTGGCTACGGTTCCATTTTGGTATCGTTCATCCTGGAACAACTACCTATCTTTCAGGGCCAAGTGGCCATTGTTGCTGAGACAGTACCAAGAGAGCCAAGGATGGCTCGCTGGGAAGCACTTATGCCCAGGTCAGGAGGAGGCCAACAAATGTCTTGGAGGCCAGAGTTTTTTGGATGGTTACGGCGTCAGTTGATCGTGGTCGAGGATTGGCCCTATGCCGGGACCGATTTCACTGGAGACCCAGATCTCCCACTTCCGGAGGGGGATGACTGGGACGAGGAGTTGGGTATGGCCTCTCTTTTTTATTTTTATGTTTTATGATTTTTTTGGTAATACATGTCCGTTCTAACAACAGTTTTATATGTATGCAGATGTCGGCCCAGAGAGACCTGTCGGTATGTCTCCTATTGCACAGAGAACTCAGCCCGCGGCTGACCCTCAAGCAGAGGGTGCCGAGGGAGGAGAGTTGATCCAAAACCTTGAGGGGATTGCCCGGGGGATTCCAGACTACGCCCGGCTGGCAGATGTCCCGATGGCGTATCAGAGACATACGGTGGGAGTGCCTAGTCGCCTCCACCGACTTTTGAGATGCTTAGTGCGCGTGGTAGCGTGTTATCACGAGCACCATGTGGATTAGACACCTAGGGATTCTTTCATGCATATTTTTTGAGAGACATGTCGTCTCCGGATGTATTAAGACGAACATGTATAATTTTTTATTTTATGTGATGCACACTATGTAAACATTTCGACACACACACACATATATATATACATACCTATTTCTGGATGGATCTTTTTACATGTGATGATGTTTTTGTTTATAAGTTGCGCAAATGTCTATCTAGAACCAAATTAGCTACTGCATCTGTTAATGCATTCATATGTCTGGGTATGTGTTGATATGTAATATAGTCAAAATTTCTTTCTAGCAGACGAATACGCAGATACAGACGTAAAATGGATGGATTTCTTACTGAATAATGCCCGTTAAGTTGTAATACTACAAGTTGTGAGTCTAGATACACAAGTAATTCACGAATGCCGAGATCCACGGCCTCGGTTAATAATTCCAATACAACACTATATTCCGCGATATTATTTGTAGCAGGACCCAGACACACACCTTGCAGGTTAACCAACTCACTAGCAGGATCGTAAATTACCCAAACTGCCAAAGACAGATTCCTGGTACTGCGGGAGGCACCATCCGCGAAACCCACAAACGAAGTAATGGACATCTGCACAATCAGGAAGACCCGATTAGCAGAAATATGCTTACATCGCACACCACACCACACATGCACACAAATGAGTATACACACCTATGTACACACACCACACTAAAAATAACTTCAAGCGTAGTATTTCTTAAGGTACAACCCATTTCTAGGCTGCGCCAACGGAACTCCTTCATAATCAATGAGCTCATAAGCCCCATTTTTCAATACTCGTTTTACTATGTAGGGCCCATGCCACATGGGTTGGAGCTTTCCTGCCCCGAGTTTGTCGTGCGCTTGGTCGTATAGGAGGACAAGGTCCCCTTCGACAAAGGAACGTGGAGAGACTGATTGATCAAAGTGCGCTTTGACCCGCTTTTTCTGTGCCTCAATGACTAAGGCAGCCAAGCGGTGGGTTTCATCCAACCGTTCCAAATACAAGAGACGCTCTTCTTTAGGAGAAGTGTTGGGTAAAAGTTCCACAGCCAAATTTAAGGAAGGAATTTCGCACTCAACCAGAAGAGTTGCTTCCAGACCATACACCAATTGGAATGGTGTGAATCTGGTCGCACTCTTTGCTGACGTCCGGTAGGCCCATAGAGCTGAGAACAATTGGAGGTGCCAATTGGACTTGTGAATTCCAACTGTTCGCTGAAGCATTGTGACCAAAAATTTGTTCACAGCCTCAACCTGGCCATTTGCCTGGGGGTAATATGGCGTTGAGCTATCGCGTCGTAAGCCCAATCTTGATGTCAGCTCGGCCATCATGTAATATCGAAAGTGTGTACCGTGATCGGTAACAATGGCCGAGGGACCCCGAAACGTGCAATAATGTGGTTGAAGATAAACTGAGCAGTTGTCTTACCATCGGCGGCTAGTGTAGGCATCGCTTCGGCCCACTTAGTAAAGTAGTCGACAGCGATGATTATATATGCATGCCCCCCGGCCGAATGAGGGTTACACGTCATGAAATCTACGCCCCATTTTGCGAAAGGGCCGACGGTAATGACAGGGTGCAGAGGGAGAGGCGTCGCACACATCTTGCGCTGAAAAACCTGACACACATGACATTTTTGGACTGCAACAATGCAGTCTTTGAATATCGACGGCCAGAAGTAACCTACACACAGAATCTTCAGGGCAGTGGCATATCCGGACAAGTGACCGCCACAGGCGCCACTGTGACAGTCATTCAAGACTCTTTCAGCCTCTTCCAGGGTTAAGCACCGGCGGAGCACCAAATCTACTCCAACGCGGTATAAAGTATCTCCTACAATGCGGTAGGGTTGAGACTGATGCCGAATCCGACGTCGGGTATCTTTGGTCAACTCAGACCGGAACGTCGATGTTTGAAGATACACAATAATTTCGTCGTACCATGGGTCACGAGTACTGATAAGGAAGAGGGTTTCGTCTGGGATATGATCTTCGGAGTGAGAGGGTGTGGAGTCTGTCGGGAGGGAGCAAATGAGATCCGCAAAAACCAGTGATTTGGTCAACTTAGCAGTAGTAAACTCTAGGTCGAACTCCTGAAGGATAACAATCCACTTGGAGTATTTGCCCCCTAGTAATTGTCGATAGAGAATATATGTCATGGGGTTGCAATCTGAAACCACGATTACTGAACGCAGCAGGATGTAGTGGCGAAAACGCTGCACAACTTGCACTGCGGCTAATTCCAACTTCTCGACGTGAGCGTAACGTATTTCTGTGTCAAGAAGATTTCGTGATAGATAATAAAAAACGTGTTCGTTGCCATCATCGTCATCCTGCACCAGAACCATGGCTATGGTGCTAAACGCGGCAGCCAAGTATAGAGTGAAATCATGGTGATAGTTCGGAGGACGAAGCAATGGAGCATTAAAAAGTAACGTCTTCAGCTTCTCAAAGGATTGTTGAGAAATTTCGTCCCAATGAAAGGGAACGTTCTGCTTTAAAAGACGCGTGAATCCTTTGGCTACTTCCGCGTAGTTCGGTATAAAGTGTCGGAGGAAATTAGCTTTTCCCTGCAGACTCTGCAATTGATATAACGAAGAGGGTGATGGGAGATTGACAATGGCCTCGACCTTTAGAGGGTCAAGGCGAATCCCATCCTTGGAGACTATGAACCCCAATAGACGGCCAGAATCCACGCAAAAGACGCATTTATGAGGGTTAAGACGAATATTATAGCGCCTACAATGAAGGAAAATCTGGCGGAGGTGTTCGGGATGGTCCTCTCGCCGAGATGAGTGAGCTAGAAAATCGTCTAGATAAGGCTGAACGATATGGCGTATGTCATGGAACGCGTAAGACATAGCGTGCTGGAAAGTGGCTCCAGCGTTCTTCAAGCCGAACGGGAGCTTTTTATAAGCAAAAGTACCCCACGGACAGATGAATGCAGTCTTGTGTTGATTAGCAGGTATAATATTTATCTGATTATACCCAGAAAAGCCGTCCATCATGGAATAAATCTCGCTCCCGGCACATTCGTCAATGATTTGATCTATGAAAGGAGTGGGGTAGTTGTCCTTTGGACAGGCCCGATTAATATCTTGGTAATCAACACAAACTCTTATAGTACCCTGTTTCTTATCTACAGGGACAATGTTGGAGACCCATTCTGTGAGGGGAATCGGATAAATGAAGCCCGCGTTCAGAAGTTTTTCAAATTCTGCTTTAATGGCAACGGCTTTGTGAGGGTGCACCGGGCGTAGGCGTTGGCGCACGGGTTTCGCACCAGGATAGGTAGGAATCTTGTGCACTACTATGCTGGGATCAATCCCGGGCATTTCCTCATAGGACCAAGCGAACACGTCTCTGAATTCTCGAAAAAGATCAGTATAAACTCGTATCTCATCAGGAGAACAAGTTACTCCCACGTGTATGTTCTCAACGATCCCTGGTTTAACGGAGATGTCGATTGGAATGGTTTGAGTAATGTTGCTCAGGTTTCCCTCTGAAAGCACCTCATGTGTCAATATGGGCGTCTGGAGAGGTGGAGTGGGAACCTGAGATGAAAAACGCTCTAGACAATCTGACATTGTCCCCAAGCTAGGCATGAAGGAGGAACGATGATGTCCATCGCTCCAAGGCAGTTCCTCAAGAGACATTGTTTCAACAATGGCTTCATCAAAAGGAAAAGTCCCTTTAAGAGGATCAAGCGATTCGGCCTCGCCGAGCTAGGGGGATTGAGAATAGATGTCTAAAACCATGCTCGAAGGAGCATGTTGAGGAGGGGGAGGATCAGATGCGGCGACGATTTCACAGTAGTTAATCTCTACTGGAGTTAAGGGCATTGATTCTCCAAACTCAGTCCCCTGCTCAGGCGAAGGGATGAGCCATGGGTCATCAGACCTAAAGATCATATTAATTTGAGCGGTGTGCAGTGGTGGTGCAAGAAAAATATCCATGAGGACGGGGTCCTTGAAGAGACCGGGTCCTACACTGTCAGGGGGATTTGGAATCTGATCCACGTAAGGAACGTTGTTCTCAGAGGTGGAGGTGAAGAAAGACAACTGATCCACCGTAACGATTTTCCCTCGTGAGGGAACTTAAGAAGTTCAAAGAGGGTGGATGGCACGCATAGCATGGCATGAGTCCAACTGCGGCCGAGAAGTATATTGTAGTTGAGCTTGGTGTCAACCACTTCTACTTCTACGTTGACTGTCTTCCCCTGTAAGGTAATCGGCAAACTCTCGAGAACACCCAGGGGTTTTGATTCCCGACCATCGAATGCCTCTAGGGCATTAGGAGATGATGAAAGGGCCGGAGAGCCAATGGCCTTCCAGCAAGCAGACGACATGACACAAGTAGAAGCACCTTCATCCACAACGGCCCTATGGATGTTAAGACCGTTGATCCTGACTTGAATAACAAGAGCGATCTGATGTGGAAGTCGGGGGAAAAGTTCTCTAAGTCGAAGGTGAGAAGATTAGAATCAGTGGGATCGATCCCACCGATTACAGACAACAAAGCTTTCCGTTGTGACGGGCAACTTTGAAGAACTTCCAATGTAGACATAGCAGAAGGCGCCTGTGCCAGATACTCAACAATACTGTAGTGCTGAGCGGCACGGGCATTTGGGTTATAGGAAGATCTTCGTACAACACCTTTAGGAGGTGGCCTCACAACAGGTTCAGCAGTAGGCTTCTCAATTTCCAACGGACCGGAGATAGGTGGGGGAGGTGGGCCATCCACAACTTCCTTTCCAGCTGCCTGACGCGATCCAGCATAATCCTTTGACCGCGTAGCAATGGAGATAGGTGTAGCGCCATTCATCATAAAGACCTGAGACCCAAATGGTGCAGATGGTGAAGATTGTTCAACCATTTGGGTCTGCTGAGACGGGAACGGTTCTTTAAGAACTGCCGGAGTCCCTTTGAAGCCTTTGAGAAGTTGACTAATTTCAGATCGTCGTGGACAATCTTTAGTATAATGATCTCCTTCACAAATGAGGCAAGGGTACTTCGGTTTGCGTTGGGAACCGTCCTCGGTACGAGGTTTGGAAGATTCTGGCTTTGGAGTGTCGGATTTGGATTTACCTTTGCCCCTCTTCTTTCCCTTGGAGGCCTTTTCCGTAGGATTAGCCTGAACGGCGTTGACCTCCGCAGTTTTTCCAGAATCTGGAGGGGCGGGAAGAGCAGGATTGTTGGAAGAATTAGCCTTCTGCTTCCCATTCGAAGATTTTCGAGAATTCTGAGATACGGAACCAATAACACCATCCACTGCAGGGGTAGGTGGAGCTTTGGAGGTTCCTGGGCGTGGAGCATCAGTCAAATATCGTAGAGCGTGCCAGACTGGGAGTATACCAGATCAAGATACTGAGCACGTGCTATGGCTTGCTCTTCAGTCACACATGCCCCCATAGCAATATCTTGGGCGATTTTGTTAACGAAGGACGTGGTGAACCAATGTGTTAGTAGTTGATCAGGTATATCGAACTTGATCAGTCTACGACGACGTCGCCACTCATGAATGTGATCAGAAATGTGGGTGGCTTTATCCTGCTTCAACGAAGTCAGGAGATGCGTCCCGGCCTCGTAGCAGACCGGTAACTAAAAGTGAGTCAGAAAAGCCATGGCTAACGTATTGAAATCTTGAAAGATGCCACGGGGTAGTTCGATATACCACTTGGCAGCAGCGCCAGTAAGAGTGCGCTGGAAGAGGCGTAGACGAATTAAATCATCCACCCAAGAGTTGGACGAGCACCAAAGATGGTAAGTCATTACGTGAGCTTGGGGGTCCTCTCCAGCCTTACCCTCAAATTTTGGGCAGTCGCCGGGTACCTTGGTTGGAACCAGAGGCCAATAAGGATTGTGCAGAATCAGATCATTGGTTAATTTCGAAAATCCGGTAATTCCAAGGTAGCCAAGAACAGAAATTGGGGATTGAACGGCATACCTGGCCCTCGATAAGGACCAATACCTGTACTCCACGCTAGTTGAGAATATCCCTGCCCCCATGGGTTTTGTCCCAGAAGGATTCTGATCGTAGGGGGTATAGGGCGTATACCCAGTCTGATTCGGTTGCTGGTAACCAGTGTACGGGGCTTGATAACCAGAGTATGGACCTTGATTATATGTTGGCCCCGTTTGAGCAGCATGTGGATTTGGCTGCTGAGCATAGGTGTAGCCGGGTTGTTGAGAGTAATAGTTAGAAACTTGGGGCTAGCTATAATTCGGTCGGTATTGACCATGAGAATAGTAACCGCCTTGAGGTTGAGTGGGCTGCTGATAGGTGGGACCCTGCTGAGCCTGATAATTAGGGTGCAGCGGTTGATTTGGTTGCGGCATTGAATAAGTCGGTTGTTGGGTAGGGTTGACAGGATGTGCAGGCTGACCTGGTTGAGCAGGCTGACCTGGGTGAGCGGGCTGCCCTGGTTGAACAGGTTGACCCGGATAAACAGGTTGTGCCGGTTGTGCAGGTTGACCCGGATAAACAGGTTGTGTCGGTTGTGCAGGTTGACCTGGCTGTTGAGGAGCACCAGGTTGTGCTTGATGGGTCGGTTGGCTTGGTGGAGGGACACCAGGTTGTGCCGGATAGGCCGGTTGGCCTAGTGGAGGAACACCAGGTTGTACCGGATTGGCCGGTTGGCCTGGTGGCGAAATGGAGCCAGGTGGTGGCTGATAACCGGTTTGACCCGCAACAGGACCATAAGATGGTCCTGGCTGATGTGCAACGTTGGGACCAAGAGGATACTGAGGTTGCATGGGTTGAGAAGGTTGGACTTGCCCCCCAGGACCATATACCAGCCCCGGTTGGTACCCCGGTTGACCTGTGAGTCCTTGAGGCTGCCCAAGCGGGTCTCCAGGGAGAGGCTACACGAGTTGACCTGAAGGGTTGTAATATTGTCCTTGCGGACCGTATAATGGCCCTTGTTGGCCCGGAGGGTAGCCTTGTATGGGCTGTCCTTGCGGGTCATAAGGATAGCCAAGCTGGCCCGAAGGTTGGCCTTGAAAAGGTTGTCCTTGCGGGTTATAAGGTTGTCCAGCCTGGTTATATGGTAAACCCTGAGCATGCAGTTGAGCTTCAGGAGCGGGTAAACGTAAAGGGTTCCCATGCTCATCGTACTGATATGGAAAGGCGTACACGGGTGTACCATCCTGTGCATAATGCGAAAAATACAAGCGGTTGGGATCTTGAGGGGGTTGTCCAACCTCGGGGTTCGATTGTTGAAGGGAAAATCGATACTCCTCCGGAGAAATATTCTCCGACATAGCATATGCTATATAGACGTCTTCAAAAGCGATGTGGTCCTAACGGACTGAGTGGTAACAGCGGGTGCAAATGCAGCCACACAGATAGTGGGCCTGACGGGTACAGAAGTGACCTGAGGGGATGACGTAATGGGTGTATTAGGAGACATCCCCAATGAAGGAACAACCGGCCTCGTGGAAGGAGCTGATAACCCCCATAGAGGCAGCGACGACAATAATCTGACCTAAAGATCTATACCCTGGTGGTAATGAGGGACCTGGTGATGACATAACAGATGGTTCAGGGTTGTCTTATGGGAATAACTGCCGAGGGAATAACTGGTAATCTTCACCAGACGTGGGGATTTCCTCGCTAGGAGAATCACTCATATTTAAACTTGCTGTTAAATCTCGTAACAGACGGCGAGGACTAGGAGGAATAATAATAGCTATAAAAGGAGAACCCGATGTAAGAGGAGGGAAATCTTCCCCTACTCCAAATCCAGACCAAGGGTCGGAAAAGGGCCAATTGAACTCAACTGGTCCTCCAAAAGGAAGCTCAGACAGAACCGGTCCCCCGTCGGGAAACTCAGAAACGATGGGCTGTTGGGGTTCAGCAGAGGACTGAGAAGCCTCTGATGAATCGTCCGTATATGGACTACTAGTAGATGAAACAGAAGATTCCGCCACTGTGACAACAATGACAAAAGATCAAGCACAACACACACGGGCTGAAAAAGAGTCAAGACACACAATCAAACGGCCAACAAGTAAAATCTAACAGGGTGTGTGATCGCGGGTGATTTATTTTACCACATTGAAACTTAGAAACTTCACCGTTTCATGTTTTAAGAGTCGAGAAACAGATGAAAGGTGACTCTATCTCTTTCAGTTTTGAAGCAAGCGTCAAAGGACAAGCGCTTGGTGATCTTTTCAAATTTAAGGAGTCAGATAAGATCAAAATGACTGCTCAGGAATACTAGGCAAAGGGTGTACCAAATAACCGTGAACTGCAATATACACATTGGTTTAAAAAATGAAAGAGAAATCAACCAAGGACTTTCCGTACGTGTAGGCAATCTCCCCGAATGTTGTGTCCGGTGTATCACGGGTATAGGGCGGCAGACTCGGCTTCCTATGGATAAAAGGATGGCAACCTAGTGGGGTCTCCTTTTATATACGATACGGTACGGGGAGCACAAGTCCGTACTAGTGCTGTCTAAAGCCAAGAGGCGAACGACAACTACTAGGTTTAAAGACGTCGGAACACGTCTCTAGCCTAGACCTCTAAATGTTGCGTTAATGTTTCAATGCTGCCTTAATGTAAATTGAGTAAATTTTAATGTTTATCTTCAATTACGTTTCAATTTTCATGCCCTAGCGAGTGTTATGTCTCGAAATATCCTAAATGCACACTATATGCCACAGTATATCATTTCATTCGATGAAAGCTAATTACAAGAGAGTTAAGATCTTTTCACACAATAATAAAATGATCAACGAACAACCAGCAAAGTCTCTAATGCAGCTAATGGAAACCAAAAACTTTTCTCTGAAAGTCACTAATCACTAATAACACCGAAAAGATTTTAATTTGCACTAACTAATCGAAAGCAAAAGAGATTTTTTGTATTTTCAATGTTTAATAACAAAGTGCACTAAACAAAATGAAAACTAATGAAAAGAGCAATTTGAGAAGTGATGAGGAAAGAGCAAAACACACAAATTTCACTCAATGCAAACCCACAATCAAATCTCCAAATTGACAAAAAAGTCCCTCAAAACAAAGAGAATCCCAAAGACTCAAATGGACCATGTAATCTAGGCCCAAAGCGAGACAAAGCGAAATCCGAATGAAGGAGAGAACAATCACTCAAATAACACAATAAAATGATAAACAACCGCTAAACGAATGCAGAGGAGCAATCAAAAGGTTGATCAAACAAATAGAAACCAAAAATTCCCAAGGGAGGCTCGACACACAAGAGCACCTAGATGCCCTAGGGCTAGAATGTGATATCGATGGAAACGGGTAAACAACCAAAGGATGAAGGTGACAGTCAGTCAAACAGGGCTCCAGAACACTCAAGCAGTCGAAAAAACAAGACCAAACACACTGATCAAGCTCAAGAAGCTCAGAACAGAGCAAACCCTAGTACCTCACAGGATTGGCGCGACTGTGAAGCTGAAACTAGCGCCAGAAACGAATTGGCGCGGGTAATACACTAGCAACCTGCGCTAATGGGCGCGACTGTCAGGCTGTAAAGCGCGCCAGTCAAGTTTGCTATGGAAAAATAAAAAAAGCAATCCAACAAGCAGACCAGTGATGATCAAGCTGACCAAAAGCCAAAATCACAAAAGAGCCAGCCAAAAGAGCTGATCAAGCAAGTAGAATCAAGAAATAACCGAAAAGACAAGACAATACTCCAAGTGTTCAGTTTACAAACTAAACCGGAGATTAACTGAAGCAGCTTTGATCTACTTTACAATTGCAGAGCAAGAGCGTTTCGAAGGCTATCTGGCTAACTTCAGGCTCTGTCTATAGCTTATAAAACAAACAACAACAAGCTAGACGATCCCCAGTGGAGTCGCCAATTTGTTGTGGAGGTAAATCCCCTCTGCAGACAGAGGCGATCCCTACTAGCCCAGACCGGGTCTAGCAATAATCGTCACACGCTATAGTGCAGGTTCCTAATTGAAAATAAACCAACTAGCGATGAAGGCTTACCTGGAATCCAACGCTGTCGCTTGTAGAGAAAGTAACGCTCCCGTTCCTTAGCTCCGACAGATCACGATCCTCACGATCTCCGTGATCGGACACCTGCACACGCAAGAAACAAAACAAATGCAAGCGTAAAATCCAGTATATGCAACTATATGTCAGTTAGAGAAGACATAACTCATCATCATAATCAACAACAGGAGTGGAACCGTAACCAATAGTCGTTTATCATTAATCAATCAAAGGAGGATACAAGCTGGCTCTGACGCTGAATTCTCCTTCGGAGGGTCGCCAACGGAACACATCTCGAAAAAGCATGTTGGGGACGGGACAAGCCTCTCTCTTTGGATGTCTCGACAATAATCTCCTTGCTTGGATTTGGCCTTAAGTGAATGAATCAAGATTTTTGCAGCATTAGCCTCTGATGGCTCTTGGGAACTAGCTTGCAAAGGAGATGAGCAAGCTTTTATAGATGGAGGAAGGGGAGTTGGGATCCCTATAATCATGGGATTGGCCCTATCCTCAAGGAAGATTCCATGAGAGGTGGCAAACCACTTTCTCTACATGGAGATCCGGAGCCAAACCTCCCAACTCAAATTAGATACCAGTTTATGGATTGGTTAGGACGAAACTTCCGCCGCTTATTTTTAAAAAACACTCCTTAAAATGGCTGGCGCGAGTGCGACTCTGAGACAGAGCGCCAATTGGCGCGCCCTCTTTGAAGGATTTCCCCCATTGGCGCAGGTACTGAACTGGCTTCCCGCGCCAATGTAAAAAAGGGTGTTTTTAGGGTTTTTTACAAGGAGTTGTCTTCAGGGCAATGAAAGCTCATGTTCAGAGGGATGTCATGAAGGTGGTTTCAAGTCATGTCACTGCTCACAGGTCACGGAATGAGCCCTCCAATTGTGCAGGATGGGGAATTGCAGGGACGGTGACAAATTGTTGTGTAACAGACAGTTTTGTAAAATAAATTAAAATAAAGTATTTGTAAAATATTTTGATTTTGAAATAATTTATGGTTTTTGGGCATGTGGTATTGATAAGCCATGATTTTGGCCCATGGTATTGTAACATAATAATTAAAAGTCTAGATCCATAACATAATAATCAAAATCCTAGATGGACCATGGTATTATGATTTTCTTCTCCTCTCCCTCTCTATATTTCTCTTCCCATGGTATAGTAAAAAAACCTATTTTGAAGTTAATAATATCCAATGGTAAATATTGATGATTAAAAATCTTGTTATATTGTAAATATTAAATTTTATGTGCTTATTAATTAAATTAAAAAATGTTATGGGATCATTATTTTAATTTATATGGTAAAATGGGCATTAATCTATAAATACTATTTATATGTTATATATTTTATGTAAAAAATTGTTTGTAATTTTATTAATAAAGAATAAAATTACAATAAAAAAAAAAAATTGAATTTAAAAAACATCTTATATGTCATATCTACTACGCAACTACCTTATACACATCTAACATCTCACATCTACCTTATAATTAATTACAAATTGACACCACAAAGAAAAATACTTTCATATATATATATATATGATAATGTTTAAAAAAAAATTATATTACATGTTTTAAATTTGTTTCTATTTATGTCTAAAACCATATTTAATATATATGATAAAGAAAGTAAGATTTACCATTTAATTAAAAAAAATAACTTTGTTTTTATAAAAAAAACTTATCATTTATACATTATTAATAATAAATGTATTAAACATTTTTTATTTTTATTTAATTTTTTTTATTTTTTATTTTTATTTTTATTTTTATTTTTTTTTCAGAAGAAAAAAAATGTTGTTATATATTATAATATATATGACAGTACATGTTCATCATTACTTTCTCAGCTGTAATACTAGATAGCGAGAAAACCATATATCCATTACATACAAATACAGATATTCGATGTGCATGGCAAGCCAAATTATGGGAAGGTTTGACCTGGTCCCCAACAGATTCTTTCTAAACATCCCTGTGTACATAGAAAAAACATTCATAGATATATAGATGCATTAGAAAGAAAGCATTCAAAAAAGAGTTGTCCCAAAGTACTCCCATAATTCACATAGATCAAAACTCGTTGTGAATCCGGCTTGACAGGCTCGCTTGAAAACACATTGATCATCTTCAAATCACCCACGCGCACAGTACATGGAAGCAGGCTCTCTTGTGGATCCTAAAGGGCAGGCTCGCTTGAAAGACATAAATAACTTCATATCTCGCTCGCTTGATGAAGACGAGTCCATAAGTCCTTCCAATTAAGCAAAAACAGGTACACAGATCATACATGGATGATAGGTCTATTGATCGGTGCAATTGCTTAAAACATTGATCAGCTACATAAAACCGGCTCGCCTGATGAAGATAAAGACAGAAGAAAACCAAAAATCTGTAGTAGAAAAAGCCTCTTATGTGACTAGCATCTGATAACAATGAGATTTGATATCAAGTAAAAACGTTGGCTCGCTTGTAAACAGATATGATGTTGACCAGCTGTATGCATAGAGATAGAAAAGAGGCCCTCCACAGATAAATCGATGTTGTATAGAATTCAAGCTGACATGAATCAAAAGTAGAAAGGAAACCCTGTGTGAAAAAGAGAGAGTTGTAATCCTGTATAGGATAGAAGCCTCCAAACCCATCTGTCTTGTTAGAGTAAAGTTGCAATATCAAGAAGTTATGGCCGCAACGATGATAGAAAACATAATAAAAAATTAATAAAGCTAGTTGAGAGATAATGATAGCATCTGATCCTGGAAGCATATCAATCATGGAATTGGTACTGTCGAGTTCCATATTTGCACTCCGTCTTTGTACTAAAAAATATACATATATCCAAAATCTACACTGATACCTTTTTTAGAAAGACCATCCGCCCTGGTATTATTCTCCCTATAGATATGATTAATAGGAGGACAATTTAGAATCTGCCATAACTGAAGTATCCTCTGCCTCCATCCCATCAATCCCGGCACAATCAGATCACATCTATTATAAATCCAGCCAATAACCAACTTCGAGTCACCATAGAAATTGGGATTCTGTAATTGAAGATTGGAGGCCGCCAGAAGACTACCCCAGAGCGCCATGATTTCTGCCTTATTATTTGTTTCGAGACCCCCATTCCAATAGATGTGAATTCTCTCCCGCTGAGACAATTTAACCCAAACACCACATCCCGTGATGCCATCAGCAGATGCCCCATCAAAATAGATAGCAGGGATGTTAATCTCATGTGGTCTGTTCCTAAAGGATCTATCTGACACCAACTGAGAAGGATCATTCCAATCCACGATCCAATTCATAATATTTGAAATGATAATATGCGGATGAAAAGGCATGTTTTAAAAAATGAGATTGTTCCTGCCAATCCAAACTTCCCAACAGAAGTAGAAAGGAAGAGACTTAAATTTACCTTTAAGCTTGTCCCAATCCCTCACAGTCGAAATGAAATCAATAACAGACCAATTTGGATCCATAATGTGAGGGGCGAGAGATCTCCACATATTTTTAACAACAGGGCAAGCAAAAAATAGGTGCGAAATGCTTTCAGCCTCCATGCAGCAAATAGGACATCGATTTGGGCCATATATTCCCCTTTTACTGAGATTATCCCACGTATGTATTTTACCCCTCCAAACCAGCCATCCAAATAGGGTAATCTTGGTAGGAATCCTTCGCTTCCAAAAGGGATAGAAGATCTTCGAAGTTGTTCCCCTAGAAGTTGAGAGAATGATGTACCTATAGGAATCTTTAACGATGATAGCGCCATGCTTCATAGGCCCGCTCCATATGATTTTATCACCTCCCACTGAATGACAGAAACCAGCAGCCTTGAAAGAAACCAAAATAATATCCCATTCCAATGCGTCCTCCCCTGTCAACCCCAGTTGTGAAGAAGTTTTAAAAGATGGAGCACCAAAGGACCACTCATAAATAGTCTGAGATAAATAGATAAAACCCCGGTGCGAGAGACGATGTAGGAGACGGGGGGAAAGAGAAATGTCTGTGGAGAGTCCAGAAATATTGTTGAAAGCCAGAGGAATTCTACCGCCATAAAAAAAACTCCAAGTCACACGGCCATATACAAATCTTAGTATCTTTTTGAAACCACCCCATATTACAGATACGCTGGATGGACAGATGAGCTCCTGGCAGATTAGCTGATGAAAAATATTGCCCACAATATACTTGCATCTTATAATAGCACTCCATATGTTATTCCCACTGATAGCACGCCAAAAGGATTTGATTAACAGAGCAGTGTTAAAGACTCGAGTATTTAATATATCGCATCCATCAAAATCTTTTGGTCTGCATATGACATCCATTTGACATAGATGATACTTCTTGTCGAGCTTGGTACCACCCCACAGAAATTGAGCAATGATCCTGTTAATCAGCTCCACAATCTTGGCGGGAAAATAGTAGAGATGGCCCCGATAGACCATCAATTGTGATAAGACAACCTGTATAAGGATGAGCCATCCCCCCATAGAGAGCCATTTGTGAGTCCATCTGTAAATACGGGATCTAAAGCACTCAAGTAACCACATCCAATCCCTGTTCTTATAACCACAGGGTTTTAAGTTGCATCCCAGATATTTGAAACCTTCTGAGAGAAGTTGAGTATGAACCCCCAAGAAATCAGCAATAAAGAGAATCTCCTGTAAATCACCCTTGCCATATAAGAGAAAAGATTTTCCTTTGTTAATTCCTAATCCTGTGGCAGCTTCAAACCTGATCAGTTGCAGATGTATATAAAACCAATGGTTCCTATTCAGATATCCAAATAACAACATATCATCAACAAAGAGTGAATGATTTATGGAGATAGTTCCAGAAAAGGAAAACCCTTTTATGAAACCCTGTTGTTCTGCAAAATGTAAAAGCTTGCTAAAGCCATATAGAACAAGGATAAAGATAAGTGGGGAGAGGGCACAACCCTGGCGAAGACCTCTGGGAGCACCAAAGAAGAGAGTGGGTACACCATTAACCAGAACAACATATCTAACTGTAGTTATGCATGACATGATCCATCGAATGATTCTGATTGGCAATCCAATCTTGAGTAAAACAAGCCTAATATAGGACCAGTCAACAGAATCATAAGCCTTGTGCAAATCTACTTTCATAACTAATGCCTCCTTGCTTCCGATATGGGCAGAATGGAGAACCTCTTGTGCAATGGCAATCGCATCATGGATAGAGCGCCCATGAAGAAAGCCATACTGCTCCAAGCAGATGTGATTTGATAAAATAGTCCTGATGCGATTTGAGATAATTTTCGATGTGATCTTATACATTAGATTGCGTAAAGCAATCGGTCTGAAGTCAACAAAAAATTGTGGATCAACCACCTTGGGAATTAGAGCAATAAAGGAAGAGTTTAAGTTTGCAGGCATATGTCCACTTTTCCTAATATGTTCGACCACCTCCGTTAGTTCAGCTCCAATAAGATCAAAGAAGAAGGTAAAAAATTCCACAGGCTAGCCATCCGGCCCCGGGCATTTGTCATGCGCAAAAGATTTCAGGACCTTGTGCACTTCATTCCCAGTAATTTCCTGATCGAGATCAACGATAGCCGCCTCATTAAACATTCTGGGTATGTGATTCAATACCCAAGTTTGATTTTCTGGATCAGCAGGCAGTTCTTTTTGATAAAAATCAGAGAAATGAGAAAAGGCCTCTTTTTGTATCTCATCCGTAGATATAGCAAAGGTACCATCAACTCTTTTAATCCGCCATATCGCATTTCTGTTCCTTCTTTCGGATGCATATTTATGAAAAAATTTGGTATTGAGATCACCCTCCTTTAGCCAACATACCCGACTCTTGAGCTTCCATGTAGTTTCTTCAATACCCAGAATCTCCCTCTTCCTATTCCCCAACTGACCAAGGATGAGATATGATGCGTCATCCGGAGCCTTGTTAATAAACCCTTTATAGATAGCCTCCATCCGACAACTAATGTCCTGTAACTCTGCCTTGAGGGAAGCTTTTTTCTGCACTTTCCATTTTTTAGATGCAATCTTCAATTTGTGAAGTTTGTGATGAAAGCGTTCCAATAGCTGGAGACCATCAAGACCTGCATCCTCTTTCCATATTGTTTTGACAAGGTCAATATATTCAGCATCGTGGAGCCAGACGCGGTTAAATTTGTATGGAGTTCCTTTATTGAACAGCCACGCATTCCATGATAAGGAAATAGGCATATGGTCAGATACATCCGAGACCATAACCATTGATCTGGGGGTCCCCCAGCGATCTATGAGATTGTCCTTTACCAAAGCCCTGTCCAATCTTTTCCCAATATAGTTATCCCCTTTCCTCTTATTTGTCCATGTGGGAATCAACGGACAAGGTCTTATATCCACCATGTGTAGGTTAAAAAACATATCATTTAAGAAATTTGAAAGTGGATCCATTCGGGCAGCACGCCCCCAGATTTCATCAGACTGTAAGGTGATGTTTAGATCCCCCATCAGAATCAAATTTGACAGCCTTAGAATACCAGAATCCTGCATCTTGATCCAAAAGGTTTGCCTACCGGCATATAGAGCATATATATTAATAATGTTAAGTGATTCAGCCATACCTCTCATGTGACCAGAGAGAAAAATGCCACCAAAAAAACTATAAGCTTTAAATGTAAACCATCCCGGATCCCACATTGCAATCAGTCTGCCTGAGTGACCATTTGAGTCTATAGCCACTGCAGACCACCCCAACTTGTAACATAAAAATGTCCTTATTGCTTTCTCCCGCTGACATAAAGTTTCCTGTCCCAAAAAAATGCTGCATTTACTGTCAACAAGCATGTCACGTAGGCAATGTGATTTGGGGACATCGCCTAACCCCCGGATATTCAGTGACAGAATATGATTCATGGTGAATCCAAGTCCGGGTGACTTGCTCTAAGCGCCCGCGAACCATCCCAATTAACATCACCCGCCATGATGGGAATGTCAGTGAAGCTATCCTCTCCTTCAGCGAACAGAGAAATTGATTTGAACTTGCCTTTTACCTGTTTATTTGAATTCTTTGATTTTTTCCTATATATATAATTTATTTTTCATTTTATATACATCAATATATATTCATATGATATGTTGATTTTTATAACTTTATTCTTATTCTTGTAAATCTTTTGATAATTAAAAAAAAAAAAAGCAAATAATCAATCCAGTGGTCACTTGTCTCCATGCGTAGTACAATTTTACATTCTAAATATGCAATGCAATTGATCAAAATTGGAGAACCACTTGAAGCCGCTGGAACCCATTTCACTCCTTCGAAACTATCAGCTGAAAATTTCATCCATTTTCATTCAGTAACTAATAGAGGTATAATAACCAATTAATGAAAGGAAATACAGGGAGAAGAGGATGTACACTAATGGCTGGATTGACGAATGGAAATAGGAGTAGAGGATAGATGGCATCTCATATCTGGCAGAATAAACTATATACAATCTTTCTTACATACATACCTCCTGCTGGAAAACGTTTGAGAAAGTTTTTCGTTAGAGGTGCACAGTTTTTAAACAATTGAGAACAAATGTATCTGAACTACATTTTCTAGCTGGCAACGATCATCAAAACTTAACAGCAGGATATGGTAAAACATTTTTGTGGTATCTAATCTCTTGGAGAGTGCCCTTTGGACATCATAAATTCTCAGCGTCATTTTTTTGCAATCATTTTGTTGTAAATCGCCTTCTCAGCATCACAATGACCAATCTGGATGCATTGCGAAACCTCCTTCTCCGAAGATGTTGGTCCTTCATATTCAACATATTTACTTGATCTGATCCATTGGAACAAATGTTCAACACGCCGTCTACTTTTGTCTCAACGTTCACAGCAATGGTGAATTCGGGGATTATCCAAAGCCACTAATAAATAAAAGCACTGGGAATCTGAATGAAATTTCCAATCTTCACAACAATGGTGAGTTCAGGGATTATCTAGAGCCACTAATGAATAAAAGCACTTGGGAATCTGATTGAAATTTGCAAGCTCGCTGTCTGCAGAACCCAAAAGTTCGGAGACAAAGCTGTAAAAAAAATGACCATGGCGATGCAGACATAGCCCAACACAAACCTGAAACTCTAGGTATGAAAGAGAGCATGCCATTAAAAAAAAAAAAAAATTCGATAATAAGCGGGAAAAGAAATTTCAAACCAAAGCGGGACAACAAATTTCAATTTCAAATGGCTTGGAGAATATAAATAGAAATCTAGGGATAATAAATTAGAGGTACCATCAGGACACACGAAATATCAAGGAATGTGATGTCAAGAAATATACAGTCGGTATTTCCCGGTGGAGATTGAGTCCTTTCCCGGCCGGAGGGCTGTCCTGTTGCATGCCCATGCATCGCATGCATTAATGACGTTGAATGCCACATCCGTCACCCACCAACCTGTCGCTTGCCTTTCAGGTCTGACAAAACTGGGGTCATGGCGTGATCCCGAGGCACTCTGCCACTTGAAAAGGACTTCGAAGACTACGTTTATGGGCAGCGAGGTTTTCTGACGGGCGGGATTTCCGGATTAAAACGCGGCCTCGCTAGACTACTCCTTACTTTATGTTAGTGTGACTTTGTTTTTAAATTTAACCTCCTATTACATTCTTTAAAAGATATATAGAAACTAAATTTTTTATATATTTCACTTAATTATTATTTTCCACACTTTCAGCGTTATTTTGCATTTCTAAATGCAAATGCTAGTAGTTAGTATATTGTTAACATAGTTCCAACTGATTCTAATCCTATCTTACAAAATTTATCAAAATTCTCCAACATACAGAAAATAAATAATAAGCAGTTGTAAACCATGAGTCATATGGTAGTATTTCTAGATTGTTTGCATAGGCCTGTCACACGACAATGCCATCAAAAGAAACTCATTAGCATTACAATAATAGTTTCTGCCATTGTTCGTGCAATGATAGTTAGTTGATGATAAACTATATATTGTTAGTCCTGCCATCAGAAGAAACTCATTGGTATTACAATAATAGTTTCTTCGGTTGATTTTGCAATAATAGTTAGGCGATGATGAATAAAATAGTTCTAACTAGTTCTAAAGAATTTTCCAACTTTGAGAAAATAAACATAAGGAGTTGTGAACCATGATGGATGTAGTAGAATTTCTGCATTGTTTGCAGACAATGCAGAGAATTGTCGCAGAATATTTATACAGTTTACGTTATAAATAAAAATCTTTATGTGAGAATGAACTCAGTGCAATTAAGGTGATATTAAAACATATTCATATAACTTACCTTATAATAAAAAATAAGATAAAAAAGGAATTAAATCTCTGCAATATCTTTTCTCTCCGAAATAAATCATTTAAAAATAGAAAGAACAGTTATTTTCCAACTTATTAGGAATAAGCATTTAAAAAACCTGAGGTGCGTTCCCTCACACTTCTATTTAAGAATAAAGTTACTGAAAAAAACGTTTTCAAACACTGAAGTGCATTCCTGACACCTCTATTTAGCAAATATTATTTGAAAATAAAATAAATCACAAGACACAATATTAGAGTTATCAATGCTCTTCATGGGAAAATATTTAGACAAAACATGAAAAAACCACCCTCAAAAGAGAGGGATGCTGAAAAACGAAACAGCAACAGGATTGAGTTCACATTTTCTACAATGCTAAACCCTTTCACTTCTTTCTGTCCTCCGCAGCTCCGGTCAAACTGTCGAGCTCCTGTGAGGCAGATTTTATTGCATGGAGAATCATCTTCCTCACGTCTAACTTGTCTTCTTTGGCCCTGTGACCCTTGGGCAGCAAGCGGAACTCTTCAGTCAACTGAATACATTGCTCTAAATTCTCAGGCGATACAAAATCCATGGCAACTTTAGTACATGACTTGAAGTTCCGAACTTGATGAGGACACTGTTAGAATGTGTAATTACTACTTGTCCAGTTGTGACTCTCTATGAATAGAGTCTGTTCCTATTTCCTAGGTTAGCTAAAACTAGTTTCCTTATTTGGTGTGAGGTTGAGATATTCCCTCAACCAACTTATTGTACGTCCCAGATAGATTTGCTATCTTGAGACTAATTCTTGTATAAATGTGTGTAATCTATTTTATCAATAATATAGTTTGCATATTCACATTTTATTTTGGTATCAGAGCAACGCCTGGACCTCGGCCCCTCCGGGGCTGAGGGAAATAGAAGAGAGAGATTTCTTGCAGTGTCTAAGGTTTTTAAATCCAGCGTGTTGTGTTGGCTGTGAAGTTTCCAGCGTTTCATTTACTGAACTCGACCTGCGTCCAAGGAGTGCTGTCTACGCCTGAACAACGAGTGAAGTTCGTTTTTTGTCTATGCCTGTATGAAATCATCACCGCCTAGAGCGCTGTCTTCAAGTGTGCGGTGTCAATGATAAGAGAGAAAGACTCGGTTATTTCAGTCCTCTGTCTCTCTTGTAACCGCGTATCTTCAATTAGGTGCCTTCAATTCAATTTCCCTTGCGGTAGAATGGAGTCCACCATTTCTGCAAGCAGAGGAGCAATAGCAGGCTGTTTAAGAAACGATGTTGCAGATGGTTGGGGTCGGCTTTCTTTATCTTCAAATCGACAAATTTCTTCCCGATTTGAGTTTTCCGATGAGACTCACCTCCAATATTATGGCGGAATGGTTAAACCGTATTGTGGGAAGGAAAATAAATCAGAGAAGCTGAAATTGAAGCATCTTTCGCCTGTGAATGATTGGCCTTTGTCAGATAAGAGGAGGTTGAACCTATTGGAATTGACATCAAAAGATCTTCCTGCTTTGGCTACCGCCCCAGCAGATGCGAGTGCATCCCTTACAGACCAAATCAGAGCAGAAATTCTCTCGGACGCTGTGAATGTGATGATGAGGCAATTAGAACAGGCCAAAGCGGAGCGCAAGAAGAGGAAACGGCAATTGAAAGCCCAGAAAAAGGCTGTGCGTTGGGTGAGCGTGGATCACGTCCGCTGCCTTGGATCCAAATCCGTTGCCCCCCTCGCCATCTCTGCCAGTGAAGGTGTTGCCGCTTAGATTGCTGTTCGTGCCAAGCACGTGACATGTGTGAAGGTTTTCATTTAAGTCGTGGCTCCTGCCGGTTAGTTGGCAGTTGAGGGATATAAACACAGCGTAGTTTGTTTTAATTCAGTGCGTTTTTTAGTGGCAGCAGTTTAGTCGTGGAAGCCGAAGTTTGAAAAAGGCTGTGCGTTGTCTTGCTGTTCAAATGAGTGGAGCAGACTCATTATATATAAATGATCCAGTAAACCGTAGTGGGCAGCCACGGATTTCCGCTTCACTTCGACCAAGCCGAAGACTAGGGTCGGACAATCTATTGCACAAATATAGACAAAGATAAAGGTAACATTAGAGGATGGCTGCCATTATGAAGGTGATGTTGGATTCAAAATCGAATTCAAACGACAACGAGGCTTGTTCACGGCAGTATGTGTGGGAGACATTGGAAATGAGGCGCATCAGTATGTTTTTGGGCATTAATATGTGATATGAAAAATTAATGTGTCTTTGTAGCTAGTTGAAAATTTTGCATAAAACAAATATTTTGGAACTAAAATTCATATACATATTGAGATTAGTCACCTCAATATGAAGTTAATTTTGTTAGAATTGACTCCTCTAACAAATGACAGGTTAAGGATGGAGTTCCAAGTTCTAATTGACAAAGAAAAAGGATGCCCAAGATGTGAACATTTCAAAATATGATATAATGGAGCAGCGGAAACATTTAAAGGAGGATGGACAACGAAAGTGAAAGTTTGTTTTGTGTGTTTTTTTTTAATAGGCTCAATATCATGTTGTATAATGAGTCACAGAGTTGAATGGTAAGCGAGTCTAGGATGGTTTTGTAGTGGTCATTTTATGTACCTGATAACTCCAAGAGTTGGAGTATGTAAGCCTTGTAAAGGCACGTGTATCCCTGTAAAAGTTCGTGGTCATCTCAAAACCACTTTGTAACTACAGGTTCATGGTCAACCAGAAACCATTTTGCAGTGTCAGTTTGTGGTCAGCTAAAAACCACGTATAATAGTGAAGCAGACTGGAAACAGGTATGTGTCAGTGTTTGCCATTGAAGGAAGAGCATGGTTACGGGTCATCCGATAAAACCTCGATGAAAGAAGAGCATGGTTACGGGTCATCCGATAAAACCCACGTTGGAGGGGGATCTGTAGATACAGGTACATGTATGCAGTGATAATGGTTGACAGAACCATGTATACGAAGGACATCCTACAAGACCAGCGGTTGCAGCGGTTGGTACCCATGCATTCCGGTGGATGGTTGCTCCTTTATATGGACGTCGACATATTCTTTGTTATGTTTGATCACCACTAGATTTTGCTAAGTGATATCGAGACAAGTAGTCATTAAGGGGGTGTGTTAGAATGTGTAATTACTACTTGTCCAGTTGTGACTCTCTATGAATAGAGTCTGTTCCTATTTCCTAGGTTAGCTAAAACTAGTTTCCTTATTTGGTGTGAGGTTGAGATATTCCCTCAACCAACTTATTGTACATCCAAGATAGATTTCCTATCTTGAGACTAATTCTTGTATAAATGTGTGTAATCTATTTTATCAATAAGATAGTTTGCATATTCACATTTTATTTGACACCCAGCTGGAATGAAGACTGCCTCGCCAAGATTTTGTTCAAATGTCCATGCCTCTACTCCATATTCTTCTTTCAGCTTCCCCTTGTGATACTTATTCAGGTAAATATTCTGATCATGAATTGGGTGTTCAACCTGTTTAAGATGCTTATTTTCTAGGTGCTTGAATTCCCCCTTGTGTTTCATCAAATAATCATGTAACTTGGGTATATCCTCTCTCCGAAAAATATCCCAAAGAGCACCTCGAAATTCAGAGTCTTTGTTTTCAATCCTTCCTGAACTCTCTGGCAGCCCATCACTTCTGTATTTTTCTCCCAAATTATCTATCACTTTTTGTTTGGAATCTGTGAATGTGACTTCGGCTGTATGCGTTATAATATTGACAGCATCGGCCACATCTAAGTGCAGCTTAGTGACTGAATCCCCTGTAATAAGCTCTTCCCTGGTGCCATAGGCTATGTAAGTTTTGGGACCCAAATCAGGTTTCAAGGAGTGCTTTGGAAGCTTTGTGGCAAGATTCAGAATCCCAGATTTTGGATGGGTGTACTCCTTGAAAGGTAAGGCGCTGATAAATTCAGCAGTGTCTTGGTAGACGCTCCTCGAATGAATTTGCTGGAGGCCAATCCTTCAACTTGAACAACTGGGGCCAACTATCACAGTGGTATCCTGGGTTGCCTGCTTTAGTCTATTAGTCCATAACTGGGGCCAACTATCACAGTGGTATCCTGGGTTCCTTGCTTTAGTCTATTAGTCCATTACTGTAGTCCTGAATAAAACAATAGCATATTCTCGTTTGTGTGAATTTCGTCTTCCCCTTCCCTTCCATAAAATTCAAAAAACTGATGTATATTGATCTCAATCCACTCCCAATCCATGCAATCAAGGACATGCACTGTGTGTCTCCTGTATAATTTCTTCACTGGTATCCTTTGAATTCTTGGCTCTAGTATGGTTTGAATTCTTGTGTTTGGTATGCTTTGAATCCTTGTCTCTGGTATCCCTGAAAGCCCTCCACATGACCATTGGCTCCCAACTCAGTCCACTAGTATTATCCAAAGCATTTCTGACAATCACAGGCTCACCTCTTCCCCAGTGTTTCTGAAAATGTTCAAGTATAGGTTGATTTTCAAGAGTCTCATCCTTGACATCTTGAACAGTTGGACAATACAAATAGTTGTCGCTGCCATCCTGCCTGTTAGCAGCTTTTCATAACTTATCAGAATGCTAAAAATTAGGCTTGAAGCAGAGAGAACATGGGCGTGAATCTCTTGATGCCATTGGAAACTCACAATCTCTAGAAACTCTTTGTGCTATTTTCTTTATGTTTGCAACCCAATTTTGCCCAAGCCTGGTGCACTTTAATTCTGACGATTTATTTGCACAACGTGGACATGGGATTGAACGATCAACATTAACTTTAAAATTAGACAATGGTAGTACAGAAACATACTCACCTTTCCTTTTAGACTCCTCACCAACTGACCTGTCTGTTGAATCATCTCCAGGCGGTTTCCCTTCCCTATCCTTCCCTAATCTCGTGACAGCAAGAAAGACAAAGATCGCAGTTACAATAATCACAGCTTCTGTGTAAACTTACGATCAATGTATCGCAGTTGTCACAAAAATAATTTCAGCCTCAACCTCCAGTTCCAGCATTTGCTCATCATGAATCTGGGTAACTACAGAAAGGCCAGGCCACTGCAAATCACGTTCTGGCAAAAACGCACCCTATCCTCTACGCTCAATTCCTCGACTTTGACGTTGGGATTTTTTCGTAAACAATATTTGCAATTACAATTTCCCCTGCATTCAGCACAGCTCTCGCGAAAATAGTCTGTTGTTACTAAAGGGTTTAAAGGGACAGCGATGACACCAATGCTTTCGGCAGTACGACCACCAATACTCCTGGTAAACGCAGTCCCCGGATAATTTGCATCGGGCAGCCAGATCCTGGGAGGGTTTATAACTTTGTAAGTTTCCATTCCGTTTCACTGACCGTCTTATCAGGATCAGTCCCCTGCTTAATTATAGAAAAATTTGTTAAAGATTTTTGAAAAAATGGATTATAGTGGTTAAATTTTAGTATTTTGAGTATTTTAAGGGTTTTTTTTAATGCTGTTAAATCTATTTCCATTATAAAAAAAAATGCAATTAAAAAAAAAATGCAATTCAAACACTCCAACTATCTAATTTTTTGAAATTCTTTTGATTAAAATTCTTTTTACCAAATTCTTAAAAAAAATACTACGATTTTGTTACCATGATAGACAACTCCCATACCCAAGGCCATGCATCGGGCCGGCCCTGATTCTGATATTGATTTCCACCGCTGCCTATCATATCACCGTGTATGTATACTGGACGCGTCATTTGAAAACTAAATTTGAAAATCCCCGCCCCCAAAAAAGAAAAAAGACATTTGAATTTCAGATTAGGGGTTTGAAAATCCCCGCCCCAAAAAAGACATTTGAATTTCAGATTAGGGAATGGCTGAATGAGTTTGATCCACCGAGTTTCAGGTTTGTGAGGGCAAATATTAACCATCTGGGTATCAAGGGACCTCAAGCGTGGCGAGCGTTGTTAATGGAACGCACACAATGAAGTCTCTTTGTTCGCCTTTTCTAAGCAGGGAAATTTAGGGAGCAATGTCGAGACTTGGATGATGTTAGAAATTTGGGGGAGTCTTATTTCTTTGTCCATAGGTCATTTAATGCAGTGGGATAGATATTATTCATCGTTATTTAAATTTAACAGTGAGCAATATCTGTCACACCGCATTAAATGGTCTATAGATAAAGAAATAAGCTTTGCGGAAATTTGGGTGGTGTTTTCAGCGATTTGGTCTCTACAAGAAAAGGTGAGTAATGTGATCATAAATCTATTGTTTGCTCAACTAATTTAAATCCAAAAAGTGTCAACCCCTTTTCTATGCCAGCACATCAATTATAAAATTATTTTTAATCTCATAAATATTAAAAATATTTTCTTTCTTTCTATATCTAATATGTCTTGCTTTCCGCTAATTATTACAGAAATTGAAATCTGATTCATCCTGAGTTTCAATATCCAAGATACTATAATTGATTTTTTAAATTTTCTGTATATGAATGCTTTGTTTGGTTAGATACTCGAAATTCTCATTCTCATTCCTCATATCTCTGTATTGTTGGTCATTTTGGTTTAGGCAGGGGAAGGCAAACTATCCACAATTTGTACTAGTAGAGTACTTGCTGCGGCAGATTAATGGCATTTTTTTTTTGGCAATTTAGGATTCAATATATTTGTGTGTGAATTTTTACAGAGTGCTGAAATACTTGTTGAGCTAAAAGACTCATTCTACAATTTAGTATGAGAGACATGTGTCCTAAAAAAATTATATTAGCTAAACAAAAAAAATTAAATAACCATATAAATAAACAATTAAAAATCTATTAACAAAACAATTAACTCATTTATATTTTACTTTCAATGAATATAATATTTCTGCCTCTATCTTGAATAATATAATTTTACAGAGATAAAACATCCAATGTGAATTATGAATAAAATATTTTAACATAAATTAATATAAAATGACTCAATACAAATACACATGCTATATAATATTTACAACATTCAAAAATGCAATTTAAACAATAAAAAATTACATATTGTTTTTTGCATTCTAAAATAAATTTGCAACAAAAGAAATTCGATTCCTCTCAACTCATGTTAGATTCGAGCTTTAGATGAATCTATACTAATATGTATCCTATGTTATCAATACATGTCCTAATATATGTGCCAAAACTACCAATAATATAATAACTGGAACACAAAACTAGGCGAACCCAAATACCCTTGATGGAAATTTGTGAAGTTGTCTGCTTTATGTTTTTGTTGATGTGTGCATATTAAGGTCTTCTCTAAGTGTTGTAATCAGTTAATGGATTTTAACTTTTCCATGTTGGGTAGAATATCTTCCTTTGTGAATATGGTTTAGGAATGTTTGGAATCTTGTCACCAAGGTTTTAATTTTGCATCTAAATTGTTGAACTTTAACTTTTAGTTCTATGCTTCGTTCAACAATTTTGCAGGGTTTTTCTTCGCATATTTGCCGGCTATCCTTGCCACATGTGCAAGTTACCACTTATCACAATGCTCCCATATTTTGATTAAGGTTTTAAACTCATGTAAATCCGCTTTAAAAAGTTATAAAATCTAAGAAAAATTCTATTGTACAACTATTTGTAATTCTTTCTTATTATTACATCTAGGAACATTTCGTTATCTTTTTATTGCTTAATAAGTGGTGAAAAAACTGATTTTCACAACCTCAACAATGACATTTATTTGGTCGCTCTCTTCCTAAATCCCCTTAAAATGAGATATTACTAGGTCAACAATTTCAGTTTAAAAGTGCTTTGTGTGAATGTGGACACTATCTTCGGTACAATTTAAATCACATTAAGTAAAATTGATTACCCAATTTAGCATAGCATTTGCATCATTTTTAAAGGCTGGTTGAATCCAAACTAAGATCGCTTTTGCTTTTCCATTATCACAGTCCATCTAGTTTTATATTATATTATAACTAGCATTTTCACTAAATTGTGAAAAGAAATGTTGAAATAATACAATGTATTAAATTCAAATTAAGTGAAAGGACGACGAAATTCTAGTTCACTGATTCACTGCAATGAACAATGTTTCGACAAAATCTCACAATATAACGCCTTCAGCGTAATAATATTATATTATTAAAAAACAAATATTTAAAAAATTCACAGTCAAAGAAAGAGAGAAATAGATGTAAACCATAAATGGTTCTTAAACCTCAAAATCTGTGATTGAGCATAGCAATGAAGTGCATTATTGATTAGTTGTTTAATTTAGAAAGCATTTCTAACTAACTATTGAACTCAAATTTAAAGAATATGATTCGATTCTTTTGAGAAGCATGGTTAAATGATAAATAATTACTAACTAATTATTGAACTCAAATTTAAAGAATATGATTCGATTCTTTTGAGAAGCATGGTTAAATGATGAATAATTAATATCATTTAAGATTGTAGATTGTTTTGTTATCATTGAAGGTTAAGTATAATTTATGTTTATCTATTAAATAGATAAATTATGATGGGTTAAGAGTAAATATATTATTAAAGTATTTATTTTATTAAAATTAATATAATTATAAAAAAATAATAATTGATAAATAATAATTAATGATAAGTAATTAAATATATATTTTATATTATTAAAATAAAAAATTAATTAAATTGTAATTTTATTTATTATTATTATTAAAATTAATATATGAATTAAGAATTAGTGTGATTTATTATTGCTGATTGAGTTGTGACGATTAAAAAATAAAAATAAAAATTGAAGAAACAAGTCAAGTTAAATTGATTTTTATTCAATGGATGATTAGTTATTGGTAACTACATTATTATTAAGAATATTTGAATTAAATTTGAAATATTTTGGTATTAAATTTGAAGTTTATTTAGTTTGAATAATAAAAAAATGTGTCATTACATAGAATGTTCACTATACAATATATATAAAAGTTTTTTTTACTATAAGAGGTTGTAATAGCGGACATTAAAGGTGATAATCTCTATTTCTCTCTCTCTCTCAAGAAAGAATCGGTAGACCTTTCGCCTATCACCAAGGACACTTTTGATCGAGTTAGTGAAACTGCCACTTTATTGTTGAGCCTAATGCAACCACCCACAAGTCTTGTTAGACATGTAAACCAAATAATAAAACTCGGTGGAGACCCTATATTGGTTGCAATACACTGTATAGTGTGGGACATACATGGTTCTGCCACTTTATTGTTGAGCCTAATGCACAAGTCTTGGTAGACATGTAAACCAAGTAATAAAACTCGGTAGATACCCTATATTGGTTGCAAAACACCGTATAGTGTGGGACATACATGGTTCAACCTAGCTCGATGGGCCGATGATCTTTCTATTAATTTTCAAGTCTTATACATGTAAAGGATAAGAGAAGTAAAATCCCTGTCCATTTTCCTTTGTTCTTTATCATTAAATTTTGGTCATTGCTATTAGAGTAGGTTTTTTTTTGGTCGTATGGCTTGATCTAAGGTTGATCTTTGTCTTGCCTAATATGGAAAATTACGAAGGAATTAGGGTTAATTGGAAAGTCAAGAAGACGATTAGTGATTTCTTAATGGCCAGTATAAGGTTAATGATCGTCTTGTCTTGGATGGGAAAATTGAAGGAATTGAAGGTGGCTATTAATTGTTTAATGGCTTTAGGGTGCAATATGGTTTTTTGGAGCTACCCTAGGAGAAGTTGGAAGATCCAAGAGAGTTTGCAATAATTGGTATATTTTGTATCAATTCAACCATTCTAGGGCCCCTCTAATGTTAGACAAAATAGTGGAATCCATGTCTAATTGGTGTTGTTGATGTTGCCTACTAAGGGAAATGTGAGGGTTAAGTAATGATCTCCACAAGTGTAAAAATCACATCATGGAATCCATGGGCTTGACCACTACTTTATCTAAAGAATGAAAAAAGTGGAAGAAGACCATGGCTCAGATAAAATAAGAGGCAAGCGAAGTTAAAGACCATAACATTATGAATGTGAGAAGCATTTCTTTGGACTTAGAGAATCTTTAATTATGTTATAGGGAAATTAATAAGAATCATCTGCCTCCTTAAATTCTCTCTTTAACATGGAAACTCACATCATAACACACATCAACCTCCTTCCTATATATGAAAACTCAATTGACTCTATTTTATGAGAAGATAGTAACCTAACAATCCATTTAGCCATTCCAAAATATAATATGTATAATCTAATATATATTTTGTTTAGTAATTTTATTTTTAAATTATTATGACTTAGATTTATACTTGCAAAATTTTATACAAATAATTTGATGAAATTGGTTTAATGTTTCATTTGATTTTTTTTAATGCTAATGACAAAATTACTTTATTTTAAATTGTAATAATGTTGAGCACACCAAATTTGAATATATTGATAATACTTATTAAAAAAAAAAATCTAGGAAATCTATTAACACTAAAATTTATTATTAATGAGATATAAAAATTATAGAAATACCTGAAAGAAAAAAGAAAATTTGAGGCTATTCAGAGAGGGGAGAAAAAAATATTATAGTAAATTATAATAAAATAATAATAATTTAAATTCTTTAAAAAAAATATTATAATAATTTAAAAAATCAATTATGTTTAATATTAGAGAAGGTGTAATTTATCTTTTTAATTTATTTAAACACTTAAGAGATTGTGAATTAAAATATATTTATATTGCTTTATTTATAAAGAAAATTAATTCTTTTTAGTATTTTGGGAATGTTCTTTCTTTGAAGGTATTTATTTGAAAAATCCTAATTTAAAATAAAAGAGGAAGAAATAAAATGGTGTAAACATGTAAAAAGGATTGATGGAAGAATGATATGCCCAAATGTAGGATGCTATGAACATGATTGTGTGATATTCATTCGCGTCTTGACACGATTTGGGATAGTGTAATCTTCACAATTAGCTCCCAACCTCAACTCATTCCCATAAGTTTTGAACTTGAAACTTGATGGATACTAAACCCCATAGAAACCAACTATTAAACACCTCCATATCTATATGCACATGTAGAGGTTGTGCATAACATCTCCATATAACTTTCACCCACACACACTTTATATATATATATATGTGTGTGTGTGTGTGTGTGTGCATATACAGAAGTTGCACACATACGAAATCCATCTTCACTATATGCACAACTTCTGTATATGCGCATACGTATGGAGGCATGCATATACCAAAGTCATACATGTGAAAATGCATTTAGAGGATTAAAATTAACCCATTTTTCCACTTTGTTTTATGTGTGATTAAAAACAAAATAATTTTTATTCTTGCATTTGCATCCTCACTCAAACACCAAACACTTAGTTGGGTATGATAGGGAATGACATAGTCACACACATGTGGAATTCATCTTCCAAATATTCAATTGCACTTTTGCAAATGTGTGATTTTCATATATCCACACTTCCATATCTATGTGCATTTACATAAGATTCACATGTATGAAAATCATATTCTGTATATGCACATAGATATGAAAGTGCGCATACACAGAAGTGACACATATGTGAAAACAAAAGTGCATATAGGAAAGTCAACTTCTATATATGTGTTTGCATATATATGCGCATATACATAAATTTCACATATGCAGAAGCCATCTTCCATATGTGTGCACTTTTGTATATGCACATAGATATGCAAGCACGTATATATAAGTGGATTATTTATGTTTTACTTTTGTATTTCTGCATATGTGTGACTTTTGTATATGTGAATTTCCATATATATGTGCATATTTAGAAGTTGCACATATATGGAAGATGGCTTCTATATATCTACAATTTTGTATATGCACATAGATATAGAAAATTGCATATCTGAAAGTTCCACATATGTGGAAGTCAAGTTCCATATATGTATACTCCCACATCTATGTGCACATATACAAAACATGTATTTTGTATATGTGCAACTTCCTACATATAGAAGTCAACTTTCCTATATATAGAATTCAATTTTACTATATATAGAAGTCACCTTTTCTATATATAGAATAGTTGACTTTCCTATATATAGAAAAAACAAACGTCCTAAATACAGAAGTTGACTTTCATATATTTAATTTGTAGGATTAAAATTAACCCATTTTCAACTTTGTTTTATGTGTGATTAAAAACAAAATCATTCCTATTATTGCATTTGCATCCTCACTCAAACACCAAACCCTTAGTTGGGCATCATAGGGCATGAAATAGTCACACATATGTTGACTTCATCTTCCAAATATTCACTTGCACTTTTGCAAATGTGTGATTTTCATATATCCACACTTCCATATCTATGTGAATATACAGAAGCTTCACATATATCAAAATGAACTTCTGTATATGTGCAACTTTTGTAAATGCACATAGATATGAAAGCGTGCATATACATAAGTCACACATATGCTGAAACAAAAGTGCATATAGGAAAGTTGACTTCTATATATGTGTTTGCATATATATGTGCATATGCAGAAGTCATATTCCATATGTGTGCACTTTTGTATATGCACATAGATATGCAAGCACATATATATAAGTGGACTATTTATGTTTACTTTTGTATTTCTGCATATGTGTGACTTTGGTATATGAGCATTTCCATATCTATGTGCATATATAGAAGTTGCACATATATGGAAGATGGCTTTTGTATATCTATAATTTTGTATATGCACATAGATATAGAAAATTGCATATCTACAAGTCCCAAGTATGTGGAAGTCATATTCCATACATGCATGCTTCCACATCTATGTGTACATAGAATTTGCACATATACGGAACATGAATTTTGTATATGTGAAACTTCCTATATATAGAAGTTAGTTTTCCTATATATAAAAGTCAACTTATATATATATAGAATAGTTGACATTCCTATATATAGAAAATTCGAATTTCCTATATATAGAAGTTGAATTTCCTATATGCACTTGCATTTTCGCAAATGTGTAACTTCCGCAAAAACACACTTCCATATCTATGTCCATACACAAAAGTTGTGCATATATGAAAGCCATCATCCCTATATGTGCATCTTCTATATATGCACATAGATATAGAAGCATCCATATATTGACGTCAGGCATATGTAGAAATGCAAGTGCATATTGGAAATATGATTTCATCATATGTGTGAATATGTTGTCACCTATGATGCCCAAGTGGGTGTGTTGTGTTTGAGTGACGATGCAAATGCAAGCATATGAATGAGTTTATTTTTAATAACACAAAAAACAAAATGGAAAAAGGGTAATTTTAATTCTATGAATGCATTTTCATATATATGTAACTTTTGTATATGCACTCTTCCATATCAATGTGCATATACAGAATATGAATGAGTTTATTTTTAATAACACATAAAACAAAATGGAAAAATGGTAATTTTAATTCTATGAATGCATTTTCATATATATGTAACTTTTGTATATGCACTCTTCCATATCTATATGCATATGCAGAAGTTTCACATATACGGAAGCCATGTTTCATATATGCGCAACTTTTGTATGCACACATAGATATGGAAGCATGCATATATGGAAGATGACTTCCACACATGTTTGACTTTCATATATGAAATTTTCTATATCTATGTGCATACACAATATCGTACATATACAGAGGCCATCTTCCATATATGTGCAACTTCTATATATGGACATAGATGTAGAAATACACAAATACAAAAGTCACACATATGCATAAATACAAAAATTCATATAATTAGTCCACTTCTATATATGTGCTTGCATATCTATGTGCATATATGAAAGTGCACACTTATGGAAGATGGCTTATGTATATGTGCAGTTTCTATATATGCAAACACACACATATATATAAGTCGATTTTCCTATATTCACTTTCAATTCCTCATATGTGTGACATCTGTATATGCAAGCTTTTATATATATGTGCATATACAGAAGCTACACATATACAAAATATGGTTTTCGTATATGTGCATCTTTTGTATATGCACATAGATATGGAAGCGTGCATATATGGAAGTCACACATATGCGAAAGTGTGAGTGAATACATGGAAGATGAAACCCACATATGTGTGACTATGTCATCCCCTATGATTCCCAACCGAGTGTTTGGTGTTTGAGTGAGTATGCAAATGCAAAAATAGGAATGTGCTTGTTTTTAATTGCACATAAAACAATGTGGAAAAATGGGTTAATTTTAATCTTGTAAATGAATTTCCACATATGTGTGACTTCTATATATGCATGTGTTACACAGTAATTTGTCACCGTCCCTACCATTCCCTGTCCCGCACAATGGAGGACCCATTTTGTGACCTGTGAACGTTGTCATGCCTTGAAATCATCATCAATGCATTCCTCTAAGCATGAGCTTCAATTGCCCTAAAGACATCTCCTTGCAAAAAATCATGAAAACATCTCCTTTTGCATTGTTTTCCATACATATGTGCATATACGAAAGATGGCATCTTCCATATATGCACAACTTTTTGTATGCACATTGATATGGATGGTGTGCATGCATGAAAGTTATATGGAAGTGTTATGCAAATGCTCTATATGTGCACAAAAATATAGAAGTGTTTATTAGTCGGTTTCTGTGGGGTTTAATCCCCGTAAGTTTCAAGTTCAAAACTCATGGGAAGGAGTTGAGATTGGGAGCTAATTGTGAGGATTACATTGTCACAAAGGGTGTCCATGCTCAACTAAGTATCACACAATCCTGGTCATAATATCCTACATTTGAGCATATCATTATTCCATCATTATTTTCCACATGTTTATACCATTTTATTTTAGTGCAAGTGCAAGTGCATATAGGAGTGTGGACTTTCTTATTTATAGAAGTTGAATTTTCTATATATTGAATAGTCGACTTTCCTATATATAGAAGTCAAATTTCACATATGCACTTGAATTTCCTCAAATGTGTAACTTCTGTATATGCACACTTCCATATCAATGTGCACATACAAAAGTTGCACATATATTAAATCCATCTTCCCTATATGTACTTCATATGCACATAGATATGATAGTCACAGTAGAAGTTTACATATGTGGAAATGCAAGTGAATATATGAAAGATGATTTCCACATATGTGTGATTATGTTGTACCCTATGATGCCCAAGTGAATGGAAATGCAAGTGAATATATGAAATATGATTTCCACATATGTGTGATTATGTTGTACCCTATGATGCCCAAGTGAATGTGTTGTATTTGAGTGAGGATGCAAATCCAAGAATATGAATACGTCTATTTGTAACAACACATAAGATAAAGCATTAAAACTGGTTACTTTTTATACTATGAATGCATTTTCATATATGTGTGACTTTTGTATATGCACACTTCCATATCTATGTGCATATACAGAAGTTGAGCATATATGGAAGATGGCTTGCATATATGCTCAACTTCTGTATATGCACATAGATATGGAAGCATACATATATGGGAGATGGATTCCACATATGTGTGACTTTCAAATATGTAATTTTCTATATATATGTGCATTTATAGAATTGTACATATATAGAAGTCATCTTCCACATATATGCAACTTTTATATATGCGTATAGATATGAAAATACACATATACAGAAGTCACACATATGCAAAAAAATGGAAGTGCATATAAACAATCTACTTATATATATGTCTTTGTATGTCTATGTTTATATACAAAAGTGTACACATATGGAAGACGACTTTTGTATCTGTGCAGTTTTTGTATATGCACATATATATGCAAATACATATATAGAAGTCGATTTTCTTAGATGCACTTTCATTTCCACATATGTGTGACTTTTGTATATGCACACTTTCATGTCTATATGCATATACAAAATCTACACATATACGAAAGATGGTTTATGTATATATGCATCTTTTGTATGTGCACATGGACATGGAAGTGTGCATATATGAAAGCCACACATATGCGAAAATGCAAGCGAAGATGAAATCTACATGTGTGGCAATGTGGTCCCCTATAATGCCCAACTAAGCATTTGGTGTTTGATGGAAGTGTGCATATATGAAAGCCACACATATGCGAAAATGCAAGCCAAGATGAAATCTGCATGTGTGTGGCAATGTGGTCCCCTATAATGCCCAACTAAGCATTTAGTGTTTGGGTGAGGATGAAAATGTAAGGATTTGAATGAGTTTGTTTTTATTCACACATAAAATAAAGTGGAAAATTGGGCTAATTTTAATAATATATATGCATTTTTGCACATGTGTGACCTCTATATGTGCATGCTTCCATATCTATGTGGATATACAAAATTTGTGCATATAAGAAAGATGGCTTCCATATATGCACAACTTATGTATATGCACATAGATATGGAAGTGCTTATTAGTTAATTTCAATGGGGCTTAGTCTCTCTCAAGTTTCAAGTTCAAAATTAATGGGAATGAGTTGAGGTTGGGAGATAATTGTGAGGATTACATTGTCCCAAATGGTGTCTAGGCTCAATGATGTCAAACATAATCTCAGTGATAGCATTCAACATTTGCACATATCATTCTTCCATCCATATTTTTCACATGTTTAGACTATTTTATTTCTTTCTAGTTTTTTTTTTTTTTTTTTTTAATAAATATGAAAAAACATTTCCAAAATTCTAAAAAATAATTATCAAAATTATTTTTCTTTATAAATAAGGTAATATAAATATATTTTAATTACCAATATATTAAGTGTTTAAATAAATTGGAAAATAAACAGTAGACTCTTCAATATTAAAAAAAGTTGAATATTTAAATTATTATAAATTTATTGTTTTTAAGGAATTTATATTATTAATTTCAATTTTTTTATTTTTTAATAATTTATTATCATACTTTTTTTTTCTCATATTTTTCTTCCTCATGCTAGACAAAATATAGATTAAATTATACATATTATATTTTGGAATGTCCAAATGGATTGCTACGTTAATACCTTCTCATAAAAGAGTCAATTGAGTTTTTAATATAGTTAATCACGATAAAATTATTTAAATTTATATGGTGTTCATGTGTAGGAAGGAGGATGATGTGTGTTAGGAAGGAGGATGATGTGTGCTATGGTGTGAGTTTCCAAGTTAGAGAAAACATCTAAGAAGACAGATGATTCTTATTACTTTCTCTATAACATAATTATAGATTCTAAAATTCCAAATAAATGCTTCTCACATCCATAATGTTATGGCCTCTAACTCGTTTGCTTTTTTTTTTATGAGCCATGGTCATCTTCTGCTTTTTTCATTCTATAGACAAAGTAGTGTTCATGCTCACGGAATCCATGATGTAATTTTTACACTTGTGGAGATCTTTCCTCACACCTCACATTTCCCTTAGTAGACAACATCAACAACACCAATTAGACATGGATTTCACTATTTTGTTTAGCATTAAAGGGGCCCTAGAATGAATGAATTGATACAAAATATACCAATTATTGCAAACTATCTTGGATATTCCAACTTCTCCTTAGGGTAGCTCCAAAAAACCATATTGCACCCCAAAGCCATGTAACAATTAATAACCACCTTCAATTCCTTCATAGTTTACCATCCAAGATAAGAAAATAATTAACATTATACTATCCATTCATAAATCATTAATCATCTTCTCTACTTGCAATTAACCCTAATTCCCTCATAATTTTCCATAATATACAAGACAATGATCGGTTATAAACCAGGCCATGGAGGTTTCAACATAAAAAATCACCCAAACAAACTCTAATAGTAATGACCATAATTTAATGATAAGAAAGAAAAAAATAAAATGGACATGGGATTTTAATTCTCTTATCCTTTACATGTATAAGGCTTTACAATTAATAGAAAGGTCATCAACCCATTGGGCTAGGTTGAACCATGGACACCCCGCACCAGAAGGTGTTTTTACACCAATATAGGGTATCTTCCCATGTTTGTAATTTTCTTTACCTATCAAACAAGGCTTGTGGGTGGTTGCATTATGCTTAAGAGTAAATTTACAGTCTCATTGACTTAATCAGAAGTCTCTTTGGTGACAGGTCAAAGTTCTACTAATTCTCTCTCTGTCTCTCTCTCTCTATATATATAGAGAGAGAGAAATATTACCACTTGAATGCCCATTACTGCAATCCTCTTATAGTAAAATAACTTTTTTATATATATTCTATAACGAAGATTCTATGTTATGGCATAATTTTATCTATTCAAATTAAAGACATTTCAAATTTAATACTGAAATATTTTAATTTTAATCTAATGATATTTGCAATAATGTAGTTACTAATAACCAATCATCTAATGAATCAAAATCAATTTAACTTGACTTATTTCTTCTTTTGTCTATTTCTTTAATTTAGTGCAAATGCAAGTGCATATAAGAAATTCTACTTTCTAATATGTAGAAGTTAACTTTCCTAGAAAAGTCGAATTTGCTATATATAGAAGTTAACATTCCGAGACGCACTTGTGTTTCATATGTGTGAATTTTGTATATGCATGCTTCCATATCTTTGTGCATATACGGAAGTTGCAAATATTTTGAAGTCATGTTTCGTATATGAGCAACTTATGTATACTAACGTCCACATATATGTGACTTTCAAATATGTAATTCTCTATATCTATGTGCATATACAAAATTGTACATAGTAAAAGACATCTTCCATATATGTGCAACTTCTGTATATGCACATAGATATGGAAATGCTCTTATACGGAAATCACACATATGTGGAAATCTGGAAGTGCATATAAACAATCCACTTCTATATATATGTTTGTATATCTATGTGGATATACAAAAGTGCACACATATGCTAAGATGGCTTCTATATATGTGTAGTTCATGTATATGCACATATATATACAAACACGTATATAGAATTCGAATTCACTATATGCACTTTAATTTCTATTTATGTGTGACTTTAGTATACGCAGGTTGTCATATCTATGCACATATACAAAAGTTGGACATATATGGAAGATGGTTTAAGTATATGTGTAACTTCTATATATGCACATAGATATGGAAACATGCATATACGGAATATGCGGAAATGCAAGTGAATATATTTAAGATGAAATCTGCATATGTGTGGCTAAGTGGTCCCCTGTGATGCCCAACTGAGCATTTGGTGTTTGAGCGGGGATGCAAATGTAAGAATATGAATGAGATTTTGTTTAATCACACATAAAACAAACTAGAAAAATTGGTTAATTTTAATCCTGTAAATGCATTTTTGCATATGTGTGACTTTAGTATATAGATGCTTCCATATCTATGTGCATGTATAGAATTTGCACATATATAATAGATGACTTATGTATATGAGAAACTTTTGTACATGCAGAATGATATAGAAGTATTTATTAGTTGGTTTCTATAGGTTTTAGTCTTCCTCAAGTTTCAAGTTCAAAACTCATAGGAAGGAGTTGAGGTTGGGAGCTAAATGTGAGGATTACAATGTCCCAAAGGATGTACAGGCTCAACCAAGTCACACAAAATCTTGGCCATAACATCCTAAATTTGGGCATATCATTCTTCCATCCATTTTTTGACATGTTTACACCATTGTATTATTCCTATTTTATTTTAGATTAGGATTTTTTTAATAAATACCTTCAAAAAAAAAACATTTCCAAACTACTAAAAAGAAATTATCAAATTATTTTTCTTTGTGAATAAAATAACATAAATATATTTTAGTTATTAATCTATAAAGTGTTTAGAAAAAGGGGAAATAAATTACATATTCTTCAATATTTTAAAAAAATGAAATTTTAAATTATTATAATATATTTTTAAAGAATTTATATTATTAATTTCAATTTTTTATTTTATCATAATTTATTATAATAACATCTTTTTCTTTCTGGTATTTCTATAATTTATATATCTCATTTATAATGGATTTTAGTGCTAAAAAATTTCCTAGATTTTTTTTTGTTTGTAATAAGTATTATTTGTGTATTCAAATTTGGTGTGCTCAACATTTTTACAAATTAAAATAAAACAATTTTGTGATTAGCATTAAAAAAAAGCATCAAACCAATTTCATCATATTGTTTGTATAAAATTTTGCAAATATAAATCTAAGTTATAATCATTTAACAATAAAATTGCTAAACAAAATATATATTAAATTATACATATTATATTTTGGAATAGCCAAATGGATTGTTAGGTTATTATCTACTCATAAAAAGAGTCAATTGAGTTTTAATCAACATAATCATGATAAAATTATTTGAATTTATGTCTAGGTCATATGTAGGAAAGAGGTTGATGTGTGTTATGATGTGAGTTGCAAGTTAGAGAGAGCATCTAAGGAGGCAAATGATTCCTATTAATTTCCCTGTAACATAATTAAAGATTCTCTAAGTCCAAAAAAATGCTTCTCACATTCATAATGTTATGGTCTCTAACTTCCCATGGAGGTTTCGACATAAGAAAGAAAGAAAAAAAGAGGAAGAAGAAGAAAGGAGTCTAATAGTAATGACCACAATTTAATGATAAGAAAGAACAAAATAAAATGGACATGGATTTTAATTCTCTTATCCTTTACATGTATAATACTTGGCAATTAATAGAAATATCATCACACAATATAAGGTGTTTTGCAACCAATATAAGGTTTCCACCAAGTTTTATATTTTGGTTTATCTGCCTAACAAGGTCAGATGCGAATGTTTAAATTAACAAGTTGAAGTACAAATCTAACACTAGAAGGTAGTTTCTCTCTCTATATAGAGAGAGAGAGAGAAAGAGAAAGAGATTATCACCTTCAATGAACACTATTGCAACCCTCTTACCATTAAAAGACTTTTGTATATATTATATATTGAACATTCTATATTATGACACAATTTTATTTTTTCAAATTAAAGAAATTTCAAATTTAATACTAAAATATTTCAATTTTAATTCAAATAATCTTTTTAAGAATGTAGTTTCTAATCAATCATCATTAAATGAAAAACAATTTAACTTCACTTGTTTCTTCAATTCTTTATTTTATGCACCACAACTTAATCAACAATGATAAATTACACTAATTCTTAATTCATATATTAATTTTATAATAATAATAAATAAATAAATAAAATTATAATTTAATTATTTTTTATTTTAATAATTTAAAATATATATTTTAATACCTATCATAAATTAATATTTACGAATCTTTATCAAATTTTATTTTTATTTTTTAATTATATTAATTTTAATTAAATAAATACTTTAATAATATAAATACTCTTAACCAATCATAACTTATCGATTTAATAGATGAACATAAATTCGACTTAACCTTCTCCTTCACATGAATGTAGAATATTAAATGATATTGATTCTTTATCGTTTAACCATGCTTCTAAAAATAATCAAATCATCTTCTTTTAATTTGAGTTTTGAGTTCAATAGTTAGTTAGTGATACTTTCTAAATTAAACAACTAAATAATGCACTTCATTGTTATGCTCAATCACGGGTTTTGTGGTTTAATAACATTTTATGGTTTACACCCATTTCCTTCTTTTTCTTTGACTCTTCGTTTTTAAGTATTTGCTTTTTAATAATATAATATTATTATAATATGATATAAAACCAAATGGATTGTGATAGTGGAAAAGCTATCTTAGTTTGGATTCCAGACTTTCAGTCAACAACAACACGCCTTTAAAAATTATGCAAATGCTATGCTTATGATTATGTTCAGAAAATTAACCCGCGAAGTTGGGTATTCAATTTTACTCAATGTGAACTGAATTGTCCCGAAGATAGTGTCAACATTCACACAAAGCAATTTTAAACTGAAATTTTAATATCTCATTTTAAAGGAATTTAGGAAGAGGGCAAGAGCCCAGAAAATAGTAGGGCAAGCGACTGAAGTAATTAGAAAACAGTGATCCATTAACTGGAAAGGAGTGCGCACTTTAGAGCAGGAGGTGGACGATCTACAACTCTATGTCGTTAATCAATTTCCGGAAACCTAATGAGGCTGCATTTGTTTCCATAAGTCTGAGCTTATTAGATCTATAAAATAAGATTTGAATTTACTTTGCTAAAAGTGAGTATTTTAAACAAGCTTTTGCTTGGGATATTCTTCATCATAAAATGGAAAGCAAATCAATAGCAAATGTTGAAACCGACAAGGAAATACTGTGTTTATGTGGAAACCAATCATTTAGGTTAAGTCAAAATGTTTCAACAGAGAAAACAAGAAAGTGGATTTTAAAAATTAAAGCAGGAAAGTTTCGAGACATTTTAAGGGGTGGACTTGCTTTTGTCTCTGGGCTAGGAATAAGGACAAAGACAAAGAAAAAGAAAACAATGCCAGAGAGAAAATAAATAAGAGCAGCAAAAATAAAAAAGAGTCAACCATTTTACGGCGTAAACTTGCTTGCCTCAAATGGGAACAAGGACAAAGACAAAGAAAAAGAAAACAATGCCGTAGAGAAAATAAATAAGAGAGCAAAGAAAAATAAAAAAGAGTCAACCATTTACGCTCCCAGCCACACCTTCGACTCGGGTCATCAGATCTTTATGTTGAAGAACTGATGATGACCAGGGCAAGACTGGAGATTTTGGAAGCCAAAGAACAGGAAAGAGACCACAAAATTTCAGAGATCACATTTGCAAATCGGTGTTTAATGGAAGGTAATAGAATTTTAAAATCACAGGTAACAATGTTACAAGAGGCTCTAGAGACAAGAAAACAAGAATAGCAAAACATGAAGACATCGTGGCAAACCAAGGATGTGATAATTTCTAAAGCAACTCAAGTAGATACACAAGTATTTCAACAAACAGATCTTTCAAAAGAGAAGACAAAAAAGAACAATAGGGATTACGGTCCAAAAGAAATCAAAGATAGAGTTGAAGACACTAATGGTTACATAAGGACAGGAAAGAGAGCACAAAGAAAGAAAAGACATGGATACAAACTTTATTATCAGTGGAATAAGAGATTATGGGAGGAATGAAAGTACTCTCAATTTGAGAAGGGACTTTCTGAAAGAGAAACTACATTGGAAAGGGAAAATTTGCCAAGCGAGGGTGGGGAAGATATGTGAAGAGAGGCCTCGTCCCATAAAAGTCACCATGGCAACCGTGCAAGACAAACACCATCTCTTGAGCAAAAAGAAACTCTTGAAAGGCTCACACTTCTTCCTAGATGAAGATTTAACCATCAAACAAAAAGATGAGAGAAGGGAAGAAGTAAAGAAAATTAGGGCAGCAATAAATGAAGGGAAAAGGGCATGGTTGTACAATGGTGATGCAATTATTGCATTGTTTGGGACTCGGGACAAAACAGGGCAGCAAGCTGGCAATAAAGAAAAAACAGAGAATTCAATAATAGGGAGGAAAACAACAAGAGCAACATGGATGGAAAGGGGCGAAGACTCAAAGTTGAATCTTATGTGTCAAACTACGTAGCAGTCAAATCCTACCCAAGTCTACCTAAGTTTAGTTTGTTGGAATTGTAGAGGCTACCCTTGGAGAAGGAGACTTGGGTTAGGCCTGTTGTGGAAGGTAGAGACATAATTTGTCTCACGGAAACTATGAACATGATGGTTGCAAAACTCCTGTGTTTGACGGTTATTTGAAGGTAGCGGTTTGGAACAAGGTAGCAGAAAATGGCAAAGGGTATGGGGGAATACTAGTTTTAGTGAAAGAAAAGGAAGGTTGACACATTTAGTTGATGAAAGAAGATGAAAATAAACAATATTTATGGTTCAAAATATCAGAGAATGAGAATCACATAAGAATTGCAACATGATATTTTTCCCCTCAAGTCTCAAAAACTTACAGAAATAAGGGGCTAGACAACAAGGCTCTATATGCAGCTCTAAAGCAAGATATTGCCCCATACAATCAACAGGATAAATGCTTTTAGTGGATGATTTTAATGCTAGAACAACAAATCAGCAAGCTAGTATTCTTTGTTGCAAAGATGATCGTAATCATATTTGGCTCACTAAAGAGGAGAATCCCCAATGGGTGAGATTTTCAGAAGATGACAAAGTTAGCAATCATTTTGGAGAGGAATTGCTTACACTATTTGGGGCTTTTAACTTAATTATTTGCAATGGTTTGGACAGATGGAAAAGGTTTGGGAACTTCACTTGCAACACTTACAATGGGGCAAGTGTCGTGGAATATGTGATTTGTTCACAAAGCTTGATAGAAAAGATAGACAAAGTTAAGATTGGAGAGCCTAATTGGGACTTAAAATCAGACCATAACCCAATTTATATGAAGTTATCATGGGTAGAAGAAATGCAGCACAAGAGAAAAACCCATTGCTCTCGACAATCACTACCAAGGGGAAAAATTCTTCTAACACAAGAAATTGTACTATTTTCAAGAGAATGCTTGAGAGATTAATTTAGAAAGAGAAAAATGGTTTCCAAAGCTTCAACAATCATAAGTTAACAAATATAATTCAAAGGGCACTTGAGAAGTGCAAAAGAGAAAAAAATAGGAAATCAGAATCAAATTGTTTTCCTGTAAATGCTTGGTTTGATGAGGAATGCAAAATGGCAAGGAGAACCTTGAAAAAGAGAGGCAAGGAGAAGATGAATGTAAAGTTATATACGCAAATACTAAAAAGGAAAAAAGATGAGTTCATGCAAACAAGGTGAGAAGAGTTAATATATCTAGGCAAGAATAACCCAAAACTTCTCTGGCAGGAACTTCAACCAAGGAAGAAGAAAATCAAAAATAATATTACAGTCAATCAATGGTTTGAATATGCAAGACACTATGAGAAAGAATCATAGGTTGAACCTCCCCCGGGGCTTAACACAACTACAAAGCTCTTCACATTACAGGAGGTGGAGATTAGAATTAAGAAGCTGAAAAAAGGAAAGGCAAAAGACTTGGTTGAACTTCAAGTAGAGTATCTAAAATGGGGAAAGAACACTCTTGCACCACACATCATGGAAATATTCAACAACATCGCAAGGTTTCCCAAGAGACTGGACAACTAGCCTAGAAATACCCCTTTTTAAAAGTGGAGACATTAATAATTCGTTCAATTATAGAACCATTATGATCAATCCTTTGTTTGCAAAGCTTTTCAGCAGCATGGTAGAAAATAGAATTAGTAAGTGGGCATAAGTAAAAGAAAAGAGGGCAAAAGGACAAGCGGGTTTTAGGCTGAAGCATCATTATAGTGGATCACGACATCATGTTGAGACACATTATTGAAAAGGTTTGGGGGGATAAAGAAGAAGTATTATGTTGTTTTGTTGACTTCAAAAAGGCATTTGACATAGTCCCGAGAGATAAGTTGTGGCGTAGAATGGATAAACTTGAAATTCCTTTGCATTATAGAGTTGTTGTCCATAGACTTTATGAAGAGGTGAAAGTCAAAATTAGAACCTCAGTGGGTATTTCAGAAAGCTTTAGAAGTGACATTGGAGTCAAACAAGGTTGCCCTATATCCCCTACTCTTTTTGGTTTATATATATAAACTGGAAGAGTGGCTAAATTTGCAAGGGGATGGTGTTCGATTGGGGGAGTTTGTGATAAAGCTTCTTTTATATGCTGATGATCTTGTAATGATTTCTAAATCGGCCCATGGATTGCAGATGCACCTACATGCCCTTGAGCATTTTTGTAGAGTAGTGGGGATGCAAGTCAATATTAGCAAGGCCAAGATAATGATTTTCTCTAATAAAAGGAAGCAGAGTCAACATACGTATTCTTTGAAGGCAACATTCTTGAAGAAGTTAATGAGTACAAATACCTCGGGATTGATTTCAACAACAAACTTAATTGGGAGGACTGCAGAAAGAAGAGAATCTTAGGAGGGTGGAAAGCATTATATGCTCTTCAAAACAAATGTAGAGAGGCAGAGTTATGGGATTGGAAAACGATTAAAGTGATTTTTGGACTCCTAGTTTGTCCAATGATGTTATATGGGTGTGAATTATGGGCTAGCAACACCCCTATCTCAAAATGGAAGCAAATTGAGAAAATTCAAAAACACTTAATCGTGAGCAAGTTCAAAATAATAAGTTTGGTACCTTATGAGATAATGTTGATTGAAACAGGAGCAATTCCCGTCAAAGCAATTGCTATGGTGCGGCTCATAAGATATCTAAAAAGAATTGAGAAAATGGGAGCAGGTGGATGGCCTAATGTTATATTCAAGGAAGGCATGAGTGAAAGAAAGAAAACATGGATGAGACAAAACTACACATGGATGCAAAAATGGAATATCTACCTCAATGCTTGTCCCACAAATATCAAGGAGCTAAAGACTTTTGTTATAGAGAAGTTTTGTAAACAACTATGGGGAAAAGAGTTGGGTAGAAAGAAGTACTACATTGAAGAATTCAACCCTACGTATGATCTCCAACAAAAAGAGTACATTGGAGCTAACATTCTGTGGAGGGAAAAGGCTCTTATTGCTCAATTAAGAACCAACTCGCATCATCTTCGGTGTGAAACAGGACGGTGGAAAATGCCTAAAGAAGCTTGGGAAGAACGAGTGCGTAATTTTTGCATGTCTAGGGCCGTGGAATTATAAAAACATTTCATTTTGGCATGTGATGTGTTCAAAGACATCAGAGAAGCTATGGGAATATGTTAGCATCGATTTCTTGGCATTGTCTTTTCAGCGATGAGATTGTTGGAAGGTTGGGCCAGCGCATCATCAATTTGAATATGAAAAGGACTGAAATACAAAAGGCGAAAAATAGGGAACTCATTGTCCCATAGACTATTTTTAGTCTCGTGGACGTTAAAATTTCATTTCATTTCATATCATTGTTGAAGTTGTGAAAATTAGTTTTTTCATCACTTAGTAATAAAAAGATAACAAAATGTTCGTAGATGTCATATTAAGAAAGAATTACAAATAGTTGTACAATAGAAATTTTCGTTAGATTTTATAACTTTTTAAAAGAAGATTTATATGAGTTTAAAACCTTAATCAAAATAGGGGAGCATTGTGAGAAGAGACAACTTGCACATGTAGCTAAGGATAGCTGGAAAATACGCAAAGAAAAACCATGCAAAGTTGTTGAAGGTTAAAGTTCAATTTTTTTGATGTGACAAGATTCCAAAACATTATCAAACCATATTAAAAAAGGAAGATATTCTACCCAAAATGATACAGAAATGAGCATTATGAGAATAGGTAACTTGCACATGTAGCTAAGGATAGCCAGAAAATATGCAAAGAAAAACCATTGAGAATTGTTGAAGGTTAAAGTTCAAAATTTTTCGATTTGACAAGATTCCAAAACATTCTTAAACCATATTCAGAAAGGAAGATATTCTACCCAAAATGATACATAAACAATCTGAATACTTGTTATATTTAGACGAAATAGCTAAAATCCATTAATTGATTACAACACTGAGAGACGACTTTATTATGCACACAACAACAAAAACATAAAACTAGCACAACCACATTTACCAATATGGTTGATATAGGTCGATTGACATTTATCAATCATATTAATAATTATTGGATAATTATTACCTGTATAATGTTATTGTTGGTATTAGAGATTGATTATTTGTGTATACACACACACACACACACACACAAGTACATATATATAGACACACACAAGTATAAATAATCAATCTCTAATAGCTACAATAACATTATACAGGTAATAATTATCCAATAATTACTAATATGATTGATAAATGTCAATCAACCATATTGGTAAATGTGGTTGTGTTAGTTTTATGTTTTTGTTGTTGTGTTATAGGGTTATTACTAATAATACATATTTAATCCTCATCGTTATCTTAATGATTAATATACATTTATTAACATATTAATATAACTATCACTATATTTTATACATAATGATAGATTTATGAACTATTTGAATATCGTCAAAACACAATATTATAATCCTTAAGATTAATATTGATGACAATGATGATGATGGTTACCGTTCATTAAGACCAATGCGGTCTATCGGACCTTAAGAGAGGAGAAAGAATCTAAGTTTGGTTCTTCAAAATCTTGTTTTTTTGGTCAAAGAGAAGCAAAATAAGTGCTCGAAGATCGCTATATGTGGGTTGGCTTAATAGGTCAAGAATATTGGAAGTGTGGTAGATGGTAGGGAATTGAGAGCGAATGTGAGTAAGAGTCGGACAGTATAAAAGGAAGTGTTTTTCATCTTCCACCTGCTTAGAATCACAAATCTGATAGTTTCTATCATCCCAAGGGGCTTTGGGAATAGACCACCGCCCTGTCTCACTTCGAAGCTCATGGGAATTAGTTCTTATCTTAGTGATGTGCATTTTTGTATTATTATTGGAAAACACAGAGAAATAATTCTGATTATCAAGGGTGGGGTTGATCACTTCCTTATAGTATCCTAGCTTCCTTTTACCCTCTAGCTCCTGATCCTCCCACGACTTGTCCTTAAACTTGGAGGTAATAGTATTTTTTATATTATCTTTGCTTCCCATACAGAGATCCTCCTTAATTCCCCAATGGTCAAGCCAAGATTGGGCATCCTTATGCCACCCGCGCTTGAGGCGAAGGTGAGGTTTTTGACTATAGTTAGAAGCAATTTCAGGGAGCCTTTTTTATTCCATGTTGTCAAGCTTCTTCTTATACATCAGATATCTAAACATAGCCATACTTTCAATGCGGGACAAACCAAATTCGTTCAAGAGGATAGGATAGGGAGTATTTCCCTTGATCTTATGGTTGTAGGTTATGAATTTCTTTTGAATCATCTCAATCTTCCTCCATGACTCTTTGGATATACTGCAACCCCAAACTTCACATCCGTATAAGACAACAGGGGTGACAAGGGTCTCAAAGAGGAACTTCTTTTTACTCCAAATGTAAAGATCGACCGACTTACAATTGTTTTCAAGCTCATAATAATCTTTCCAACCCCCAATAATCCTTTTCTCGATGCTATAATTCCAGTTGAGATGATGGGGGAAGTCAATTCCCAAATACTTATAAGAAGAAACCTGATCTAAGCACTGGAAGTTATACATGAAACTTCCATGGGTGATCTTTTTGGATTTAATGATCATGACTTTAGTCTTGTCTGTATTAACTATCATACCCATCTTGGAGCAGTAGTCATGAAGAAGCTGGAGTTGTTTGTCAAGGTCATCATGGCTTTGTGCAAGAATAAAGATATCATCGGCATAGAGAAGAAGATTAATGAGAACACCAGTAAGCTTGGTACCCTTACACTCTCAAATTCCAGACACTCCTCTAGATTATTGATGTATATGCCAAAAAGGGTAGGGGATAGGGGACACCCTTGCTTAACTCCAATGTTGCATTTAATGTCTTTAGAAAACCCCTCGTCGGTCATAATTTTGGCAGTGACGGTCTCGTAGAGACAGATCACAACAATCCTCAGCTCAGGAGGGACCATGATCTCTTTAAGTCTCTCCCAAATTTTATCTCGAGGAACAATGTCGAAAGCTTTTCTAAAGTCCAAAAATCAACAGAAGAGATCGACATTACTATAGCGACATTCCTCCGCAGTGATTTTGAGAGTGACCAAATGGTCAATAGTCGAGTGATGTCTCCTAAAACTAGCTTTTCCTTTAGCTATTTTGCCTTGGATTTCAAGCCAAAGGCTAAGCTTCTTCTCCAAAATGAGCCCATAAAGCTTGGCCAAGATATGGCTAGCCATAATGGTCTTGTAGTTAGATGGAACACTCTTGTCTCCATTTTTAAATATAGGCACAATAAGGCTTTGCATCCAAAGCCGAGGGACGCCATGCATTACATCCAAATTGAGAAGCTTGTGGAGATAAGGAATGAGGATAGATCTTCCCATTTTAAGGATCTTAGCTTAGAATCCTTCAATATCTTTAGCTTTCCCATTAGCGATCTTATTAATACTAGACTCAATGTCGTCAAGAGTGAATGCATCCTCCTTAATTGGAGTGACTAAGGTGGTACCCATAGTGTTTGGAGAGTCATACAACCTCTTAAGGTAGTTGTCCCAGTTTTCTAACAGGATAGAATGGTTATATTTGGTTTTACGGACAAGAACATTACGCCAAATTTTTTTTGGCACAAATTTAGAAAGGTGGAGAAGATAATCCTGTCTTTTATTAATATATGATATTTTCTTCCTCTCGATGATATTTTTGTATATATTGATATTCTACAGCTTAATGATTTCATTAGGAATGTATCTAATCGTTTTCCTGGAAATTTTGCAATATTTTTCATACCATGAATTGGAAGTTCTATTAGACTACTTAAACGACATCTCATTAGAAAAATTGCTAATGGTGTTGGAAAGGATATTAGTGAAATGGTAATAAATTTGATCAATGTTATTATTATAATTCATGGGGCCTAAATCCCTCTCTAAATCCCTTAAGAAGAGGTCGGATTTACTTCTATCGAAGCACTTTTTCTTTCATTGGTCTCCTGCATGTGGGTGGTATGCATAGAAAGATTGAGGGATAGAGATAGAGGCCCATGGTTAGATTTAGGCTCAAATCCATTAAGAAGCTCAAATTTTGTAATATGGTTGCGGACGAGGATGTCAGAAATTACATAATCCATGACACTGCTACCCAGCGCATGGAAACATGTCATCTGACCAGAGAGGGGCCACTTGTTAATACCATTACAAATAATTAGGTCCTAGGAACTGCAAAGTTTGAGGAGCTTGGTGCCGAATAATTTCTCGATAACGTCTTCAGATCTTCTCTTGAATTTATTAGCTAAGTTACTATCTTCATTAAGCTACAAGGGGTCGGGGTTAGACTTGTTGCTTAATGTAATGGCTTGGTTAGTAAGAGTTCTAGCATTAAAGTCTCCCAGCAAAATGATATTACCAACATTTCTTAGGTTGAAGATGTCTTTTTATAAGGAATTGAAAGGATAATTCTTATCCAATTTGTTCTGCTTATAGGATGTAGTGTTGATAGGAGTGAAATAGCAGATTGCAAGAAAGATCCTATTGGTGGTAGAATCAAAGATTTCGATCCAAATTTATTGATTGAAGGGGTCGATTTTATGAAGTCGCATGTGCAAGGAAAAGTGTTTCTTATATAGCAGGCTATACCACGAAAACCGCTTCGAGAGGATTTCTTATTCCAACCAGACCAAAGAGTGAAACCGTAGAGGTGAGGTACCCTAGATTCATCATGCTCCCATGTTTCAGCTAAGAGAATAAGGTCAATATCACTCGGGATCCAACTTAACATAGGACCTTTACTCCATGGAAAGCCATGGAAGTTCCATAAGAGGATCCGGAGTGATGCAAATCCATATTTATCACTCGTGCTTGAGACTCTATCTCTAATAATAGCTTTCCTATTCCTAATGATTGCCCATTTCCCGACCTTTCTTGCATCCTTGACCTTTTGGAATTATTTCCTAAGTTCAGCTTGGTCTTCTGGAATGAGACCTTCATTTATAAATATTCTTGTTCCTTTTAGGCTTGGGGATTTCCTGAGTATATCCAAGTATCGTTTCCGTGAGATAGGTTGTTTCAATTTGAGATTTTGTTTTTTATTTTTCCTTAACCATTTCTAATGTGTTTTCATTGTTTTGTTCTTTTATACCCGCAACTATAATATTTAAGGTTGGTTTGTGGCGCTCATGGTCGAGAACAATTAATTTATTAATTTCCTCTTTGATGGGTTTAATATCTAATTTATTTTTCTGTGTTATTTAGAGCTGAGTTATTATGTAGTTGTTATTTTAGATTTTTAATCTCGCTTTTCAAGGTGTCATTTTATTTGACCATTGTTTGTTTACTATGTTCTATTTCTTGAATTTTACCTTTCATTTCCTTGAGTTCAATTTCGAGTGTGGTTATTTTATTTTCTAATGATTTGTGGTTGTTATCAAACATTGCCGTTAGTTCTAGTTTAAAATGATTTTCTCTTTCTTCTCTTCATCTTTCTAAAGAATCGATGTACTAATAGAGACTATCTAATGCAATTTTGCTTGGTCTTCCTTTGCTAGAGGGGGGCTTAGAAATATAAGGGTAAGTATTCATAGTGTAATAAAACAAAACTTAACACGAGGAGGGTACGTGAGAACATGTGCACATGTAAAGCAGAACCAATGTGAAGTTGTCACCGCGCCTTGGAGGCTGAGTCATTGGCAGATATAGATCTTGCTCCTGTTGTCCCAAAATTGAAGTATAGAATAACATGTTGACACCTAGAATCCACAATAGATGGGCACCCATAACTATCCCAAAAATTCTTGGCTGTCTCAGAATTACCCCAGTGTCGTAGTTGTCAAAGTTGTCGGAGTTAGGGCTTGCTTCAACTTTTAGGGCTTGCTTCAATCTGAACAACTCTCCATTCACACACTGCTACAAGACATGTTCTATTATCTTCTAAGTCCACGTTGGAGAAGCAATTCCACTAACTTCTATATTCCTTAACCTGGGAATTCTGAATTCAAGAAGGAGCAGGATACGAGCCGTTGCCCTAAAAAGAGAATTCGCAGTCCAAAAAGGGAAAATAACACCCTTCGTTGCATTGCTGGACCCCTCGCTTCTGCACCAGTACTCTCGCTGCCCCACTCATTTTTTTTTGAAGATTAAACCCCCAGAAATTCTTCTCTAATGAAAATCATATCTCAGCCCCAGCAATAACGAACCCAGCTCCAAAATAGACTCGTTGTTCTTAGCAACAATGAGGGATATAATTTTGGTCGATCCCTATAATTACTACCGGAGCCAGGGATAAATATATGACTGTAGATATTTTTTTTAATCTATTTTAGTCTGGATGAAGCCGACAGGTTCTCTGCATGCTTCGTTCCTCCTAGAACACAGTACGTTCAAAGCATTGTGAGTATTTGCTTAAAAGAGGTGGGAAAATTCAAAGTTCAAGGGACTTCAATTAGATTCGAACCCTTAACAATAATATCACCCTCCAATAATGCAACTCGAGTTCAGGAAATAAATTCAGCTTGAACATTTTTATCCTTTAACCATTGATGATTTCACCCTTCTGAAAAATAAACTAGCCCTTCTGAAAAATAAAAAATAACACCCTTCGTTATGAGACTCTCTTATGTGTGAGACAAGGGAACTACCTCTTTGCAACTATTTGACTACTAAATCTAGGAAGGTGTACATACATAACCACTCTAAATTTGAACTTGCTATCTCTTACGAGGAAAGCACATGTTCTTTTAACCATTAGGCCCATTTGAGTATTTTTTGTGGCACAAAGATATGTCATTTGGAGAATCAAATGTAATTTTCTTTTTAATGGATATGGATCCCAAATCAAAAGTTTAGATAATGACATTTAAAAAAACAGATAAAAAAGGCTTCTATTGGTATTGTAGGACAATACAATGTTGTCATGATACATTATACACTGGATACATTGCGTGGAGAATCAAACATATAAAATTTTTCTAATTGGAATGGATCATAAACCAAAACATTAGACTCGTGTTCAAATGTAGAAACTGGTTCATAACTTTTAAAGTTCAATAATAAACTAAGCAACAAGGAACGCTAGCTATGCGGCCTTGTTTTGTATTCAGTGTGTTCTGGTTTGGCATTTATTAGTATTTTAAAGGAGTATTTGTGTTAATTATTTTGTGTTAGTTCTACTTTGATTTGCATTTATGAAGACTTTTTGGGTTAATATTTATGATTTTATCCTATATTATAAAATGATGTAAATTATTTTATTCATAAAGAAATAAATTTCTCAATGAAACCACATTCAAAAGTATATAGTAGACCTCTTTCTAACCACTTAATGTGGTTCATTATTAGAATTAAGATAGAGAGTTTGATCTAAACAAAATTAAATAATGTAAAAATGCAAAGAAATTACAACGGCTAAATTTCTAATGATAAAAAAATAATTAATAATATTTCTATTAAACTTATAAACGTAAAAAATAATTAATATTCCATTAACATTAATTTTTTTTTAAACTGTAACAATTAAAATTTATTTATAGATAAAAACTAGTTGGGCCGGGGCCAAATCAACCATCATTACAAAGCTTCAAACCAACTTTCCAGAACATGAGATACTTCACTAAAAAATTCAAGGAATAAAGATTTGAGAAGGGGTTTCATAAGTTTTGCTGAAAGCTCCTTATGGGAGAAGGCAACCTTTGTTTGCATTAGTGTCAACTTCCTTGTTCGAACCTCTAAGAATGTGGAAAATTTTGTATGAGGATAATTCTAACAGCATGAACTTTAGCCTTCGAAGGATCTTATTTAGGACTGGATTGTTGAACTGGTCCTCCAAATCTAACATCTGACATCATTGAGTCACCGAAAGTCAATTCTTGCACTGCCTTTCACGAGTAATTTGAGAGGCTTTAAAGGCATCAAGTATCTTTGCCCCACTATTTTTCTTCGCCCAAGGCCTCAAAATAAGTCGTTCTCTTTCTTATACCATCCGAGGAGTAGAGTTACACTGCAATCGTAGTCCCATGATTCTCCTTTAGAGGTGCCCTGCTGGTCAATTTAGTGTGTCCTAAATTGCTACATTAATTTATCAATCCGGATTCGTAAGTTGATGAAGTGTGGCGCACTATATGTGCAAGATAACCTATTTCTTATCTTTTTGTCGTTTTTGGTTTCTTTTATGAAATTATAAAAAACAAGTATGGAGACAAATATTCAAGACAAAAATGTCTTGCTAATGATTTTCCAAACTTCAAGAGAATTTAAAAACACACAATGACAAAATTAATTCTTCAAAGAAAATGAAATTGCATCACTACTCTAGTTAAACAAACAATAAACTTCTGATCATGAAACTCATTATTCTTGCTGCTATTCAAACATAAAAGAAACTATGTTGAAAGAAATCCAAAAGTTGCAACAAAGTAAATCTAAATCAAATTACATCAACTTGTCTTCTGATCCCTCATCATTAGTCCAGCTATGATTTTCGGAAGTAACCATAAACAACTTGAGTAACTCGACATCTAACTTGCAGAAAGTAAACTAATATCAAACTGCACATTCATAACTCAATCCCTCACCATCAGTCTAGCTGTGGCTTTCGGAGGTAATTGAAGATGTCATGAGAAATTTAATATATCTAACTTGCAGAAAGTAAACTAATATCAAACCACACATTCATAATTCAATCCCTCGCCATCAGTCCAGCTGTGGCTTTCGGAGGTAACTGAAGATGTTATGAGCAATTTAATATATCTAAATCTAACTACTGAAGCAAAGGAGAAAAACTGAAATAAACAAAGCAGTACTGAAATTAAACAGAAACTAAGAAAATCAAATCAGCAGCAGAACAATATTAATTCCATGTCATTAGTCAAAAAGTTATGCAAATGCCCGGGCTGCCTATTTATAACCTAAAACAAGAACACTGATCAGTTATCAATAACATAAAACATGAAAGACAGAAGTAAAATGGAAAGCATGAAAGATTATAAACAGAAATGAAGCATATATACCATGGAAGATGCAATGTATAAACATGTGAATGGATTATGGCACAATGAGCTTTAAAGAAATAAAACAAGAACTATACAATAATGCACAGAACCTTGGCAAGTGCAGGGGCCCTCTACACCAGCCTTGGCAACAATCTTCAAGTACGAATTACGTTTGGAAACAAAGTCTTCTTATATTAAAATGCAGTCATAACAGAAAGGTGATATTACGGCACAAGTGCAACGTAATTACATTACAGAGCAGACTAATAAAAACTAACAGAGACTAATCTAATATGCGTATACAAACGTGTTATTTATAACAAAGGAAATACAACTGATTCCCTAAAGTTTATGCTGATGGAGAACACGTAGACCATTACATCCACAGATCTAGGATCATGGCCGTATTGAAGAGTAAATCTATGAGGAGTGGATGTTTGAATTCGGCTATGGAGCCGTGTACAGATGTTGATTTGTCTCCCGCAATTCAGAAACGGCCATATGAACCTTCACGTGACACGAAACAAAGTCCTGTCACCGTGGGACTCTACGGTTGACTTCCATTTGGACACCTTTGACCGCAGCCTCTTTAGATGGATTTGCTCGAGCCAATAGGACACGATCCATGTCCACATCATTTCAGACTTGCCCATGTGGCTCGTTTCTCCCGAAGACACCTGTAACATAGAGTTTCACAAAATGGCTGTGGAAAGTTGCAGTAGCTGCAGAAAGTGGCAAGATTCCACAGCTAAATGAGAAAAATCTAAATCAAACAACAGACACAAAAATATAATTAAAAACCATGTTAGATGCTCTTTTGCAATTAATATACAATGATATTGACAACTTGGAAGGTTCAGGTGGATGAAAAAGGTCTAGAAAGATGTATGGAAAAGATGCAGATTTGAAACTCAACATACCCCCACTGTGAAGGTGTTGCATGTCCTCATGCAACCAAAATTTTGATAATCCTTCTTCAGTTCATGTGCCTTGACACTTCAGCCAGTACATCCAATCCTCTCCTCTTCTTCCTTGGTGCTGCTAACATTCTGGGCTTTTTCATTAAGCATCTAAATTTGATGTTAACTAGTGCTCTGCTTAACTTCTGGCATTTCCTTTTCAATTTCTTGTTCTTCTTCTGCCATATTCCCAAATGTAGCATGGTATTATCATGAATGATTTTGTCCAATTTACTTTGTTCCTTCAATGTCTCATTTTCATTTTTGATGTGTCTATTTAAAATCTCTAGCTCAAAGACTTCTTGTTTTAGTGATTGGACTAAATCATCTTGTACTGTGTGAGGCTGAATGGACGAAGTACTGGGACCTGTAGCTTCTTTTTCTAAAGATTCTATATAATCATATACTTCCTACTGCTTGGGGTCTATATCAGGTGTCATTTTTATTGGGCTATCCCCAAAATTCCGTGAAGGAGAGTTATCTTCAAAATCTAGCTGAGAAGGGCTCACATCAACATCTTGCTGAGAATGGGATGGACTATGTTCAATGTCTGACTGAGAATGAAATGAACTAGGTTTACTAACTGACTGAGAGTGAGATGGACTATGGTCAACTGGGGATTGTTCAGATGTTTCTTCTCCCAAATCAATGAAATGGGGTCCTTTCATTTGCGTTTTCCTCAATTCCCCCTTAAGTCCGGAACTTCTTCTCACACGCTGTGGAACACTGTCCTTTTGCTTTTGTTTCCCTTTCTCTTTCTTCTTGGCTATAGATAACTGTTCTTGAAGATGAACCAATCTTTCAGATAACACTTGATGATCTTCTTCTTCAGAAGAAGGGGTTTGATGTATAGCCTCAATACTTTTTCTCTCTTTTGGTGTTATTGGCTTTTTACCCTTAGTTTCTTTCTTCTTCCTCTTTGACAGTCTCTCTTCCCTATCAGTTCTTTCAATTGTAGTAGTAGGAGTACTTTGAATTTCATCATTTGTTCTTTTTCTCCTACTCCTTCTTGATGTGCTACCTTCAAGAATTTCTTGAGTAGGAGTAATTTGAGTTTCATCATTTATTCTTTTTCTCCTACTCCTTCTTGTTGTGCTACCTTCAGGAATTTCCTGAGGTTCCTCAAAGAAATTTCTAATAAAAAATTGTTCCCATGTGTCTTTCTTCTCCTTTAACTCTTTTTCAATCAAAATTTTTACAAGACCGTGGTGATATAGATGTGGTTCTACATCCCCTAAATGTTTCTGAATAGTCACAGACATCTTCTTCAAACTATTTAATAGAAAATATGGGAGATTGAGAGTTTGATTATCTAGAAAATTCATCAGCAACCTGGTATGGTACATATACATGGACCTAAAACGGCCTTCACAGGTAATGAATTTTTGAACAACTAGCAGCAATGTAGCCCATTCCTCTTTCAAAGCATGAACAGGAATACCTCTTTTAAAAATAGTTATGTCCATACCTTGGTTTCGTAAGATTATTCTCCAGGCTTCATCATTAATGCTTTTATTCTTAAACCAACGCTCACCCTCTTGAAGAAGTTCTGTGGCAGTTGCTATAGATGCTTCATTGACCGCAAACTTAAGGTCTCCAATCTCTACTTCCAGGCCATTGAACGACCTTGCAAATGCTTTTGTCACTTCTTTATGGTAGCCTCTGAACTTTTGGATAAACCGCAGCCACTTTGCCTTCTTCAATTTATCTCTAACTTGCGGGTACCCTTCCATGAACTTAGGTCCTTCTGGTTCTGCTCTTAACAGTTTACCCATTCTTCTTTCTGCTCTTCAAAGACTTGCCTGCGTGGAAGAGGGTTCAATGGAAGTAGAACGGCTGAATGAACGGAAATGAGCACGATGAGTGTAGGTAGATATCAGAGAGTGGGTATGCAGACTGTAGCGTAACAGAGAATGAAATGGAGTGAAGCGGAACAGAGAAGGGTTTCGTGAGCACGACAGAGATACGGCTGTGAGATTAACAAAACAATAGGAGGAGTATAACACATCCAGCAGTGTTTTGAAATTTGGTGGCTGCAAAATAAATGTGAGCACGTTTAAACAACGGCTATGGATTTATGTGGCTGTAAGAGTCCGTGGTCAAATCAACTACGTCTCATTGTCACCGGTGGAATATCGGAGTATGAGTGAAGATCGGGGGTTTAATTATGGAACCGTTTGAGAATGAATGCGGGAGGATCATATGGAGATCGTGAAAGGGTTACGGAATTTGTCAATATAATCATTGCACATAATGGATAGAGCTTATGGTTCATAACTATATAAAAATGTGTTTTTAATGCTATTTGAAATGAATTTTACTCATACCTTGGAATCTTTGCCTTTTTCCTTGGTCTTCAATTAGTTGCTCTTCATTGGTATCTTGAATGCTCCATGCCTTTATTTTTGGTCCTCTCACCTGCATTTAATTTCATGATTATGGAAATAACATCTGACTGTACATTCTTTTGAAAACAGAGTAGTAGCTGCGGAATCTGCTTCTGGCTGCGGAAACTGGAATCAGCTGCGGAAACAGATGTCAGCTGCGGAAACTGACACAGCTATTATTTGGATGAATGGAGATGAACAGATGACAAATGACCAGATGGAAATGGTCATGAAAAAGAATTTAATTGATGAAATGGAAAAAGATGAAGTGAAATGGAGTGAAATGAAATGGAATGAAATGGAATGGAATGGAGTGGGTGGTCACAAAACTTGTGAAATGAAAGAGAAATTTATTTTTTTTGGAAAATATAGAGTGTCAGGTGTTCCTGATTTTCACCCTATATTTTCTGTATAAGACTGCCAATCAGTGATTGGTTTTCAGGCTTATACATTTTTTTTTTTTTTTTTTAAACTGAAAAGAACAAAAGCTAGGCTGGTGGAGAAGAAGAATTCTTCTGTACTAGCCTGATTGCAGAATTCTCTTGAAACATTTTGACAACTTCCTCCTTTGAGAGTGGCTTATGATAAACTTTCAATCTGTGGCCATTCACAATAAGTGGAGTTTGAAACTCATCAATGGTCTTGATTCTTACCGCTCCATTGCTAAAGATCTTGTCAATCTCATATGGCCCAAGCCAATGAGTCTGAAATTTTCCTTGAAAATCTTTAAACTTGGAATCAAATAACAATGCCTAATCTCCTTCTTGAAACTTCTTCTCTTTGATGTACTTGTCATGCCATTTAGCTCTTTGATATTGAACTAGATCAGTTCTTAGAATTGCCTCTTGTCTGATCTCATCTAGCTCATTCAACTGCTCCATTCTATGCTTTTGGGCTTCTGATAAGTCCATCCCCAACTGAACTGCTATCTTGAGGGTCTTGACTTGGAACTCAATGGGGAGCAGGACTTCTTTCCCATAAACAAGTTCATAGGGAGAATGTCCTGTTGTATTTCTCCATGTAGTTCTGTAGGCCCACAAGGCTTCATGAAGCCTTTCTGCCCAATCTCTTCTATGTAGATGAACAGTTTTGGTGATGATACTTTCAAGAACTTTGTTTGTAGACTCCACTTGACCATTTGCTTGCGGATTGGTAAGGAGTAGATCTTCTGTGCTTGATTTTGTATTCTTCCATCAACTTCTCCACCAAATTTGATGTGAATTGGCTCCCCTGATCTGTCACAATATCTCTTGGAACACCAAAGCGAGTAAAAATATCCTCATAAAGAAAATGAACAACTGAATTTTCAGTAGCAGATACTAATGCTTTGGCTTCTACCCATTTAGTAACATAATCAGTACAAACCAATATATATTTCTTTTGCTTAGATGGTGGATTAATAGGTCCAATGAAATCTAAAGCCCATTTTTCAAAGGGTTCAATGAGTACCTATGGTTGCAATGGCATTTCATTTGAAAGGGTAGGTTTCCCTACTCTTTGGCAGCTGTCACACCTTTTGACATATTGTTTTGCATCTTTGAAGAGGGAAGGCCAATAATATCCTAAAGAAAGGATTTTATAGGCCGTCCTTTTGTCTGCAAAGTGTCCGCTGCATGGTTCATCATGACATGCCTTAAGAATATCGGGCATTTCATCTTCCCTGACACATCTTCTGATCACAAGATCTGGCCCTGTTTTAAACAATTCGTTAGAAATCCATGAATATCTTGAACTCTCCTGAATAATTTTTCGTTTTTCTCTTGGAAATAAATGTGAAGGTAGTTTCACTGTAACCAAATAGTTAGCAATATCTGCATACCAAGGGGTCTTAATAGTTACTGCAAACAAATATTCATCAGGAAACTTATCTTCTACAGGAGAATCTTCTTTAGTATTTTGAATTCTAGACAAGAAATCAGCTACTGTATTCTGTTTTCCTGGTCTATCCAACACAATAATATTGAATTCTTGCAAAAGTAAAAGCCATCTTGTCACTCTGCCATTAGTAACAGGTTTATTCATTAAATATCTAATTGCAGAATGGTCAGTATGAATAAAAGTTTCATAGCCTGTTATGTAATGTCTAAACTTATTAATTGCATGAACAACGGCTAAAAACTCTTTTTCAGTCACAGTATAATTCAACTCTGTGGGAGTTAAATTTTTACTGGTATAATAAACGGCATAAGGAACTAAATCTTTTTGACCCAACACAGCTCCTAGAGCTGTATCTGAAGCATCCGTAGAAATATGGAAAGAGAGTTTCCAATTTGGTCCTCTCAAGATAGGTGCTTCAGATATTCTTGTTTTCAAAGTTTCAAAGGCTGATTGACAATCGGGATCCCATTTAAATTCACAGTCTTTTGTAAGCAATTTGAAGAGTGGAGATGCTATTTTAGTGAAGTTTTCTATAAATCTTCTATAGTAACTAGTAAATCCTAGAAAACTTCTAACATCTCTTTGACAATTTGGAATAGGCAACTTGGAGATGACTTCAACTTTCGATCTATCAACCTTAATCCCATCTCCCGAAATATGATGTCCTAAAACAATCCCTTTAGTAAACATCATAAAGCATTTTTCATGGCTTAATGAAAGGTTTGTTTCTTTACATCTTATGAGAACTTTTTCCAAATTTTCTAATGCCTCTTCAAATGAATTACCATAAACTGTAAAATCATCCATATAACCTCTACACAATCATGGATTAGATCAGAAAAAATTCCTAGTACTGCTCTTTGGAATGTTGCTGGTGCATTACATAACCCAAAAGGAAGCACTCGGTAGGCAAAAGTTCCCCATGGACAAGTAAATGTGATCTTATCTTGATCTTCAGGTGCTACCTGAATTTGATTATAGCCACTAAAACCATCCAAAAATGAAAATTACTTTTTACCTGCTAATGTGTCTAATACCTTATCGATAAAAGGCAAAGGAAAGTGATCCTTCAAAGTTGCTTTGTTCAATTCCCTGTAATCAATGCATACCCTCCATTTACCATTCTTTTTAGGTACTATAACCAAAGGAGAAACCCATCGACTATCTGAAATTGGATAAATGAAGTTTACATTGAGTAGTTTTTGGAGCTCTTCTTTCACTATCTCCCTAATATTTGGATTCATCCTTCTTTGAGGTTGTCTGATTGGTCTGCTGTTTTCCTCAATATAGATATGATGGATGCAAGTCTTAGGATCAATACCTTTCATGTCAGTATACTCCCATGCAAATGTAGTAGAATGTTTTTGCAAGATTTTGATTAGTTCTTCTTGTTGTGACTTTTCCAAATGTTTGTTGATATTCAATGTTTTCCCTGGAAAAATCTCAATGGTAGAACTACCAAACTCTTCCATGGAGTAAAGAGACATTTGTCTTGATGATAAATATTCTATGTCAGATTCCAACTGAAATTGTGTGGGGTCATATTCTGAAGATGTCTCAAAATTTTCTAATGTGTTCAGAATTTGACTATCCTCACTGATTTCAGAAATGGTAAAGACGGGTTGTATAATGTCCTCATCATCGACCCATTCATTGTCTCCTACTTCTGTGATTGCTTTTGCTGGAGGATACAAATTGAGTTTCTTTGTCGAATTACCATTAGAAATGTACATATCCCCAGATCTACAACTAATAAAAGCATCAGCTGTGGCTAGCCAAGGTCTTCAAGATAAGTGGGTGCCCTCCTAGATTACTCTTGGGAGTCAAAATCATAAAATCTACTGGATATTCCCAAGAATCTAAGGAGACTGAAATATCTTCTAATACACCATCTGGTTTAATAATTGATCGATTTGCAAGTTGCAGTAAAGTAGGTGTAAAAAGAAGGTTAGGAAGTTTTAGCTAGTCCATAGTCTGTCTACTCATAATGTTGATAGCAGCCCCTAAGTCAATCAATGTGTTTGGAATTTCTATCCCATTTATATGTGTCTTGACAATTGGACTTCCTGGATCTACATACTTCTGCATGGTAATTTTTCCTATCATAATATCTGCAATTTTTCCTACCAGGTGGATTCTTCTTGTGTCTTTTAGTTTCCTTCCTGGTCTTTTGAAACTCAACTCCTTTATTGTTTTTGCTAGAATAGGAATCTCTCGAATGGCTTGTAGCAAGGAAATCTTGATACAAACATTCTTCAATTCATCTAGAAAATCATAGTTAGGCAACAAGATTTGTCTTTTGTTGGTATGGGAGCATGAGTTGAGGATTTTGATTTTGTTGAGAAGGTTATTGTTGTGGAAATGGCAATGAAAGTTGTGGATTTGGGTTTGGAAGTTGTGGAGCTTGTTGATTTTGAAAAGATGGAGGATATTGATAAAATTGAGCAAATCTCCCATAAGGATTTTTCATCCCTTGTACCCATGGCTGATATGAGTTTTGATGTTGGGGCCAAGGTTGTTGCCAAGGATTCCAATTTGGTGGGGTTTGAAGACTCATAGGGTTGTTAAACCCTTGAGATTGTTGTCCCTGCCAAGGTCTCCTTGCGACAAAACAGAGAGATTCTACTGAATTTGGATCTTCTTGAAAAACAACTTTGAGTCCAGGGATTGAAGGAAAATCCTTGATCTCATGATTTTCTGAGCAAATCATATATGTTTCTACAACTTTTGCATCCAAGGGACATTCCCTTAAAGCATGTTTCTTCCTACATTTCGGACAAAAGATGGCTAAAGCATCTGTTTCTGCTTTCTGCTTGTTTTGGATTTTAAGGGTGTCTAGTTGTTCACTAAGGCTCTCTAAGATATCAGTTTTGAATTCATCAAGCATATTACCAATCTCTGCCCTACTTACTGATCCAGTTGCAGATTTGTTAGCCCTAATAAGAGAAGGATTCCTAGGCCCTTTTCCTGTTTTAGATTTTCCCCTTGAGAGATGGACACATAATTCTGTTATGTCACGAAGTGGAAGTTGAGAAATGTCTCCTTTCCCCATCATGTTTAAAATATCTATCCATTCATCTCTAATGGCTTTTAATATGAGGGCTTTCAAGGTTTCGTCATCTAAGTTGCTCATCTTTGCTCTTTTCAAGTTGTATTGAAATCTTTCAAGTAAGTCTTCCAAATTTTCATCTTCTTTTTGCATCATTTTGAATACCTCATCCTTGTGATTGGTGGGCATACAATAGTCCAGGTATCTATCCAAAAATGTTTGTTTCATATCATTCCAAGTCCTAATAGATTGAGTGGCTAATCCCATGAACCATTTCAAAGCAGATCCCTTCAATGTTGAAGGAAACAGTTTGAGTTTTTGAGAGTCTTCCATATAGTCATAAGTTCGGCACACGACTTCAAACTCAAATAGAAATGTTTCAGGATCCTCACTTCGCAATCCATAAAAATTAGGGAGAACAGATGGTGAGATATTTTTCATTGTTGCATGAGTTTCCTCATCAACTATAGGGAATCCAAACAAGTTGCCTCCTTCCCTATTTCTACCATTATTTCCTTCACCATTGTTGTCTCCATTGTTTCCTCCTCTTCTACCTCTACCTCTACCTCCATCTATTACTTCCTCTACCATGATAGTTTCTTTAGAGTCCTTAAAGTCCTCTAGTTCTTCTATCAAGGGAGGATGAGAGGGAGTCTCTTCCTTTTCTAAATGAGATTTAGTAGGTGGTATAGGAGAATCCTCTAATTCAGCTGCTCCTTGAATTCCAAAAATCTTAAGGCTAGGGGTAGATGGTGGTGAACCTTGTCTATGCCTTGAAGAAGATGGAGTTGTAAAAATCGAACTCTTGGCTTTAGCTATAAACCTTCCCCTAGAATCTCTTGCTCTATGCATGTCATTTTTTATTTTATTTTTTAAAGTTGGGCTAATAATTCTCTTTCTGATCTTCCAGGTCACACTAGGTGCAAGAAGAGAGCATACTTAAGAAATTACTGAACCAATAACTCTCTTTTCTGATCCTCCAGATCACACTAGGTGCAAGAGGATAGCATACTTCAAGAAGTTATCAAGTTTTCCCTTCTTTTATTATTTTGTTTTTTTTTTTTAAGAAATTGGCTACCTAGTTACACTTCCCCAGCAACGGCGCCAAAATGTTTGGTCAATTTAGTGTGTCCTAAATTGCTACATTAATTTATCAATCCGGGATTCGTAAGCTGATGAAGTGTGGCGCACTATATGTGCAAGATAACCTATTTCTTATCTTTTTGTCGTTTTTGGTTTTTTTTATGAAATTCTGAAAAACAAGTATGGAGACAAATATTCAAGACAACAATGTCTTTCTAATGATTTTCCAAACTTCAAAAGAATTTTAAAACACACAATGAAAAAATTAATTCTTCAAAGAAAATGAAATTGCATCACTACTCTAATCAAACAAACAATAAACTACTGATCATGAAACTCATTATTCTTGCTGCTATTCAAACATAAAAGAAACTATGCTAAAAGAAATCCAAAAGTTGCAACAAAGTAAATCTAAATCAAATTACATCAACTTATCTTCTGATCCCTCATCATTAGTCCAGCTATGATTTTCGGAAGTAACCATAAACAACTTGAGTAACTCGATATCTAACTTGCAGAAAGTGAACTAATATCAAACTGCACATTCATATCTCAATCCCTCACCATCAGTCCAGCTGTGGCTTTCGGAGGTAATTGAAGATGTCATGAGAAATTTAATATGTCTAACTTGCAGAAAGTAAACTAATATTAAACCACACATTCATAATTCAATCCCTCGCCATCAGTCCAGCTGTGGCTTTCGGAGGTAACTGAAGATGTTATGAGCAATTTAATATATCTAAATATAACTACTGAAGCAAATAAGCAAAACTGAAATAAACAAAGCAGTACTGAAATTAAACAGAAACTAAGAAAAGCAAATTAGCAGCAGAACAATGTTAATTCCATGTCATTAGTCAAAAAGTTATGCAAATGCCCGGGCTGCCTATTTATAACCTGAAACAAGAACACTGATCAGTGATCAATAACATAAAACATGAAAGACAGAAGTAAAATGGAAAACATGAAAGATTATAAACAGAAATGAAGCATATATATACCATGAAAGATGTAATGTATAAACATGTGAATGGATTATGGCACAATGAGCTTTAAAGAAATAAAACAAGAACTATACAATAATGCACAGAACCTTGGCAAGTGCAGGGGCCCTCTACACCAGCCTTGGCAACAGCCTTCAAGTCTGAATTACGCTTGGAAACAAAGTCTTCTTATATATTAAAATGCAGTCATAACAGAAAGGTGATATTACGGCACAGTGGCAACGTAATTACATTACAGAGCTATCTCCAGACTAATCGAGACTAATCTAATATGCGTATACAAACGCGTTATTTATAACAAAGGAAATACAACTGATTCCATAAAGTTTATGCTGATGGAGAACACGTAGACCATTATATCCAAGGATATAGGATCATGGCCGTATTGAGAAGTAAATCTATGAGAAGTGGATGTTTGAATTCGGTTAAGGAGCCATGTACAGGTGTTGTTGTGTCTCCCGCAACTCAAAAACGGCCATATGAATCTTCACGTGACACGAAACAGAGTCCTGTCACCGTGGGACTCTACGGTTGACTTCCATTTGGACACCTTTGACCGCAGCCTCTTTAGATGAATTTGCTCGAGCCAATAGGACACGATCCATGTCCACATCATTTCTGACTTGCCCATGTGGCTCGTTTTTCTTGTAGACACCTGTAACATAGAGTTTCACAAAATGGCTGCGGAAAGTTGCAGCAGCTGCGGAAAGTGGCAAGATTCCGCAGCTAAATGAACAAAATCTAAATCAAACAGCATACAAAAAAATATAATTAAAAACCATGTTAGATGCTCTTTTGCAATTAATATACAATGATATTGACAACTTGGAAGGTTCAGGTGGATGAAAAAGGTATAGAAAGATGTATGAAAAAGATGCAAACATTTGAGACTAACAAGATCATTTAAGAATATCATTGATTTACCCCCGCTCGATTTCATCCTCTTGAAGATTTCATCCCGAGTCCCATCAACGCCATCCCTGATCGTGAAGGGGCTAGCCGTATCCGTTTTTTGTCCCGATGTTCAAAGTTCCCATCCAATTCTTTTCTTCAGGAAGGAGAGAGATTTCGGGTTTATGAGAATGCTAAGTTAGTATTTCAAGAAGGAGAGCTTTGGCCTTGGCTAGAACCTCGAAGGGGACCAAGAAGTGATATTGAAAATCTGCTCGTTTCTTGTAAGCCATATTTTTCAGCAGTTGTATTTGGGTATGGTATGCCAAACACTGAAATAAAGAGACTTGTTGGAAATTGCATGTGGATAGCGCACCTTCCAAGTGGAAAATAAATCAACCACAGAGATTTGGGTTGGGGCTGAGAAAGTGAGACCTTGAAGGATAAAATTCTATACATATTTGGCGAAGGTGCAGTCCACAAAGAGGTGATCCATAGTTTCGAGAGCATTCCTGCAAAGCACGCATCTATGCGGACCAACGATGCTTCTTTTTATCAGATTTTACCCTGGCAAGGTATTATTGTGCATTAGAACCCAAAAGAAGAAATTATTTTTTGGGAAACCAAAGGAGTCCCAAACCTATTTCCAAAATTTTGCAGGTTGATTCATCTCTCTCTGAGTTTGAAGATACAGAAATCCCCGCATGTTAGCAAAGTTCCAGTTTTTCCTAGCCCCAAGAATATGAACCCTCACAGGACCGAAGCCGAGTCACGAACTCTTCGAGAGTGTCTCGCCGTGTTGTAGATGCTCGGGGACTTTAGGAAAGGCCCATGAACCATGATCAGAATTTTCGTCTTCATCCTGCATAGCTAACTTGTAGATGGTCTCAGTGAGTCGTGTCGAGAAATCCACTCGCTGACCTCTTTAGATCTTCAACATTGGCAAGAGGCGCGAGGTCCCATTATGCCGTCTTGCCACATTGAATTTTTTCCCATTTCCAGAATGTGGTAGAGGTGATTTTGGAAGAAATATATTCCTCGCCGACAAAGATTCTAGATCAACGAGCCTTTCGGAGTGTGATCGGCCTGCAGATTTCTCATTAGGATGCCTTTGGCGTACTTCTTTCTTAGAATTTGACTGACCGAGTGATTTGAATTCGCGTATAGCTTCCACATAATTTCGCAGCCCAAGGAAATGTTTGCATGGGTGGGATCTATGATCTGAAGTCCGCCTTCCGAAATTGGGCGTTTAACCATTTCCCAATTGACTAAATGGAACCTCTTCTGGTTACCTTTCTCTCCAAGCAAAAGGAAGACTCAGATTAACTTTGAAACCTAGTTGGTAATAGAATTTGGGGCCACAAGAAAGGAGGCATGATAAATAGGCAAGGCTGAGAGTACCGATTTGATGAGTATTAGTTTTCCGCCGTTGGTGAGCCAATGGCCTCCCCAAGAGGTGATTTTCGACTTGATTTTGCTGATGACTTCGACCCAAAACAAACTCTTATTTACTCTGAGAGTTAATGGAAACCCAAGGTATTTAATTTTGTCCCAATGGGAATAACCATCGAAGCCCAATTGATGCGCAATTTTGTGAATGGCTTGTTGCTCAAACTCTACCCATACACCGTACTCTTCGTGTCACTGATGAGAGCACTAGAAACATTACAAAAGCTATGGAGGATTGATTTGAAGGCATTTGTGATCCTTATGGAGACTCCACCTAACATGATAGAATCATCTGCGAAGAAGGCCTGGTTGATAGGTTCCAATCCCTTCATCAGCCTTATGCCTGGGATTGTCCCTGCGAGCTTTTCATCTGTCAGTTTTCTGCTGAGTGTATCTTCCATTAAAATGTACAGGAATGGGGAGAGAGGGTAGCCTTGCCTTAATCCCCTCGAAGCTTGAAAATAATTGGCAGGTCTTCCATTGACAAGCGGAGCTATCCTATCTGTGCAAGCTTTGATGAGGTTGACGAACTCAGGAGAGAAAGCAAAGGAAAGTAGAACTCTGTAAAGGAATGAAAGGTTGACCTTGTCAAAGGCATTTGCTATATCAAGCTTGATCAACATCCCTTGTTCCTTCCTTTGCTGGATGGAATGAATTGCTTCCTGCACCTATATGACATTGTCCATAATGTGTCTGCCTTTGACAAACCCTCCTTGAGCGGGGGAGATGAGGTTCCCAAGAAATCGCTTGATTCTGTTAGCGAGGGGCTTGGTAAGGATTTTGTATGAAGCATTGCGGAGGGAGATGGGTCTGAATATTTCAAAGGATCTAGGATTCACCTCTTTATGGATTAATGCTAAGAAGGTAGAGTTAGTGCCACCCCCCACCTTAGCTTTTTTCAAAAAGCCTTTAATCATTCTCAACAGATCGACTTTGATTATATCCCAACATATTCTGTAGAATTGGATTGAAAAACCGTCGGGCCTAGGGGCCTTGTCGGGTTCCATTGACCAAATGAATTTGCAGATTTCTTCACCAGTGAATGGCTTCATGAGGACTGAATTGTTTTCTTTGCTGATAAAAGAGGGGATGTGAGAAAGAAATTCATTTGTGTCCTCTTCGCTGCCATCACTCTCTTTTCTATATAGATTATGGAAATGATACTCAACAACTACTTTGATTTTGTCGAAGCCTTTGCAGATCAACCCTTCAGGGGAGATGATTTCTGAGATGTGATTGCAAGAGAGGCGAGCTCTGTACTGGTGGTGGAAGAAATAATTATTTCAATCTCTAGCTTTAAGCCACGGACTATGAGACTTAATTATCCAATATTATTCTTCAATGCAGAAGGAGCTATATGAATTGATTTGGGCGATATGTTCCTTTTCAAGCTCTGCAAAGGTGATGTATTTTCTTTCCATATCTATTTGTAGGTCATCCAACAGTTGGAAAACTTATTTTCTCTGACTAGTTGGGGTTTTAACAGGATTTCTGATCCACTCTTTCAAAGCATGCTTTGTGGCCTTGAGTTTCTGCTCCCACACAAAACTTTGGGATCCTATGACAGGTTTGGACCAAGCCAAACGAACAATATCATAGAACCCATCTCTTTCAATCTAAAGAGGGCTGAATCGAAACGGGATTAGGCCCAATTTTTCTTCCTCTTCCAATAGGAGAAGGATAGGCTTATGATCAGAGGTCAAATTAGGTAGGATTTTGGAGGAGATGAGTCTATGTTCCAACAGTAGAAAACTCTGAACAAGAAACTTGTCCAAACAAATAGAAATGTGCTCTTCCCCTACTCTATTATTAGACCAAGTAAAGAGTCCTCTCATGGGTTTGAAGTCCAGGAGGTCCCATTGATGTATAAGATATTCCACCAGGGGGAGCATTTGGTCACTGCTACAACTTCCTCCTCTCTTTTCTTTCGAGTCCATACCAATGTTTAAGTCTCCGGCTAATATGATGTTCTTGGGAGAGTGGAGGTCTAAAAATTGAGAAATAGATTGCCAACAATCTCTCTTTTCAACATAGAGCACAGGGACATAGAGATTAAAAAGAGCAAAGGTTAACTTACTTGTGGAATTCCTTAGCTCGGTAAATATCCAGTGCTAGGTCACAAAGAAGTTTTCCAGTTGAAATTGATCCTCCGACCACAGAGTAGAAATTCCACCTGAGGAGCCCCTTTCACTTACAACCTTTCCTGTGTTTTTCTTCCATTTCAATTTGATGATGTCGAGAAGGGTGTCCCCTTCGATTTGAGTCTCTTAGAGCATTAGGATTTCAGGAGGGTCCATATTCGAGAGGTCTTTGATGGATTCAACTTTCATTGGATTCCCCAAACCTCTGCAATTCCAAGAGACTAACCACATTATTTACTATTGGAGGGGTTGGTAGCTCCTCCCTTGGGAGGCCTTGTTCTGGTGTTTCTCCCGATGGACATTTTGATTGTGGATTGACGTCCTTGAGTTTTTTGCCTTTTTGCCTCTTCTTCCCTAACTTCTTTGTGTGATTTTCTTCCCACTCTTTTAGAAGGCCTCTCAAAGGTCTCGTCCTCCGAGGAACAAGAGTTTTACATTGGCTTCTTTCTTATTATTTCGATGTATGAGGGAGGGGAGGAAGTATCTAGGTTTTCTCCGGAGAGGATTGATTCTTTGTTACCTTTTCCCATAGAGGAGGAAGTGTTATGTTGTTCAATACCTTCCATTGTTGATTCTGGAGGGTTTTCTGGAGTGTTAAGCTCTTTAATAGGATTTTTGGCTTCTACCGAAGAGGGAAAATAGCTCCCTTCCCCAAGAGTCTATTCTGTTGTTGGTCCGTTGATCCCTTTTGTGGCCCCTTTTCCTTTATCTTTTGTCAGAGATGTTTTCTGAACTAGGGTCCATTGCTCTCCTTTCGATTTCTCGTTGTCTTCTTCCACCTTCTTTTTGCAATGCCTTGCGAAATGGCCATAGCCATGGAAAATGCCTGCATTTAAATAGAAGTTGTTCGTAATCCAACTCCTGGATATGGGTCTAGTCGGTAACCATTAATGTAATAGCTTTTGACAACCCAAATTCCAAATCTACCTCAATGCATATACGTGCACAAGAGTATTGGTATTTTCTCACTGCTTGGTCGATATACTTTCCGAGGGTGTTTCTAATGGTTTGAAGAGACTTCTGGTTCCAACAATGAAGTGGGAGATGAGGGAGACATACCCACACTGGAATAGCTGAAGGCACATCTTGAGCAAGATCGAAGTCGAGAGTCCATTTGTTTAAATATAGACCCTGAGGACCCATAAAATATGGTCCATTTCTAAAAATGAGGCTTCTGTCTTCCACGTTTTCAAACACAAATACACAGAATCCTTTACCTATAAAGTGACTTCTAATGCCTTTTGATACTAATGGAGTTCAGTTTCTATGCACCTAATCTTCCACAGCTTTAAGAGAGGGCCAAAGGCCAGTAAACTGCCCAATAATCCCTCTTTCAACAAGATTCAACACATACCGACATGTTTCTTTGATTGGAAGGGCCACCGATGGAATGTCGTCCAGCTTCTTCACAAACTTTTGTTGTGAGTCTGTCAAAGGTCATTTACTTCTTGCCTCAATTAGTTTCTTAAACACAAGAACTTCCGGAGGAGGAGGAAGGAGATCCTCGGGTCCCCCTCCTTAGCCATGGTAGCTGGAAGGAAATCACAAATAGGTCACTCGCAGACGCGCGCGCTCAACCACGCATTTGTCTCAATATTCCATTAACATTATTCAAATGAAACATCTAATTAATAAAAATGAAATTTAAAATATAAAAAAAAAGTATAATATAATGAAAATAAATTAAGTAAATTCTTTTTTTCCAAGGAAAAAATTCGTAATTTTTCATTATGTGAGAAAAATTACATGTTGTATCATCAACATAATCATCTATGCATAGATCATGTAAATACAAAAAACTCGACAGAGTCATATATCAACCATAGAAAATAAACATAAATGTCTTGTAAAAATAGGAAACCAAGTAAAATAGTTACATAGATATTTACAAAAAACAGTTATAGCAGCGAGCCCATAAAAAACCAAAAATGTGCAGTCTGTCAAGACTGCCCCTGGTTCCTCCAGTCCTCAATGAAGGGTCTATGGTAATATTGATACTCCATCTGTCCATCACGTTCAAAAATGTGCCATCGACCCCATGCTAGCTGCGATGTTCTTTGGATAATTTGTTAACCAAATGGTTCCTCTTCCTGTAAATATGAGTAACAGATATAAAGTAAAAATAAACTTTAAGAGTCAGTACTTCATCCATTAATTATCTAAGAGTGTGAGCATGACAGTGTGTCGCATTGTTAAACCAATTGATAATGATTTTTGAATCCCCGAATATCTGAATCCTGTTGCAACTTTTCTCTCGGGCAAATATGAGGAGTCTGAGACTGTTGAGTTCAGCATAGTTGTTAGTACCAGGTCCAAGACCCATCTTGAGGCGATTATAGTGTGTATCAAAGATGTGAAGAGAAACACCTCCACCACATCCCGTCGCGTTGGATGAACCATCAAAGTAGGCCCACGGGATGGATTTGACAATATATTCAGGTTGTATAATTCTAAGTTGAGTAGATGGAGCATCATTTGGGATGAGATTATAGATGGAGATTATGCTACTACTGATGTTGTTCCAGTTCGCGATCTTACCCAGAAAAATCGCTTGGTTTCGAGCTAGCCAAGTCCCCCATGCAATAAGGAGGGGGATTTTGCGATATTTTGGCCTGAGAGCAGCCTACCACCAATTATTCCAAGCCTCAGATACCGAGGTTCCATGCCAATTCTGGGTGATGCCCAAGGACAGTGTCGTGATGTGCCATATATGTTTACTTGCTGGGCAACTTATAAATAGGTGATTCACATCCTCGGCATGGCGGTGACATAAGATGCATCTATATGGCCCATGTATTTCCCGATTGGTGAGGTTGTCCTCCGTGGGGGTGCAATTGGAGAGGATGCACCACATGAAGAGTCTAGTTTTAGGGGGAGCTTTTAATTTCGATAGGTGTTTCCACCACCACTCTTTCATCTGTGGTTCCAGTAACTCACTCAGTGAGGCATACCCTTCCTTTGGTGTATATGGGCCCCTGGGTGAGATGACTCATAATATTTCATCCTTCTGAGGTATCGATTCCATATCAACTGCCAATTTTCGAGGATTTTAAGATCTTGAGCAGTTCTCCATGCCTGAGATTCCCAAGTGGAGTTGTGTGGGTCTGAAATTTGTGAGATGAAGTGATAACCAGTATGAGCCATATGTTGCTTGATTACCAATGGTAATTGGTAATCTTGTCCACTTCCCAAATATGCATCCATGCCAACCTGAACCTGATCACCAGATCCAATTCTCCAAGCCAATCCTTTTTTAATTATGTGGATGGATCTAGTTATGGCCTTCCATATGATGGATGTTCTAGGAGAGTGTTGAATGCGACCTCTGATCCAATCCATGGTATTCCTATGGGAAATGTACTTGTAATATGTAACCTCTTGCCACAGACTCTTAGGGGTGATCAGATGCCATCCCATTTTAGTAGCCACAACCGAGGCAAAGAGGTTGAGGTTTTTGAGTCCCCACCCCCCCAACCTTTAGGTTTTGCAATCCTCTTCCATGAAATCAAAGCGTATGTTTGACCATATTTGTTACCCCTCCAAAGGAATCTTCTGCAAATTTGTTGGATCCTATAAGTCACTCCTTTGGGGATCCAAGCTAGTGCCATCCAACACACATGTATGGCTTCAAGGACATATTTAATGAGCACCAACCTGCCTGCTTTGGAGAGCCATATTTGTTTCCAGATGTTGACTTTGTGCTCCACTTTGGAAATTAACCAGTTCCAATCATTTATACGATATTCATTTGGTTTTAGGTGAAAACCAAGATATTTGATACCATCCTCCAATTCCTTGCGCTTAAAATGAAAGAGGCCAAGGGCATGTCTGCATTCAAGGGCTGAGCAATGAACCACCATAATGGTAGATTTACTGTGATTGGGGCCCATACCAGTAGCTTTGCAAAAAATGCCGAGAAGATTCAGGAAACTGTTATTGTCATGACAAGTTCCATCAAGAAATATGAGGACATCATCCACAAATAGCAAGTGGGTGAGTTGTATGAGGTCAAATAATTTGACTCCGTTAATGGATCCATATGCTTTTTCTTTTTCCAGAAGAGTGGATAGTCCTTCCATAATCAATAAAAAAATTAAAGGGGAGAGTGGGTAGCCTTTCCAAAGACCCCTACCTGCATGGATGACATCATAAGCTACACCATTGATAATAATGTTGAAAGATGCATTTGTAATACATCCCATAATCCAGTTAGTGAAGGGTTGTGGAAAGCCAATATGTATAAGGATGAGTTGCAGGCAATTCTAATTAGCACAGTCAAAATATTTTGATAGGTCAATTTTGAGAATGGTACTCTTAAGACTCTTGAGTTTTATGGAGTGTAAGGCTTCCTGGGCGGTATCAATCGCTTCATGAATTTGTCTCTGGTTGAGAAAGGAAAATTGTTCTTTGGCAATGTGCTGGGACATAATAGGCTTGATACAGTTTGCAATAATCTTGGAAATGATCTTATAAATGCAGTTGCAGAGGGAGATTGGGCGGTAGTCATTGAATTATATGGGTTTTTCAGTCTTGGGGATGAGTGCTATGAATGTTGCATTAAAACCATCATAGACTTGACCAGAGGTCCTGCTAGCTTCAATTACCTGGAGTAGATCTTTACTGATGAGATCGAAGAATGTGAGGTATAATTCTATGGGCCATCCATCTGGACCTAGACTTTTGTCCTTCTTAAACCATTTCAAAACCCCTTTCACTTCCCCCAAAGTGACCGGTGCATTGAGGTCATCCAAATTATCCTCCACGAATCTGTGCATTGTGCGGGCTATCTACATGATCTCCATAATATTTGTAGTCCTGGGATCCCTGTATTGATTGGAGAAATGTCTAATTCCCATGTCCGCAAGCTGAGAGTGATTTTTTGCCACCCTGCCGTTCTGATCTTTTAGTTCCGAAATGGTGTTTATAATCCTTTTGCCTTTGGCACATTGTTGAAAAAATCTGGTGTTATCATCTCCCGCTTGTAACCAGATTGCCCTGCTTTTGACCCTCCACTCTTACTCCTGTTTTATAAGAATATTTGATTTCACCCTCTCCAGAGAAATGCATTCTTCCTTGGTCTCCAAGGACAGGAAACCGATCCTGTCCGAACCTGTCATATTCCCAAGTTCGATCTTATTGTTCAATAACTCCTCCTCCTCCACTTTCTTCTTCTTTCTGGCCCAACTGATAGTGAGGGACTTTAGATGAGAAAAGTTGTTGTATAGGACCTGAGCAGGCTCCAAATCAGGTCTTTGATCACAGTGAGTCCATTCACTCTTGACCAAATATTGAAATTCAGGCTCCTCCAGCCGATTTGAGTTAAATTTGAAGGGGGAGCAGGGATTTTGGTCTCCCATATGAAATTCAAGATAAATGGGGGAGTGATTTGAGGAGCCACCCTTCCCCACCCATTGCCTAGATTTTTCAAATTTATCAGCCAAAGGAACCTTGATCAAGAATCGGTCAAGTCTTCTAGCCAATGCAGCCTCTCTAGTTATCCCGTTCCTCCAAGTGGGGAGCTTCTTTGGCATAGATAGATCTAAAAGATCAGCTTCATCAATCATCCTTTCAAAATATGCATTTTTGGGTCAGGGGTGGCACAAGGTCCTCAGGATTCAGATAGGCCAATGGAGAAATTGAGGTCCCCGCCCAAAATAATGTTGTCTCGCTGCATAATAGGGAAGTGCATCCAATCGTCCCAGAATTCCTCTCTATTTTGACAGGGACCATATACGTTGATCAAACTAATAGGAGTATCAGAATCATGAGTAGTAATGTCAGCACCCAAGATTCCAACCCTGCCCCACCATTTGTTGACCAGTATAGTTCTGTTATAAAGCCCCAAGGCACAACCACCAGATCGCCCCCTGACATCTAGGGTCTGAAAGGTCCAGTTAGGGAGAAAGGTGGACAGTAAGCTTGCAATATACAATCCATCACCCAATGTTTCCTAAAGAAAAATAGCATCCAAACGAACAAGGTCCAGTAGTATTTTTAGGGCCAATTTTTTGTCAGTACTGGCCAAACCTCGACAGTTAAGGGACATGAAAATCATGGATCATCGTTGCCCCGGGTGTTCTTTGCTCTAAGAACTCGATCAATGGAGGTTTGAGTTCAAGCCGCAACCTCCATACTAGCCCTTATGATAGCCTTGGTGATAGAGGAGGGTCTTCCCCTTGTTTCTTTGGGGATCGATTCATCGGTGTCAGCACCAAGACCAAAGTCATGAGGTTAATGGCCGTAGAGGCAGATCTGAGATTATAGTTGTGTCCAGCAGATGGAACCGAAGTGTCCGGAATGGAAAGGGAGGAGGATTCTCCAACAAGGGTGTGAGGGTTGGGCCAAGAAACAATGGGAGGGGCAATTGCAACAGGGCAGCTAAGAGGATCCAAATTACAATTGACTAGATCAATTTTAGGGGAAATAGTAGATATAGCAGCGGAAACAGTGTTATGAAATTTAGAAATAAGAGAAAGGGAAGTAACAAGAGGAGTACCCGGGACCAGAGTGTTGTCTTCCTCCAGAGGATGGGCATTGTGATGCTGAACCTTTGTATGAGGAGATGGTGCCGAGGTGAAACCTGAGGTAGTGACCAATGCAAGTTCGATAGAAGCCGAAGATTGTGCCCTAATCGCCTCCTCCATATTGTTCATTTGTGTCCCCGCATGCACCAAGATATTTGTAGGGACAGAGGCATCAATGATAAGTGGACACTCCTTGTACAGGTGACCCATCTCATGACAGCGCCTGCATATAAATGGTACCCCCTCGTAGTCCAGAATCTAAACCCAGACAATGTCTTTGTAGTGTATGTTGAATTTCTCCACGAGACCTTCTCGCGTATCCAAATGAACAAGAATCCGAGCCACCAATATATTCCCAGTCTCGAGATAGGATCTATTGTGGTCCAAATAAATCCCCAAGTCCTCTCCAATAAAACAGAGAGCCTCTTCAGACCAAAATTGTAATGGTAGCCCGGGAAGTCTGACCCAGATTGGTCCTGCACCAGACTTCTCCTGGTCTGGGTCAAATAAGGGCATCCATCGCTTCAATAATACATGGGTCATATCAATGTGCTAATATTTGGTAAGGACCCATTCTTCCATGTATGGGTGTGGTAATATAAGAGCAAACCAGCCTTTGTTCATTGTTATAACTCTCGAAATATATTCCATGGTGTTCCCCCAAATTTCCGCAATCCATATTTTGATCTTGGTTGTTGAGTAATTTCTTCCTCGCACCCGCCCAACCAGCACAGTCTGTGATGTGTGCTCAATTTTTTCCATGCCAAATCCCACCCCAAAGACCAATTCCGTTCTTCTCGCTCTACTTTTGGTGCACTTTTGCTTCTTTTTCCCAGCTCTGATAGAGGATCTATCCCACCTGTTGCCTTTCGCTTCTGGTGTATCATCCGAGTTGAATGTTTTGCTCTCTTCTAATGGTGGGGCATTGTGCGTTATGCCTTCGAAGCACCCTGATGTCGCAACAAAGGGAGGAACCACTTGTCCAGTTGTGTGTGCAGAAGGTTGTTCTCCTTGATTAATACCCAATTGTTCAAACCCGAAGTTCCCTTCCTGTTGTCTGCTTCCAAATCTCAGCCCCTCTGCTAGCTGTCCCAATTCATCCGGTGTTTCATGTGCTTGCTTCTCCCATAGTCTAAGAACTGACAACGATGGAATGGAGTAGGTTGGGGATGCCAAAGCCATCAAAATAGGCTCCGAACTAACCGCCACAGTTACTGGGAGCATTTCCTCCAACGTGTATTATGACATGGAGGATTCCCCGATTTCCATGGCCACATGTTCCTTGCTCCCAAGGTCCACCTCATTAGTCAGCCCGCTAATCCGATGGGAAGATAAATCAACCCATATTTGGGATGGGTCCAAATGGTCCGAGGAATAATCCACCTCATCATCAGTCATTTTTCCTCGCAGTAGAAACCCCCATTCTTGTTAAGTTAAAAACCCTTCCGCGCACAATCGACCTTGTTTTGAGGTAAAAATCAATACGTTGAGTGGAGCCCATATGCTGGGGCCAGGGAAATGTAACCAAGGTATGATTGAGCCCCTCTATCATACTGTCAAGGCAGTATGGAAGGCGACGGGCAAAACAAAAGAGAGAAAGTCGTGATAGTAGCAGAGAGGTTCCCTTCTCCCACGTGGATGACTGAGCCTTGTGTCGGCAAGGAGCAGGGGGAGAGGGTATATAATAATCACACAAACTAAAAAAACGCTAGACTCGGGGATAAAACAATACCTCAGCAACATGTTATTAGTAAAATACTGATAACGGAGAACAAAACCAAGTTCAGCCCGTAGTTCCATGGCGAAGCTCGTGCTGAATCTGTTGTAAGCAACTAGGGAACATGGTGTTGAGGGTAGACTTCCATCTCAAGGGCTTGTCTACCATCGCTAGGAAATTAAGTAAAATTCAATAATAAACTAATTATTAATATATGATTAATGTAAATCTACTGATTATTAATAAACTAATTATTAATAATAAACTAATTATTAATGTAAATCTACTGATTTATGATTTATGTATTTAAGAATAAATAAACAAATAATAAAAAATAACTAATTCTATCATTATATATATATATATATATATATATATATATATATATATATCTTTATTTATGAATTAATAGATAACATTAAAAAAATTGTTTCTTCTAAGTTCAAAGAAAAAATCTGGTGTGAGAAAGATCTAGCAGCTAAAAGAAAATTAAGATATTGTAAGGAGGTCATCAACCCCACCCTAGAAGATCAAAAGTATATCTCTGTTTTAACTAGCTCAAAGAAGAAAATTAATATAGCCAAGATTAGAACGAACTCTCATGAGCTCCATAGTGAAACAGGTCGTTGGACAATTTCTAAAACACCATGGATGGAAAGAATCTGCCATCTCTGTGAGAATATGAACATCGGAGATTGAAAATCACTTCCTCTTAGAGTGCCCCGCGTACAACCACATTAGAGCTCAATTTCATAATCTTTGTTGCAATACTGACCTTTAAGATGTCAAAATTATAGTGATCTTTGGAGGCTTCTCTCCAAGCTTTTTGAGCATAGGAATAAAATATTAAATCAAACTAAATAACTCTTTTCTTTAGGTCCAATAGACCAAAGATTGGTCTCAGTGGAGTGGAGTTAACCACCATCATCATTCTCAATAAATAAATGTATAATTTATAAATAGATTAATAATGAATAAATATATAATTTATAAGTATTTATATATAGATATATATAAAATAAATTAAATTATAAGAAAAAATGAAATATAAAAATAAAATATATGAATATAACAATAATAGTTGAAAAAAAATGAAAAGAATTTATATATAATTTCAAAAAAATCTAATTAGGTCGATGGGCCGCCTTTCTTTTGAATCAAGCCTCCTTCTATTTTGATTGACCATTCTACTCTGCAAATGACATGTGCATAGGTTTTGTGCTCACCTGCTAGTGGCATTTGTACATTTATGCTCACCCTTTCAATGTGCTCACCGAGAGAGTGCCTCTAAGAGTAACGATATATGAATTTCGAAGGATTTATGATGCACGATTGAATGGATTTATTGATACGACATCACGATGAACAACTGGCTGAAAACATGGGTACCATGATCACATATGTTGTCTTGTTAGGTCAGTATTTCTCAGTTCACTTGTTGCTGGTACATCGAATTCTTCTCAGCGTCTTCGACATCAACATCATACAGAAGTGAACGACGACCCAAATCAAAATTTCGTACACAGATTCACGCAGTCGGATACCAGCAAAGATAGGTCAGTGCCTTCCCTTCACTCTGCTGAATCAAAATTGCGTCTTTGAGTTCAATAATTTCTCTGCATTCTATTTTTGTGTGTTGTGAAAGATGGACTCTAAATGTTGAACTATATATTGTTGGGAACATAATTTGAAACATAGAATTGAACCATCAATGTCTGTAAGCGTAGATGCTCTCATGGACTTCTTAATCATACGGTTTTCCTCCTTCATACCCAAAACACGAACAAACTCTGCCTCTGAATTCATCATAACATAACAAAACAGATATATAAGATGTACTCTGGAACTGTAGGCTAGAATATGTACTCTACATACAATTACGTTGATCTGTAACATAACTCTATTTTGCATGTTCTGATTTGTTTAATTCTTGTTACATTCCAAGTAAAGTAGCATTGCAAAGGATGTCCTTTTATTTGGGGGTGTTGTGAATTGACTTAGCGAGCTGTAGGGAGAAAGCATTGTTGCTCACGTTCCCCTGAAGAATTGCGGAAAGAAATAGAATTGGAGAAATGAAACTGAATTTAACAACTGAAAGATAAATCGAATTGGAAAATTTATTGATAAATTCTCCATGTCATTACAAGCCTCTCGGGCCATCTTATTAAACCTAGATACATTTCGTTACTCTAACTACATCTCGTTATTTCGTTATTTCAACTACCTAGGTAATTAGTAAATTTACAATATTTGTTGTCACATTTAACAAACTCCACCTTGACAACAAATTTTCCTAATGTCCATTCATCATCTTTTCTATAAGCCGAGAGAAGCAAGACACCATCTCAGCTTCTCTACTGTAACTGGCTTCGTGAATATATCTGCATGATTCTCCTGTGTGTGGACCTTCTTGAGGACTACTTTGCCGCCTTCGATTATATGTCTCACAAAGTGATACCTTACATCGATGTGCTTGGTCTTGCTGTGATGGGCTGGATTTGTAGCCAAATGAATAGCGCTCTGACTGTCACAAAACACATTCACTTTCTCCTGCGTCCTTCCAATCTCATCAAGCAGACCTTTTAACCAGATTGCCTCTTTACAGGAATCTGAAGCAGCTATATACTCTGCTTCAGTAGTGGATAAAGCAACTGTCTCTTGAAGCTTTGACATCCAACTGATTACTCCACCTGCAAGAGTAAAAACATAACCTGTAGTAGACCTCCTTTTGTCCAAATCACTTGCATAATCAGCATCCACATATCCGCAGACAGTACCTTCACGACCATCAAAGCTGATGCAATGGTCACTTGTGCCTCTCAAATACCGAAGCACCCATTTCACTACTCGCCAATGTTCTTCCCCTGGATTTGCCATGAACCTGCTGACAACTCCAACTGCATGTGAAATGTCAGGTCTTGTAGATACCATCGCATACATTAAGTTGCCTACTGCATTTTCATATGGTACACGAGACATATACTTCTTTTCTTCATTAGTTCTAGGACTCAAATCCAAAGAAAGCTTAAAATGGGAAGCTAATGGAACATTAACAGGTTTCACATTGTTCATACCGAACTTTTCAAGTATTTTCTCCACATACTTCTATTGTGATAACCAAAGCTTACCATTCTTCCTGTCTCTGTGTATCTCCATGCCCAAGATATGTTTTTCCGCTCCAAGATCCTTCATTTCAAATGTCCTAGACAGCTGAGCCTTTAACCTACTGATTTCTTCCATGATTTTGCTTGCAATAAGCATATCATCAACATACAACACCAAGATAATGAATATGCCATTGAAACTTTTGAAGTATACAAAATGATCATACTCACTTCTGATAAAATTCTGGCTCATCATGAAGGAATCAAACTTCTTGTACCATTGCCTGGGCGACTACCTCAGGCCATACAACGATTTCCTGAGCTTGCAAACTAATATTCTGCTGCGACCTTGTAAAAAACCTTCTGGCTGATCCATATAAATCTCTTCATCCAAATCACCATGAAGAAAGGCTATTTTAACATCTAACTATTATAACTCAAGGTCCAGTAAAGCAGTTAGTGCTAACACAGTACGAATAGAAACAAGTTTAATTACTGGTGAAAAGATCTCATGAAAGTCAATACCTTCAACCTGAGAATACCCTTTTGCAACCGGTCTAGCCTTATACCTTTCGATACTTCCATCAACTTTTCTCTTCAACTTGAAGACCCATTTGCACCCAATAACGCTTCTCCCTTCGTGAAGTTCTACAAGATCCTGTAAGTCAATGAATTCAACCTCGAATACCTTCTAGCGCTACGTACTAGCTTTTATACTCGATACTTCCATCAACTTTTCTCTTCAACTTGAAGACCCATTTGCACCCAACAACGCTTCTCCCTTCAGGAAGTTCTACAAGATCCCAGGTATTGTTCTTGGCTAAGGAGTCCATTTCTTCTTCCATAGCCTTTTTCCATACCTCGCTATCTGCATCATTAACTGCTTCCTGATAACAAGATGGTTCCCCATCTTCAGTAATCAATGCAAATGATGAAGCAGAGTCTTCATACCTTTTTGGTGTTCTTCTTTCCCTTGTAGACCTTCTTAGAGTGACTGGTTGCTGACTGGATTCTGGAATTTCTCCAGTTTCCTCTGCTTCTCCACCTTTTTCAAAAGTCTCTCCTTCCTTTCGACTTTCTGGAAAAGGTACAGTCTCCAATTGAATCTGCTGACCTGGCGATACCTGCTTCTGTTCAACTTTTTCAACATCTGATTTTAAAAGAGATGATTCATCAAATGTTACATCTCTACTAATGACTATCTTCCGTGAAGTAGGATCCCACAACCTATATCCCTTCACTAAATAATCATATCCAACAAAGACACAACATTTTGATTTTGGATCTAATTTTGAATGCTGATTTCTAGGAATAAGAACATAGGCATCACAACCAAAAATCTTCAAATGCGAATAATCACAAGACTGACCCAACCAAACTTCTTCAGGAATTTGACAGTTTATTGCAACCGAAGGTGATCTGTTAACTAAATAACAAGCAGTAGATACTGCTTCTGCCCACAACTCCTTTTGCAGATTAGCATTACTAATCATGCTTCTGGCTCTTTCCATAAGAGTCTGATTCATCCGTTCAACAACACCATTCTGCTGAGGAGTATAAACAACAGTTTTATGTCTAACTATCCCTTCATCCTTACAAAATTGTTCAAATTCTAAAGAGGTAAATTCACCACCATTGTCAGTTCTTAAACATTTGATTGATTTGCCTGTTTTCTTTTCCACCATTATTTTAAATTGTTTAAACACATTAAACACATCAGCTTTCTTTTTCAACATATAGACCCAAACTTTTCTGGAGAAATCATCAATAAAAGTTAAAAAATACAAGGCACCTCCATAGGACACAATAGGAGATGGTCCCCACATATCAGAGTGAATATAGTCCAAAATCTGCTTGCTATTATGATTGCCAGACTTGAATCTTTGTTTACATTGTTTTCCAAACACACAATATTTACAAAAATCCAACTTCAAGGATTTCAAATTAGGAAGTAGCTTGCGATTCATCAGTACCTGAAGACCTTTCTCGCTCATGTGACCCAACCGCTGATGCCATAGACAAGAACCTTCTTCTGCTTTATCTGACACGATCGTTGCTTCACTGACTTGAGTGCTTCCCTTGAGTCTGTACAGGTTTCCGACCTTTTCAGCCTTCATAACAACCAAGGCTCCTTTCGAGACTTTCAGCACTCCATTCTGACTTGTAAACTTATAACCATTCGAATCCAAAACTCCCAAGGAAATCAAGTTTTTCTTTAGATCAGGTACATGCCTAACATCAGATAAGGTTTTAATTGTACCATCATACATTTTAATTCGCACATTTCCAATCCCAACAGTCTGACAAGATGCATTATTTCCCATGAAAACAGAATTACCATCTACAGTTTCATATGATGAAAACCAATTCCGGTGCGGACTCATATGATGAGAAGCACCAGAGTCTAATAGCCAATATTCAACATCTTGTGAGATATTACATACAGTGAGTGCTTCAGTAATTAAAACCTCATCATCCATACCTGAATCGACCTAATTTTCTTCCTTGTTGTTTTCCACCTCCTTCCGTTTCCAGCAATCCTTTTTGAGATGTCCCGGTTTGTTGCAGTACCAGCATTTTGCTTTACTCTTCTTACTTCCCTTTGACTTCGATCTGGAAGAACCTCTTGTCTTCTCCCCCTATTCCTTTGAGCGACCTCTAGCTACCATGGCTTCAGGTGCCGAAGTCTCAATGCTAGATTGTCTTCGTACCTCTTCAGATAAAGAGAGCACCCATGACAGATTCAAAATTTAATGAATCGACAGTGCTCAAATTAACTGAGGTCACAAAGTGATCCCATGACTCAGGCAGGGAACACAACAAGGTTATTGCCTTGTCTTCTTCCTCCATCTTGACTTCCATATCGGACAACTGACAAATAAGCGTATTAAAAACATTCAAGTGATCTGCAATTTTCGTACCCTCCTTCATTCGAAGGCTATACAGTTGTCTCTTTAAATAGATTCTGTTAGTCAAAGATTTTGTCATATAGAGAGTTTCCAATTTCTTCCACAACCCTGCGGTTGTACTCTCTCCAACAATATTGAAGAGTACTTCGTCTGCCAAACACAACCGAACGGTACTGAGAGCTCGGGCATCCAAGTCCTCCCAGTCCGAGTTTGACACGCTTGCTGGTTTTTTAGTTACCCCATCAAATGCCTTGTGCAACCCTTGTTGCACAAGAAAATCCCTAACCTTCAGTTTCCACAGAGCAAAATTGTTTTTCCCGGTGAATTTCTCCACCTCAAATCTTGCGTTTGTCATTTTCGCCATTTCTCCCTGGGTTTCAGGTTTCCCTTCTTCTAGGGTTTCAAGATTTCCTCTCTTGTTTTTCTAAATGCTCAGAAAAACCCCACTCAAATTATAAAAAAAAAGATTTTCTGAATTTCAAGATTTCCTCTCTTGTTTACAGATTTTCTGAATGCTTAGAAAAAACCCTTACTCAAATTTTAAAAAACAACAGATTCTCAGAAAAAACCCTTACTCAAAAATTAAAAAAAAACAACAAATGCTCTTTCACACTTTCTTTTAAGTCTTCTCTTCAAACTGTATTTAGATTTTTTTTCTTGAAACCCTACTCAAATCTTTAAAACCAACAGATTTTCTTTCACACTTTCTTTTATCTGCTCCTCAAACTGTATTCAGATTTTTTTTTCTTCTGAAACCCTACTTAAAATTTATAAATATGCTTGCACAGCCCAAATACGATTTTCCTTAAAAAAAAAATGATTTCTTCATACCTCTTTTCTGCAATTCTTGGATGTTACTAACTCCTTTTCCCACAGACGGCTCCAGGACTTCTTGATAGACAGGACTTCTTTCTTCTCCCAGCGGAAAATGGCTGGCGGCTCTCCCACTCGATGAACCGCAATCTCCACAGGCAGATTGAACTTCGGACACCGCTCGACCTTTGCTCGGCGGCAATGCAGACCCTCTCTCCTGGCGGTTGACCCACTCGACGGTTCTGCGGCTACAGTTCTCTTCTGCACAAGTTTTCACGGTTTTCAAAAGCAGACGGCTCCAAGTCTCACTTCAACGGAATCTGATTGCTTCCTTTCTTATCGTGTAGGGCTAGATTGCTTCCTTTCTTATCATGCAGGGCTGGTTTTTACAACGGTCTTTCTAACGGGTGGCACTGTGGGCCGGCTCTCCCCCTTCACGGCTGCTAAATAACACAACAAACAATTGTTCTCTCACTCGGCTAGAATTTCACAGCGGAGGCTCTTGGCAATCGATCGATTTAAAAGAAAAAACACAGGCTTTCAGCAGAGGCTCCGATACCACTTGTTGCGGGAAAGAAATAGAATTGGAGAAATGAAACTGAATTTAACAACTGAAAGATAAATCGAATTGGAAACTTTATTGATTAATTCTCTGTGTCATTACAAACCTCTCGGGCCATCTTATTAAACCTAGATACATTTTGTTACTCTAACTACATCTCGTTATTTCGTTATTTCAACTACCTAGGTAATTAGTAAATTTACAATATTTGTTGTCACATTTAATAAAAATATAGATCAATTTGGTAACTGAACATAAAATCTGGTTGTTGTGAGAGGTATGCATGGAATATTGCATGAGTCTAAAAAAGGAGTTTAAAAGGAGAACATAGAGAACATTCTTTGTACCATCTGTGTGAGTAGGGAAGAAGGCTCAAAAAAATTGTACCCATATCATTTACTATACCGATAAAGAAAGGGGGCATCAAAATTGAAGCTCGACATTTAGAAGGAGGGATCAAATATGTTTATAAAAATCAAGGACACCTTGCCTAATACAACCCTGAACCAGATAGAGAAATTTAATTTATATATTAATGTTCACTTGGTCGGTTGTTGTAAGAGAAATCATTTGCTTTCCCTTGCATGAATTGATGAGAATGGTGTTCCATTCTTGACCAATATATATTTATGACCTTCTATGAGGAAAATGACATCATTTTCCCACAAGTAGGGGTTGCCAAAACATGACTTTTTTATGCAACAACATCACATTCCATCTCATTCATGAAGCGCTCATTGATGGAAAATTAAATTTGATTCTACATTTTACAATTTAGTGTCTTTATGTAGCCATCCCAATGGATAAGGCTTTAGATGGTTATACGTCTTTAGTCCCAACCTCTGAATTAAAACAGTGACTTTCATCTTTTAGATTTGAATTTATCGTTGAAGATCTTTTTAGGTTCTTCTCTAGTTTGTTTTTTTCCACCACTGTTGTTGTGTTCTGCTCTGTGGTCAAAGCCAGACTATCAACTCAGTCTGAGTTGCATTCAACTTCATGTCCCTCCATAGTTGTAGTCAAGTTTTTCTTCTAACGATGTTTTTTGTTTTGGGGTTGAAACTCAGGGTGCAGTTTCTAGCACTTGATGTTGGTGCCTGTCAATATTGCAATGAGTCATTTTGGTAGAATCATTATATTTTTTGCAAAAAAATTACTTCTTTCCCTTGCCTGTTTTTAATTCTGAGTTTTGACAAATCTTTCTTTCTAATTAGATGTATTTCCAGAGCTCTTTGTTGACCCTTCCCCTTTATCTCAGTGTGCAATGCTTTACTGCAGGCATAATCAATATCCTTAACTTCAAATTGTCTCTTGTACCTTACCGTACCTTGTTGTGTTGCACTGTATTTTACTTCACATGCACTTTTAGAGAGTTTAGCCATGCTCTATTAAGCAACCATCTACACAGCTCAAACTCAAACTCATATTGGAATTTATCACTGTATTTTACTTCACATGCACTTTTAGAGAGTTTAGCCATGCTCTATTAAGCAACCATCTACACAGCTCAAACTCAAACTCATATTGGAATTTATCATAACAGAGAAAAATAGAATATTTTATTTAAGCTCTCAGGGGACTATGTATATGTAATGTACAGTCTACAAAACATTTTTATATTAACAGATAGACATAGACATTCTAAGAAAGCATTTTCGTTCGAGAATGTAATCATTAGGAACCTGAATTTATCAAAATCATTACAAAACCATGTTTCAAGTACTGGCTAAGGATAGCGTTAAGTCCAATCAAATACTAAAAACATGAAAGGCAACTTCTCAATATTCCTCTAACATGCCCACTATTGATTCTATTATGCTTGTCAGAGCCAAAAGAGGGTGGAATGCCCATATTGAAGAATTCTAGAAGAAGCTTTATCACATCTTCATTCTCATTCACAATTTGGACTTCCACTTCTTTGACCTATTTCCTCAAGCAGCTCAGTCCTAGTTGCCTCTTATGGCTAAACGAGTTGTCCTTTTGCCTCTACAAGTCAGCTTTACAATGATATTACTCAGGTTTTATCATTACTTCTTTGAATTCCTTTAAAGCCTCCTTATTTAAATCCCTTAACATGTCATTAATATCAGATTTGAAACTGATTTCTCCATTTGCAGAAAACATTTTCCTGGGCCCAACAAGGTATCATAGATTTATTTCTCAAAGAAAGGGTTTGTAAGGAAATTATTTCTTCCCCAACAGGGTATTTGGGGTCCCTTCATGGGAAAGACTCCCTAATCTCTCCTCCTAACCCTGGAGTCAAACAATCTCTTAGATCATTCATGATCTTCCTTGGATATTGCTGATGGAGAACTGTTGACACCCTTTTTGAACTCTATCATAGTTGGACATGAGCCCTTCCCCACATACAATTCTGCTGAAGATTTCTTGGCAGGATGATCTTTGTTTCTTCTTGATGCTTTTCTATTCCCCCATTTCAGTCTTCTGCAAATCTAGAAATAGTCGAGTATACTAAAATAGAAAATTTGATTGAATTGAATCTTTCCCATTACAAGAGAAAATTCCGTTCTACTATGAGTATTTTACCTAAGTTTTTCCAAAGTATAAATTATAAACTTAAATAACTTCTGCAGATTATGTACAAACCAAATTTTCCAAGAGTAAAGAAGGAGGTATTTTAAGATACTGTCCAACATGGTGATTTTTGGGCAAACCTTTTTATGTAAAATCTTAAACAAACTACTTCGCAAAATATAAAATACTTAATTTAATGAGATTTAATCTTTGTGTGTAAAGTGGTTGCTATTATATTTTAATATATTGACTAGGGCAGAACGACTTCCAATGTGTGAAAATATCCTGATGTTAAAATCCAGTTTATTACTCTTTTGTGGTATGGGTGTCTACCTCAATAGTTATATGACCGTGTTGGATTATTACATTTGCAATGGTTTTAAGAAATTTTACTTTTCTCCAATGTTATGCATTTCATTGTTCCACATCAACGCTCACCTAATCAGGAGTGCCTCTCACTTAAAATATATTTGTTTCAGTACAGTTGTTGTGTGTGCACAGTTATGGTATATTTGTCTTGCATTGACGTTGATGGCAAGATTCATCAACTAGGACCAACTTTAACCAATGAAGTTGACTTACTAACCTTGATCAATCACATCAAACTACTAGAAGATCGGGAAGTTGAATCTCACTGGAGCCTCAACATCCAGGCAGCCAACAACACAACTCAAACTCAAACTCGTTATCATACTCCTCTTTTCATTATTATTGTAGGTCCACTTTGAATATGAAAGGTGGAAGATTGTGGTGTTTACAGGTCATTCCATTTGGGGGTATTTCTTGTTTAGCCATTCTATGCATTTTGTATAAACATCAGATATTTCTCTCTACCTCAAATTCTCCAATAACTTTGTCTTTATAATTTTGATCATAAAGGTTTCTTTGTGGGATCGCTGAGTATTGTCTTCTAATTTTAACACAGTAGTGTACACTATATGAGACAGATATTTATGGTTTGAGATGCGGAACTTATCTCTCCTTCATGAATCAGTCTCATAACCGAAGTGCACTCTAAATTTCTGTTTCATGGTCAGGATAAAGCATTAATGACATAGTGTTTGTCCATGTTAAGTCTATTTTCCTAGAATTTAAACTTTGTTGCTTCTCATTGTCCTTCATAAACAACCGTGTATTTGGAATATAGTCTCTTTCAAAATGAAATAGTGTCTCAATGATAACAATGATGCTCTTAACTTGTGATGAATGAATGGAGAATTTTGAACACTTGTAATTCACCTTATGTATGATCTATTTATTGAGCGAGACTCATTTTTTTTTCAAGCATCATTTTGAACATGGATTGTTTGCCTAAGATTTACACAATGAAGCTTTTTCATCATTGTCATTTTGGCATGCTCTTCACTCATACCCAAAATTTTCCATTTTACTTTTAGAATAGATCTTTCCTTGATACAGTTACAAACTTTGTTATCTGCTTAGAAAATGGAGCAGTTTGTTATCTGCGCTAATCACCAGTGTCCAAAAACCACCATAAAAAAAATATGCTGTTATTAAACCCTATAAATCCATTTCTTTATTCTCCATATCTTCTAATTTTTCTGAGAGTTTTTTTTTTGGTGCAAAATTTTTATTGTGGGTTCTTAACTTCTTATAGCATGGTAGTAGCCTTTCAAACAACTTTTTGAGGCTGCATTTTTATTATTGAATGAAAGCTACATGTGAAACCTGTCAAATTCTCCCAACATATAATCTAAGGCTCCATGTCCTATGTGTTAGCGTTTAGTGATACTCTGAAAGTGTTTACACCATCTTGGGATGATTCACGTGATATGGGGTGCATGGTGTATGGACGTCTCTAAATTACTCCACATACCATCGATTTTTTTCCTCCAAATTCCCTCTTTCTTAGACAAATGAGCCGACAATTCAAATCGTTATCGAGTTATAATTAGATAATTCCTATTATCATATTGCATTATTCTACTACTTTCAAATTTATACTCGAAGCAATTCCTGTATATTGTCACTCATTGGCTCATATCCCCAAAGGATTACTGGAAAGAATAATGAAGTCCTTCTTTGATTTTCTGTGGATAGGACAAAGCGATAAGGTGGGCCCACATTTCCTTAAATGGTGATTCATAGCCAGGAGAAAGGAACAAATCTATTGGTGCCTTTAAAATATTCAAAATTTTGGAACCTCCCTGGCTACTAAATCACTTTGGAATTTAATCTTGAAGGATAGTATGTGGAGAAGGATTATTATCCATAATGTTTAGCTTTGGGTTCTCAGCTGGATTGGACTACTAATGATAGGAAAAATACCAAAAAATTTATAATCCATGGAAGGCTATGGTCACTGCTTTCCCTGTCATCTTAGCCTGCAGAGTCAGAAATGGTTCCCAGATTAGAATTGGAGTGGATAAGATAATGGGTTAAATCATGTTATTTTTCTTCTAGCATATTTAATTCAAATATTACAAGAGATAGGAAGATTTAGACTTCATCATGCGGGTGCCCCCTCACTACTAATATCTGGCACTTGAGTCACAGGTTTGAATATACCTTATAAGAAAAATTAATAATAAAGTTGCTACCGTAATAAACTCCAGAAAATCATGTCAAACCTTCTCAATTGAAAATGAATCATAAATACCATTTAAATGATTAATGGCAATAAACCCCATTCAAATAAACCCTCACAATAACTTTAAACATAACCCAGTTATCCATTATTTTATTGACCGGCTCACACAATCATTATAACTGCATAATGGAGAGGTTTTTAAGCAAATAACAAGACATTCAATTGATGCGCCTTGGCAAAACTTCAACTTAAAATAAAATAACTGAACCAACTAGGGTGATCGGGGAGATCACCAAAATTGGGTTTGCCCACTAGGGTGAAATCGAGTTTCACCGAAGAGTGGCTGAGGGTCTCACCTGAAACCCCACAACTTGAAAACTCACTTGAGCTCTCAAAATATCAAAGAAGAGAAGATCAAATTCCATGTCTTGCTCTCGTTCCTCCTTCTCTTTTTATAGATGGCTACTTGGAAAAACCATGGGCAAATACCTGGGGTCAAAACAACCAAAAGGAAAAACTAGGGGCAAGTACCTGGAGTCAAAACAATCTAAAAGGAAAAACCATGGGCTAGTGCCGCTTATTTACTATTTTATTTATTATTCTTCTACCATTAAGACTTGGTCCAACCGGTTAAACGGTTGGGGATATTACAGTTCCCCCTGCCCAAAATTGCTTGCCCTCAAGCAATTTCAATGTTGGATGTTGCAATATGTGCTCTCCTTCCCAAGTGGCATCTTCAACGGGCAAATCTTTCCATCGTACCAAATATTCACGGATGATTCTACTTCGAAGCTTCCTTCCTCGAACCTCTAACACCTCCTCAGGAACCAGTTGAAGATGGCCCTCTTCATCTAATGGCGGTAATTCTGGTGATGATTTTATGTTGAATGCCAACAATTCTTTTATTGCCTTTTCTATCTCATCCTTGTACACTTTGGGGTGCCGATAAGGGGTAGTGATGACAACTTGGATCCCTTCTTCTAGTTCGTTGATGTGCTCAAATCCCTTATCAAGTGGACGTCCTGGGGGAATATCTCCAAATACCTTCCGGTATTTTTGCAATAGTGTCATAATATCAGGTGAGTACTCCTTGTGTTGTTCTACTGGTTTCTTCTCCATGATTCGGCACTCTACTTCCCATACAATATCCCTCTGTCGGAGGTCTGCCTCCATCCGATTGGATGTCACAACCTTGGGAGGATATGCATGCATTCCTCTCAACTTCACCTTTTTACCATCTAGTCCTGTGAATGCGAGTTCCAAGTCTTGGTAGTTTACTGTATGAGTTCCGATAGAATATAGCCATTGTACCCCCAATACTACATGAGAGTCTGGGCAATCTACAACAAAGAAATTATCTGTAACTTTGTAGTTTCCCATTGCTAGGCTCATGTTAGGAACTATCTTAGTGCAGGACATGCATTTGTGCTCTTTCTTTCCAGGAATCAACACTGTGAAGCCTTCAAATTCTTCAGTGGCTAGTCCCCTTCTGGCTACGAATTCTGCATCAATGAAGTTGTGGGAGGCCCCACCATCAATTAGCACAGTAACCTTTTGTCCTTGTATGGTGCCCCTAACCCGGAGGGTGTGATATCTTGGGACCCCTGTGAGAGAGGCAATGACTCCTTCCTGGACTTCTTCCTGTATTGCTCCCATGCTTTGTGATTCCCCTTGATCGAGCTCTGGATCCTCTTCCTCATCTCCGCTTTCAGAAAATACTTCAATATAGTGGGCCTTCCCTTTAGTACACCGATGTCCCGGTGCCCAAGGTTCTTGACAAGAGAAGCATAGCCTTCTCCTTTTGAGATCTTTTCTGGTCTCATCATCCAGCTTCCCCTTACCAAATGGTTCATGTTGTTGCTGCTCGAATTCCTTACCTTTTTGAGGAATAGAGAATGTAGGTAGGAATCTATTCTTGGGTACTGCATCCTGCATATCCCTTGCACGGTTGATTGCATCTTGCAAGGTGGCGGGTTGGTAGGCCCTAACCCAACCTCGTAGGGCTTATGACAACCCTTCTATAAATAACATGACCAACCTAGTCATGGAGAGGTCGTTAACCATTACAGCAAGCCTCTGGAATTCTGCAACATAAGATTCAAGGTTCCCTGTCTATCGGAGCTGAGTTAGCTCACGGAAGTATATCTCAGGATCCTTCCTATCAAATCTTTCTATTAACCTCCGTGTGAATTCTGTATAAGAGATGATACTGGCATGTCCCAGAGTGGTCATACCATGTTGCCACCATTCATGTGCTTCTCCATCCAGATGAAGTGTGGCATACTTGATGGCATCCTTTTCCCGTATGGGATTGAGCTGGAAATATGTATCCAGTTTCTGTACCCATGACCGTGCTAAACACTTTGACGATCCATCAAAATAAGGAAGAGTTACCTTCCCCACAACTTTCTTCAGATCTACGTTTGACTGATAGCCCCCATATGTGGTTGCCTTCCTTTGTTGTTTGCTCCTCATATAGTAAAAGTCATTAATGCTCAGGGTTGCTTTCACGTTGGGAGGCAATGTATCATATTCTTTCATCCAGGCAGTAACTGTCTTTGCAATAGGTGAATGGCAGTCTTGCTCCCTGGAGAAGTCATCCAAAAATGGAGGCATGGTTGGCCGACTAAAAGGGCTGCTTCGAGTATTGATATACTCCTGCGATGGACCATCCCCACCTGAATGGGAGCCTCCTTCCCCATTATTGCTTTGCACATTAGGTTGCCCATTCTGCGTTCTAAGGAGTTTTATGATGGTGTCTTGAGCGTCAGCGATCTTTTGTAAAACAGCTTCAAGTTGGGTATTCTCGTGATCACCCATGGGTCTTTCTTCCCATTCAGGTTTTCCTTGACTCCTAGCCCTTTTTCCTTCCCAATTAACAGTAATACCCTTTTCTTTTCTTGGCATCCCACAGCTGGCCAAGATAAGGCTCCGATACCACTGTAATATACCTTATAAGAAAAATTAATAATAAAGCTGCTACCGTAATAAACTCCAGAAAATCATGTCAAACCTTCTCAATTGAAAATGAATCATAAATACCATTTAAATGATTAATGGCAATAAACCCCATTCAAATAAACCCTCACAATAACTTTAAACATAACCCAGTTATCCATTATTTTATTGACCGGCTCACACAGTCATTACAGCTGGATAATGGAGAGGTTTTTAAGCAAATAACAAGACATTCAATTGATGCGCCTTGGCAAAACTTCAACTTAAAATAAAATAACTGAACCAACTAGGGTGATCCAGGAGATCACCGAAATTGGGTTTGCCCCCTGGGATGAAATCCAGTATCACCGAAGAGTGGGTGAGGGTCTCACCTGAAACCCCACAATGAAACCCCACAATTTGAAAACTCGCTTGAGCTCTCAAAATATCAAAGAAGAGAAGATCAAATTCCATGTCTTGCTCTCGTTCCTCCTTCTCTTTTTATAGATGGCTACTTGGAAAAACCATGGGAAAATACTTGTGGTCAAAATAACCAAAGGGAAAACCACGCGCAAATACCTGGGGTCAAAACAACCAAAAAGGAAAAACCATGGGCCAGTGCTGATTATTTACTATTTTATTTATTAGTCTTCTACCATTAAGACTTGGTCCAACGGGTTAAACGGTGCACTGGGTCTGGAGTTCGGCTTGAGCTTAGGGTTGACTGGTGTCCATGAAATGTTCTGGAATGGTTTTATAAAAGAATTACATAGAATCCTTGTATTTTTGTCATTGAAGCTTGAATTGAACCTTCTCTATGAACCATTCCCACATGGTTGAGGGTTAGAAACTTTTTCTTTTTGAAAAATACTACAAAAAATTGTATAAAAGTTGGAAGGTTATGTATATAATGGATATCATAAGCTCTTCCACAAAGCAACTAATTCTGAAATAAGATCAGATTACTTTGTTGGATCTAAAGATTGAGATCTTTTTTCAATAGAACATGCATATCTCAGAGCTAGAAAAATATGTCATGCCAAACATAGAAGAAAAGGTATAGAGAGTCGATCTCTTGATAAAATACGTCACACCTATTTTTTCAAAGGATAAATAAGGATGAGATCACTAGGCAATGTCGTCTCCCTGTAAATTAGGGACAAACTTGAGTGTGGCAATCTCCAAATAATGTAGCACACCAATGAATCTTTCTTTGAAGCAACTATGAATACTAGTCCTCAATATACCTACAACCACAGTTGGAAAACTAACAGTCCTAGAAAATATGCTTTATTATCTCATATTGACAACAAATAAGACAAATGCCATTAGATTGTCCACTCTTGGCCAACCTGGCCTTGATTGTAAATTGTAATCCCTTGATAAAATACAAACCAAGCAAACAATTTCATCTTATGAGAAAGTTGAACTAACCAAAGACTCCAAAACCCTTCGCAACCATTTATTCTTTGGATCTTGGGAGGGCCAATGTGCACTAAGGAGCTTGATTATGTGCACTAGAAATCAAACCGATGGTTTATATTTTGCTAGACTAGGGTACATAATGTTACAATCTATTGAAAACTATGAGGTTCTTTTGTGGTGGTCTAAATTATGGAGGGTAAAAGTCCCAAACAAAGCCATGGTTCTTTTGTGGTCGGTGTTAAAAAATAGAGCCCTTACTTGTAGACTCTCTTTTGGTAATCAAATGGATGAACAACCAAGATTCTATTTAAAATATATGTCTTGAGACACTTTTTGATCAGCTCAAATTTATATCTCGGTAGTTTGAATTTGTTACTTTCTTGTCTGTCTTCCAATACTGAATTCCATTGCATATACTTTGTCCAAATATGGATTACATTTAGGATTTGCAAGAACTTTATCCTAATGCAGAGGCTTCAACTTAGGCCATGCCTCATTGTTGTCTTGCCCACTTTGTGTACATTTTCTTGCAAATTTTCCATGACCTGAACTGAATGCCTTTGAAGAAAGACCTAAAATTTTAGATTTTAATGGAGGAAGAGTTGACATGTGGCCCTTTTCTTGTGGCGTAGTTGGTGGTTTTGGATTAGGATTAGTCCTAGAAGGTATTTCGGGTGCAAATTTTCCCAAAAATGGTGGTGGTGGTGGAGTTGGATGAGGAACGAGAAGTTTTGGTGGTGATCGTGGCGATGCTTCCAATTTAAAGGCCAAGTGTTGACTAGGATCAGATCTATTAGGTAGGGACTAAGCAAGTGTCTTGTAGAAGAGGAAAAGAGGGTCCTTGCATAGCATATTGAGCAAATCATTATATAAAATTAAATTTGCAATTCTAATTCATGCTTTCCTTACATATTATTTTATGTTTTAATATCTCTTCCATTGCATTAAAATGAATTAAACACTGTTACTGATGAAATAGGTAACCGCACTATTACCTACTTTTTTTTTGGTCGCATAAAAAGCACCCGATTTTGAAAAGTGGTGATGCAGAATCACCCCTTTTTTTTTTTGGACATTTTTGACACTCTAATATTTTTATTTATGAAGTATGAATATTTGTTTTAAAATGTTAGTGATTTTCATGCTAATTTTGAAACGTATTGATGCAGCATCAACTTTTTTTTTTTAGAGCGGTGATTTTCATGCTAATTTTGAAACGTATTGATGCAGAATCAACCTTTTTTTTTTAAGTGGTGATTTTCATGTTGGTAATAAAACACAAAACTTAGATAAAAAAAAATATATAAAAACAATAAAAAAACCAATAAAAATGTTAAAAAAAAACAAAATTAAATCGTAAAAATAAAAAATTTAAACAAAAAAATAAAATAAAAACAAAAATATATATATATATATATATATATATATATATATATATATATATATATATATATATATTCGAAAATTATATCAAAAGAAATGACAAAATTTGAAAAAAAAACACATAATTTAAAGAAAAAAAAAACAAAAATTAACCAAAAATAAAAAAATAAAAAATAAAAAAAAAAACATCGAAAACATTTTTTTCTAAGTTATTAAAAAAAACCATATAATTAAAAAAAAATCTAAAATAGAAAATTTAAAAATAATCAAAATCACAAAATTAAAATTTAGATTAAAAAAAAAAATACAAAAAAAGAAAAAATTAAATTTAAAAATTTAAATTAAAAAAATAATAAGAAGAAGAAGAAAAAAAATACAAATTTAAAATTAACAAAAAAAACAAATTAAAAATAATAATAA